>JAVJGI010000040.1:8536934-8637175 GCA_035590275.1 Ibycter americanus
ATCCTGCTGGCCACGCTGTTTCGGAGACAACCCAGGATGCTATTTGCCTTCTTGGCCACCTGGGCACACTGCTGGCTTATGTTCATCTGGCTGTCAACCAGCACCCCAAGGTCCTTTCCCACCAGGCAGCTTTCCAGCCTTTATAAATTTACCAAGTCCATCTCTGCAATTAGTTAGTTTTGGAAAGATTTGCTCCCTATCATTAAGTTATCTAACTTAAACATGTAAAGGTCATCTGATTAGTTCATTTTGTTTCATGGTAGAGTTTGCCCTGAAAAAGACATAAATAGTGTGACAGATACGATTTTACACTCTCCAATTTTTGAAGCACCCCTCTTCATTTGTGGCCTTGATGACCAAAACTAAGTGCTTCCTGCTTTGAAAAAAATAAACCATAACACACTTGGTAAATGCAGACTGTGCACCTTTTTGTGTGTCAATGGCCACATGACAGACAAGCACCTGACCGTTGGGGCAGCCAGACATATTATGGATCACTGTGCATTCATATGTTGCATTTGCATGACCTCCTGATATAGGTAAGAAGCCAGAGCATAAGTGTACAGTTGAGAAATACTCCTTTTATGGGACTACTTTCAGTCTACAACTCACCTCATCAATATGCTGACAGCTGCAGCGCAGCACTCGGGTCACCTGCCTGCACGGGTTCACAGGCTGCAGGCAGGTCAGCTGGCACTATCCGACATGCTGGGTTGTGGGACAGAGCGGTGCAGCAGCACAAGTATGTGAAGCGTAGGGACTATCTGGTAGAAGTGGGTACAAAAGGCTTGATTGCAGTTCCCCTTATAGCAGGAAACAGAATTCTCAAATTTACTTTGAAGAGTCATGGAATGGAGAGTTTGAGACATACTATCAGTTTATGGATGCAAATGTGGTATTTTTCGATACCTATTAACATTTCAGTTGAAAGACTGTGAAGAATCTCATTTTTTCCAGTTTCACAACTGTGTTTGGCATCACTTCATGTATAGCTTCATCTTTTTGTGTCTTCTCCTTCTCTTTCATTAAGTAATAGAGTGGTAGACAAATAAGGAAGTTACTTTAAAAAAGATGGAAGAAAGGTAAGCTCTGGGGGTTTATCTTTGATGTTCAACATGAACCTGACTGTCTTCCAGTGGAGCAGCTCTAACAGCTCAGTTTCCACTGCTGTGAGATTTGTCTTCTCCTCCAAAGTGCTAGGTATGCTGGCCTTATAATGTCTCTTGATGAACTTGTCCATTTGCTCATTCTGTCCTTCACTGGCACTGCCTTGCCCAACTGTCTGCAGTTGGACTTGGTTTTGCTTACTTCTTCAGTTAGCTGCTCTCACTTTACAAAAGATTACTTTGTCTCTGTTAACCATGAACTGCTTGCACCAGGCATAGATACATGCTATTTGCACATGGAAATTGTTTATATGTATGATCATTGGTTAAACAAACAGGGAAGCCCCTACTTCTAGCTGTACCTGGATTTCTTTTGCATAAGGGGCTAGCTGGTTGCTTAAGTGTCCTATCTATGTTCAGGGAATCCACTTAGCTCCTGTTTGTAGCTGAAGAGAAAAGGTGTAGCATTTTTGCATTTCTTGAAGTAAAATTTTGAAGTGGGCATTTTTTTCTAATTAGCTATAAGACTGATTGCATTTGTGTAAGCAAACATAGGAGTATATAACTGGCTTTAGTGACAGAAATGTCTGTGTAACATTAGAGGCTATCCTTTAGAAATATTACCTTTGCTATTTTATCATATATCTTCGACAGTGTGCTATATTGTGAATTAATTTTCCAAAGGTAAGTTGAATAATGCATGTGCTTCAGAATATAGCAATGCAATATTTTTCCAGTATCTTCTTTGCATAACTGCATTTTATTAAGTTTAACAAAAAACCATAGAATATCTATTTATCTGTACTTTTGTTCAATAAAAGGTAACACCAGGAGAGTTTACTTGATTAGACTTCAAATTATTTTCTTCAGAGCCTCAAATAATTAAAATTTAAAAGATGGAAACAAGCATTTAAAACCATTTAGTGATGTTAGTGTTTAAATACAGTTATGAAGAGATTTTTCTGGCCATTCCTATTTTATAGAAATAAAGAGAGCAGTATATTCACAGTGAACATGTCAAGCCTGGATAAAGCAATAGACAGCAAAATCAATTTCTTTTTTTAATTAGAGGGTTGGAATTGGTGTTATAACTGTATATTGTTCTGACTGATTATTGGCATTTTTACTGCCTCCTGAAAATGTAATAATAATAGGGTTAAAATGAAAGTTTCTCAAGTGATTGAGAGGAGGACCAGGGGAATACCACCTTCAGGTAAGAACTACTGAAACATAAATTCAATTGATTTCAGCTTCAGCTAAAATTGGGAGCTAGCTCTAAGCTTGATAAAAAGTTCTATGAAGAATTCATGATCAAACTGAATTCAGGGACAGAATTCTGATTTACTTCATCTGTGTCCAGGTTCCTTCTTCTTTCCTATATATCAGCTGAAAGAAAATGTAATAGTCATCTTTATCCTGTTGTTCCTAAACACTTAGCACTTTGAGAGAGCTAATAGAAATCAGTCATAAGTACATCAACAACTTTTAGTGACCAAGAATTTTCATTTTTAGTCCACTGTTCACATAATAATTAAATACATAATAATATATTCTTACGGAGAACTAAATGCTTGAGAATAGCAAGAGCAGGGCTGCTCCACTAGGGAGGACAAGCTGGGCACTGAGGGTACCCACAAACACTAGTAGGGCCATCATGGACAAGGTGCAGTCCTGCAGCACCCAAGTAGGGCTGTGCTGGAAATGGTGACAGGACCTGTTGACAGTCCCAGGCAGGCGGGGTGATAAGCCATGGCCAGGATCTGGTCAGAAACAGCAGGAGACAAGGTCAGAGGCAGCACTGGGAACAAAGCTGTCCTCAGTGGAGGTCCAGGGTCTTTAAAGGAAATCTGTTCTTTGAGCCAGAGTGCAGGAGACAGGACCAGGATCAGGCAATCCTGCAGCATCACTGGGGCAGGGACTGGCAGCCCTGAGGGCTAAAATGTGGCCCTGGCCTGAGGGCAGGATGAGGGGATGCTCAGGGGAACGGGCAGGGACAGACAGGGCTGGCAGTACCCCCAGGGCCATGTCACTGAGCCTGAATTTTTCTGCCAACTCCATTATTGCATGTGAGGCTAAGTAGAGTAGTTTTATAAAGGTGCATTTTCTTTCATGAAAAAATACTGGGAATAACGTTGTTCTGCTGATTCATTTTTATGACTGTTGAAGAAACAGAACAGTTTAATTAAGGTTTAATATTGCATATAATGTTTCATGTGTTATTTTTGATAAAATATTTCTGTCATCTTTTGTAATGGGAAATATATAGTCTCAAACTCAATCAAATACTTTCTCATGGTCATTAACATTTAAAAATGGTATTTTATCAGAGTAATAGCTGCAACAACATTTGATTCTAGATTGGTATTTCTGCCATACAAATACTGCTTTTTCAATTCAGTGCAATGTTAAAGCCAGTAATTTGAAAATTGATTGATTGGAGCCTTTTTGTTTTTCAGATGGACACTTGAATATTTGGAATTAAAAACTGTATTTTAATACAAGAAGTCTTATTTAAATTTTGTCTTTAAAAAACCTCAAAAACTTCTGATGTTTTAGATTATACCTGTTTTTACTCTTTAACCTCCTTTTCCCCTGTATTCAGTGGGCAAATTGGGGGGCTAAAGGCAAATAAAATTAGTATATGAAAAAAGGTATATAGAAATATGAAAAAGGAAAGAGGCAAAATTTGGTTTTCACTGAATCACAGAATGGTCAGGGTTGGAAGGAGCATCTGGAGATCATCTAGTCAAACCCTCTGCTGAGGCAGGTTCACCTAGAGCAGGTTGCACAGAATCATGTCCAGGCAGGTTTTGAATATCTTTAGAGAAGGGGACTCCACAACCTTTCTGGGCAGCCTGTTCCAGTGCTCTGTCACCCTCAAAATAAAGTTTCAATTTGTGCTCATTGCCACTTGTCCTGTCACTCTTTATCTTTTAACATACTGTACTTTAAACAAAACTCCAAAACCTGTAATGTGCCTACTTCAAGTTGTCTTCCTGTTTTAGCAAAACTTCTGTTTCTATAGAAGTTTTTCTGTTTAATGGAAATCTGTCTAAAATGATAATCTGAGTAACAAGGAACCCTTCCTCCTCAACATTTTTACCTTCTGATACTTTCCTTTAAAAGCAACTCTTCTCTGACTTGGGTCAGTACACCTGACAAAGGCCATGAAATCAAAACCAGTTTAGGAGCAATCACTACTTACCTGTGCTTACTGCTGTTCATTAGGTAGTTTTGCTATTTTTACCCTTCTACACATTTATAACTACTGAATTCTTTCATTTATCCCCAGAGAGCAACAGCTGAAAAGAATAACAAATTAGCTACTTTACTAATCATGACAGCAATTTGTGAATAAGACCACAGTGAATTAAAGGCCATTGGTAATAAACAGCTCATCTTGAATTGTTAAATATTTCCAATTTTTTTCTCTTCAATATTTCCAATTTTTTTTCTCACTTCAATAATGAGAACAGCAAATGCATTCTGATGGAGCTAATCTGTTAAAAGGGGCAATGGGATCTATTCTTCATAATCTCTCTACGAAAATTTATAAACTAGAAGCCTATTTTGCAGCTTTTCTTTTTGGAAAAATACTGAAGTTCTTTTTGCCTTCATCTTCAGTAAGTTACATCATTATGCCTGTCCTCCAGTGCAGCAAGAAATCAAACATGAGGAGCAGAAAAAACAGCTTTCAGCATGGCAGCCAATTAAAAGAAAATGGCTTATGCTGCCAGAGGCAGGTGTTTGGATTGCTTGTTTCTTCATTGTGAGGAGTTTGGTGGGGTTTTTTTTCTTGGTTGTTTTATTTTTTTTTTTTTAAGAAAAAACTTGCTTTTAAGAATGAACCAATTGAACGAATATAGCATCTACCAGCAAATCAACAATGGGTAATAGCTCTACAGGCAGAGCACAGTTAAGTAAATAAACTGAAATAAGGCTTTGAGTTGAGATGGTTTTGTTTGCTTGGAATTCTGTGCATGTCTGGTTTTGTTTCAGTTTCTAAGAGGCTTATTTTATGTAACAGAACTTCTGCCGGAGGAATCAAAGATCATAGAGTAATGAAACTTATAGATCATTCGTTATAGGAAGAAAAATCACTGAGTTCAGTCTCAAATTGCCTTGTTTTCCAAGCTGTGGGTGGAAAACAATAGGCATTTCTAACCTTTCTTTATCAGCAAAATGAAGGGATGAAAATCAGCTTCTGACAACATTGAGAAAAGTCAATTTAGAATTTTGGCTATCCAATTCCTGTAGGATATTTCATCTTGCTGCTGCTGCAAAACCCCACTCTTTCTGGAAAATTAGAAATATTTTGGTGGTGGTTGTTTTTAAGCTACTGAATTTAAAATTTTTGTTCTTTTAATTTCTGCTTTCTGGAATGCATCATTAGACTAGGGTTACTAATTGTCTCCCAGCTATCAACTATTTTATGCTGTCCATGTCTTGCTATCCTGCCTCACCTGAACTGTTCCTTGCTTTAAAGCTATTTTGAACTACATGAATTAAAGTGCTCTTTTCTTACCTGTTCACTCAGACCAGCAACACATTTCATCTTTAAATGAAATTTACCATCAGAACAGAGACTCAGGAGGGATTCATGGCCAGTTAAACTCACTGTCGCCAATACGTGGAACTAGCTGGGCACACAGAAGGGTCTTTGCACTGAGTGGAACAGGTTGGCGGCATGGAGGGCTGTGATAAAGAATGACTATTGTAAGGAAATCAAGATTCATCTGTAAGTTGCTCCAGTGCAGCCTTTAGCAAAGCATGGACTCCTGCTGCATGAAACGAAGACAAATTGTGTGTACTGCTGGGGACTGAGTGACCAGTTTCTGTCAAGGGGCACTAGGGGACAGCCTGGCTGTGCGGACAACGTCACTCAAAAATGTAGAGCATTAAGAAGGAAGCTGCTTCTGTAACTAATTTCAGTTTCCTATTCATAGTAATTTGAAGCCAATGAAGACCATCTAGATGGCCCATGCAGAGCAATGGTATGCTGTAGTAGTATGCAGAATTGTGTCTAGAAAGAGAAGTACTGTGGAATTCAGGGCTTTGTGAAATTAATACTGTCCTATTTTAAAACATCAGTGTTCTTTTGAGTCAATGTTGACACAGTTTGGTATCTATTTAGACTCTCAAGCCCACATATGTACACTTCCAAAGCAACACAAATCCCTGAATTTCTGAAAACATCCCTGTGTAATCCAGGTTGAAAATATTCTTACTTTCTATAGCGCATTTGGATTTGGAATAAAACCTTGTGCATTCTCTGAAAGTTAATGAAAAACCCCTAGGGTGTTCACAGCTCCTGGTTAAGAAAGAGACTTATGTATTTATTGGATCTGATTTGTGTCTTTTTGCTAACATCTTCTATGTTTCCTATACCATTCAAAGTAATTGAAGAAAGGGATGGGGGGGAGGAACTAAAGGTAACTTTTTTGGCAGAAGTGTTGCTTTTTATCCATGATTCGTAAAAGGATTTATGCTTTTCAGGAACCACTGAAACAGCAACACTGGAGTCTGTTTTTTCAGAAGAAGAACTTTCCATTCTGCATTCTGTTTTTCAATTTCCCTGGGTTTTTTGTTTTTTTTTTTTGTTTGTTTGTTTGTTACATGTAAAACATAAAGAACAGCAGAAGAGGTTTTTTTGTTAATTGTTTTTTGTTGTTTTGCCCCTCATTCCAGTCATTTATTTGAAGTGCTAATCTTGATAGTTATCAAAGGACTCTTAAGCATAAGTTCTGGAATGGTTCATGGGTTAGAGATACGTACTGTGTCTCTGTGACTACATGTGTCAGTGGCCAACAGGCTTATAATAAAATGGCACTTTGATGGAGTTTGAATTCCTGACAGACTGCCAACTCTTGCATATGATCTTTGTCTAGCAAAAGGCTCTATCTTATTCAGAACTAATTAATTGCATTTGATCATGCTATCTCCTGGCCCTCTCTCGTGATAAAATCCTGGGTCTCCCAGAGATAGATCCTTCAGTTTGAACCATAGAGATTTAGTGCTTTGTGGCAGCGACTGCCTTATTCCCTGTGATGATTTGTGGAGCAGATGTTACTGTGACCGCAAACATGGTATTTTGAAGGTCATTTGCTAAAGACCCTTGTGGAAGCAAATCTTAACTTACGTTCTTCGTATGATTTAGGCAGCACTTTGTGTTGTCTCTTTCTTGAAGAAAACAAGAAGAATGTGTTATGGAGATATTGAAAATTTTTTTGTAGACATTCCATTACATTTATAAGTTAATACACTGCTGGGAGTTGGTGCTGATTAGCAAATGAAATAGCAACAACTTTTAGTCTGTCTTTGTAATCGGGCTTATGCAAGTACACCAGATTTCTGCTTCCATTTTCCTGATTCATAAGTGCTGTTGAAATAACTTCTCTCTTAGAAAATGTTCTTTCTCTAACAGGGTGGTTAGCCTTGCCAAGTCTGTGAAGTTTTACTCTCTACAAGTAGGCTGGTGACAATACTCTGTATATATTGCATGTTGTTTGGCAACACTAGTATTTCCATGTTGAAACAGAGTTTTAGATATAGATGATCAACGTTTGTGTATAGCTCTTCACATTATTGAGCAGGAAGGTTTTATAACTGTTAATTAAACTTTTGTCCTTAAAAAAAAGATGACAGTAATTTAGCCAATTTTTCCCTCTGTCTACTCTGACATGACATGATAATTGTAACGTATCTGAAGCAAAAGTCACTTCAATTAAACGGCAATGAGAAAATGATTCATCTGAACAAACAGTATGTCCATGGTGCTAGTACATTGTTCTCTGTGTTTCAGACTGTTAATTACATTAATTGCCAAAGATCAGTTTGCAGTTGAAATCCTGATTGTCAAATCTAGTTTGATTTTAACTGCTGAGAGCTCTGACAGTACAGCCTGGTAACTGCAAATACTACTGGTACTTTCTGTCTATAATGGTACATTGTAGCAGCAGCAATAATGCTAACTGTTCTGTGTTGCTTGCAAAATCTGTGGACTTCTGGAAACTTTTGTTACTTTAATAATGAGGACACTTAACCTATCACAGAACATCCAAGGCTGACAATTTTTATGGACCAGTAATCCTGTTTTTATAGAGCTGGATTATGACTAATAACATTATAACAATGTTGAAAGGCATTGAAATGTGTTCTTCAGGAAAAAAACCCAACATATCCCTTGACTGAATTGTAGTCTGATTCCTTACGAATATGTCCCCCCCTCTGCAAAGTTAAAATTTGGCATCTATCTCATGCAGTGGGCTAGCCTCAGACATCTCTGAAGCACTGGAGACACGCAGACTTCATAACCTGGGGAAGACCTAAACTGGTTTACATACATGTGAGTGTCCCTATGCTGGACTCCCATTTACCGGTTTGAAGTGATGTAGGACTGTCTCTCTTCCTTCGGCATAGAAATACCCTTTGAAACTCAAATTAAAATGTATTTCCACAATGGCAGGTTTTACCACTGTGGACTGAGTGCATATAACAAAGGTTTTGCTGAGCAGCATCTGTAAGAAAGCAACATGACATAAACACAGAACTACAATGTAAACTAGCCAGCCACTGTCAAACTAACATTATGTATAGGCAGCCACTGCACCTCTAGCATTGGCAAATAGCTGATGATTATGGAAGAATATAAGAAAGGAGCATGGACAAAGGGATCTTCCTCATATGTCGTCACAACTTCTGTACTCTAAATATTGTTGATTTCTCTGAAAAAAAGTCTACTACTCACTGACACTGTTGTCCTTGTGAATTTGAACCCATGTATACCTTTGGCCTCCAAAACATCTTGTGGCAATGAGACCTATATTAGCAATCTCAAGTTTAATCTATGTCTGCAGAAGTAACTTCAGTGTCAGTGATTTCAGTTGCCGCTTCATAAAACTAGGATAAACCCAGTATGAGACTGATCGGTTCTTGTGAGATTGTCATAACCATTTTATAAATTCCAGGATTTGATATATATGGTTTATCATATGTGTTATAACGTCACAAGTATTTAGGGTGATCTAATACCTAATAAAACAGAGGCATAAATAAATATTTTTTTGAAGTTGAAAAATCTTTAAAACAGTAAGAGGATAGCTTTATATCAGGCACAGTAGTTACAAACTTACATTCTCATAAAATGCAGTTCCTAGTTCTTGACATAAATGTGTGTTGTCTGAGTACCTTACAAAATTTGTATATACTTTCTTCTTTTGCTTTTAGATAAATATTTCTAAGGAATGAACATTTAATAAGTACAAAACAAGGGAGGAAGATCTGTACAGGTTTGCAGAACTCCCACGCAGTACACTTGGAATGGTGTTACTGAATGAAAAGAAATCTGCTGGAAAGGAGATCTTGCATCTCAAAATGAGCATTGGCAAAAAGAGAAGCAAGTACCCAAATGAAAGTGAATTCATCTATTTTCTTTCATTCAAGGTTTTATATTGAAGAGAAAAAGCAAGAGGGTCCTTCGTTATCTCGTAACCGAAAACTTGTACAATTGCATTGCCTCAGCTATGAATAGTTGTGTTTTCCTCTTCTATGCTGCACACTTGTCATTGCAGCGAGTAAATAAACCCAGAATATGTGGACACATCCCTAAGGGTCTTGCACATGCATTTTAGGTTAAATGCTCTCTGCTGATGATATGGTTAGTTTTATTCCACAGTGAGTTTCACTGGGCAGCAGGGTACCTACCCTAATTCTTGGAATGTGTGGTGGTTTGATCCTGGCTGAATGCCAGGTGCCCATCAAAGCTACTCTGTCACTGTCCTCCTCAACCAGATAGAGGAAAGAAAATATAATGAAAGGCTCATGGGTTGAGATAAGTATGGGTACATCACTCAGCAATTACTGTCATGACCAAAACAAACTCGACCTGGGGAAAATTAGTTTAATTTAATATCAGATCAGAAAAAAACACCTTCCCCCACCCCTCCCTTCTTCCTGGGCTTAACTTAATTCCCGATTTCTCTGCCTCCTCCCTCCAAGCAGCACAGGGGAATGGGGTTACAGTCACATCACAAATCACACATTTTTTCTGCTGCTTCTTTGTCCTCACACTCTTCCCCTGCTCCAGTGTGGGGTCCCTCCCATGGGAGACAGTTCTCCATGAGATTTTCCAAAGTCAGTCTTTCCCACAGGCTGCAGTTCCTCACACACTGCTCCAGTGTGGGTTCCTTCCACGGGGTGCAGTCCTTCAGGAACAGACTGCTCCAGCATGGGTCACCCACAGGGTCACAAGTCCTGCCAGCAAACCTGCTCCAGCCTGGGCTTCCCTCGGGTCACAGCCCCCTTCACGCATCCGACTGCTCAGACATGGGGTCCTCCCCAGGCTTCAGGTGGATATCTGCTCCACCATGAACCTCCATGGGCTGCAGGGGCACAGCCTGCCTCACCATGGGCTTTGCCACGGGCTGCAGGGGAATCTCTGCTCCGGTGCCTGGAGCACCTCCTGCCCCTCCTTCTACGCTGACCTGGGTGTCTGCAGAGCTGTTGCTCTCACACAGTCTCACTACTTTCTCTTGCTGGCCCGGATTCCCCCCCCCCCCCCCCCCCCTTCTGAAATACGCTATCACAGAGGCGCTACCACCATTGCTGATTAGCTTGGACTTGGCCAGTAGTGGGTCCCTCTTGCAGCCAGCTGGCATTGGCTGTGTTAGACATGAGGGAAGCTTCTGGCATCTTCTCACAGAAGCTACCCCTGTAGGTCCACCACTACCAAAACCTTGCTATGCAAACCCACTACAAAATGTCTGTTCTCAGTGTTACCAGCAAAAGTGCAATTCAGCCTACCCAATGTGGCATGTGGGCTCTGCGCAAGTGAACATTTTTGTAAGAGATCAATGTGTGTGTGTGTCTGTAACAATATCCCTCTGTGAATCTCAAGCGAAGCATATAAAGTTATCTCAGCTTTAGTACCTAGCCTTTCTGTTATTATTTGTGGGTTTTCTCCCAAACATCTTTCTTGAATACTAAATCATAGTAGATTAATAAAAAAGAGTTTTGAGAGCTTCTTGTAAAGTACCTAGACTCACACAAAGAAAGCATAAAAATTCATCCACTCAGTTAAGGGAGGAATTTATCAAAAGATTGTTTAGGACCTCTGGCTCATGTCTATGTTAATCTACTCCTCTCTGAGTGTTTTATAGATAAGGCTGGGTTTTGTGTTCCCAGAATATCTCTTCATAATCTTTATTCTAGTTAGATTGTGATTCTAGTTAGAGATTGCAACGAAACCAGAAAGGTATTGGAATAATTACTAATTCTATTGCTTTGAGGACAGATTATTATATTTTTAAATGGAACACCACTTAGATGAGTAAGTGGTTCAAACAGAGATAAAAGATTGATTCTACCACAGTATGTTTTAGGGGTTTTCCTAGTCAAAAAAAGGTCTTTTTTAATTAATATTTAACTTCAAATAACTTTTGAAATGTATTGAAAAGATTCTGGTAAATTCAGCAGATAACTGCTGTCATAGAATACTAGTTGATAAGTAGCAAAATGAAAATATTCTGTCCACCTCTCATCAGGTTCTTAGTCTTCCTATCAATTTACCATCTTGGTGCAAGTTCATAAAGGTTTAAGTTCACTGAAATGTGAGTTGTGATTTCATGTAATATGTACTGGCACTATGTGTTGGATTGAAATTCTTGTTGAACATGAGTCAGCATCTAGAAAAAAGGAGCTTCTTCCAAACACAGTAGCACAACTGTCCTTCACCATCCATTTTATTTACACATCATATATGTGGCATTGAATGGCTGGAACGCCAATTCTGTGGATGCTGTTTTAATCAATTAAGTTTGATTTTTCTTCTCTTTATGTGCTTTGTATCCTTTATTTTTTACTCCTGCAGTTTTATTTCAACATGAAAAGCAGTTGTTGATTAAACGTTCTTCAATAAAAATAATTCTAATACTAAATTATCCTAAAGTGAAGCCACTATAAAGATGAGAACTTTCTTCTGAATGAACTATATCAGAGAAAGGCTATTCCCTAGAGCAGAGAAAATGTGATAAGCGCTATTGTTTCCATTAGAGAAAAAAAATAATGAAGACTAATATTTCAATAGAACCATAAATGAAGAATAATGACAATACCATTATCCATAAAAGTTTCCTCTAACTGATGACATTTCAGCCAGGACGGGATATTTTAAAGAGGAACTCGCAAAACTGCAACCTTTCCTTCCTAACTGCCTCCATTAGCACGTTCACATGTATTCCTGAGAGTTCTGAGCAAGGAGTTAAAACTAAGATTGCTGTGGCATGCTGCGGTTAAAAACTGTTGCGAAGTTTTTTTCATGAATGAAACTGAAAAGAACATCTTTAAATAAATAAAGCTTGCACTTATTTTCTAAAAGCTGCATTTGGTTGTAGAAGTATCTTTGTACCAAAGTTGAAAGCAAGCATACAGTTAGTAAAGTACTTATGTTAAATGTATCTGTGGATAATTTAGTGCAAACCTTATAACATCATATTTTTATTAGTAAATTTATTGTTGTTTTCCACTAGAAAGAGTAGATTTCTGTACCTGAACCAGATGACCTGTTCCCATTGCAAGAGTTACTGAGAATGTCTTCATTTATAATTATAATAAAATATTAATACATTAAAAAGACAAGATAAACTGCCATCTGGTCCAATCAATAATACGATCTCAATTTCTGTAATATATAGTTCAAAAGTAGAAACAAAAGAGAATTTGTCTGGATTAGACCATGCTCAATTTAGCTTTGTGCATTGCAAATTCAGACTAAAAAAGGCAGAGGAAAAATCTAAACTTCAGAACTCAAGGATTTAAAGCAGTTAAAGGAATAGCTCAGGAAGGAAAGAAATATCTCCATGAAGGAAAGAAATCATAGGCCATTTGAAAGGAGAAATACTTTTCTATTTGGAAAGGGGGAAAAAATCAACATTGCAACCCAAACTGCTTTTAAATCTCCTGCTTACATGTGCATACAATAATATAAACTGTCTAGTTCAACAGATGTGAGAGTCACAACTTGTCAGGGGCACTGATGCATTCCTTTAGTTGCAAATTTATTGAAGTCTAATGACAGGCCAGTCTTAAATGAAAAAAGAAGCATTCAGAGTATGGGGCACCAATTTTGAAGAAATTTGGATTTATGGAGTTTCACTGAGTAGACTATATATAAGCAGAATGTTAATTGGTTTTCACTTCCCTTTTTCATTCTGCAATGAAAAAGTCTGATTTTTTGAGTTAATGGCAGCCATGAAAATTCCTTACCATGTTATGATTTCAAGGGGCTGCAGTGTTGCTCTGCCACAAAGAGCAGGTTGCAGCTACTTCATTGTTCCTATGGTGCACGACCATTCCAAATTCTATGTGAAGATATCATGTAATACTGCCTTGCAAAGCTAAAGCAGTGTTGCCTTGGTATGATGATTTTCTGTTGCTTAAATATTTTGCCTTTTTAACTGTAAATGCAGTTTTAGAAGAATGTAGATAAACTTTCTGCTTAACATCTGGGTTTCTCTCCACAGAGATGGGGAGTGTGGCTGGAAAACCTGTATCTCCAGTAAAGCCTTGCAATAACTGCTGTTACTGAAGGGTTAACTAGTGACATGACACATGCTTTGGCTTCAACCGTTTTTGTTAGACATCTCAAAGGAGTACCATACTGTACTTTGAACAGCCCAGTTCTCACATTAAAACTCCTCACTTTGCAGTATTCAGTTAATCTCTTGTGTTTTAGTAAAAGGGAACTATTTCTAAAAGTTAATCACGTCTTCAGGCTGTCAAATTTTATGAATTTTTTTCCCTTGACACTGAAATTTGCCTGGAATATTCATGAGCATTTTCATAATTTCATTTGAGCACTGCGTTTGGTGTTTTTGCTGTTAGACATTACTGAGTTAGTTTTGCTTTCTTTTAATTAGTGTGAAGATACAGGAATCTCCCCCAGTGAAAAATGCTGGCAGCATTTACTGAGATAAATTGTCTTTTTTGTAGTAGTGTGATTCTTTCTGAAAGCAGAAAAGATTTTGTACTATGTGCAGTTGTGAGCTAAACTAAACAAGATGTACTGGACACCAGATGTAAAGTTTGACCTCAATGAACACTGATATTAGTCTTTTTAAAATTGTAAGAACAACAGATTAAATGAAACTTGAGTGTATAGGTAGTGTATATGTGTGCATACTTACAGTGTTTGAACTGTGGCCACATCATCTTTTTTTCCAGGTTTTTGTTTCGTTTTGTTTAGTTTGGTTTTTTAAAAATTTTAAACATGACTGAAATTCTGTCTGCCTTTTGATAACTTTCTGTGAGGAAAATAGCTTACTCGTTATGTTTGTTGGAACTCAACAAGTGTTGTTTCCACAAAGTTACTGCAAATGCTGAAGAGCAGTCTTGTTCAAAGCAGTGTTTGAGCTGTAACATTTGATAATGGTCAACAGCGGGGGGGGGGAACTGTAGAGCCAAACTCTCATCTTCCTGAAGGTTGCCTGACCTTCAGCTCAAGGAAAGGCAGCTTCTCCAGCTGACCACAGCTTGTGCTCAAGAGCTCCCTAAGAATTTCTTGCTTCTGTCAGGCAACAGTTCTTGGCTGCACATGTCCTGATGATTTGTGAACTCAAGAGTGTTTGGATGCCCCTACCCAGTTTTCAAGCTTTTGCCATTCAGCTTATTAGTATTGTCCGTCCCTCGTGTAAGTCAGGAGTTCCTGACAGTTTTGAAACCACATCCTGACTTTCCTTACCTCCCAATATAAGCATGTGTTTATTTCCCTAAGTGGTTGGAGCAGCTTTGGAACAAATATGTGAGAGTGACTGTATGATAAGATAGTAATGATCAACATTTTAAAAGTATTTAAATTAGTTTGCTTATTTCGAGCTATCACAAATCAAGTATGTCCTTACCTTATCAGAAGGAAAGGGTCTTCATTAGAATAGCATTGATATGGGAAATTAACATAAGAAAAAAGGAGGAGTTGTCAGATATAGATAAAGCATTTCAGTAGTCACGTTAGTACTTAGTTTGGGGTTTTTTTTAATCTCTGAAAGAAGATAGTGGAGTGAGAAGTGAAAATGATAAGTATAAAATTGTTGCCAATTTGCTGCATCCAAGGTTCAGGTTAGCTTGCTTGAATTCCCATCAATTTGAGAGAGACAACCTTGTTGAGCGCTGTAGTCTAATTTTTAGTCTAACAAGCAGATTTTTATTAATCCAGTTACAATAGTGCTAACACTTGTAGTTCAGTATATTCAGTTAAAATGAAATAAATACAAAATTTCCAAGGATCTGCTTCTTTTTTCTGATGTTCTTCTCACCCTTCCCCTGCCCTTTGGGCTCCCAGGGCTCAGTCTGAAGGGCTGAAGAAGGGCTGCAGACCAAGAGAAGTTGCTCTGTGATTTTTCCCAGGGGCAGAATTGAGGTTCACCAGCCTGTGGGTTTCATGGACTGTTCTTTTGGCACTTTTTGAAGATGGTTGCAGCACGTGCCTTTCTCTCATCCTTTCTGTGGAATCTGTGTCCCTGGCTACTGTAGCCAGCCCCAGGGATGCTCCCTTTCCCCAAGAACACTGGGCAAATTCCAGTCCCGCAGTTACCCCAGGGCACTTAATGCACTGCAGGGCAGGGCAGCATTTCAGCTGCAGAGTTGGAGCCAATATGCAGCAAAACCTGCCTATGGCTTGGTTTTGGTGGAAGGAGAGGGAAAAGATGCTGATGAAATAAATGCTTCATAATTGTACTGGCATGGGCAAGTAGCTAGGCAATGGGTGGGTGACATGCTCAGTTAAAAGCTCGGCCAAAACTGTGTGAAGTCAGTGTTCAGGACTGAATTAGCTGTGGCTTTGGGTAGATATGGGAACATCTTAGTTTAATCAAGAACATTAATATGTTGCTTGTAGGTGTTCAAGTGGTTTCTCTAGTCAGTGGATTACCTCAAGCGTCCTGCTACAGTGGGATACCTGACATTAAGGACTGTGGCTTCTGGCCAGAAATTGTCCATGTGGAACTCTCAGGGATTCTGCTTGTGAGAGACTGGGAGGTTTTTAACCTGTTTTGAAAGCTACCTTTAACTATCTTTATTGTCTTTTACTTAAATAACTGTCTTCTGTTCCAAATCTGTAACACTTAATGAATTTCTAGAGAACAATTATTTTCCTCTTGCCCTTGATTTTGTTAAGCTCCTTTAGTATTCATACATGAAGAGTCCCTGCAACTCCATTCATATATTTTTAGCTTTTCTGGGCTCTTATTTGAGTTCAAATGCATTGGGCAGATTGACCAATGCTGTACAGAATATTCTAGACAAAACACTGGTGAAAGATCACCAGTGTTTTGTATAAAGACATTGATTCTTTTCTTCCCTTTTCTTTCTTTGCTGGGATACTCCATTCTTTCTTTAAGTTAAAGTCTCTAATAAAAACTAGGTAAGAGAAAAACGGATGGTGAGCATGGCAGAAGGAAACTGCAAATGGATGACCATTTAGAGTACCCTGAGGATACACCCAGGTAGAATAATTTGTTATTCCTTTCTACACAGAGCAAATGGCACATTTATATTTCTGTTTCAAATCATTACTAAAATGTAGCTTAAAACATTTGTAGATATTCACTAGATTTTTGGCCCATTCACATCAGAAGAAGAATATGAAGAATGACCTGCATTGGAGTAGCTGTTTTCTGCTTGGTGGTCTGAGTTTGTCTCTCTGCTTTTGTGTACCCATCTCATTTCTGCAGAATTTCAGATTATGTATCAGAACAAGTAATATGATTACTGGATGAATTCTTTGCTGGCACAGAATGGCATGATGCCATCAAAATCAACAGCTTTGTATAAGTAGATTTCAATAGATTGTAGATTTCAAGAGACAGTTTGTAGGGTATCAAAATAATATATATTGGCTTGAGATAAGATTAATCATTTCAGCAAAATACTGAACGTATTCTTTACTTTCCACAGTCAGACCACTACACTACTTTATACACAGACTTAAATATTCAGTAGCGTATGAATAATTACATCTGACACTTCTGTTAGCTGCATATAGGAGGAAGTGGAAAGCTTTAAGTTCTGTTTTCTTTAGTCTTGCTCTTTTCTCAGGAATTCCCAGACTATTTGAGCTGACTGCATGTGGACTGTAAAAGGCTATATTTGATTAAGAAGAGTCATGCAAGGCAATGTTGTTTATTTGGTTTTTTTTTACATAAATGAACAATAAACTTACTCAAAGTCTTGGTCCTGTCTCTGTTAGGTATCTTTTGTTTCAATTTGGCAGATTTGGGATTCTTTGAATAAAGTACAGATCTTTCATTCTCTGTCAGTAATGGCATTTCTGCTGCAAAAACCTCAGAAGCTTTTGAAATCCTTAGCATTCTGTTCTATGAACATAAGAATATTAAACTATAGCTTCTCTTATTTGTTAATACTTTGTTGCTTTTTGTAATTCGGCAGATGTAAACATAGGTGGAGCAATGCTAGTTACTCTAGAAGCCCGTGTTGTACAACACCTTTGATTCAAAAGAACTTCATTGTCACTGCCTTCAGAAAATCAAGGAGCTGCAATAAGTAAATATCTATTTGAAGAGAAATTGGGACCAATGAATCAAACACTTTATTTGAGGCATGTTCAAAAAGCCTACAAGTGGTGGCTTTAGAAGTAATGAAGCCTTGAAGTAATGTCTAAAGAAATTATTTGGAATTTATCCTAATCATGTGATAGTAACTCTAATACTGGTCTGGTTCACAAGTTACTCACCTTTAACAGATTAGGAGTTTCTGTCCCTTGAATATTTAGAAAAAGAACTTTAGGTGTGATTAACTGTCAAGTGAGAGTCACTTGAAAAGCAGGAGAAAGTAAGTCACGCTTATTTTGGCTATAGAAAGAAAATTTATTTCATACTCTCTTTGTCTTCAAATATCTATGAAAGTATAGGACAGATTTTTATTCATATATTTGTTAGGGAATGGATTTAGGTTCAGAAATGGGTTGTGTTGTTCTGGTTTTCTTTTTTTTTTTACAATTTTTTAAAATTATGAAAACCAGGTTGATTTCAAAGATTAAACAATGTATGTAGCAGCCATGTAAATTAACCTGTTAATGAAACCCCATGTGACAGCAACAGCAGATGGTGCAACGCTCCCTCCCTCTCATCCTACATAGAGAGCATCAAATAGAGTAGTTTAGGGGTGTTTCTTGCTTTGGCATTGCCCTAGGTTTGGGGAGAATTCTGTACTAGCTTTCAGCTTGCTGTTTGGTATCAATGATGAACAGGTAAAAATACAGTGTTCTTCAGATTAACCTATTTTGCATATCTAGATTCCCAGTGTCTTTGAATATATGTAAGAAATTGTGATATGCAAAAAGACAAAAGACAGTTACATGACTGCAGTTTTTAAAAATATCCAATTTTTACAACTATAAAGAAATTAATGACTCTAAAGACATAAAACTGAGATCAAGTAATAATGTTCAGCACGTGTTATTTCTTCCAACCTTGAGATTTGGGCTGGAAGGGTAAGAATCTTAAGTAAGTAGAAAACACACTAAACAAAGCTTAAAATAGAAAACTGCCATAGCTACTAAAAAATGGATGTAATAGTTCCAAAAACTGATCTGAGGTTACATTTTAAAAAAATAAACCCATCTTAGGTATTAAGAATTTCAGTAAGCTACATGTGATTTTTTGTTTGTTTGTTTTCTAAAAGGATAAATAAATTAGTCAAAGGTAAAAATAACATTTAAATTCATTGTTCAATAGCCAGTATTTGTTACACAAGACTGTATGAAGAATTTTTACATATCTGAATCTTGTGTCTAAGGGGCTTTGGAATAATGATACTCAGCTGTGTGTAGAAAATAATTCTGTTTCTAGTTAAGCAGCTGAAGAGCTGAGAACTGCCAATGAAACCTATTAATTAACATTAAATAAAGAATTTTAAAATAGGCATACTTATAAAAACTTATGTTTTTTTCCCTTTGTCTCAAAACAGGGAATAAAAATTTATAATAAGTGTTAATTACTGATTTTCAACAAATGTTCTTCAGTGATAGGTCATAAAATTTAAAAGTGATCAGAACTGTGCAAGGCAGCAGCAATGCAATACAATAGCATTTTTTGCTGTTATTTGAGTAATATTCCAGATTAATGCTGTTGGGGTGAAAAGGGGACTTTGCTGCTACCCAGCAGCAAAGAAAAAGTAACGACAATCCATTAGAATTTTGTTCCATGTTTTTTCTGGGTTTATTAAGTAGTGTTTTCTAGTGAAGAATGGTTCTAAAAAAAAAAAAAAAAAATCTTGCCCAACAGACTACTTTTCTACTAAGTAATGAACTGGGGAAAGTAATCCATCAGTTCTGCTCTGACTCAGACGTGCATATAATCAGATGAATCATAGGTATTGCAGAGATTGTCTTACATATCTTTTTCAAAGGCCATCATACTACTTGAGTTTCAGTCCTTTGAAAATTGCAGTCATTAATGTTTCCTTCATGAGACTTAAGAATGTAGAATGCAAGCTAGTGGGGTTAATACTCTAGTTTCATTGACTTAGTTAATTATTATTTGCATTTTATGCTCATAAATGTCAGCCAAGCATACAGAAACACACTTTTTGCTGAAAACTTCATAAACTCAGATTTAAGTCGTGTAGTACAAAATAAATACTTTGTTGCAGCTGGTTAGATTGTAAGCATGATTCATCTGAAAGAGAAACTAAAATCATGTTCTGTACCAGTTTAGTTGCAGCTGTGGCTAATTCTTTTGCCATCTGTATACAATTTGTAGCATGATTGAGGGTATGCTTTCCATACCTTGTATGCTGTTACTTAACTGAGCCACAGATCTGAAGTTCAGACAACTCTCAAATATGCATAACTGTGTATTACATCTCAGAAAATGGAGTACTTGGGTGGATGACAAAATGGTTTAATTTCATTCATTATCCTTATCATAGATTGTCTCTGGGGAATAAGCTACTCTAAATTTCCTGGACTGGTTTCAAGGTACAAGTGTAGGTGCGTTTTTTGGCAGGATTGTGTTTGGTGGTTTGTTTTGTTTGAGTGGGTTTTTTTGTTAGTTTTTTGTTGTTTTGGGTTTTTTTTTCTTTAATTTGGTCATTCCTAATAGTTTTATTCCTTGTTTAATTAATTTTTCATTTCACCACTGAAATTCACTATTGTTTCCACAACACTACCAAGTTTGCCTCTCCATCCTTAATGGTAATGCATAAAATAAGTTGCTTGCCAGGTACTTCTTAAACTAAGACTGCTACAGAAACTTCTCTCTGTTGTACATTTATTTGAATATAAACTACTGGAAGGATCAAATTTTAGATGCAAATGTCAATGCATATTAATTTTTATGCGTTATTTGTTTATTTTAAGCTTGTGTGATAATGGTGTAAGAAATATTCCTTCCAATGGAAAAGACTACTAGCTTTGACTGACTGACAAACAGCTGAAGATAGTTGTAGTGTGAAGGATGCTGCAATATTGACACTTAACAAGTTGATATTGCTGTGTTTGGAACTGGAAGAGAAAATCTGTTTGACTGATGAAGTCAAGCATATCAAGATTGTTTGGCAAACTGTGTTTATTTATGATAGCATCAGAATGCTACCTATGATGTAGTGAATTGACTAATTGCTTCAGGGCGGGAAATAGCTTTAAGTATATTTTGAAAGAGCTGTAAACTGGAAGGAGAAGAAAATAAGCCAGTATTTTACCTTTGGCCTAATGACAGGAAGTTGGAAAGGATTTAGAGAGCAGATTTCCTTTTATAAGAAGAGAGCAAGAACAAGAAAATGCAGAGTTGCCTTATTTTTCTAGGGTAGGACTGCTGTCATCACACAGAAATGAAATTAGGAGATCTTACCAGTTTCTGAAACAAGCTGATTATTCAGTGGTTGTGAAGAGTAATTTTTATTATTTGTTATTAATAGGATAAACTCTTTAAAGAAATAGACCAGTACATTGATAACTGTGTGCAACTTTTTAAACCATTGGCTAGGATGATCTTTGCACACAGTCTACAAATGATATTGATAATTAATTAACATTTGTTTCACTACTCTCAATGAAAATACTTGTTTTGATCTCAAAAGTAGTATTTTTTATTTTAAAAAGAAGGAAAAGATTTTTTAAAAATTTTCTAATGTCTTGAAAATTTATTTTTGCATTTATATATGTTTCATTCTGAGTGCTTTTCAATAATCAAGATTTTTTCCTTCTAGATTTCTATTTTAATTCAGTCATAGCTTCGGCTCTATCAACTCTTCAGTTTCATTTTTATTGTACTGAGTAAGATTTTGATGGTAATGATCTTCTTCAGATAAACTACCATAGTATTGCATAGTATTAACATACTTTTGTTCTTTGATAATTTTTAATTAAAATCTTACTGTTCCAACTCCCATTTTTATATTTGATCCCTGTTTCTCCAAACTGCTAGAGAAGATAATCAATTAAAAAGTGGTGTATTTATTCTTGAAGAAGTCAGACCAGGTAAAGCTGCAGTCTCTTAAGACTGTGCACTTGATACTGGCTTAAATAAAGACAATAATTTGGAAAATATTCAAGTGAAGGAACAATTCCATCTTTCCCTTTCAGTTTTTAATGCATATGTCTTTGTACATTGAAGTATAAAATAAGAATGCTGTCCCACAAAATTAATCTTCCATTATTTGAAAGAACTCATTGTACTTAAAATGTTTATGAAGGAATAAAGTTCAGCTAAAGTGTTGATGGGGGGAAAAAATAAATTTTAAATGGATGACTCAGGAAATAACAGGAATAGTCAAGATGAGTTCTGAGTTAGAAAAGTAGATTTTTTTTCTTTTAATCCTATGCGGTTTATTACATTTTCTTTGAGACACACTTTTAGGTTTTGTTCTGTTACTTAGGACAAATTTTATTAATTTATTGTATTGTGCCTGTGTCACTTCATAAAAATAATACTGACTGATTAAAATTCAAGTGATAGATTATTAAGTTTATTTTTCAAGCTAATGTTAGAGTTCTGTAAAAATTTTGGACTACCTATTACACGTAGTCCCTATATAGTCCACGGTTATGACCATATGGTCATACGGATGCAATCATAGGCTTTGAATTTGCATTCTGTTTTCAAGTGTGCTAAAATTGTATTGACACCTCATATAGCTTATTTAAGCAAAAGGCCTGCACATATGGCAAGCATAGTGTGAAGAACAGTTTTCTAGCTAGTTCTCATGCACAGTGCTGTACTGAGCCCAGTCAATCAACACTGTCTTTGCAGAGCTGCAGAACAGAATCTGCATAGCTATTATAGTCTATCAGCGGGTATTGTCCTACAATTTAACTTATGACAACTTTTTTACTACTTCTCCATTAAATGAGTTCTTCATCTGTATTTTCATTACATGCTTAGGTTGTTCTTGGCCTGTTTTCCTTTTTAAATGTGGTTGAATGAGGCTACCTGCTTCTATCTGTCAGTCCCTCCTTCCTGACTTCTGAATTGGTTTGCCAGTTCCTGTTGAAGGCGAAAGTAAGGAAGAAGCTTCAAAGGTCATTATATTTGTACGTATTTTTGTGAAAATTGGTTAATGAATTGAATTGGAAAGCAGCATTAGTGTTCCCTTGAGAGGAGGACAGGCAGGACAGGACTTGAGTATCACACATGCTGGTTGCAGCAGCTAATCAGCCAGTCATCATAATTGTTTTAACTATCCTTCCAGTGTGCAAATAGCTGCAGGCAGAGCGTGTGCAATGTTTTGTTTAGTAGTAGTGTGATAGGGACGTTGGGGAGCTGATGTCATAAAAATAGGAACATACAAATCTGTAGGAAGAATAATTTAGATGTTTTCCTCTGTTCATGGAACAACATGCTCATGCTGTGTTTTTAGTGATAACTGGTAATGTTCAGATATCAAAAAGCCTACTGTGCTTTCATTGGGCACGCCAAGTAATTTTTTGAAGAAATCAGGCTTCTAGAACTGGTCTGCCTTAGCAGATTTATATACCCATATAAAACAATGGATTGATGAGCTAATTTTTCCTCTGAAAGACTTTCTAAGTACGCATGCAAGATTTTTAGAATGGGATATGTTTTGCATTGTTTTATTCATACTTTGAATATCACCAAAAAAGTAGATAACAGAACATAATGCTAGAGAGAGACAGATTGGAGGGGGGGTCAGCACTCATGACAACCTCTAAGAAACTGTCATTTAGAGGCAGGGCAAGATATGTGATATTGGTGGAGTAATTAGTCTACGTATGGTTTGCCTTCCAAGACTGACTTCAACTGCAGTAAAGCACATGTGAGAGAATATGTCTCAGCTATTCCATTCTGGAAACTTTTAATCTGTGGTGAGGCAATACAGATTACCAGAACTGTAGGTGTAACATTGTTCTGAAGTTCCTGGGAGGCAGAGCTAGAATTTAAACTTCACATGTTAAAAAGATCTCCAGGGTCTAGCATAAGGACCAGAATATTTACCAAAAATTAATTTTTGCTGGTGAGGCTGGTCATAGCTTTTATAATTGCTGGAAAGAAGTTAAGCAACTTCTCTGACCTGTTATAGACACCTAGATTAGGTTTAGTTGCACAGATGTCCGTTTCCCTCCACTGAGCCTAAAGAGACTATAACTAGTTGATGAAGACATTTTTAAAGGTCTAAATTTTGGCAGATTAATCCACCCACTATCTGTTAAGACACTTCATGGAGACTCAAAGTGTGTGTGTAAACATAACCCTTACCAGGTTCTATTTTCAGAACCCTTTGAATGTGCTAATACCAATAATGTTATGAATAAATTCAGATACTTAGTACAATTATATTTTAAAAAGTGCCTTACTAAGATAAACACCCTACAAAATGTAGAAGCTGCAATGACAAGGAAACAAATGATATGAGCCTGATAAATTAACTCTTAATTTATATTTAGTTAAAATTTGTACAGAACTTTACTGTTGTTTCCGTACCAGTGGGAACTTTGAGAACTCAGCTGCTACCGGCTGTAACAAGTCTTTATGGTGTTGAGTATGTGAAGGGCAGAGTTGACCCACGAACAGGAGGTACGGTAATGTAGCCTGGGAATCTAAATCCTTAGTAAACCCAGAATGAATCTAGAGTTTCATCTTTTTTAACAGGCACGCTGAGATTTCATATATTCTGTTTACATATTCTATATACTTACAATTTTAATTTTTGTTCTCTTTCAGGTTCTTGGGGGGAGAGGGGCATTTCTAATATTTTACTGTTTTTCATGTTGTTCACTGTCTTTTCAGTCCCTAAGATGAAAAGCATCCCCTTTCCCCTGCAAGTGGAAATCACTCTATATTGCTGTATTCTTCCCCAATAAGTTCTTACTCCATCAGGAAAAATGAAAGAGCAAAACAGTAGCAATCTGTCAGCCTATAATTTCTGTATTTTTTTGTAGCAAATGAAGGAATACTTCAGCAAGAAAGTTGTGCTTAGTACCTAACCTAATTTCTGTGCCTATCAGCTAGTGGTGTTCTGGGCACATGGGAGGAGTAAGACAGGAGCTATCCTAAGCAGCAGTCTCTTACAACAACTCAGAAAGCTTATTGAAAGGGAAAACCAAATATGTTATCTGTCTACAGTCATCATCCCTGCAGAATTATTTGGAATTATTGTGAGTGGAAGTTGTGTGCTCTTATTTCTGAGAAGATACAACCAACTTCCAGGGTGCACAAAGATTTTATGGAGACTATGCAAAAGCAGACTTTTGTATTTCAGCAACAGCAGATTAATTTGAAACTAATAACGGAATGTGTAAGTTACTTAACTAAGCTAAATATTAATTTAAATACCTGTTTCAAGGTGTCACTTTTTAAAATGATGGAAAGAATCTGTCTAGTGCAGCAGGTGGTGATGATGGTGACTTTCTTTCCATGCTTTTCCCCAAATTTTCATACTTTTTCATTTTATGTAAGATTTTTGATAAATTGGCTGCTAAACCCATAAAACCTTACCCAAATAAATCAGGTTTTCTTCTTGCGCTAAGAGTACAACACTTTCATTCAAAATTATCAAGATGCTGTCTAATAAGTGTGGGAGTACATGGTACGAAACGCATGTGGATGTATTTACACAGATAACACTTTTTTGGCTTCCTTTGTTAATCACATGATTTCACATCAGCACCAAGAAAGGAAACCTTAAAATGGAAAGAATGCTCTCTGCTAGAGGGTAGTCACTGGCTGTATTCTGTGCCCTTCTTGTACATGTATTTTGTCCTTCACAAACCTTCACAGACTTGGTAGTCTGTCTGAGGTGCTAATTCATTACTTCACTGTAATATTGTGTATCCCTCAGGAGTGGTCATTTAGTTGGCTCACAACAGAACAATCTGGGTAACTGCAGTTTTGCAATTACAGTACTTGAGTACTGACGGGTTTATGTTTTACTTCTTCCTCACATTGTGCAGTTCTTGCACTTTTGCAAAATGCGTGTAAAACATCACTGTAATTGAGAAATGTCAGTAACTAGCTGGGTACAGAACAAGTTCTTTGTTTTGAAGTTCCCTGAGTGCTGGTGCAGCACTTTGAAAAATTCCTTAATGACTGAGTAGCAGTTCTTAAACTAGTGATTTGGGAGTCCCCTGCTAGCACACTAATGATCCAGACAGCAGCATTAAATCAGTTGCTTTAGTTTAAGTACCTCTTGAATGTACATACAGCCTTACTTTATTGGGAATTGAACTAACTACCTGCAGTCTGAAAAGCACTAAGTTGGGCACTCAAGCAAAGGCGAATTACTAACAAAGAGCAAACGTTTTCTCCTATATGCACTCTCTGAAAGGTCTTAGCTCTTTGGGTAGTAGGATGGTGCAGCAGTTGTTGAAGCTTACCAGTCCTCAGAGAGATCTTTTTTTAACGCTCATTGGAAATAAGTGACTCACAGAAACACCATAATAAAGGCTTTTGGAAGGTGGAAGACGCAACACTTCAACACCATTTCACAGATGCATTATATTCCCCTAATCTGTTTAGCAGGTACACTGTTTTTTCTCTAACAGTAACTTTAGAATAAAATGAGAACAGTACTATCAATGTAGACTCTACGTCCTGCCTATGTTGATTTCCTACAAGTTTTACTTAAATATTATTACATGCAGTCTTTGTATGCATAGACTCGTGAATTTGTCTCCCATGGGTTACACTGCTGAGAAAACCATTTGATAAATACTTGAACAGTTTTACATTTTATTATTGTTGGTCCATCTCTACAAGCAGAAGGTCAGGCAAAAATATCAGGAGCACTGCATGGATGAACAGGGAGCTCCTGAGCAAACTCAAAAAGGAAGCATACAGAAGGTGGAAGCAGGGAGGGGTGATCTGAGAGGAATATAGAGACACTGTCTGAGCCTGCAGGGATGCTATTAGGACAAGCATAGCCAAAATAAAATTGAATGTGGCCAGGGATGTCAAAAGACAAGAAGAAGGTCTTCTATATCTACATAGGTGGCAAAAGGAAGACTAGGGGAAATGCGGGCCCACTACTGAATTAGGCAGAGGACCTGCTGACATGGGACGTGGAAAAGGCTGAGGTTCTGAATGCCACCTTCTTAGCCTCAACTGGCAAGACCAGCCTTCAGGAATCTTAGGCCCTGAAGACAGGGTAAATGAGCAAGGAACGTGTACCTATGGTCGAAGAGGATCAGGTCAGGGAATATTTAAGCAAACTGGACATATGTAAGTCCATGGGCCCTGATGGGAAGTCACGTTTGACCAGGCTGATAACCTTATATGAGGAAAGGACTGTCTTCGTGGATGAGTGTAGAGCAGTGGACATCAGCAAGGCTACCTAAGCTTCAGCAGGGCTTTTGACAGTGTCTCCCATAAGATCCTCATAGAGAAGCTGATAAAAGTATGGATTGGATGAGCAGACAGTGAAGTGGACTGAAAACTGGCTGACTGGATGGGCCCAGAGTTAGAGGCGAGCAACTAGCAGTATACCCTAGGGGTTAACACTGTGTTCAGTCTTACTTAATGTCTTCATTAATGATGTGGAAGATGAGGCAAAGAGTACACTCAGCAGCTTTGCAGATGACACATCACTGGGAGGAGTGGCTGACAGGCCAGGGGGTTGTGCTGCCATCCAGGGGGATATGGACAGGCTGGAGAAATGGGCTGTGAGGAACCCCAAGAAGTTCAGCAAGGGGAAGTGTAAAGTCTTGCACCTGAGGAGGAACAAACCCAGGCACCAGTATACAATGGGGGCTGATCAGCTCAAAAGCAGCTTGACAGGAAACGACCTGGGGATTCCGGTGGACACAAAGTGAAACACAAAGAAGGCTGAAGGTGTCCTGTTCTGCTTTAGAAGTGTTGTTACAGCTGAATTGTGTACCCTGCACAACAGATCTGGAAAACCCAAATAAACAGATCAATATAAAGAAGTATGTTACAGACAGATACAAACCAATATAAAGCCAACAGATAAAAGAATGCAGTGCTAGCAGATAAAGCTTATCTGGGAGAAAGGAATACACAGAAGATTCCATTGGTGTGTGGGGGTTTGAATTTATGATGATTTAAGTAACTTTGTTTTACTGTTTTATGTATATGAACTTATTTTTCTTTTGGTATAACATTAGTAGCCTCCTAAGATTTAAATATTGCTTCTCATGTTCCCTAGTCTGTTCCAAAATGTCCATAGCAGTACTGAGAATACATCCTTAATAATTACTGTGATTTTCTTGAAAAGCAAGTTAGAGTAGACTGCCCTTGTGTCTGCAGACTCTGATGTATACTGTTCCAAACTGAAATGAGAAAAGGCTGGCTAGAAGCGATAGCATTTCAGTTTCTTTTCCTTTTCCTTGGTCAGCTGGAGAGATAAGAGTGTACGCCTGTCCTATAATATTTGTAGAAAATGGAAAAATCTTTCTTCCCAGAAGTCTGTTTTCTTTAGTAAGTACTGTGTTCTAAAGTTATTGAAGGAGACATTTGTAAACTTCAGAAATCTAAAACCAGCTTTTTTAGATCTTCTGAATAGTGTGCAACTCCTTTGCTGTAAAGAAGAGAAAGAAAATTCCAAACAAAAGAAGTGAAGTAAGCAAATTTGTGCTTTCTTAGAGGAATTTTGTTTGTCTTTCACCTTAATTTCTTCCAAATAAGATGAGCAATTCTCAATACGGATGGGATGGCATGCTCTCTGTATAATTCAAAAATCTCTCTGATTCTGATTCACTTTCTCCCATTATGTTGTGTACCTAATGGAACACTGTACCACTTCAGCCTTGCCGTTTCTTGAAAGAGAAGCACTTGACAGCAGTACTATGTTGTTTTCTAATCGCAAATCTTTTCTGTGTTTGTGCTCTTGTCTTAAAAAAAAAGTGTTTGACTATATCATGTTGAAGGAGGACATTATTTTCAATTAGTTTTATTAAGCATTCAGATTTGACTTAATGAACATTTAAGCCTTGAATACAGTCTTTTTATCTGTCCAAAGAGATAATCATCCTTTGTTCATATTTCTGATTGTGGTATACTGGAACTCCAATGGTAGTTCTTTAGTATCACCCTACACAGGCCCTGCCAATTCTCTGACCCACCCGTGAGGCAAAGAAAGGGAATATAAACACAAGGAAAAGAAATGCTGCTATTCGTATTTAATAGGTTAGAAAACTGAAGCAGTATCTGGCTAAACTGCTCATGATCATACAGCAGTAAGTCATTTATCAGACTATTAATTGGAGAGTTGTCTCACCTCAAAATTGTGTTCCAGTTGACGGAGAGGTATTTTAATTTCTTCTTTCTAATTACTGTATTTTTGGAATTTAAATAACATTGTAATCACAGCTAGAACTTGGCTGAGGAAAATGAAGCAAATCTTTGATATTCTACTTCAAGCATTGTTGTATCCCCATCTCTTCCTTTTTGCTCCTAAGCCAGACTATTTGGCTGCTCTGCCCTCCTGATACGCAGACAACCACAGTCAGCACTGTACACTCAATAAAGCCTCCAGTCATTTCTGTCCCTCAAGTCACAGATTGTTTTCAACATAGAGTCAATTTGTGGGAAATTGAAAATGGTTTTGTAACCTCACTGAACAGACTGAGACCCGATTATACTTTATGAAGAAAAGATTGTGTGCTAGTGTGTAATTTAGAATATGCTGTGAGACCTGTGAGCTCAGAAATTATCTTCTAAGTGGTGGCTTAAAAATATTGTTTGCTTCCTTTATCTTGGGATGTCTCTTTTTATGTGAAGAACATCATCAGACATCAAGTAGTTTGAAGGAAAGCAGAGCTTTACTCGTATATATCCAAGGGGAGCTATCTGCTGTCAGTCTTGATTGATTGACAGGAAAATAAGCTCATACCAGTTTTTGTTTCCACTATTCTCTGAAGAAAATTTATGATACTGCTATGGTGAATATAAAGCTCTTCCTCTGCTTTCTGTTTTGTCCTGTTTCTGCTTAATACAGTTGTATTCCTCTCTCTTGCATATTTGCTTTTTAGTAAGTCTAGTTTTGTCTTGATGCTAGACATTTAGTTTTGTCCTTTTGGTAATATAAATTAAAATGTCAGTGCAGCCCGAAGTCTGAGGCTGTTATCTGAACTGAGAGTAAGTCATAGTTAAACAACAGAGTATACACGTTTGTGTCAGTAAATGCAACTTTGCTAAAGCAACCTACACTGAATTTGATCAAATTTTGTTGGAAAGCTGCACAAGGTTCTGATAATAGCAGGACTGAGTGTTCTTACTTTTTTCTGACTTTGTTATTAAACACATAAGGTATGTCAAAATGTATAGTAGTAACCTGTACGTGTGTGTGCTTGTAACTTTTAACATACAGAAGGTGTAAACTGAAACAAAACATTCCAATAAATTTCCCATTTATTCAGAAGTTTGTATTGCTAAGTTTTATTACAGTGATTATCCCCTCCCACCAACAGTATTTTTTACTGTGAACTCCTACTTCAGTTAATCAGATAAGAGTAAATGATAGAAATAAAATTCTTTCAAAAATATTAAAATATATTTTCATTTTTCTCTTTTCAGTTTCTTTTTATGAATAACTTCTTTTTAACAAATTGAGATCAGTGGTTGTGTTGTACTGCATGAATGGAAACACTTTCCATTTACGATGAGTTGCAAACAAAATCACTAGAAACCATTTGGGGTTTTGTGCATGGAAAGGCTAATTGGTAAGACACATCTATGACCTATTTCAGCCAGAGATTTAGTTGACTAATTTAGTATGGCTTCCTCATAAATTAGATGTAATGCTTTAGTAAGTGAAGAGTCACTTTTTCCAATGGAATTCTAATGGGATCTCTAAATACTGTTTGTCAATGTATATACATGAATATACTAGTGCAAACAACAATGGGACTGTTCTAGTAAATTGTGTTGTCGTTACAGATACCTGAACACTGTTGTCTATGCCCACATTATGCTTCCATTTTTTTCACTCCCAAGGGATGTTTGGATAGACAAGAATTGTTTCGATAGTATGGATTTAAGTGGTTGCGGATTTTCTTTTAAGCAAAATGTGTAAGTGAGAATGGGATTTAGCATGCTGCATTCTGGTCTTGAAATCATAAACAGTTTAAATGATGAATAAAGTAAACCGTAGATATCTGTAAAACTAGGGATAGCATTTTTAATTCACTCTTTAGAATTAATCTATAAACAGTAAAATGCTATTAAGCACTTAAAAGTGTAAGTTTTTTAAGACTTCAGTCAAGTTTTGCCTACTTTTGTTGAGAATAAAAAAAACAGTTAACAATCACGTTTAATTGCTGTTTTATAAAAAATTTATCTGCATTTCCTTTCTTCACCCTCCAATTCCTTTCTCCTTTGCGTATCTCTGAATATAAATTGGAGCCTGCTTATAGGAACAAAACAGAAAAATCAATAAAGCTTCCCTCTCCACAAATAGGAGTGGTAGCAGAGACAGAATTGTGGCCAACATTTGAGTCAGAATACTGGCTGGAGTTTGTTCTGTCAGTGAATAACTGCATTGCTCTTTACCCAGGGAAGTTTGCCTGGTGATACGCTGGTTCCTAATAATTCAGACCTTATTTTAGTCAAGTATGAGGAAAAAGAACTATATCAGAAATTGGAAGAAAGCAAGGCTATGTATTTGGCAACAAAAGAACTGGGTTCCAAGAGATTGAATTCAGGTAAAAAGAACATCCTAGAAAAAGTGTAGCACTTTCCTAAATAATTTCTATAAAACAAGAGTGATATCTTAAGTATGTGAGCCTGTAGAGTATAAATAATATTTTTAATACTTTCATAGTTCTGATTTCTACTGAAAATATTTTTCCTCTGTTGGTCCACTTGATTTCCAGATTGTTTTTCTCTTCAGCTGCTGTATACATGGTTTTCAAGAACCTCTTATATTCCTTTGAAACATGTATACGCTTCAGTGATATAGTGGCATTTATATTCATCAGTATTTTGTCCCTGACCTCATATGCTTAAAGCTTAATTGGTGTAGTGGTATAGTTAATTTTCATATTTTCTGAGTATTTCTATTGATCTTTACAGAAGCAGGTATATGAGGAAAAACTTTTAAGAATGCTTGTTCATAAGTGAGTAGAAATACTGGATTTGGTGAAACAGAGTACTTCTTTGCTTGATTTGCTCTTCACAGTGAAGAGAAATTCTGCTAAATGTCTAAGGGTTCATTAGTAGGTACAGGTAAAAATCCTGAATGATGCATTAATTTTCAGTCAAGTAATAGGAGTAATGGAAGTTCTCTATCTTAAAGAGTTCCATACCCATACAGATGTTAATGCCTTATAAAGATCATATGATAGGCAAGAGAGATTTGCCTGTATAGTAAATGTCCTTAATTACACAATCTAAAATAAGGGGGGGGCGGGGCGGAAGAAGAGGGAGAAAAAACCCAAACAACAAAAAGATGCATCACAGGTTATTTAACTTCCAGGCCTTTTGCTCAGGCAAGATGGGTACCAAGTAAGGCTACATTTTATAGTTACTTATGCTCTGTGGAACTGGAACTGTCAGAAATAATTACAAATGTGTTCCTACGTCAAAAGATGTGATTATCCTGCTATATTCAGCATTGCTATCACCTCACCTTGAATGCTGTGTGCAGTTCTGGGCCCCACAATTTAAGAAGGATGTGAAGGTCCTTCAATGTGTGCAGAGGAGGGCAACAAAGGTGGTGAAAGGGCTGGAAGGAATGTCCTGTGATGAGCGGCTAAGGATCTTTGGGCTTGTCGAGTTTGGAGAAAAGGGTGCTGAGGAGTGATCTCATTGCTCTCTACAGCTTCCTGGGGAGGGGAAGAGGAGGTGGGAGTGCTAATCTCTTGTCCCTGGTATCCAGTAATAGGATGTGTGGGAATGGTTCAAAACGGCACCAGGGGAGGTTTAGACTGGGCATTATGAAGCATTTCTTTACCGAGAGGATTGTCAAGCACTGGACCAGGCTTCCCAGAGAGGTGGTTGATGTCCCAAGCCTGTCAGTGTTGAAGAGGCATTTGGACAATGCCCTTAATAATATGGTTTTACTTGGTCAGGCAGTTGGACTAGATAATCATTTTAGGTCCCTTCAGATTGAAAAAGCCTGTTCTATTCTATAACTATGTTAATTAGTTCTGTCATTGTCAAGTAAATCAGTAAAGTTTAATTTAAAATCTGGCAGTTTTTACCCTAGGAATGTTTTAACATTTCTCCTAGAATCACAATTTCATTATAATGGGAATTTAATTGAAAGTATCACCTGAAAAGTAACAAGTAAAGTTAAGTCCTGATAGCGTTACTGTTTGGGGTCTCAGGTACCCAGTGCCTTGCTGTGCATTTGGGTGTAAAATGTATTCATGAAATTTACTGAAAATATATTTCTAGAGTGCAAATTGAAATATTCTTTAAGTTCTTCTCAAAACCCCAAATTGTTCTATGAACAACATCAGGATACTCTGTTTTAAGTAGAAACAGGAAAGGAAGGAATTTCAATTACAGCATCCCTGGAGCTTGGAAATAGAATGATTTTAAGAGACACCATACTCCTTTGTGTCTAGTTCAGCTCTGCACTTAATGAAGAGCAACTTATAATGAAAATAAGAGAAAGAAAATCATGCTGATAGCCAAAAAAATATTGATTTGAGGCATCTCAATTCTCATTTTCACATGGAACATTTTAATATTAACTTTACTTTCTATGGCATTAAAAAAATATTAACAAACAATTCAAGTAGGTGTCTGTATTTCAGAAATGTAATGGAAAAATAATGGTGGGAAGAGCGAGCAACTAAAAAAGAGAGCATATATACTCAACTAGTGTTTTCTTCACACCACTTGAGCTTGAAATCCTCCACAGATCTGTGAGGCTAGTGTTTTGTACATAGAGTATAGTTCATAAGATAATCCTGTAAATTCATTTTGGCTGTTTAAGAGTGCCCAATAACTCTACCTGTCCCTGCCTTGGTTAGCACACGGCTTTGATCAACGAGTGTTTGAGGGGATTTTTGTTCCCTTGTATTATTTTGTCTTCTCTTTAATGACATCAGACCTTTTTTGGTTTTAAGATGCATCATTTTTTTCTTTGTTGTATAGACAATTAAGATGCTAATGTCACCTATACACACACAGTTCCTCTGTGTTGATGCTTAAGCTCTTTTTGCTCTTTCCTTTGTCAGGTGGTTGCAAATCAAATATTTAGAAGCAAAATTATTTAGTTCCTTGTGTCTAGAAATCAAATTATTTCTAATTGTAGCTTGAATTGTTTGAGACCAAGTAATTGATTTTAGATTACAGGTAAGCCATAGCTGAAGACTTCAGCTGTATTGTCAGTGTTGTCTGTAAGTTTATTATTCTGTAGGTAAATACATGACAAGATGTTTATGAGACTAAAAAATGAGTATTGATCTCTCAGAAAACCAAGAGAAAATCGAGGTTTTAGAGCTGTCTTCTGTTTCCTAGCTGTTGTTAGCTTGAGGAAGTCCTTTTCATATGAGTGCTATGACAGAAACACACGTAGTGTCTAATAGTCCACATTCATGTTGTTGTAAACAAACTCAGCTTTAATGAAAAAGGGGATGAGAATAGTAACTAGTAACACAAGTAAGTCCTCACAATATCAAAATAATAAAAAAGTAGTTAATTGTACTGCTTCAGTCTGATTAACTTTGCTTCCTTCTGATTTTTTTTTAAATTTTGTAGAGATAAATACATTTATTACAAATTTAAACAGTGTGGCTTTATTCATAGTAGTGTTTCTAACTTTGGAGCCACATAACTTGGCATTCCACATGACACAAGGCAGTGGAAAACCTGTAAGGAAGGTATATTTTCTGGTTTGTTTTTGTTGGGTTTTTTTACTCTCTTCCTGAAACCTGCAAATGATTTCCAAGAATAAAGTCACTACCACAAATAACAAGAGTTGAACTCATATGTGCTCGTATTTCATAACACAGCATAACTGACCCAGTTCTGTGTTTCATGAATAAACTGCTTTGTTGTTGGTTTTGGTTTTGGTTGGTGGTTTTTGGTTTTGTTTTTGTTTTTAATTAAATTATTTTTTCTTAATGCAGGTGTTCTGGTTTTGGCTGAGAGATTAGTTTTCTTCCTAGTAGCTGGTACAGTGCTGTGTTTTGGATTTAGTATGAGAATAATGTTGATAGCACACTGATCTTTTTAGTTGTTGCTAAGTAGTGCTTATACTAAGTGAAGGACTTTCCAGCTTCTCAGTGCCGCTGTCAGCGAGAAGGCTGGAGGGGCACAAGGAGTTGGGAGGTGACACAGCCAGGACAGCTGACCCGAACTGGTCAAAGGGATATTCCATACCATACGATGTCATGCTCAGTAAATAAACTAGGGGGATTTGGCCAAGGGAGTGGATTGCTGCTCAGGGACTGGCTGGGCATCGGTCAGTGAGTGGTGAGCAATTGTATTGTGCACCACTTTTGTATTTTTTTCTCTTTGTTTGTTATCTCCCTTTTAATTACAATTATTAGTAGCAGCAGTAGTATTAGTATTGTATTTTACTTTATTTCAATTATTAAACTGTTCTTATCTCAACCCATGTGTTTTACCTTTTCCTCCAGTTTTCCTCCCCATCCCACCAAGGTGGCGGTGGGAGAGTGAGCAAGCCAAAGTGTGGTATTTAGTTGCTGGCTGGGGTTTAACCAGGACAACAGTTTTTTTGTGTCAGAAATTTCCCTGAAAGAAACTAGGGCTTTAGATGCCACTAAAATTCAAGTTATCTGAATATTAGAGTACAAACTGATGAGTGATTCTTTACAACCTTGCATACAATTGTGTACTACAGGAATAAAATGATGACAAGGGAAACCTAAGACTGTCATTTTGCAAGAGCAAAGCCTTTCTAATAGTAAATATGGACCTTCAAATGTCTAGAGGGACTAGACTAAATCCATGGGTTTGTTTAAATCTGATACCATTAAGAATAAATATATATTCCTTAAAATGTTTGACAAATACAGATACATATAGTACTGAAATTGTGGATCTTAAAGCACAGTATAGAAGAAGACATCAGATTTCAGAGCTGTGAATAAATAGATGAACAACAGAGATGCCAACTTAGTAGCAGTTTTTAAAATACCAAAACAAACAGAAACAACAAACACCAACCAACCAACCAAAGTCAGGAGAAAAGATACAGAAAAGAAAAAATAGCAGACTGAAAGAATTGGGCATTTTCTCAGCTCTCAGCAAACACCATGAAATAAATAAATGTGATTAAATACTCCACCTAATCTAGCAATATTGTGTGAAAGATTACAAACAACTTTTAGATGTGCACTCTTGCACCATGAAGCAAAACATTTGAAGACTTCTATTTGCTTGAAGTATCTAAATAAGGAAAAAATATAAGTATGAAAGAAAGCATCTGTTTTGTTGCTACTTTCTACCTAAACATCGATTAAAAGATGCATAATTCAAGCAAGAGTTTTTTATTTACCTCTGTCACTCTATTATCTCATTTTCAGCGTACCATGAAAATGTTATAGCACTCAGATGAAAACAGCTCTCAGATGCAGAGACATCAGTTCAGCTTGAACCTTGGAAGTCTAAAAAATTGTTATCAAAAAGAGCAACATGAAAAAATATCATACTACATTTTATTACCATTTGAAAAAGTAATACAAAACCCTCAAGTCAAGACCACTTTGTCTTATAGATATTTATAAATCAAGATTTGGCCCTAATGGTAGCAGCGTGATTATTTTAATGTTGTGAACCTGAAATAGAGTCTCCTAATCTTAAATGATAATGTAATATATGCCACTTGCATCTTATTATGAATGCCGGATGCCTTGTTTTAGTTTCTGTAGCATGCGTTGGCTTTCATGTGTACAAAGTCACGTGTGTGTTTTGTTTTGTTTTTTGGTTTTTTTTTTAAAATACTGAAGTAGAGGACTTAGAACCAGCTTTTTTCAGAAATTAGTTTCCTAACTTCTTTCTGACTTGCTACCTTGCTGACTTGTGGGTATGAATGAAGCTCTGATTAATCCTTTTCAGTTGTTTTTAATTTGTTTCAGCTTTGTCTTCCCTTTATGACTTTCATTTGAATACTGTCTTCATTATTTTTTTCCACCTTGTATTAAGGTTTCACATGAAACAATCATCTTCCAGAGCTGGGTTCACTTGGTTTTGTTACCCTTGCATACCCTTCAAGAAAGCTGTTTTCTGTGTTGTTTTCTTTTAAAATAACTTGCTTGTATCGGTACGGAAACACAAAGTAATCTGAAGTAAGGAATAACTCACAGGATGATGAAGATAAGAGTATTTTAAAGTGAAGTTGAGAAGTTCAGTACTAATGAAGCTAAAAATGCAAAGGACTATTTGTTTCTACAGATATCTGTTATTTTAAGCTAATAATAAAGTTGTCACAATAAAAAAATCTTTGTTTTAATCGTATTGATTTTTTTCCCCAAGGATCTGATAACCCATGTTTTCTATTTCTAACTAATATATCAAAAAAATGCTTGTAACTGATAAACAATTTCTGAGGGAAGTTATAACATTCTAACAATAATAGTGACTGTAGTAATTTGTCTCCGATTTCTCTTTATAGCATGCACTCCTTCTTCACTGTTTATACATTACACTTCTAAAAATGTGTAATGAGTGCTATGATGCACCCCTGAATTTTACCTGGTTATACATATAAAATCAAAACATAATAACCTTAATTAAAAAAAATAAAATCTCCTCAGTAAATCAAACATTATGATGACATGCAAGAGTGGGAGGTATGGCAATTCAGTAGCTTCTCTTGCTGCATTTTAGATATCTTTATAATATTGTTCTTTCTGTAGAATCTAAATGAGTACATTTTTTTAGACTCTTGAAAGTTTGTGGTAAACGATGTCGACACATTTTATTTTAGGAATATGTGAAATCATAGTTACATACACATCTGTTGAAAATCTGCTAAGGATTGCCTGATAGGAACGTTTTTATATAGTGCCCTATTTATGAGCCTCCTTGCTGATTGCATTTTAAGAGAATGTCTCCCTGCACAGATGACATTCAGTTTTCTAATTCGCTTTTAATAAGGCAATCCTTTTCAGAGATTTATTTGCTTAAGATAATGAGGTAGGATTACAGAGGAATTAACTGCAATGCTATTAAGTTGGCTGTTGTGGTGGGGTTTTTTTCCTTGGATCTAGCCATATGCTTTCAGTTTGAAAGTAAGCTGAGATTTATTTTTTCTAGGCTACACAACAAATTCAAGACCAGAAGACAAAAAGGCAGCTGAGGTAGTAATTCTTCGGAAGAATTAAGACACCAATATCTCTGAGGTATGTTTGTTTTAGAAATGCTGTTAATTATTTATTAATCTTGCTGCTACGTGTAAGAGTAGCAGTGAGTGCTTTTGAACATTAGTGACTTTTTCACATCTTCAAATGTGGCTTGATTTGAAAGGAAACTCCAAAATACTTTTTTTCTCCCTTTTTAGATAAGCATGGGGAATTAGTTATATATCTGCTTCTCTTTTATCTGGTGCTATCTTCTTCTCTTTTATGTGGCACTATCTTTCTGTCTAGAGAATTGGATATAACCAGATGAAAACCTAAAAAAACTAGAGGGTTCTGTCTTATTTCTGGCTTCACACTTACAGCTTTCTTTATGTGCCATAGTTACTGTGAAAAATTTCCAAATAAGAATGTTCTGGAAAAAGCTGTAAACACTTTCCATTCTGCATGCAATATAGATTGCTATGTTTTAAATAAGTACAAGAAAGATTTCTATCAGCTAGATGTATAGAAAAGCATGATCTAGAAATAAATTACAAATAACTCAATAGGGGAGACAGTCATCAGTAAGTAGACTGAGTAATGAAGGATACACTAAGAAAATTCGTCGTTGCCTTTCCACAGGTTTAAAAATAGCCTATATAACACTATTTTTCAGTACAACAATTGTTTGAACTCAGTAAATTGGATTCCACTTTTGTAAATGTACCAGCAAAGCTTGTGGGGTACTAAGAACATGGAGTTGTTTCTGATTTCGGTTTAGATGCAGTTATCACTTAGCATGTTCAGGAGCTTTAACAAAGCAAATTATGGTCTTCATACAGTCAAAAATGCTGGGCCCCAGAAATTGGTATTTCTATTACACATGGGAAATATTTCTGGTTAAGTTAACTTTTCTGGAACTCCTTCCAAACCCTGGTTTTCTCTTTCCTTTGGTACATCAAGTTACAAAGGACAAGGTTTTTTTCTCTTAGAGGAGGCATTTTTTCGCCAACAGTAATACTCAAATTCAGCTGTCTTTGATTACTTCAGTCCTCACCGAAGCTCCCTTCTTTTTGCAGAAGGTGTATCCCACCAGCATAGACTCTTGTCTTTTCTACATTCCCATCAGATCTGTGCAATTTTGTTCATGTTTGACTTGATAGAAAGACCACATTGGAGTTTTGCCTAGTGACATAGCTATCTCATGGCTTGTTAAGTAATGCAAGCCTATAATGTGATACATACTTTTTATCTAAAAGTGTATTTTTTGCTTTAAAAAAACCAAAACCCTATTGGTTTCATCTTCCCTCAAATCTTCAAAGGCTATATTTATTTCAGCTTTCTTTAAAAAATACCTACCTGCCCAAGAGTGTTGACCTCTAGGATTCTTCCTTTTTCATTTGCTTTAGATGTTTAGTAACAGGATTGCAGACTTCAGGGTTGAGAAGTTGAGTTCTGTAAACTATCTTTGTATAATATTATTCACAATTAATACATTCAGAGCACCTTTTTTGCCTCCTAGCATTTGCAACCACAAATACCTCTCTTTTAATGTCAGTCTTGTTTCCTTGGAGAAGCAGTATTGGAAGTACTGTAATAAATGATGAGAGAAATCACAAAATATATTTTCATGTTTAATCTATTATTCGCTTATCTGACAGCATACCTAAATTTTATATTGGAAAAAAAATAATTTAAGACTGTTGTTGAACTTCTGATGAGGCTCTACACATGTGGCTGTGACACCTAAGAACAATGTTTTTTGATAAATGAAAAATCTCCATTCCCTTTTCATGACTCCCATTGAGATACATACATATTCCTCAGGGCACAATTTGTCTCACAGATTGTGTTTGATTTGTAGTCTAAGGATAAAAGTTCATAGTATCATTGTTAAAAGCACTGAGCTTTCAGAAGCATGGTAAGGCAATATTTTTATATTCAGACATTAGAACAAACATTGAGAGGCAAAAACATCTCATTTTACTCGGCCTGCTGAAGCAAGACAACAAGTAAAATATTTAATAGTAATCAGTATGCGTTAGCTTTGTATGTTATTTGTGAAGTTGATATATTTTTGTCTAGCCTGACCCCTCAATATTTTCATGCAGTTTTTGTTATTGTATAATTTTTTAAGCCTTCATAAAATCTTCACTTTCTCTCAGTTCTGGAGACATAATTGTAAAGCACCAGGCAAAATGTAATCCATTATAAGGCAAAAAAAAAAAAAAAAAAAAAGGCAACTGGCACATTATTTAATCTTGTTCAGTTTTGTATTTCTGTCATTCATGGAGTTACGTGAATGCCAGGTTACCATGTGATGTTAGATGGATTTTGAGTAGATTATTTAATCTACAGTTCAACATTTCTGACACCTTACAGAATAGTGTTATGGTCAGGTTAGCCAAGTGACTTCAAATTACTCAGTAATGGTAGTTTCCATGGTAAGCATAGTTCTCAGTGGCAGAGAGAACTCTGACTTTCCCATGTGAGAGTCTTTATGTTATATAATAATCAGAGTATGGGAGAGAGAATTTTTGTAGCCAAGAATTGTTCTTTCTATATATATGTATATCTCTTCTTCCTCAGAGTCTTCACATTGGACCTTAAAAAGTGATTTTATTGTTATCTAAAGTTGTACTTTATACAAGTTAATGAAAGAAATAAATGGAAACTTGCAAATGCATTTAAATCATTCTTGTTCCTAGTTAGCCTGAAGTACATGTTACTGTTGGCTTACAGAGGCTCTGTACCAGATGTTGAGTGAAACTTTTGAATGTACCTTATATATCTATCTTTGTTTACTCCATGCGTAGCACTCCAACTTACATTTGTCTGTTGTGGGCACTCAAAGAACATAAGGTGTTCTCTGAAACGTAGAGCTCAGAGACTCTCTGAACCCTTAGGCTTCTCTTTGTGTGATTTTTGATATCCTGACAACTGTTAGACCAGAACTTGTGGAGAATGGGAAACCATAGCAAACCCAGTGATTTAACTTTGCTTCTGTGATTTAGAACAAAGTTACCTGATCTTCCGAGTGGTCCTGGGCATACATTGTCTTTCTATATGCTTATACACACATAAAGCATATGTACAGTTTTGCTATAGTACAGAATGCTTACTGCATCCTTTTGATGAAAAGTATTAAAAATTAATATATGAAAACAGTTTATACATGGAGCACCCTAGATTTTGATAACCTTCTGTATGTCTCTGTGAAAACCTGACTTGATAGATGCAAATAGAACTTTCAGAGCTATCTTATTGCATATACATACATACATATATATATATATATATATGATGGGGCTAAAGAAACCCTCACCATTCTTGCAGGTTTGAAATGCAGAACTGAGATTTGATGTTGCTGGATGCTGGCCTCACTTCTCAAGATATAAACCAAGAAGTGAATTGCCTAAAGAAATAAGACTCTTAGTCAACACTGGATTACGGTCTCCCTTAGTACTGTGAGAATGACTGACATTTTACTTCCCGGAAAATTCAGAAACATTGCAGAATGTTTTGAGTGTTTTGTCAAATTAAGTTGAAAAACATTTTAAAGGAGGAAGTTGATTGAAATTTACAAAAAAACCCCGTCAACTTAAATTTTGGATATATGAAAATTAAACATTCTGAGCTTTTCAAGGTTTTCTACTCAAAGTAATTTTAAAAACTGAAATAATATTGAAAAAATATTTCGCACATTCACATTTCTGGCTTCAGTGTCAGTATAAACAGATCAATGTTTTGCTCAGCTTTAAGAGTATTTGATTACATTTGCGCTAATGATGTAAAAGGGAGAAGCAGTTGATCAGAAATTATCACCCTGTATTTCTTCAAAAAAGAAAAATAATTGTGGGACCATTTCAGATGATTATGTGGGTCAGAAATTTTTATTACTTTTTTTTGCATAACAACCACAATACACAACTGTTCTTGGAAGCCATGAAAACAGTAGATATTCAACCATCTCATCCAAATATGTTAGAAGGATTTCAAGGTAAATTTCTAAACACAACATCAAAACTTAAGAGTAAAAAGTTGGTCATTATTGTGACCAGTCCTGACTAAAAGGCAGTTTAGTTGAAATCTGTCTGTAGTTTTCTTTTGTGCAACCATTCTTGTTTAAAAGTACGGCACCTAGGTATTCTGTAGGTCTTTTGCTATATCAATCTCAGCTTCATGTAGCCTGTGTGCTCCATTTTGGGGTCATAAAGAAAATAATCGGATACTCATCAGATTGCTTTCCCACATGAATTCAGTGGCATGTACTTTCTACTCTAGGACTAAAGCAGTGGAACTACAGGTGGGGATTGCATGTGAAATGTAACAGTGTGAGGAATCAAGAAGGCGGCAAAGAATTAATTGCTTTTATCGCTTCAGTTGAAGGAAGTGACTTAAGATTCCTACTCAATATGGCCAAGCTGCCAACCTGCCTGTACAGAGGAGGCATATCTGTGTGCTGGGGCAGTGGGGCAGCAGGTGACCACAGGCTGGCAGGGCTGTGCCCTGCCCCTCCTGGCAGGCACAGTCCCACCACACCAGGGCTAAAGCAAGCTCCTGAGGACAGGGGGAGGTGAGCCAGGGCCCTGGTCCATGGCAATAGCACAGGGCTGCAGTGTGGGCTCTGCAGCAGAAGCCACCCTTTGGAGCAGCTTCAGAGTGAAAGGTGAGTTTGTTTCCTTCATTCAAAGCATGCAGTAGGTGTGATCTAATCAGCAGGGTGTCAGTTATTTTGTATACAGCAGTTTGATTACAATTAGCTAGTTGTGGCGCCCGCTAACCTGCTATTTGTAATTGCACAGTGCTTGATTTTGTTTACAAGAATGTATTTAAAATCTAACAAATCCAAAAAGACACTGAAATTCAGACTTATATTTCCAGTTTTCCCTGGACCTATATAATTCAAATTGGTTATGGTTTTTACCCTCTCCAGTGAAATTCCAGGAAATGAGCAAAAAATACATATACATGTTATTTTCTTTCAGAACACATGGGAGCATAACTTAAGACATGTCACTAACAGCACTTGAAAACTAGGACGTACAAATGCACGTTAGTTTTTATCCAAAATTTTATTCTTTCCATGTTCTGTTAATTCTGTGGGTTTGATAGCAATATGAATTATTTTCCCCAACAAATATTGATTATCCCTGTGAATTTTGATTCCTGCTTCTTCCAGGTATGTTTCTTTTACACAGAATCTTTATGAAACAGCAAAATAGTGCAGTGTAACTCTTTAAAAATATGCATTAAGGAGGGACATCTCTTCAGCAGGAAAGAGTAATTGGTATTTCTGTTTCTTACAGTGAAATGAGTTTAGTTTTAAAAGACAGTCAAGTTCAAAAAAAATAGTGCTTATATTAACCTGCAAGGTTGCCTGAACAGGAATATGGACTAGCTTTATTTCTTCTAAATATTCTAAAATTATAGTGTCCAGAACTGGCTCAAAACTCTGTGGAAATTTTTCTGCTTATTTTTGATGGATCAGTTTTCAAATGCTGAAGCTGATCAGTCCCTGCTCTTAAGATAACGTTCCAGCCATCTATAGATAGCACGCAATTAACTTGAGGGGAAAAGGGGAAAACCAGGAAGGAAATATGTGCAATACACAGAGCATCTCTCTATGTTCTGTATTCTGTGTCAGTTTTAATGGGTCTGTAATTAGGTCACAGGACTGATTGATATCAGCACTTAGCTTCCTGGGTGACATCACCCTCTCCTTCATTCCCTAATAGGGATTAAGATGTTGACGCATAGAAAATTCTACTTCCTGGACAGAGAAAAGTAACTAATTAAACCAGTTGTAGACTTGACACTGGCTGAATTATTTACCAACATAGCAATGAAATGGAGACTAACAGAAGAAAGAGCGCAGGGAGCATGTGGAAAGAGCACAGTTACACTTGCAGCCCGTGTGTGTGAAGAAGTTTGGTTTAGGGAAACAATGACAGAACTAGGCTGGGACAGGAAAAATTGTGAGTAAAATGAGGGTGTTTTTCAAATGCTTAAACAGAAAATGTAAGGCAAAATACTGGCAAAAAGCTTTGAGATGAAGTAGGAAGACAACTATTATAATGCATGGCCAAATGTACATAAATCTTGGCATGAGAGGACATCAGTGAGTGCCCAAAGAGCATGCTATTCAAAGACAGGTTATCGGATGGAAAGACAAAATGAGAAGGGTGCCTTATACATATTTCTATACATAGAAAACTCATAAATGCAGCAAAGGACACAGCTTAGAATGGTGCTTCTTAATTTAAAAATAGCTGCCATGTTTCAGAGTGAACATACAAAGTTGTTTCTGTGTAAAACTACAACCCAGTAGTAACCTTTAACTTATCTTTGTAAAATGTTTTACAATTCAGTTGCTGTGTGGTGCAGTTGAAAGAGCTTGATGCCATCGTTAGGACTTTTTATTTTGTTGTCAGGCAGCCTATCTCTTTTTCAGACTTTCTTTTACATTTGGAGATACTATTTGCCCAACGCTGATTTTAATTTATAAGATGGAATACTTAAAAAGATGACTTCTGAGATTTTAGGATTGTTGGTGTTAAAAGAATGAAAAACTGAGGAAGTGTATTTTTCTGATCTTGCATGTTAATACATACTTGTGCTTGAGAGAGACTGCTGGCTGGTATAAGATGACCTTTACTTAAGACCAAACCATGAGGAACCAGGTCAGACATGGATGTAAGAACTCACACCTGATTGTAGGAGCAGGCTGGAAGAAAGTAAATTTGTTAAGTTTTGTGGTTGGATGATAGTGGTGCAGGAGTTGAGCCTCAGAGATTTTTATTACAATTGTGAGTTGGAACTTAGTTCACGTGTGCTATATGTAAAAGGTTTGCTATCTTTTTAATGTTCTGTACTGCACGTGGGAAGAATCCTCATACATACATCTGCAGTAAGTAAGCTGACTTGCATATATGCTTTCAAATAGATTAGGAAAGATGGTGGATATAATATTTTGATGCTGTTCCATACAGGCTTTCATCTCATGTATCTATTTGCCATTTGTAATTTTTGAGCTTCAATGAAATGCACTGACATTTTGCTTTAACAGCTGTTAGTTTTCAAATTATTTCTGTTGAGAGTTCTTAGTGTCAGGTTTGTTGTAGGAAACAGTAAGGAAGTCCTATGAAATCCTGCTACAGTACTGCTCCTGATAACATGAAAATCAAATACACAGGTTTGATTTAGAAGCGCTAAGAATAGGCTTAATCCAAGTCTGCAAGCTCTAATCCAAAGTGATACAGAAGCTGTAATGAACAAAATGAATGGCTTAGTGGCACCTTATCTGACAGCAGAAGAAGCAGAAATTAGATTAGATACAAAGTGTTTCTCAGAGATTTAAAACAGCTGGCTGCATCCATTTTATTGTTACGGCTGGAGTCATCGGAATATTTTTTCCCCAAGTCTCTCCTTCCATGTTCACCTTTAAAATAAAGCTGAATTCTTTTAGCCAGTGGCTCAATAACTGATCTGAATGCATCAAAACTCGTTATAGTTTTCCTCAAGTAGAGGGAGAGAAAGCAGAAATGAATTTAAGTAAAACACCCATGCTTCACAAAATAGTCTCTTCTAAAATTACCTGTGTTTCCGAGCAATGTTTGTCTAGAAATTGTCGGGATTATTGGGGGTGGGGGGTGGGAGTGGTGGATACTAACAACCCTTGACAAATCATCTTAATCATCATTAGCCAAAGGTTGTATCTCATTTACTTCCAGAGTTCAAATTCTAAGCAGAACTTGAGTTGTGAGTGAGAAGACATCTGCTGCCCAGAATTTCCAGCCATAGAGTAGTTTGAATGATTAAGGCAGAGATAAACTTCAAACGTCATACAATCTAATGAGATTAACATAAATATTTCGAATTTCTATTTTACACTGTGAAGAGTTTGACTAATATGTCATCTTCACAAGAAGAGTTAGATAGGTGTCATCATCAGTTTAATTCCTGTGGCTTTCAGGAGTACACTGGATCACGTTACAAAAAAACCAAACCAAACCAAAAAAACAAGAAAAAACCCTGATGTTTTTCTCAAATGTTTGAAAGTTGTGGATGGGCAGATGTCTCACTCCTTTCTCACCTTCCTTCACTCTTGAAGCACACGTGGGCTAATGGAGAAATCATTGATGTATGACAACCAGCAGTAAATATCTGCTGGTCTGCTCAGGCAGGGTTGTACTCTTCTCAAACCTTTTTATTCAGGAGACCTCGTGCTGCCATTTCAGAAATAAATGAGGCAGTCTGTTACTTTCAGATTTGCTGCGGACTCATACAGCTGCTTCTTTGTCTGTACGTGCTTGTCACTTTTTTAACCACCTTTTATAGCAGTTATTCCCAAGCTTTTTCTAAAGGGATATTCACTACCGCCTTCCTGAACTTCATCAGCCCCTCTTCCTTCCCCCTCTGTGCGGACTCTTTCTGATACCTCACCATCACTCACTTCTACTGACATTTCTTCATCATGTCCTTGTTGCTGGCTTTGGCTAATGCTAGTGCAGCCCTCCAAAGTGCAAGGCCCAGCACAGAGTTTTAGCTCCTTAGCAGCTATTAGCTTTTCTGGACTCACCTTGACTGGCAGCACACTTTGCAATGGTTGGGACTCTTTCTTCATATTGATTTTTCATTTTTTTCATGTAAGGGTAGACTGTGAACTAATCATATGATCCCACAAGCTGTGCTTCCATTAAGGTCCTGTACTACCTATATCTTAATTCATCTCTCCTCACTGCAAATAATATATTTAAGTTGAAAAAAGTGCATGCCAGAATACTAACTTAATATTTTAATACCTTTTTTTAATTGAATGAAACTAGTGATCTATTAATGAACAATTTGTTTTACATTTTTCATACGTAGGTGCAGTGAGGAGCTTCTTATTTTCATTCAAGTCAGACTTTTTCAGAGTATATAAAGAACTTCAGTTCTTCTCGTTTTAGTTCCTAAAATTCCTCAGGGAGTCTGAATGGGGAGACTCTGTGTTCAGCCCTGCAATATATTCTGTGGCACCACTGAAATAGTTCTTGGTATTTGGAAGGTAGAAGTCAGTGACCCAACTGCATAAATTCTTGCCCCTCTTAGTCCCACTTGGAGCTTGTGTTTCAAGAGGAGCAAGTGGATACACAAAAGTAATTGTTTTCCAAAGAAGGCTCAGACCTCATCCAAATTTGGGAAAAAAAAAAAAAAATGCATTATGCGTAATGGGTTTAATATTCTGTTCTGTCATTGATAGACATGTGTAATCCCTATTAAAAAGATTTATGCTAGGCATTGGCAGCTGATTTTATCCTGTAGTCTAAATCTGAATTGCTAAATTTCACAATAAATAATTATTCTTGGGATCTTTCCTAATGTGATGCTAAGTTGTTTTTACTGTGGATGTTTAGAGTAAATTAAAAAAGTAAAATTAATATACCTTACCAATGGGTGAAATGCGTTTTTTAAATTGTCCAAGATGATTTATACATCGTCTTAAAATTGTGACTCTGGGGGGAGAGGTTGAGTGACCATATTTTTTGGGAGACTAGTCTTAATTTTCAAAAGTAATAAAGGAGTGAGTTTATAAAGCAAAAAGCATGGATAATAGCAACACATTACTAAAGGCTTTAAGAATAGACATACAGGATTTAATTGAGAAACAGAAGGTCAGTGGTGCAGATGAGGGTAGAATGTAAACATCCCCAAGCGAGCACCCACGCAAGCCTTTATATACATATAATTTTGCTGTAGAAACATACCTACACTGCTTCTGTAACCAAGCTAGCTTATGTTTTCAACAGCAATTGACAGCTGATAATTGACAGCTGACTGAACATTGCAGCTGAAGCATCTGAAGGAAAAAAAAAAAAATCCATTCATCTCAGAAGTCTTAGAGTAATGTATTTATTACTGTTTCCAAATAACATACAAATAACATTTTTGAAGTGAATATATATTATAGTTAAGTTTCGTACCAGCGAGTGATGGTTGAGAAAGGGGGATCATTTACATTCACATTTCTTTTTATTGGGTTTTTTGTTTGTTTTTTTTTTTTCTGAATTTGAGAAGTTTGCAGCTTATTAGTATTCCAGGCACAACACAAAGTCCTTTACAGTACCCACTTTCCCCACCCTGCAAATTGCAAAACAGTGTTTGGTTTAGAAGGCAACAGGGTTGGAAGGAAACATGTTACTATATGTTTGTTTATATTAAATTAGTTGTTTATGGAATGTTAGGTAAATAGATAACTTCTGATTTAGAAAAACAACAGGTTTATTATACTGAAACCTTTTTGTTAGAATTTGTGTATTTCAAGAAGTTTTTCCTTATAAGGGCATTGATTTTGGAGTTGGACAGTAACTATGATGTTCCAATCAAATAGGTATGGGTTCTTCTTTGTGTAACATGCCAGGAGTGTCAGCTTATTTTTTTTAAAGACAGGAATATCTATATATTGCAATGAGAAGGTGATACAGAATTAAATAATTAACTTACAGAGCATTAAACAAGTCAAATGAATTGAAGACCCTGCACTCAGTAGCACTGTTTCATTCTCTGTCATCTGGATTGCTAAAATTCTGGTGTTTTGCTGTATTTACTGCAAAGCAAAGAAAAATGAAAAATACACATGTACTAAGGAAAACCTCTGCAAGTTAAATCAGCTTAGTGAAATAACTTAAAAATTCTGTATTACACTGTTATTGGAGAGCTTTCAGATTAATATGTAATGTCCAGGCTTCCATTTTCATGGCATATTTTGGAACAAGGTAATATTATCTTTCAACAAGGTCTTCCTCAGGTAATCTGAAAATTCTACGACACGATACTTTTAAATTGCTTGAATATTTTAAATTTTAATAGGTTACATGGTCAATGATCTACCTCTTGGAGAAGAACAAGTAATAATTTGGTCACAGTTGCATAGTCTTCCAAATCCTCACAGTGTTTCGTTGTGTTTCTTCTTGATGAAGTGACTTCAGCAAATCTAGAGGAAGAAGGCTGAAGCTTTAAACACTTACTATTCATCTTTGACATCTATGGTTTTCAAGCAGTGTTAAGGTTAAATGGGAGTTCATTTACACTCTTATTTCATTTAGTAAGTGCTCCCATAATTAAATGTAGATCCATGTAATTTAGTGGTAGAAAGAGAAATTCATTAAGATTCCTGATTAGGAATAAGTGTTAACAGAACTGCAAATGTTATAGAAATTTAGCTCCTGTTTAAGGCAAATTAAGCACAAACCACACTCGTGTAGCATGAAAGAGATTGCTTGAACTGTAACTGACAAGAAATTTCAAAATTCATTTTCATCATCTGTGTACATTGAAAGCAAAAGTAAACATAGCTTTATGAAATCACTATAGTTGACAAAATTCATACAGATTTCATGCCTTTTGTAATGTATTATTTTGTTTTACTAGGCATAAAGGTTAATATTCTTGCAAATACTGATGAAACTGTCACGGATTTTAGGTTATTTCAGATTTTATTTTTAAAATTAAAATTCCTAAAGTGAACTGAATTAGAAGATGTTCGCTTAGTATCTCTGGAAAAACAGGTAGCCTTTGATAGTTACTAGTGCCTAAATTGGTATTTCATCTAAACTATCACTTTCAGGAAGTTATAAAAAGCAAAGGGCTGGCAAGCTTTACCTTTGACTTCAGTGGAGCTAAAAGTTCACCATCAATTTTAGCAATATTTAGAAAGTATAATGATCTGATAATAAGGAAGCACAGAGGGTCGTTTTACTATCTTAAAGTTATGAATGCTCATACTTGGTTTTGGATTGGTTCTGTAACTTTAAACATATACTTGGATGCAGCTGCATGAGAGCAACATGCTTTTCACCTAACCCTTGAAAATAGCTTACCATTCCCGTGGCTTTTCTCTCATGATGATATTCAATTGTATTTTGACAAAGAGTTAATTCCTAAAAGTATCTGATACTTCCCCCGGTAAGGTGAAAAAGGATGTTGAAAATCTGTAACAGGAGTCGCAGCTTGGGCTGCTATAAATTTACTATGTTCAATAATGTCAATCTAAATTTAGGACACTTTTTTATAGTGTCCTTGCATCTCAATTACACTAACCCTTTGGTTATCCATTTTCCTTGGTCATTTTCACGTTTAGTTTATAAGTTTATAAGTTTTTCTTTAATATAAAATTGCTGTCAAGTATATGTGATACTAATAGGTGTAGACTTAATGTTCTACTGAATTGTCTCAAATGACTTGTTCTGCAATGCTGTGCCTGTGCCCATATGCCTGTGCACAGGTGCTTTTTGCTCTTTTGACGCAAAGGCAAAATGATGCAGATTTGGGGGAGGGATGGGTGGCAGGGTGTAAGGGCAGTGGAAGTTGGACATGGTGGACCTCTGGAGGTCCCTTCCAGTCTAAGTGCTTCTGTGATTCTTTGGGGGATGACCTCTTCCCAGTAGCACTCTCTTAGGGTGTGCATGGTCTCAATGAATCACATGATGTTAGAGCATCTGACCAGCAGTGGAGCATTCCCTCCTCCCTCTGCTGTGGTCTGGGCTGTGTCCAGCTCTGAATGTAGTGGCACTGAAAAAATCTTGTCTAACTTTCTGTCCACCACTACTGTCTCCAAGATCCTTTTCATTAGAACAGCCTTCCATTTCTCATTCAGAACAGCCCCACTCCCACCCCACCCCCCTAAAAAAAAAAAAAAAAAAAAATAAAGCTAGCAAGCAAACAAAAAAAAACACCAAGAAAAACCAGCTGAGTTCAAATTTCATTTCTATACTTGATTATTTTTTTTAAAAAACCTGCCAGATAATGGAAAATTTTCCAAATCGAGGACAGGAGATTTTCCTCCCCCACATTCCAAAGTTCTCTGTGTTTTTTGGACTGTAAGGCACCTTCCAATTTAGATATGTAAATCTCATTAGCATGCTCTTTATACTCTTTTTCAGATCACTAATGAGGAATTTAATTAAAACATGACCTAGCACTCATCCCAGCAGCATTCACTAGACACCTCCTTTTGACATGATACATTGCTGTTTTTCACTGATCCATGTTTTAAATACTAGCCAGTTTTCAAAGCAGTGATGAGCAGAGGTGGAATGCCACTTTACTAGGGACAAGTTACTGAATCCTAAAAAAAATGAAACATAAAAAGGTCTTCACTGAAACAAAATGAGCAGAATTATATTCTGCCTCTCTTTGTGCAACAGCCTTGTTAATAAGCTGCCAAAACCTACTACCTCATAACTCAGGTTCAAAACAATGACATTCTATTTTTGGTATTAAGGAGATAAGAAAGATTAAAGGCAAATGTTAACTGACAGGCTCTTATCATATTTTTCAAAGAATTATGTCATCAAGCTCTAAATTTACAGCTATTCACTCTGAATAATATTATGTGGTAGCAGTGCTGGGGAAATTTGTGTTGAAGAAGAGATAAAACATTGTTTCACTGGTTTGACCAGCTCCTTTAGTAATGCAATTAAGCTGGCTACTCTTCACATGCTGCTTCAGGACTTCTCACTATGCAAGGAATTTCCTTCCTATGTATTTTTTCACATCTACTACTGCCCAAATCTCCTTACTATTCACAATAAAACATAAAGAGGATAAGGAGGAGAGAAAGTGTAGTAGAAACTGTAGAGCAGGGTCAACTAGGGCAAGTTGCCCAGGGCTGCGTCTACTCAGGTTCTGAATATCTCCGAGGACGCTGGTGTTTCCACAGCCTATAACAGTGTTAGTTCACCCCTACAGTGAAACCAAGAGTCTGTGTGTGACACAGTGCCTGTTGGAGCAGCAGTTTTAGGACACATTGACAGCTCAAATGGGCATAATGCCCATGTATTGGAAATGTAATTGATCCTGAAGTACTGGTATGAAAGATTTAATGAAGTATTCAGAAACGTAGTGCATAAAATTGATCAGAGTGTGCTTATACTCTGATTACCAAATCTAACCATATATAATGAAGCATGAGGTATTTTTTCCCACTGCTGTACATCAGAATGTGTCTTATAAGTTTATTTTTTAATCTTCTGCAGAAGCCATGTTGATCATGTGTCATGGATTTTGTATTCTGCAACATGCTGGTAAACCTAGGGAATTTTAAAATTGGCTTTAGTGAGTCTAATTATGGGCGGACCTGTTGTACCATATCTCACTAGAGCTGTACCTACCACCTGTTTTCAGTACCAGCAGTCCCTTGTCTTAATCAGAAATGATATGAATAAGGGTGAATTTAGGCAGTTATACTTGAATAACAGATTTTTAATGTGCAGTCCTTTGGACTACTGGAAAGGTAAGGTTGGCATTAACTACTGAGGCACACTACAGAAATAGCAGATACAAAGCTGAATATCAAGACATCCCCAAAACAAGGGCTGCTATAGCATGTTTAAGGGAAATAGTGGAAGCACCTCTATTTGGGAAGCAGAACAAAGTGGACAGACAATCTGTTTTATGGTACTTTTGAAGCTCTTCAAGTATATTTCCAGAACTTGAATTTAATGGTATATTAGAAGCCTGCTTTATTCACTTTATTCCCTAAAACACAGGAAAAAAGTCCCATGCAAAGATGATAAAGTGGCAGAAGCATCCATTTAGAAGCAAGACATATTTGGAACATTTACAAGAATATGAATGATAACATTTGATGAATGCCATTTAAGACATGCACTTTAACTTCAGTGAGAGCACTAGGTTGCTCTCCTTAATGAATAAAATTGTATAGGAGAAGAGTAATTGAAATGCATCAGTATGAAGAATATCTAGCTCTTTACATCTCTTATCCCATTTCAGTTTCCTTCACCTATTCTTTCCAGCTGCAGTCTGTATTTTGGAAATGCTAGTCTCTTTCGTTCTAATACAAAAGCTGCGTCACTCCCCCCCTGCCCCAACATCTCGCTTGAGGTTTCAAGATTCATCTTGCTGTCTTTCTGTTAAATAAAACTTATTTAGAAGATACTCTTTTGGCATCATTCTTCAGGAAATGTGCTGTGATGTGTGATGAGGCTAGAGTTAAATCTGGATTCTCCATTTCTGGAGAAGCAAATTTCCTGAGATTATAGAAGTTAGACCAGCTTCATAGCTGCAGAAGATAAAGGTCAGTCTTTGAATCGAAGATAATTAATCCCTCCTCAAAAAATCTTGGATGGTGTATCAATATTATTTTACAATTCATCTGAGGTTAAGGCCTATGTTTAAAAAATAATGACAACAGTCTGAAATACCAGAGGAATGATTTTTCCTTTGTACTAAGCACCCCAAAAGGTATGTACTTTGAGAGTGATTGTGAATGTCAGTTTTAAAAGCTAGACTATCTTCCTCGGATTAGGCAATAAGAGTAGAAATTCTTTGGTTTTAGTTCAAGTATATTTATTTTAGACAATAAAATATATTGTGTTAAGAAGTGTATTTAGAAATTCTGTGATTCTTGCTTCTTCATCCTGTGTCTAAAATAATTAGGTCATTATCTTCATGATAATGTCTAAACAGTAGTCTCCCTAGAAAAGACAAAGCTAGCGTAATATATTCTTCAGTGACATAACCCAGAAGCCTGGGTTAAGGCAGAAGATTTTTATTTCAGATCAACAGCAGTACTGGTCTCAGGCTTACTGTGTTTGTGTTCAATATCTTCTGTCAAAAATGTTTGAAATACATAATTACCTATAGTTTTATTTCATGGTTTCCAGATGCTCTTCAAATAATCAGCATATTTGTTCTAATCGTATGTGTGTTTGTTCTAAGAACTAATTCGATCTTCAGTATTTCACTTATGTGTGTAATACTGTGCCATATTTGCATCACATGATATGTAGTGAATGATAGATGAGGAGATTGGAAAGACTGGCTTAGTTATGTTTATCGTCTGCGGTTTATGAGCTTTATTGCATCTCATGAAAATCTCCTTAAAATGGTAGTTCAAATGTACTATAACACTGGCTAGTAACTGTGTTAGCAAAAACACAGACAAAAAGAGAAAAGGAGGTTCATGTACAGACTCTTAATTGTTTCGAAAGATATTCATGTGGAAAGTAGCTAATAAAAATAAGACTGTCATTTGTCATAAACTCAGTGTTGTACTCTTCACCAACATGTAGTGTACTAATTGAGGTGAGCTGAGCAGGTCAGGTCATGTTCCTGCACAAGCAATGCGCTGCAACTGCTACCAGTCTTTTCCCCCTCACACTCTGATAGTCACAGTGACTGACAACTCTTGAAGTAGGTCTTCCCAGTAGTCATTTGTGATGTTCACTGGGCTTTCACACATTTCCTTGATAAGTAATATAGTGAAGACGTATAGCTTATTATATATTTTGGTTTTGATAAAAAAGATTGTACTGGGGTTAGGAGAGCAACTTGATCATTTTTCCTGCAGCAAAATACTAGATGAAAGAGCAGTAAATTTGAGTGCTGAACTTCCCTTCAAATTAGGCTGTATCTGTTGTCAATAGGTTTCTTGGTTTAGTTTTGTGGGGTTTTTTTTGTATTTTAAGTAGCTCTACAGGTGAAATGTTACTGTCTGCAAATTCTCCCATCTCAGGCACAGTTGCTGTTCTACTGATGTTACAGCAATGAATGTTAGGAACCATTGCTGAGGACAGAACTACCTGATTCAAAAAGCATTCCATTCTGGATGAAAGAGATACATTTAAAGGAGTTATGTGCTGATTTTATGTAACATCTAAGATGGTGGCAGATTTTAAGGATGGTTAATGAAATGGGGCCAACTGATATGAACTGGTGTGGCAGAATCATTAGTGAGTCAACGGTATTAGTTCATATATGGATTTCATGCCAAATTTTCTTTCTTGGTGCTTTATTATCTGTAAGGGAGCAAAAAGTAAATATTGAAGAAACACATATGAGAAGCTGGATACCAGTCCAATAGTAATTTTAGGAGAGCTCCAATTGATATTGTATCTGACAAAACGTTGCAACAATTAGTCAGCAAATTCCTTAGGCATGTGCATTATTTATTGAAAGTATGTGAGTGGTCCTCTTTATTTTGTATCTTTACATTTCACAAGTTTCAAAATAATTTTAGGACTTGGTTTATAAACAATATTGGTAAATAATATAAATAGTAATGTTACTAATGAACAATTAAGCAAATCTAAAAGGTCAAACTGAATCTTATTAATCAGTAACCTTAGGATATGGCTTATTTCTCTTGCTATTGCCAGGTGATGTTACAGGCAATATTTTTCTCCTCCACATCTAGTGGGTTTTAATGTTACTACACCTTTTCATCTGAAATGTGTGGCTTCCTGACAGTCTGCACTGAAATTGGTTTTCCAATATCTGCAGTACTATTTTGTTAACCAAGTTCTTGTAATCTGCTTTTAGCCACAGCATGCATTTCCATTACATGGAAAAAATATTTTACTATTGCCTTCTACTAACCTCTTGCCCAAAGCCCTCTTTTTAAAAATTTGTTTTTATTGGAGGTTAGAGATAGAAAATGTGTGAAAGAGTAACGGTCTGTCTTAGCAATAAGCACAGTGGATGTGTGTAGGTAGTAAATTAGAGGTAAAGAACTTCTCTTGATCATTCAGATACTTAAATTGTATTGAAAAGTCATTCTACCCATCCTTTGCCAGTCAAATTAAGACAAAGGATGTATTCTGCTAGCTGGTATAATCTCATTTACTTCTCTACTATTACACCTTTTCTGTTTGTTTCAACACTTCACATAAGATGTTTGAGATGGCGCAAAGAGCTATAGTAGCTAAGATATAGAGGAGTCAGATGGCACACCTTTATTTTCAAATAGGTGCCATTTGCCATGCCTTACTTTGGTATCATAGAGCCATAGAATCATTTAGGTTGGGTAAGATCTTTAAGGTCATTGAGGCCAACCATTAACCTACCACTGCCAAGTCCACCAATAAACCATGTCCCTAAGTACCATATCTACACATCTTTTAAATACCTCTAGGGATGGTGACCCAACCACTTCCCTGAACAGACTGTTCCAGTGCCTGACAATGCTTTTGGTGAAGAATTGTTCCTAACATCCAATTTAAATCTCTTCTGGCACAAGTTGAGGCCATTTCCCCTTCTCCTATTGCTTGTTACTTGGGAAAAGAGACTGACACCCACCTTGCTACAAGTTATTTCCAAGTGGCCTAAATTTTCAGGGTAGATGTTGTTCATCATGTTTGAAAGATGTAAAACAAAATAAAGAAATAATCACCAATGTTTTGAGAATTATTTTTAAACCAACTTTGACATCCTAGAGAAAATTGATTTTTTGCAAATATTAGACTGATATGTGAATGATTTACTTAGGAATTACTAATAAATGGTCCTTGTTAACCTAAATATATACAAATTCCTCCTACAGCAAAATTTATACTGTCAGAAAGCTTTACTACATGATAGACAAACAAAAAAGAAAATAATAAAATAATAACGATATAAACAGTTCTTGAGCTTCCTGGCAGGCCTTGGACGTCCATTTTAGTATTTTGACTTATTTCAAGAGGATGGCTGACACTGTTTCAGAAAATATCTATGTAACAATTTAAATAACAAATATCCCAGATACAAGACCACTAGGCTGAATATGAGCTGTGCAAATATTTGGTTGTCATGTTTTGAGGTCCTAGTTGCATGTGCGTGCTCCTTTGAGCTTAAAATACTGTCTTCTGCTTGCTGTTGTGATGAGGTCTTTTTTTGCAGCTGATACAGAGAACATTGCATGTTATAATCATAATGTGGGCCTCTTGCTTTGGTGTTAGCTTGACTGAAATCTGAATACAGTCACTAGATGCTCGCAGAGTAGCACCTGTTTTCTTTCTAATGTATGCCTGATGTTTGTCGTTAGTCATCACAGGTAATCACACAATTGAATTACTCTTATTTCTGTGACTTCCAAACAGTAGCATGCAAACTAAGCAAGCATATTGTAGTGATGCATTTAAAATGTAGTTTAATATTGAACTTATTTACATGAGCAGAGCATTTGATAGTAGTAGGGGACTGTAAAAAAAATTTTGAATTTTTTTACATATTTTTTTTTTAAAGAAGCTTGAGTAGATTAGCGTGGAGTGGACCGTACTACATGCAGTACAGCTAGAACAATCTGCATTGTCTGCATTGTTCACCTACTTCCCTTTTAGTCCTTAATGATTTATTTTTGTATCTTAACAATTACATGACCTCTGTGATGTTGGAATGTGATTTAAAAATAAAATCAAAATTCTCTAGGTGTGCTTCTGCTTTCTTTTAATGGGTAATTTCTTTAGTGACTACTTTTTGATTTGGCCTAATGATGTATGAAACAACTTCTTAAAAATTCTTTTTTCTTTTTAAAGTATAAACCTTGTGTGGACTTGTTTGCCTTTTCATGGTGATTGTAGTTCATTTTTACCATCAAGGTTCTATATGATCATTGCAACAGTAGTGTTTGAGTCATACACACAACAGACTAATTAACTAAATTTCACAGATAGGAGCGGGAGAAAGGAAACCTGTGAAGCCCTGTCTCTGTTTGCAAAATAGAGACGCAGGTAGGACAGGGCTGTGGTAAATACCAGGCAAGTTGTCCAAACCACTTTGGACACTAAGATCAGTGGCTTTATGCCCAACTGAATGATCTCTTCTTGAAAACAGTGTGTCCAAGTTGTAACATTTTTGTGTTGTGATTTAATATGCATACATGTTGTAAATATACACAGAAGACAGATGTATATGTGTGTGTGTGCATTTATACACACATGCAGAAATAAATAGTGGATATGTCAAACAGAGATAAAAATGTAGCAGGACAGAACTAAGTTCAGGTCTCTTAAGTCCTCGCCCAGAGACACTTGGTTTCATTCTCCCCAAGTCCATCATCTCCTCCATACAAAGCAATTTTATTTACCTAGAGCAAGTACCCTCCCCTCATTAAGTGCAACTACTATTAATGTCAGCGTTACTCTGCTTCAGTATTCTTTTTGATCTAGTGCCAACCTATGCCCGGAGAAGATTGATTTTATTGGTGTAATACTTGAAACTGTCTCACTGTCGGGGCTTTCCTGTAGTTCTGGGGCTTGGGACTCCCACAACCAGGGGTGGTTCTAATGGCTGAGTTGACATATTTAATATTTTAAAGTTTTTTAATATAAATTTGAAACTTTTGAGGGCTTACTCTCCTTAATGAAATGATTGATTTATTCTCTGAAAATTTAAGAAGACCTTATGGGTTGTGATTGAAAAATAAAGTATGAGCAGAAAATGAGTCTTGCTTGCCATAGTTTCATTGGTTTGGAATTGTTTATAAAAATAGCTGTAAAGTCTGGAGCATTACACAGTGCATGGGAAATAGATAGAAGGCATAGGGGTTTCTATTCCTTATTCCTTAATCTCAGCACAACTCCTTACTATGTAGAGTGCCAAATCATATTTGGCCCTAAAATACAGATTTTTCTAAGAATTCTTATGATCTCATAGTTACGTTTCTATCAGTTTCAGCACAGCAAGTTAAAAAAGCAACATGTAGCATTCATGAGATTATACCTATGATAGATAAGAGTTTTTATTTCCTCATGTAAACATCATTAAGTTCATAATGATCTTTCTGGTACATACCAACTCTTGACATTCAGTCTTGCCATTTGTCTACTTTTTATTCCCCAGAAAGATTTCTCTCAGCTGACAGGTTTTTTAATCTGTCAGGCTGCGTAATTCAGTGTGTTTATCTATCATTTCAGAAATTGTCTATTTATGTTTTAAAAGCTTTGTAATATTTCTGCCAACTTACAAAAAGGCTGGGACATACTGATTTTTTTAAAATTATAGAAATAGTTGACATTACTTAAAAAATGGGCCAGGACTATTTTTTTTATCACTGCTACTGAATTTTTGGTATTATAAACAGCTATGTCCTTCAGCCTGCTTTTCTGAGCAAAGTTAGAGATAATCAGCAGAAATTAATAATTTTATGGATGCAAAAAGCATTGAGTTATCAGCTGATAACTGCATTCTGTGCATGTGTCTAGCCAAATTATAGTCATGTCACCACATATTTTTAAAATTACAAGAGCGTTCATCAGAAAGCTGCTCTATAGTTATTAATTACTCTGTATCCATATTAGTGTTTGTTAGACAGTTTTCTTGGTTTGTTTTTTGTTTTTTTTTTTTCTTTAGCATTCAAATGAATGTAAATGTCAACTGTTAATTAAAGTTATTACTTGCTCATTCTTATATGGTATTGGAATGCTACAGTACCAATTATTTATTTCCAGTTGTCTAAAACAATAATAGTTTGGAGTAGTATCTATACACTGAAAATGAACTTTTGTAAGCTATGTTGTTCATTTTAATGATGGTCAACAATACTTTAAAAACTGTATGATGAGGACTTGCATAGGTACTCAGGGACACTAAATGGGTGGAGATTCAGCCTATATAAATTAAATTTTAAAGCTGTTAATTAAAACTGAATTTAAACTATTATTCAGTGAGACTGCAGACTAAGATATTACATGAGTAAAATGTATTTGTGGAGAACTGAATCTAACTTTCCTGTGGTGTTTCGTTTGAAAACTGGCTTGAATTTTGATTGCTTCAATCGAAGATACTGTTATTTTAACAGGGCTTTTTGAATGACTTGAACAACTACTTTCATCAGTAAATTGCAAATTTTATCTATGACACTTTGTATCATTCTCAGGGGAAAAAAAATATAAATCTGTGAACATCCCTAGAGAAAAAATATTCCTACGTTGGCAAGAGAAGTCCATAATACACAAGATGGCACTGTTTCACTTGTGAAAATGTCTCATTTCCATAGATAACTGTGAAAAATGTGATATAAGAGTGCAGAAGGTTTTATATTTTTGTATAATTGAAAATAAGATATTTGCATAGTTGAATAGTTTTGTTTATTATAGACAAACCAAAGTATAACTATATAGATGTGAGATCACATAACCGAGGCCAGTGAAAATGTCTCCAAAGTCACTGCTGATAAAATTGAATGGATCGAGAAATGGAAATTAGATCTGAGCTAAAATTCTGTGTGACTTGCTCTTTCACATCTAAGAATTCCAGACAATTTGGAATTTAGCTTTCAGATGGCAGTTTTTCTCTGAATCTTCTCAGAGCTCCTCTGACACGCATAATAAGCATATGATCTAGGGTCCTACACTTTGCTTTTAAGGTTAGTTTGATAAGAGTAAAGGGTGTGTGCTGAAGTGCATGGAAATTTCCTGCAGTGTAGAGGACTTCATTTTTTAATTAGGTCTGAAAGTCTAACAAAGGTGTTAACTTGTCATTGAAAAAAAATTCTTCGTAAAGTGTATACAGAATATTTTCAAAGATTTTTTTCTACTGTAGACATTTCCAACCTTAGGCAATATTCATATGTTCAGCATTTGTGAAAACCCAGCTACATGTATTAATGTACCAAACTATGATATAGAAAGATAATTTTAAATATTTCTGAGTATTTAACCAGAATTTGTTAAATAAATTGACAGTGTTTATATATTATATTGTTCTTCTCAGGGGCTGAGTAGAAAATCTGCAAACTGTTGACCAGATTAGATGCAGTCATTGCAATAACATTTCAGCATTTTCAGTCTCATATTTCTAAATTTAAATACGTATGTACTGATAATTTTGTAGTCCTTGATCTGCTCTCTGAGATTATAAAGTTCCTTAGGTGTTTTGACATAGAAATGTGTGAGATTTTTTGTTCTTAAGAAAATGTGAGAATCCAGTCCCTATAATTTTTGATAAAATTTGTCCAGGTAGATGTCAGTATTATTTCCACAGATCTGAGCTCCATTTAAAGACATACAGAAGTCAGTAAACAAAGGCACCATTCTTACCTGCTTATAGATTTTTGAAAGGCTTGAATAAGTTCACTTGGATATTTACAAGGTTTAAATATGTTCACTCCAAAATTTCACCTGTTAGTCATTTGCAAAATATTGGTGGGAGTATATGTGAAGCAGGTCTGTCTTTAACACCTGCTACATTTTGTTTTGCATCACTGAGCAATTTCAATGTTATTCCCTCTTAGAGAAGAATAAACTGGAAGATGTGCTCTGGAAGCACATGGCCCTGTGTTTTCCAGCTGGCACTTCATTCACAGGACCAGATTACAAGTAGATCCCATGAAATGTGTATATTGTGGTTATAGTGACCACAGTGCTTATAGCTTTGCTCTGTGATCTGCTCCTATTCCACTTTCTAATGCAGCCAGTATCTGTAGCTATTGCTGTTGTACCCTCCAAGCAGGAAGGCTGAGAACTTAATCAGTAATCTATTATGCAGTCTGTAAATGAAGTTGCATAACTATTGAAAGCTGACTGTTTATTTTCCTTTTATAATGTTTGTGAATTTTCATTAGCCGGAACATTCACACTTTTTTCCCTGCCATAACCATGCTTTGGCTAAATTGCTGTAGAAAATGGTTCTGATTTACAGACTTCAAAGTGCTTTATAATCACAATGTATATGTAATTTGAGATAGTTTTATTCTTGTTTCCTACATTTGTTTGAGTATGAAAAGACATTGTACTTTGACCAACAAGCCAGTGACTGGGTTTGGTAAAAGAACCGTTTGTGGTAACTACGTTTTTATAGATCTTGACCATGTACTGATGATAGGGGACATTCTGCAAGTGTATTGTAATAAAATGCTAGGGACCAGTTTTTTCTGGGGTTTTATTATGTATTTATCTGTTTGATATGAATATCTAAAAGGCCTGTGTTCTTCTTGATGTTGACCTCTTTGCAGTGATGAATTATATTTTGGTACTACCGCATGGTAACAAAAGCAGTTGAGATCCTCAACTAGAGATGCATATGGATGTGCTACAGTAGAAGTGATCGTTTTTTATGTTATCACTCAGTGAAGGTTTTTATCAAGAACAGCAACAAATAATTCCAGTTAGTAATCTGCATTAAATAAAATGATAAACAAATCTTCAACCATTTCTATGTAGAAACATTCTCTGGATCTGAATTTCAAATAAAAAGATGAAATTTTTTGTTAATTTTATTTTGTTTGTAAGTATTGGTTGTATTTTGTGGACTTCATAGCAAAATTTTGGTATAATTTTGAAACTAGTAAGTTTACACTGTAACAATCATTCATTTGCTAGAGAATAGCATCTTTTAAATTTTCAATTTTGAGTTTCTACTGTCGCTACCACGCAATGAAAATTTAAAGAGTTTTTTGGGTGTTGTTTTTTTGTTTGATTGGTTTGGTATTTTTACCTTTTAGTTTCTCAATAACTGTTTTGGACACTGGGACTAGAATGGTCACTGCAAAATAAGCATTCTAATTTTGCTGTGATGTTGCATCCAGTTGGGATCGGACATATTTTTAAGCAACACATATCTGAAATGTTTCTGTGTTCCCAGTCTTATTACTCTGAGGAATGCAAAGAGTGCTTGATAAATATTTATAATCTTAAACTTTTTTCCTAAAGCACCTTAAGGGTTTTTTTCCTGAACTTGTTCAAGAGTTGCAGAAAAGATTGGAATTTACATTTACTTTTGCTCTTGCTTTAAAGTGCATTTTCAACAGAAGGCAATCCTTCAGTGAGTGAAATAAGCTTGGAAAGGATACCAGCAGTAGAGCCAGTGTATTAGCACTTGCCATATTTCAGAACTCAAATGAATAGAATCGTAAGGAAGAAACTGAAGCATTAGCTTCCTCAAAACATCCACTTAAGACTGAAGTGTGTTTTAAGTGCCGGTAGTTACAGAACAACATAATATTGTCTATTAGTGAGGAATTTATGCTTTTGTTTTTAAAAATAAACTATCCATTAATCATTATAATGCTTTCATTTAATTTCAGTTAACCAACAATAGATACTATATCAGAAATCAGAAGCAGTCTGAGATGGGATGGGAATCTTGGATGAATACCAATAGGACAACAGGAATCTCATTTCCAGTGGGATTATCTTTCTTTGTTTAGCTGGCTGTAGTACTCCAAGGAGGGGTCAGATCCACTCTCCATGTTCAGTTCTGCTGAAGATGCACAGTGCAGTGCACTCTCTGCTTTTATACTCAAGGTTAACCAGTTAATGAGATAAAAATAGGAGTTTTATTTCCTGATTCAATTAGCAGGATGAATTTTAAATTTCTATTATTATTTTACTTTTGTGGAATAGATAATTTTCAAAATGCAAGTCTAAATGCTGTGTTTCCCCCGTTTATGTTACTAACTGTGGTCATTTTATGTTGTTTTGAGCTGGAGGGGTTGGACTTGATGAGGTGCCTTCCTTCCTGCATTGTTTTACAATTTTCTGTATCTAGTGATTGTGTGAAAATTGTGTCCTGCACTTCAGACTGATAGAAGTGTGAAACTGATCTATTTCCTAATTTTTCCATTATGGGTTGTTGAGGATGCTATTTATGGTAAAGTTATTTCCTGGCAGTTACTGGCCAGCTTGATTTTGGGACATCAGGAACCTTGCCGATCACTCACTGCTGTGGTACAGTGTCATCTCGCTATGTTTAAAGCTATGGAGACTATAAATTGCAACAATCTTCTAGGCCTTATGGTGCTATGATTAAATTAATTTCTTATGAAATTGAGAACAACTTTGCAGAAGAAAACATGCTTTGCAAATTTGTAAGTGGTATTGGAGAGATATTGCAGAAATTCCTCAACAATTCTAAAGACAAAAGTCTAAAGACAAAAGGACGGTATAGATTTAAATGAAGAAAAGATTGAAGCCTGAAGGAGGAAAGGGTGACTAAGGGGAGTTTTTTTCCACTTTCTTCTGCTTCCGCATAGAATCATAGAATCGTTTAGGTTGGAAAAGACCTTTAAGATCACTGAGTCCAATTGTATACCTAACATTGTCAAGTCCACCACTAAACATGTCCCTAAGTGCCACATCTACACATCATCTAAACATCTCCAGGGATGGTGACTCCATCACTTCCCTGGGCAGCCTGTTCCAGTGCTTGACAACCTTTTCAGTGAAGAAATTTTTTCTAATATCCAGTCTGAACCTCCCCTGTCTCAACTTGAGGCCATTTCCTCCTGTGCTATCGCTTGTTACTTTGGAGAAGAGACCAACACCCATCTTGCTTCAACCTCCTTTCAGGTAGCTGTAGAGAGAGATAAGGTCTCCCCTGAGCCTCCTTTACTCCAGGCTAAACAACTGCAGTTCCCTCAGCCACTCCTCATAAGATTCATGCTCAGAGCCTTCACCAGCTTGGTTGTCCTTCTTTGGACACCCTCCAGCACCTCCATGTCTTTCTTGTAGTGAGGGGCCCAAAACTGAGCACAGTATTTGAGGTGCGGCCTCACCAGTGCCAAGTCCAGAGAGACAATCACTTCCCTAGTCCTGCTGGCCACGCTGTTTTGGAGACAACCCAGGATGCTGTTGGCCTTCTTGGCCACCTGGGCGCACTGCTGGTTCATGTTCAGCCAGCTGTCAACCAGCACCCCAAGGTCCTTTCCCACCAGGCAGCTTTCCAGCTGCTCTTCCCCAAGCCTGTAGTGCTGTGTGGGGTTGTTGTGACCCAAGTGCAGGACCTGGCACTGAGCCTTGTTGCATACAACTGGCTTCAGTCCATCAATCCAGCCTGTCCAGATCCCTCTGTAGAGCCTTTGTACCCTCAAGCAAATCAATACTTACCCCCAGTGTGGTGTAATCTGTAGATTTACTGAGGGTGCAGTCAATCCCCTCATCCAGATCATTGCTAAAGATTCTAAATGGAACTGGCCCCAATACTGAGCCATGGGGAACACCGCTTCTGACCGGTCACCAACTGGAATTAACTCCATTCACCACAATTCTTTCAACCCAGCCATCCATGTTTTTTACCCAGTGCAGAGTACACCCATACAAGCCATGAGCAGCCAGTTTCTCCAGGAGAGTGCTGTGGGAGACAGTGTCAAAGGCTTTACTAAAGTCCCAGTAAACAACATCTAAAAGCCTTTCCTTCATTTGCTAAGTGGGTCATCTTGTCATAGAAGGAGATCAGGTTCATCAAGTAGGACCATGCTTGGCTGGGCCTGATCCCCCAGTTGTCCTGTATGTGCCATGTGATGGAACTCAGAATGATCTACTCCATAGCCTTCCCTGGCACCGAAGTCACGCTGACAGTCCTGTAATTCCCTGAATCCTCCTTCCTGCCCTTCTCGTAGATGGGCATCACATCTGCTAACCTCCAGTCAGCTGGGACCTCACTGGTTAGCCAGGACAGCTGATGGAAAGAGTCTCAGTGAGCACTTCCGTCAGCTCCCTCAATACCCTTGGGTGGATCCCATCCGGCCCCACAGACTTGTGTGTGTCTAAGTGGTGTAGCAGGTTGCTGACCATTTTCCCTTGGATTATGGGAGTTTCTTTCTGCTCCCCATCCCTGTCTTCTAGCTCAGGGGGCTGGGTACCCAGAGAACAACTGGTCTCACTATCAAAGATTGAGTCAAAGAAGGCATTAAGTACCTCAGGCTTTTCCTCATCCTTTGTCACTATTTTTCTCTGCTCATCCAGTAAAGCATGGAGTCCTCCTTCTGTTGTTAATGTATTTCTAGAAACATTGTCTTTTTTATTGTCTTTTACAGTAGTAGCCAGGTTAAGTTCTAATTGGGCTTTGGCCCTTCTAATTTTCTCCCTGCATAACCTCACAACACCTTTGTAGTCCACCTGAGTTGCCTGCCCCTTCTTCCAAAGGTGGTAAACTCTCATTGTTTTCCTGAGTTCCAGCCAAAGATGTCTGTTCAGCCAAGTCAGTCTTCTGCCCTGCTGGATCGTCTTTCAGCACATGGGGATGGCCTGCTCCTGTGCTTTTAAGATTTCCTTCTTGAAGAATGTCCAGCTTTCCTGGACTCCTTTGCCCACCAGGACTGCCTCCCAAGGGACTCTGTCAGCCAGTCTCCTAAACAGCCCAAAGTCCGCCCTCTGGAAGACCAGGGTAGCAGTTCTGCTAACCCCGCTCTGTACTTCTCAGAAAATCGCTATGCCCAAGAAGGCCTCCAACCATCACATAAACCACAAGTCCTTCTCTGTTCACAAACATTAAATCCAGTGGGCTGCCTTCCCTAGTTGGCTCACTCACCAGCTGCATTAGGAAGATACCTTCCACACACTTCAGGAACCTCCTAGGCTATTTAGTCTCTGCTGTACTGTATTTCCAGCAGACATCTGGTAAGTTGAAGTCCCCCACAAGAACAAGGGCTAGTGATTGTGTGACTTCTCTCAGCTGTTTATAGAATGTTTCATCTGCCTCTTCATCCTGGTTGGGTGGTCTATAACAGACTCTCACCATGATATCCGCCTTGTTGGGCTTCTCCCTGATTCTTACCCATAAACACCATAGAGTCACTATCATTAAGCTCTAGACAATCAAAACGCTCCCTAACATACATGGCTACCTCACTGCCTCTCCTTCCTTGTCTATCTCTTCTGAAGATTTTCTAGCCATCCATTGCAGCACTCAGGTCATGCGAGTCATCCCACCATGTTTTCTCCCAGTCATACTGACAGTTCTGCACTTCCTTAACTACTTCTTTCCAACACAGCACTATCAATACCAAAATAGAAGAGAGAAGATAAAGGGACTGATGTTTCTCTCTTTAAGTGCCGGAGTCCCAACACTCCTGCTATTGCAGAGCTACAGGATTCAGTTCCCTGTGGTGGCTTCATGCAGAATCATTGTCTGGGTTTATTTAAGCATGAAATGAAGATTTGAGAAAATCTGATGATGAAAAGATATTATCTTTATTCAGGCATTTTTGACCATATCCATTCCTCTCACTTTTGATTGAGATTCCAACAGAATTATTACTGAAATTCTGTTTGAAGACTGATAAAGCTACTAGAGTTCGATAGGATGGTAAATGGATACAATTGAATTGGAGTTTTGCAGCCTAGCAGGGTGATGTTCTACAAAGGCAATAAATAGCAACTAGGTACCTAGTTGCTGTTTGTGCTTTCAGACATGTCCCTTATGATTCCCATAACTGACCAGGATGTTGTTAAGTGCCCATTAAATCTTACCAAAATTTTAGAATCCCTGGCATGCTACGCATGCCTGTTTATAAAGAAAGCCCTAAGGTATTTACAGCATCTGTGAAAACATAAGTAGACCATAAACATCATATTTTTTAAGAGTCTTATGTATTCCTTCATTAGCGGGTAGGGAAGGGGAGCGTGCTTTACTTCTGTCCTCCCCAAAAGTGTAAGCATCACAGTGCATATATCTCGTATGATATATCTTTTGCCTACTTAGCTCATGCTCTTTTCCTGAAGATATGACAGTCTATTTTCATATGTGGTATTGTCTGTCTGTCCATAGTCATAGCTGTAGGTTCTTCACTGGGGTAATGACTTCACTGAGAACTTGTCTTGGAAATTCGGAGACAGTGTCTTCAAACGATTGATCCCAGCCTTCTCCCTTCCACAAAAGTGAGCAGAGAACCACACAGGGGTCTTGGGAGTATTTGTACAGAGGACAGTGACATCAAACTTGAACTCTTGTATCCATGTTTTCCCTTCTCCTTCAATTTCTGGTAAATTGTATGAAATTAGTTGGGTTTGTTAACAGTTAAATTTGTTTCATTCTTTAAGAAATATATTTACATGGACTGTAATGTCTTTGTTAGCTTTGGCTGTAAGGTGATATTAAATACTTGTAATATGGGAATGTAGGACATGAGGTGTTTTCAAGTTTGGAAAATCGTAATAGCATTTTCTTTCTTTTACTAGAACTCCAATCATCATCATCAAAGTAGTTTAAATGCTAGAGTATAGATGTTCTTAATCTGTTAACACGCACTTATAAAAAAATTCTAATTGATGATGTAATTCTTTGCAACTTCTATGCAGTCTGCATGAAGACCTTTTAACGCACATTTACACAAGGTCACCAGTAACCTACAATATCTTTTAGTATTGGATTTATGTGAAAATAACGGAAAATCTCTTTTGCAATTTCAAAGGGCTTACATATGGTATTTTCCTGTCATGTACTTCATCAATATTTTACGTAAAGTGAATTGAAAAGCGCATTTTACCAAATCAAAGGCTTCAAAAATATTGCATAGCTTCCTTTCTTTTTCTGAAAGGATTTTTTTTTTAACGTAAAAAGGTGAATAAGGAGCTGGAAATTGAGAAAGGTAACATTGATAATGCGATGCATATTAAGAGTTATATTAACAAAGGTAAAATACCTTGTGAGACAGTGGCCAAACAGACCAGCTATACTGGAAGGCCAGCTAGCTCTGTATTGCTCCAGCACGGGCTGTGGGGCTGGTCCACGAGGGTGGGGCATCTGGCAGTGACTCCCACCCAGGCTGGGCAGGGCCATCACCAGTGGGACACCATCCCACAGCGCCTGAGCAGCTGGGCAAGCAGAGCAGGGTTAGTGGCAAGTCCCACTGACAGTCCAGCAGTCAGCGATCCAGAAAAAGGCAAGGTAACAAGTCAGGTCTGAGGTTAGTCTGGGAAATCCCAATGAAAGTGCTGGAACAACCCGGAGCAGGACTGGGAGGAGGTGTACCTCCAACATAGCTCAAGCCAGGTCTGGATGCCCCCTGACCCAACTGCATGGGTGGGGATCCAGGGTGAGGCTGGTGAGGGGAATTAAGGCCTATTAGTATATGCCTCAACTGCAATGTAAAGTTTTGGTCCTGTGATGGACATTGCAGTTTCACTGAGATCCCCATGGCAAGTGGATGATAGGGAAATGTAAGCAAATCATACAGATCAGGTGGACATATTCAGCTGCAGATTTACAGGTGTAATTTAATCACAGGGTGTGAACTGACATAGCTTTGTGGATCACAAGACAGCGGTGAAAATACAGGTTACCACTGGCATCAAACTCTTTTAAGTTCAAGCATGCAGGATGCTGCTTTCTGACATTAGTCATATAATTTCATGGGAGAAAGGCTATCATCACAGGAGATCCCATTCCAGCAATCATCTTTTAAAAATCAGATTTGTGATTTGGACAGAAGAGGTGGAAGAAAATGGACAGTAAAATACACTTCAGTCCTCTCAGATGGTATTGGATTCATGCTTATTATGTCGTGTTGGATATTTTTTTGCCAAAGGTGGCTGGGGTGATCATATGTCCTAGGATCACATTCTAATCCTGTTACATCAATACAAGTTTAAAGAAATTACATTGACAGAAGTTTTTCTGATCTCAGTTAGGTTCGTATACATTTCTTTGAGAGTCAGAATCACTGCATTGATGGAAACTGAATAGCTTGCCTTTAGAGCTCAGCAAGAACAGACTTTGGCTGGTACATCAGAAGTCACTGCTCTTGCTTTTATTGCAATATTCACCAAAATGTTGTAAAACTTTTGAAAATGTTTATTTTTATGCCTGTTAACTATGTCAGATCACTAACATGCATTTTGTTAATGATTTAGAAGGAACCGGAAGTGTGAAGTAGTTTGAGTCAATTTTATGGGTAATTTGTTGATAAAAAGCCCTTCTTTATTTTGATGCTTGAACTTTAATCTTTTTGGACATCTTTGAGCATAATTAGTAAACACAGTGAGAGTGATGAAAATGAGCTTCAGGTTTCTGGAATTTCTTCAAATATGTGGGGTTATAATTTAGTATCTTTTGGTCATTCATTCATTCTTGAATTTTATTAAAAAACAGTGCAATTGAACCAGCACTTCTGCTGTATAAGCAGTCATGTATATCTGAAATATAGCTGAATTTTATAGTAAATTTTGTTGTTGTTGTTTTTTACTTACATTGCCCCCTGCAGACTAATGGAGGTGCAAGATAGATATGAATACCTCCATTTCTACTATGCAGTTATTAATCTTGCTGTTGTCTTGGGACATACAGCAATGGAGACAGATTTTTGTCCATGAGGTAACCTTATGTAGAAGAATATGGCCTGCTTCCATTATATCTTCTAGGCTTTATCTTTGGGCTTCATTGTTTCCCAGCATATTTTCTTGAGCCACAATTCACTGCAGCACAGTGACGGGCAGGAGAAAATATATGCAGAAAGAAGGTTCAGCTCTTCAGCTATTATTTATGGTGATGAATTCCATCTCATGAGTACTATTTATCACACAGTTTGATTGTCATAGTTTCTATGGTTTCATAGAAATTTACATGTTGCAACTCCTGTAAGAAGTGTACTCTATAAAACAGTGCCAAGGATTATCTACAGAAATAATTCTTAACCTGTGGCAGAATACTTGAGGTATGCAGATTTGTAGATATATAGTCTCTATAAATATCGCTGGGGAAGAAGGAATGGGAAAAACCCAACTTTCAGGAAGCATATTCAATAGATACTTTAGGAGACACAGAAACTACATTCTTGGAGTTCCTGCTTTTCTATAGGCTATTCTGTCTGGGCTAAATTCGTATTGCTGAGCTAAGTGCTCCTAATAATTATGAAATTCCATTAAAGATTTCACTGTTGTCAAAGGAGTCAGTTATGGCAAGAAAACATAATTTAGCATTCTACAGTTGTACTGAATATAAATCATGCTTCAGGATTTTTACTGTTGTGATATATTATAAATTGAAAAGCATACAGACAATTAATGTGCAATACTCCTTTTAAGAAACAAAAATTTATGTGTTTTCTTGTACCAGGTATTTTAGGCATTAGGGCTTATAAGAAAAACTTGACTAATCAAATGGATAGTAACTCATCTTTCTTTGTCCTTTTTGTCAGAATAGTATTGGTGTGACTTCTGCAGTGCAGACTACTGTTTCAGTCGGTATGTTCAGGTCCTGTAGTTGTTGCTGAGAATTCCATAGACATGCTAAGCAGAAAAAAATGTATTAAAATCCTTCTAAGTAGATTGCAGAGACCTTTTTTGTAATGCTTAATCTTTTCATATTCTGTTTACCAATGGTAAATAACTGGCCTAAAAATAAAAAAAAGTAAAAAAAAATTAAAAAAAAATCATTAATTCTAACTGAAAACAATGATAAACATGCCTCAGAAAAACAGTGCCAACATTTCTGAGTATTTCTGGAAGACTGAGAAAAGTATCCTCTGGGAATAAGGCTTGACACTTCTCTGGTGTTTGCAGATGGAAGGAATTTGGACGAACGTATTTAGATCAGGATGGTAAATAGAACATTATCTTTGTATGCTTGTTGAATCGCTCTTAGGACAAAATTTAGAAGTAGAAAACACTTCATTTTTAGCAACTAGGATTACCTAATGATTCAGCTGGGAGTTTTACCAAATCAGTTGCTTCAAAGGCAGCTTAAATTTAGGAGTGTATAGGTATCTGTCATTTAAAAATATTCCCTTCTGGAATATAACAGTGCATGCTGTCCCGAAAAACAAATGCAACCCATTTTCCATTAAAAAAGTCCCACAAATATAAATAGATGGATCTATTTTGTAAACCTATAAATATACCAGTGGAATATACATCTATCGTGGTGTAATAGAAAATCACTAGTGAATGAATAGTACTGTACAAGAATGATTATTAACTTTGTAAGATGAGTAAATTATATATGTCTGAAAGCAGTAATGGTATTCTAGGTTTGTATTTTAGAAGGTGATGTCATATCGTACAGCAGTGGAAAAGAATATCAGTTCTGGGCATGGCATTGTAGTGTAAAACATAGGGTTATAATAGTCTATAATTTATCAGTCTGTTGCATTTTCTTATCAATTAATGAATATAGGAAATTATTTAAATGAATGCAAATAGGAGCACATCGTGTAGTTGTGCTGGCCTCTCAACTTTGAAATAAAAGTTTTGATTTTATTTTTGACTTAAAAATAAATGTAGTGATCTTTCTTTTTTCTTTTTTTCTTCACATTCCAAAACATTCAAGCATTACAGCAAAACTAACAATTAAAGTAATTCAGTACTGTGGCGAGCACTGCAGGACAGGATGAGAAAGCAGGGTGGGATGTGCTGTGTCAGAGCAGTGCTCCCTTGTCTCCAGTGCTTTGCCTCCTGAGGATGGGCCTGTGAGCAGCCAGAGGTGCCCAAGTGCCCTCCTGCGCCACTGCACCAGTGACGGTAGAAGGTACGTGGGAGGCAAGAGGGGAAGGCAGGTGAACCTGGCCGCTCCCTGTGTGCCAGTGCCCTCCTAGCACTGACACCTGTTGGCTTGACCTGACGCTGCTGTTGGACTTGTTACCATGGCCTTCCATGGCTTCAGACTGCAGCCATTTTGTGTCTGCTGTGTAGAGTGGTACGTTCTTCCCTCTGTCCAAAGCTATCTCCAACCAGTTTGTCAGGCACCACTTAGGTTTCTCAGGATGGGATGAGTAACAGTTACATATTCAGCTTACCCACTGTATTCATGGTTGTGTCCCCCTTGGGTAGCTGCAAGCTGAGGAGTCCCAGACTGTTTGTTCTTGCTTCAGCTTACTTACTATGATATTTTTTTTCTTCTTTGTATGTCATATAAATGATTTTGTAGGGAAAATTAAGTACTGACATGGCTAGCATTATTTGAAACACCTTAGTGTAAGACCTTTTTCAAGCCAGTTATACTTGTGCCTCAATACTGAGAGCACTTAAAATTTACTTCGCCTGAAGTAATTAAATAGTATAGATAATGTTTTGTTCTTAATACTGTGATGATTTGTAAGACTGAAATTAAATTACTAACACGAAGATGTGGCAGCCTCATGATGAAAAATGGAAGAAATACACAACAAAATGTGGCAAAATGAAGTAATGAAAGCATGGGAATTAACATGAGAAAGTTCTTAACGCAGATAATGTCTGCTTGGTGGTATGCAAGAACGGAGATAGAGCTGGATGGCAAGAACTGCCCAACTGCAGCAGAAACAGCCCAAAGAGTTTCCTTGCCAGAAAAAGTTCCTGTATGTGATTACGGGCTACCAGGAAAGGACTGTTCTAAATCTTGAGCATCTATGTTAAGCTGCCAAATATATAATCAGTATATGTTATCTCAGTAACAAAATTGCTGCTTTGTATTTTATTTCCATATTTTCTTACTTTGGGGCAGGCATTTAGTTTTTCTCAGCTGAAAATGGATAGACTGTGGGGCCACCTTAAAGCTCTAAGCAAATGAAATGGCTCAACTCTTATTTGAAGTTCAGATTTCACTAGGCACAGCTTCACCATTCTGATATCTCTGAAGAACATTCCATAGGTTTAATATGTGGAAATTTAAAAGCATATTTCACATCTAGTGCTTAATTTTGCTGTTGTGGCAGTGCATCCAGAATTCAGAAAGCTGCTCTTTATGAATCAATGTGTATTAAAATTCATGCCAGTATTATTGCTTTACTTGACGTAGGAAACTATTGCTGTATATCAAAGGGTATACACTGATTTTTAATTTATTTTTGAACTATCTAGTTTTTAAACATCAAAAATGTTTTTATTTGGTTAAATAGACATGCTAAGGAAATAAATTTAAAGGAAAAGTAATTGTGTAATATCTTCATAAGCCACTATGGAATTTGTATTATGTAGAAGATACTGCTCTACGGTCTAAAAATAGATGTTTTGCAAAATATAGTGATTTTGACATACATAATTGCCTGAATTTTGTTGTTTCTTGGAATTCTTTCAAACTCTTTTAATATAAACAGTGACTGATAGTCAAATTTGCAGGAATTTACTTAATTGTGATTAAACCAGCTAAACCGGTTCATTGAATGGAAATTCAGTTGCTCTGTAATTTTATCATTTAACATGCCATCTTCTTTGTCTAATGGTAATGCCACAAGAAATTTAGGGGATCATTTGTGGGAGATTATATCAATTGTTTTTGTTAATTCCTTCACTTCCAATTGCTGATAGCTAATTTGTTGGAGTTTCTGCTATTTGGCAATTGAGTTGGCTAATTATTTTTTTTTTATCCATCATGCAGGTTTTGTGGTAAATTACTTTTCGTTGTTTGGAGGGTTTCTTGAGCAGATTTCTTAGGATAATGCTTGGGATTTAGAATTTCATTTTCTACAGAGGTCTGCCATGACTAATACTAAATTTTGTCTATGTAAACATTGTTAATAACGCGCATAGTTTTTCAGTGTAGCAGCAACATGAGTTGTGAGATACAATATCTTGGAAATTATACTGGCAGACCATTTCTTTAAAGGCTGTGATTGGTACACAGCTCTGGTAAATTCTCAAAACTTTCAGAATACAAGTTGCTGCATGCAACCACAGTTTTGCTGCCTTCTCTAGGTATCTTCTGAGCCATGAACATATGCTGTTTGATCCATCCCCCCACGTTCTTAATCAGTGTCTTTGGCATGGAAAATATCCACAAGATGACTATTAGTCAATATTATGAATAAACTGGAAGGTAATAGGAAGGATGGTCTTTACAGGGAGGAGCATTATTAGTCCATCCTAATACATATAAGAATGTCCCTTCTGGCATTTCCTCAAACTTACACAGGGGCCACTGATACATGTGACTTGTACAGGGCTTCAGTGGGGTGCTTTCTTGTTTCCAACTGTTTATTTGCACTAGGAGAAACAGAACATAGATAGCTTTTCTAGGTGAAGAATTACAGTTGCCAGAGCAATGCTATGTAAGTGGAGAGCGGAAGTAATCCTATGAATGGGCAGGGAGCTAGCAATAACAAAAGCTTTCTATTAAGAAATGGCTCAAAATATTTAAAAATTCAAAAAGTCACAGTCAAAGGCAACTGCAGTGGTTTCCTTTTCCTCAGTAGTTTCGGCAGCACTGCACTAGATCTGTGACTTATTGCAAGCGATTCGAAGCATCACTAAAGTTTGTCTTTTATAATGGGCAATGCCGGGCTGTGTATCTGAAGTGGAGAGGGCAGGCATGTGCCCAGCGTGTGGTAATAGGTGGAATGATAGTGCCTATACCCCCACATCTGGAATTACCAAAGAATCAGTAAATGTAGCTGAATTATTCTGTACTTTATTGAGTTATTTGATGGAGGTGATATCAAGGCATGGTGCAGCATGCTGGGGACAATCTTACAGAAGTAGTATTATTCAGGATATGCAAGGATAAGTGCTAGTAGTGAAATTAAGCAAGATGGCTGTGGTCTGCTCTGAAGTGAAGAGCAAAGTCAGCAAGCATGATTTACTTAATTAAACTGGTAGACAGGCTTCATTTTTAATTTGATGTTCTCATTCACCTTGGAAGTAGACTGCTAATATCTAAAGCCTACTGTGAATCACAATTCCTTTTTCAAACTGGAAAATACCTCTAAGGTTACTCAATTTCAGCAAGAAGCTCTTTGTAATAATGAATACCATTTGAATTTTCATAATAGTGATATCAGGAGAGTATCATAGTTCCACTAAGTGTTGAAAGATTGTTAAACTCATTTGAAAAACACTATGATAGGCTTTTTTTAGAAACCTAGACTACATTTAGAGCGGTAGAGAGGGTAGAAGCAAAAACAGTGGAATAGCATGAATGAGCAGAAGAGGATGCAAACATGTGATGCCTAATGCAGTCAGTTTCTCACAAAGAAATGCAGAATAAGGGTAATCAGAAGCTTCATTAAAAGCTACACTGTCTGGATACAAATTCTATGGAGTTTTGCAGCCCCTGGCTCTAAAAGTTATAGTACTTCTGGATACTCCATCCTTTCACAACTGTGGCTGTAATTAAACACTGTAACGGCATTTGTCTACATCTAGAGCATAAATGTGAAAATAGTGGTAAAGAGTTGTATGCCTAATGACATAAAGTTGCTTATCAAAAAAAAGAAAAAAAAAAAGGAAGTAGCTCTTTGGCTCTTGTTGAGATTGTAGTGGGCCCTGTGTAAATGTTACATTTTGTGGGAGAAAGAGAAGGCATTTGATTTTGTATGTATGACTGTTCCAGGTAGGAGCTAATACCTGTGCTTTGTTGGCCAAGTGTTATTTATTCCAGCCATTTAAAAAAAAAAAACAACCAACAAACAAACCCATAAAAAATTGCTTGAATTGCTTGAATTTGATCTACAGGAGTTAAAGGATGTGATGTTGTCCTCTTTAGAGGAATTAAACAGGAGATAAGTAGTTACAATTTGCCTAAATGAAAAATCACTTCATAACAACAGTTTTTTAATTTTATGTACTTAAAGACACACACACACACACGTGCACACACATGCAAAAACTACTTGGTTACATGTTAGCCAACTGAATATAACCTGGTGATATTGTTTTGCTCTTTCTATATAATTGACAGGCTGTGATAAAACTAAGATGCTTTCATCTTCAGGTGTGAAGGTTGTTGGGTTTTTTATTATTTTTTCTAAATGCCCTTTTAAAGTCCTGTGCATTTCCCTTTTTAACAACAGAAAAAGAAATCCAAACCCCTGTTTTCCTGCTACCCTCAGAAGAAAGAAAATCTCCCTCACAGAAAAATGCCAGATAATGCTTTGGTGTTTATAAAGGGGTAGGGATGGAGGATAAGAGAGCTATATTCTAATTACAGAATTTAGTATTTTCTTATTTGGGGCATAATAAATGCATAGTCATCATTCTGCTTGACTGGCACATTTTTAATGCTGCCTTGGGCTGTCACTGGGTGAATGTGAACTTCTAGTTATTCTTTTTTACCTTAATATATACCGACAAATCCAGTATAAATTTCAGTGTCTTTGCATCTCTTTGGGGAAAAAAAACCCCACAAAACAAAAACCAAAAACCAGAAAATTCTTCGACCTCATCTTAATCATTAACTCTTGTATAACCTTTTTGATTATGATAACAATGTGGTAAGAAATTTCAATTTTTTTCCTGATCATATTAGGAAGAACAAATCGTTATAGGTAGTCTTTTTGTAAAGGGGCAGAATATGTGGCTCATCTAGATGGCAAAGCAAGTTAATGTGGCTTTAGTCATAAGAATCACTCACACTCAAGATTCACTTTTTCATCTGGGAAGTTGGGGCATTTGCCTGAGAGGGGTTTATAGAGCTTCAGAGGAGTGTGCAGCTGTTGCAAGCAGCAGTATTCGCCACCCAGTTTTTGACTGAGTCTGCAGGGCTGACTCTGTCCCATCAGTAAGCATAGTTAGGAGTGTTGCCAGGCGATGGAAGAAGGCCATATATAAGCCCAAAGAAAGAGACAGCACTTGAGGGCAGCTTCCTCAGCCCTTCATCCTCCTTCCCCTGCTCTGGGTTTCTTTAAATCTTTTAAGTCCTTTTCTTTACAAAGTGCTGAGGAAAACTGAGCTCTAATCTGTTAGCTTTACACCCAATATTATGCTTGAATTTGAGTTTCCTCTTCACATCCGTTTTTCTTATATAGAATAGTTTTATCTTGAAATGTGAATGGGATTCTCTTATTCTTCAGAAAAAACGGTGTATGTATGGGTGCATATGCTTTAAAGCTAGAGCTTGCACTAAGCAACTTACGAGTTAAGTTCAAACCAGGTGCCTGTTTTCACCATCTGTATTAAATGTCAAAAATCTATTGCTTTCTTTGAGACATTAGAAAACAGATCAGTGATCTGAACTCATCATTTTGCTTTCTAACAGATAAGGTGGCAAAAGGCCAACAGCAGAAAGACGGGGATTTCAGCAAGGGAAAGCAATGTCAGCCCTCCTGGGTGCTCCCCAAAGGGAGACCAAGGAGTGTATTGAATTAGTGTGTTTCCCTCCTTTCTTTTGCTCTTGCCAGCTGCTGACCCCAGCATGCCCGCACTGCAGGGAGTCCTCTCTGGGAAAGCAGGTGCTTTCACGAGGGCAAGCAAGGGTCTACCTACATGACAGCAAGACCAAAGCAATATCAGAGAAGTTAAAGCCAGTAATAAATAAATTTGTCTTAATTTTCTTGCCAACTGTGAGAGCAGTATTTGCTTCCTGTAACAGTTGTTTAGATTGAAACAATTTGTGGCTCGGTGCATTGTATTGTCTTTACATTTATCTGAATGTTACTGCTGTCAGTGTCATTACAGCTTAGTGTGAAATTTGCTTGCAAGAGTCATTCCGTTAAAGTTACCATTTTTGACTTGTTGGTGTAAGGACTATCATTTACTTTTGAGAATTGGGTAGAGTGAGAATTCAGGATAAATTCTGAACCTGTCTTCAACACGTAGCCACTTATCAATGAGGCAATCAATATGTGATGCCCACGAAGTGTTTTGGGAACTCTTTCCTTGAGCACTTCTAAGTTAGGACTCACAAAACCTAGCTTTTGCTTCCTGGGAATAAAACACATTTCAGTTTCCCTTATAAAAGAGCAGCTGAACGATGGCTGTAAAAATGATCCTGTGGAGCGTGTTGAACAGAAAAATGAAGAAAATAATTAAAATTAACCTCTGTAATCTCCTTCCAAAATAATGATGGCAAACTGAACCTGTTTAAATTCTGACAGATTTCAGTGCTCAGAGAGACCATTTAATAAAATATGCATTTAATTCACTTAACACTGACAATGACCCAGTCATGCAGGAAGGCAAAGATTGTTGCTTCTAGTTTGATTCAGACAGTTTGCATCTTAAAATGTATTTGATGTTCACCTTTAAAAACCTACAGTAATCTTCTCCTGTATTTGGCAGAGGTTAATTTTCAGCTTTCCCCAAAGATAGCAGAAGCAGACTCAGTCCAGTGAAGAAGCTTCTGTGCAAGCAGAGGCATCACAGCTTCCATGTGCTGTTTTTTATGGTCTGATACTTACCTTCCGGCAGTGGTGCTTCTGAGTATTAGTTGTGCTTAAGTGTACTGGCTATGAGCCTCACAATTAATACATCAAATGGGATATTTCTAACAACTTCAGGACTAGAAAAATCACAAGAAAATGGCAAGAGGATGGGAGAATATTATTGTACTTTTTCAGACTGAGATTCTCTGAAAATTCTATTAATTTGTTTGAACTCTTTCCAAAATCACATTATTCAGGCATAATTTGTGGTTTACAGTAGCTTTGAGAAAAGAATTGTGGGAAGGGAACAGAGATTTAAATTATACATGATAGATTTGTTAAAGTCTGCTAGTCTCTTAGGGAAGAATGTGGCAGTTGTTTGGTGTTGATCTCAGGAGTGTTTGGGAGCAAACTTGGGTAATATGATATAACTTTATTCTTCACTTTCTCATGTTTGAGGTTTTGTATGCAGATGTACATTTACTGGACAAGATAATTTAGGAATGATCTTTAGGGATTTTAACCTCCAACTTCTATCTCTGAGCTGAGCAATAGCAGCCCATTTATTCCCAACACAGTTCAGCAGCCTTCTCTAAATCCTCAATCCCAGCTGCCATATGCAGCCTGTCTCCTCAGCTGCACCATGACTGTATCAAAGCATAGGGGCTGCATCTTTATGATGTGAAGGGGAGAATTTTTTGCTCAACATTTTACATCACTGAGTGGCACAGATCAGCATGCATTGATACTTCATTTGCTGATAATGCATACAGCAATTTAGATAGGCATCCTTGCATTTTTATACAATGAATTCATAAGGATTAAAAGCCACTTCCTAATTTAGTGACATGAACTAACCTGCATGGCTATCAATCACGTTTTGTTCCATTTTTGGGTTTTTTGGGTTGGTTTTTTTACTCAGGTAAAAATCAAAAGTTATCATTCAGAGAGAGCAAGAGAAGCTTAACGTTAAATTGATTCTGGATAGTACCTGAGGAACACTAAAGCCCCGGCTTTCCTCCAAGAGGGGAAAAACATTTGTCTGCAGAATTCTGTTCTTTAGCAAGAAGCCGGCACTGTTGAAACACTGAGGACATTTACCCAAAGTAACAGAAAGTTAGTACTGGGGGCTGGCTATACTTTAAAGAAAACTTTAAAGTCTGAGCCAAGATTTCTGCACCCTTCCATCTTGGGAGGTTCTGAGCAGGCTTTGTGAAAAACCAGACAGCTGGCAGCTAGTGAGCTACCTGAGGGATTGATAGAACAGACTTTCCTTAGGGTGCTTTTTTTGACCTTTTTGTAAATGCTTCATTTTCCTCTGCTTCTCTGTCATCTTGTTCCCTACGTGCCAAACAGAAGAGGCGAAACTTCATAGGCTGGAGGAGTCTTGTTCAAATGCAGTTATATAGAGGACTGTAAAGATATTACCTTGTGGAACTAGGGATTGTGTACATATCAAGATAGATGTGTTCAGTGTCAGTGAGTATCTGGCACCTCGGCATATTGAGATATTTGTGTAAATATCTAAATGTAGTTAATTTTTGGCCATGATAGCCAGGAATGGAATCTCAAGTCCACTGAAGTTTGCATCAGAAATAACATTGCCTTAAATAACGCTACAATTATGGATCTAATTCCTTGGCATCCTCTTGCTTTCCTAAACTCTCTCATTTACTGACCTCTTCAAATTCCTAATCTTCAGGATAAGTAGCTGTAGGAAGCAGATCTGTTCTTCCTGCCTTACTCCAGAACATAAGGCTGGACTAGTCAGGTGTGAGTATGGAGAGGTTCATGTGCTTGAGTCATTACATTTGAATTTGATTCTCCTTTCAAGGCTTGCACTATGGAGCCAAGTGCAACTGCTTTCACTGAGCCTTGGCAACCTAGCAGAAGGAGAGGCTGTTAGCAAGTGTGAACTCTTGCATTTGGGATCAGGGGACTTAAAGGCCTGCCAGCTGGCTTCTCCAATTATCTGAAGTTTTCTTATGTCCCTCTAGACCTCTGGATAATTGGGGTTATATGCTGTATTGTTTTCTTTAATTTTGAACTAGCACTGTGTAGCTGAGCTTTAGCGCTTTGATAGTCTTTGGGTTTTTGTTTTTTAATTTTTTGCTGTGTCCACCAGTGCAATATTTAGCCACAACTTAGGCAGGTTTTACAGTTTCTGTGCTTATAAGTAGTATGAGCATTAGATTGATTTTTGATGAAATGAATGCATAAAAGATGGTCATTATTCTGTTTGGATTTATTTCTAAAATTGTATTTACTTTGGTTATGCTTTGCTTTTGATTTGTTTCCAAGGGAGTATCTGTTGAACTGTTAAAAAAATCTTGCTTCATGAGAGGGAAATGGGAATAACAATTGCAATGTGCTACCAAAATCCTTTTCAAAAAAAATCCTTTCTTTGCCATGTTAGTAACCAACTGATCAAAACCAAAGATCCTGTGCTTCATTGTTTAGCAGGTTTTTGTGATACAGAACACAATCTGAATCACTCCAGAGTAGTATAATTAAAAAAAGCACACTCAAGTCTTTTTCCAAACTACCATGTGTTTACTGCTGTTATGTTAGCAGCAGTTTTGCTTTGAGATGAAATATTGTACTTGTTTCTCACTACTTCCTACATTTCCAAGACAGCAGAAGGGAGAATGTACGGGAAGTTGGGAGAGGAAGGCAAGTAATAAATTTATGTTAGGAATGTTAGGAAGCAAGCTGGGCTTGTAGGGTACAAATTCACATCTGAGATATGATGGAGGCCCATTGGATTTACAACACCTCAACACCTCTGCAACATGTGCAATACTGTCATACTTGGACCCTCATCCTTTTACGATGTATTTCTCTTTGGCACATTTCAGAAATATGAGAAAGTGGTAGCAGCCATATTTTTTAAATGGGGAAGTGCAGGATTGGAAAGACTGTTACTTTGGTAAGAACTTAATCTTTCTCTCTCTTTTTTTTTTTTCTCCTTTTTTTTTTTTTCCTTTTCTTTTCTCTTTTCTTTTTTTCTTCGTTTCTTAATTCTGAAGTCACTGTCCAGCCAGGTCTCCCTTTCTGCTTGGGTCAGAACTGTTTAGTCAAAGCACTCTGCAGGCTTTATGGAGACATCATCATATCTTTTCCTTTTTCCACCTAAATGTGAAAGTTTGAATCCTAGTGTCATTGCTTGTACGAAGCTAGACACTGCAGTGATAGACAGCCCTTGTGCTGTCTAGAGAACCAGAGCTGCTAATAACTTCTCACTTGTCTACAAACATAAAAGCCAGCTACCATCTGGTACTTAGCAGTATAAAATAACCACCCTTACCTGTGCTGAGAGGTAATTAGCCTGCCCTCTATTGCTTTTTCACATTAATAATAATAATAAACATTAATAAACAGCCACTAGATTGGTACAATGAAAAACTACAGGATTTAAAGGGCCCTAAAAAGTCATCTAATATAGCTGTTTCCTGTTCTCTTAAAAAAAAAAAAAAAAAAAAAAAAAAAAAAAAAGACCTGGCACAGAGGCGTTATGAAATTTAAAGACATTTCAGATCATAAAAATCAAAGTTGAATCTACCAAAACAAATCTCACACACCGTTGAACAGTTAGGATTAGAAACCCACACCGCTCTCCCAAGTGATGGTGTAAATCTCACCATATGGAATAAACCCAATACAAGCAAATGGACCTGAAAGTATTTATTTCTGCAAGACACAGAAAATCATGAGGTTAAGAAATCTGAAGCTAAAATGTGAGAGATTATCAAGAAAATAAATTACAGGAAGGGACTAATGTGTCCTAAGAAGTGCTGGAATAAAATAGAACTGTGGCTAAAATCCAAGTCCATACATACTTTTTTTAAAGTTCGGGTTTCTCTAACAACTGAGCCTGTACTTAGGAATATGTAAGCCAGCACTCTTCTTTAGATGCCCACCATGTATCACAATTTGGATTTGGCTGCTTTATATTTTGCAGACAGAAATCAGCCTATAGAAGTTGAACAGGGTGAAGAGAAACCCTGATAATTCAGTCAGATACATCCAATTTTTTTAGTGTTTTTGTAGCTACAGTACATATTTTCATATTTCATTTCTTTCAAAATTGGTACATACAATCTTTATTATGTGGAACTCAATTTATAATTTTTAAATTACTGCACATCCTACCTTTAAATATAATTTAATTTACTGAAGACTGAATTGAATTCTACTACCAAAAAAATGACAGAACTCATAATAATAAAAATATTTTGCTTTCTGTTACTAGCATGGGGGACAGTCTCTCGACTTCAGTAAATTTAATTTTAGCTTCTTACATCTTTTCTTACACCTTTTGCATTAACTTCAGGAGCCTATGGAAGAAAGACTTTATAAAGTGAATTCTGGATCAACATACGTTTTACCTAAATGTAGCACTTATACATAGGGAGATTTCAATTTTGTAATTTCTACATTCAAAGTGTCATCACATTTTGAAAACAGATGTGCCATTCATAAAATTTATCCTAACTGTATATGCTAATTGCATTGTTTTCTTGCCTACCTAACTTTGTATAAAACTGTTTTCTCAACTTCGTATGATGGCTCTTTTTAAAAATGATGCCATATATTCTTGGAATAGAAATATATTGGACTAGGATATTTTTATAGCAGTCTTCTTCAAACAGAAGAGTAACTGACTCCCACTTAAAAATGCTTATTTCATCTCTGCACTGACAGCTGGTCTTGTTCCCTGTCTTAAGGCCAGGATTAAATTTTGCCTTACTACACCAATACTGGACAAACAGAGGGAAACCCAGAGTCTGCTCTGATTCCATAATTGTTATGTAGACTGAGTAGCCAGATGTAGACTATTCCCCTTGCTCATTCTTTTAGGCAGAAAGGTATGTGAACAGCAGCACAGGCCTTCGCTTTTTCATATGACTGAAAAGTTTAATCTGTAATGAAGGACATGAAGTAACACCAGCTAAAATTAAAGGTATTCAGAGCAGGAGCCCATGAGAAACTTGAGATGACATGTATTTCAAGAGTGTTTTGAATGTTGTTAAACTGCTAGTATTAATTTTTTTTAACAACGCTGAATACTTAAAAGATGGGAGAGTATAGAAAGGGATAAACCTTTAGGATTTGTATAGACTAATTAATCTGATGCAAATCTCAGGAATATATTTGTGTCATTTGTGTCATATGACATTTATGTGTCTCTTACAGTTTAGAAAATGGTGTATGTTATTGGTGTGAACCTACCATAGTTGTATAGAATTAAGTCTTCATAAACAGGACTTCCTGCTAACCATGTCAAACATCTGATTAATATATGTGTGTGAGTTGATACAGCATACTCAAATTCTCTAAATTGTTTGCTTTACCAGCAATAATATGGTTCACGCAATCTTGTTTTCTATAGAGTTGTTGTCTCATTAGGCAGATTCAAAAATGAAATAGTAAAAGCTTTTCATTAGAGGAGTGACTTCAGGACTACCTGAGGGGAAAGAAAAAATCCGCTACCTAACAATCAAGGCAACCCTATAACTTTTATTAGAAGTCTAAATAGTTAAGGTTTGTCCATAATCTTGTATTGGTAGTCTGCAGATCAAACAAATACTGGGACAGCATGCAGGTGGAATATATATTGGTTATATAGTAAATTATGAGGAAAGCAAGACACAGCTTGTAGAGTGAGTGATCCTCTAATCTATCTTCTAATGAAAGTAGAGCAATTCAACAGAAGGAAATTTAATACTGCAAAATTAAGGTCTTTTATGATCCAGTTTTTCCTTATGATGGCAGACCTTTTTCCGAAAATACTCTCTCAGGAACATGCTAATGAATCACCACAGATAATTGCCTCAAAAAGAATTTTCAGTGCTCTGCTATGGCAAAAAAGACTGAATTGGCCATTGAAAATGTAGAAATGGGACCAAAGAAAATAAAAGAGAAAGTGATCTTATGCCTGCGCACACATAGAAAGGCCACTATTAAAATATAGTGTATAAGTCATATGGTTTTATTGCCAACAAGATGTGAAGAGACCTACGCAGTACTTCTAAAAGGAAGGCAAAAAAAATTATCCAAGATGATAAAAGTCTTCTGAAATGAGAGTTGAAGAGTTCAATCTATTCCAGCATGATCTTTAAATACAGATACAGTATTGATAGACAAGATAGCTGAAAATTACATGTTTTTTTCAGCCTTGGTGACAGAACTGTAACAATATGCTTGATTGAAAGTTGTCAAAAATTACCATTTTACTAATATATGTATTCTAGCTGTCAGGATAATTAATGAAGCTCAATTAGTAAAGGTAGGAAGCACAGAAAGCATATTACTACCATAAAAATGAAGAATGTTTCAAAAAAAGAAGGTTTAATTGGGTATTTTTGGTGTTTTGTTGATTTGGGGGGGGAGAAGGTTCTGGTTTTGGTTTAGTCTGTTTTTTCTGGGTTTTTTTTTCCTTTCTTTTTCTGCCAAGGCTTGTCAGATTGAATGGTGCAGATGTTTGGGTTGGGTAGTGCTGTTTATTCTTCTAGCCTCAGAATCTCTCAGTATCTGAGTTACCCTAATCATTCTTCAAAAGTCCAGGTGAAAACAGCATCATTCCATTCTGCCTTCACATGCCCATCAAAACATTTTCAACTCTCATTAGCTAAGAACACTATAATCACGTCAAGGCACCAGTGCTTTAGTCCGTTACTTGCTGGGTTCAGGGAGGATTAATTTCCAAAGCACAACCAACGAAAGAATTTTTTTCTGAGCATGGATACATGTTTTCCCCAAGACTTTCTCCAGTTTACCTTGGACTGAATATGGGACATAGAATAGGGTTGGTCCAGTACTCTGAAGCAGCATGAAAAATCCTCTATTTATGTATCTGACTGATGTATCTTTCTTATATAGCCAGGATCAGACTAATAAGCAGATTTACAGCTAGAAAGCGAATATGATTTTATTTGATCTCATCTTGTGTAAGGAGCCTTGAGGGAGCGATAAATATTTGTGTTCTTCAGCCCAGGATTTGGATTGCCCTCGTGGGTCAGCCAAGCATATCTGATCAATTGCCCCTGCCAAGAATTTCTCAAGCTCCTGGTAGAGCCCAGGGCTTTCCCCTTTTTTGCTGTGTTTTACTGGAGTTCATGTGCTTCATTCTACACTCACTGGCCTGCAGTTTACAACAGGTCAGACTAGAAGATCCAATGGTTCCTCTTGGCATGTGACGATGCAGATCTACAAAGCAGCCATAGCATGCTCAGAGTATGCAATCCAATGTGCATTCCATGATCTGTTTGTACTAGGATTTTTTGGGTTTTTTTTCCTATTGTGCTTTTGTTTATTAGCTTGAGTCCATGGGCTCAGCTTTTCCACCTATAGTCATTACAGCAGCATTACTAAAATATGGAATATGGTTGACTTTTCCAGTGCCCAAAATCTCTGAGTTCTTTTGCTTTTCTATGCTTTCTCCACTGTAAGGACTTTCTGCTCATTGAAGTATTTTAACCATCTGTTAGAAGACAGGGTGGCTTTCCTAAAGAACTAGTGCTGTACTTCAGGTTTCCTTTCAGGTCATGTGAGATTCACACCCTGTGAATTGTTCAAGAGCTGGATGAGAGGAAGTGTTTGCCATTGGAGATTTTTTGAATAAGCAATCCCTTTTTAACCTTCCATCCTATGTCTGGTTTAAGTTTATTGTTTGTATACTGTCCTTGTTCTGTCACAGTGTAGTAGCCATAGAACTATATTTAAAATATTTGAAGTTAATAAAATTGAATACAGAAAGTATAAAAAAGATTGTGGATTATATTTAAAGATTAAATGGTAATTGACAACTTCACTGGCAGTTCAGTCAAGGGAATTAGTAGCAGTCCTGAGAAAAGAGACTGGGAAATACCTGTACTTTGAAACAAAACTGAAACTTTGAGAGCATATCTTTTTCTCAGAACCTTTTGCTGGAGTTTCTTAATATCAGGCCAGTACAGCAGAGGGGAGAATATGGAGAATAAGATCACAATTAGCGTTTCACCTCTAACATTCAGGTTCAAGCTTATGCTTCACTTACCCAGGCTTCAAGGAAGTGCCTTGTTTGTCTGTGCACTCCTTGCCCCAGTGCAGTAAACAGTGCATTACTTAATAGTGCATGCAAGAAATGTTGACAGATACCCACTGTAAAATAAGTTCTGTATACGCATTTTGCCTAGAGTATGGGAACTGGTACACTAATTTGATTAAATTTCAGATTTTCCTATTATGTACAAGTGACCTGAGAAGAGGGAAGAGAGTGGTATTTTACAGGGAAACTGATGGGTAAGTGCTGCTGGAAATGGAGGGGGGGCGGGGAGGGGGGGTGTTGGTGGTGGAACGAAAGAAAAAAAAAAAAGACTGGATAGGAGCAGTGATGTGCAAATGCGGTGAAAAACATGAGAGTTGAGGAGTGTCAGGAAGTCTTAGCGGTTACCAGTACCCGGTGGAATACTTGCTCGGTTTTGCTCACATATTTGGTAAAGAGGGAAGATAGAACAAGGAGGGGAAACAGACACAGAGTGCACCACAGCTGCTAGGACTGTCCCAAATGAGAATAGTCTTTAATGTGCTGATGACTGAAGTTCATTAAATAAATAGAACATTAGACTGATTAGAGTGCATCATTTTGTGACAAACAGAAATAACATGTTGTACATCAAAGGAACAAAAGCTCAGAATCACAGACAGGTTGAGGTTGGCAGGGACCTCTGGAGGTCATCTGGTCCAATCCCACTGCTCAAGCAGGGCCACCTACAGCCAGTTCCCTGAGACCATGTCCAGACAGCTTTTGAGTATCTTCAAGGATGGAGACTCCACCACATTTGTGGGCAACCTGCAGCAGTGCTTGGTCACCCTCATAGGAACAAAGAGTTTCCTGATGTTCAGCGGGAACCTCCTCTGTGTCAGTTTGTTTTCATTGCCTCTGATCATGCCACTGGGCACCACTGAGAAGAGCCTGGCTCTGTCCTCTTTGCACCCTCACTTCAGGTATTCATATACATTGATAAGATGACCTTGGTTCCAGTGCTTCGGAGGCATGGAAAAAGGGACCTACTTAGAAGAATACAACTGTATCATCTTATTGATCACTGTATCATTTAGCTGTTTGATCTAGCTCCTATTGTGTGTAACTGGTTGTGAATTAGCACCCATTTTGATAAAGAAACTTCTTGTAGATGCATTTTCTTTTCCTTTTCTGCTTTTTTCCCCCTTGTATGTTTTAAAAAAAAACATATAATTGCATGTTCAACAAAGAATTTAGTGAAGTAATTAAATCCCATTTATTTCAAGCAATAAGCCTCTGTATTGTACTACAGAGCGAAGAGGTAATAAGTACCCCAAACCATCTGATTTTCATGCTTTCATCTGAAGAACAGGGTAAGCCACAGTATCAAAGGTTGAACTCCTCAGTTAGTCCATTTAAATCGGAATGGTTTGTCATTGCAAACTTTTTATCCTTTTTGTTATATCAGTGTTAAGTGGACAACAGATACTCAAGCCTGAGTGGTCAGTCAGGCTTTGTTGCAATGGAAACAATAAAACAATATTTGAGGGGGCTGGGTTCTTTGTTTTTCTGTTTTTTTAGAGAACATTTCATATGGGATGACTTAATCTGTTTCTGCCTCCTTAGATCATCCTAAACAAATTTTCTCCCCTTCCTGTAAAATAAATATATATCATTCCTGCCTCATCAGTCGATTACTTCCCTTGAAAAATTTCATGTGATGTTTTTTGACTTCATGGACATTTTTAGGTGCCTTTCTGATAGGGAAACAGCATTTTCCAAACACCAGTAGCCCTAAACTAATTTCAAGCATTTATGTTTGCATTAGCCTGCACTTATGACAAAAAGAGCGTCTTTCTTACTGTTTTGTCACTCATCTTACAAGTGTGCGTGTGATGTACTGCTTTGTGTAGAAATGCACCAGTAAATTTAGGTTTATGTTTACATTAGAGAAGATGCAGCTGAAGAAATACATCTTGCATTTTAAGTACAATGTAATGAAAGTAGTGGTTGACTCTATGGTCCACATCAATTCTGAAGAAAGCTCTGCACAGACCACGGAGAATCTGCTCTGCTGTGGCCACAGAAAGGCCCATTGTGTTTGAGGAATAAAGTTTCAATCACATTCTTCCCCTCTTCAGTATAGGCAACTTTAAAGAATCTTGGTATTCAGCAATAGTTGTTTGAAGCCTAAATTACGAAGAGGAAAAAGGGACAGCACCTTTTCCTTTTAACTTTTTAATCTACCCATTTCTTTAAAAAGGAAGAGCATACATAAGAAGCTCATAATAAGAATTTTATTCTGAGACAGTTCTTATAGCACAAAGAGGTCTGTTCTTGATCTCCAAGTAATAACATAATGTTATAGTAGTCTTACTCAGGCAGGAAAAAAATGGGTAAAAATGTACCAGCAATACAAATGCATTGTAAGAAATTACGTGAATTTCAAAAGGTGAGAGCAAACAAAAGAAATGGCCACTGCCAAAACCAGTAAATAGTTTGAAATTTACATTTCCCATACTGAGAACAAAGGGAAAAAATGCAAACAGAGAAAAATGAAAAATATAGATATAGGAAAAAATCAAGTAATTTTAAAGTTACAGTGATAATAATAGACAGAGAGGGTGTAGTATGAGGAAAAATAATACCTGAAAACTCTGAATCTAACTTTATTTAACACCTATTAAAGGCATCAAAATTGAAAGATATAGATGAAATTCTAATGGTAAGGCCATATGGACTACACTATTTTTCTGTAAGAGCTAGTAGCAGACAAAAAAGCTTAAAAATAAGGTTTTACTATTTCTGTGAAAAAGAAGCCATTATCAGAAAGACTACGGAATTGAATGGGATAATTTTTCAAGGGAATGAAATACAAATATATCACAGGATCTCTGTTTCAACCATAGAAATGAGACAAGAATTAAAAAAAAAAAAAAAAAGGCAAATCCTGAGAGACAGAGAGGTGTACTTCTGTGGTTTCCCCAGCAGGCACTTTTTTGTATATTATGGACAATCTCGCAACATGAAGGACTTGAAAGACAGAGAAACTGCAGAGGCATAATTCTAAAAATATTTTCCCTGGCTATATGAAAGAAGAAAAGACAAGGTAGTAGGTAGTATGTAGCTCAAACAAGCAGTTTGAACTTAAATTTCAGGATGGAAAAAACCTAAATATTTTATACTGTATAAGATCCTTTGACAGAGATACAGAGAAGTTACCTTAAATTCTTTCAGTGAATCACTCGTGCGAGTATTTCTAAATATCTTCTTTTTAGCATTGTGTAGTCCCCAGGTGTCTTTTTCTTGATTCGGCAGTCAGATATGTACATATATATCCTTGCAGAGATACACTGACTGATGGTTGTTAACTCCTAGAACATGCAGAACCTTGTAATGCTTTTAACACACAGAAAATAAATCTCTACAGTAGGAGTATTTTACATCCGAATTGTATGCTGAAGATGTAAGTGTTGTTTTGTCTATCTTTAATCTGCTAGTAAATGGCCATCTTTCTGTAGTGATCCAACTGCTAGATGGCCATTGACTGTAATGTAAATTTGTAAATTATACGTGCAAACAGCACTGAGATTTGTTAACAGCAGCAGAATTTAATTCCCAATACTCATTCCATTTATCTCTGTATTTTTAAAAGGTCCCACTAATGAGTTCTTTATGTAATTAATCATGTTGACACAGTTCAAAGCAGATGACTTAAATCTTGGTTGTGAAGTAGAGTTGGTGAACTTTTGCTTACTGTAGCTTCAGTGAAGTTAATGGAGAACTGAATGTGCTATGGGGCTCCTCAGTGTAATACCTTACTGGACTTGATCTTGAACTTGTAAAACATTTAACATAGATTATTTTAGTATATCTCTAGTGTTCACTGCTAAATGATCTCCAAATTGCTGCTGGAGAGTGTATTAATTGTTCTCTTAACATTGTAGGAAATACCCATGTTTCAACAAATACTTTTAGTTTTTGTCATAAGTAATTCCTACTAAATATGAAAACAGTATTTTAATTAATTGAGACATAGTGGTATGTTTGTGAAAGTTTAAGTATGTGATAACGTTTGTAAAATCTAAACTATACAGTCCTAAAAGGGTACTATTGCAAGAAAATTAGCAGCAACATGTTAAAGATCCTGCAAGCACATGGAGACACAGTTTTGCCCACTTTAATCATGGAAGCTGCTCACTGTAGAATAATCAGGCCATACATATGAATCTTTTCAGAATTCTGGGACTAATCTGGTATTATGATCACAAAACCTAAAACTACATAAAGCATCATTCTCCTAAAAGTACGTGTCTCTTTCCTGGTGCGTGATTCCATTGAAATCAGTGGAATTTAAAGGATTATTTTTTTAGCTGCCAAAACAAAATTAAAAACTCTAAAAAGTGATAAAAATAATGACCATATGTTCCATTAAACAATTGATATTGAAGCTGACATGTGCTATTAAGCAGTGCAGCACAGGAGATACCAAATATACTGATACTCTGATATTCTGAGAAACCAAAGAATTCCACCAAGAGTTGAAGAGATAAAGAAGGAAAGGGTGACAATGAAGCTACAGATACTATAGAAATAAGAATTCCATAATTGGAGTTTTTGCAGTGTGTTTTGCCTTTTTCCTTAATCGCAGGAAAGAAATAAATTGATTTCAGAGAGTTTATCATCTGCAGACTGCCTCTATAAGAAAGAGCAAAAGGATGTATGTTGATGTTCGTGCATCTTTCAGCTGGCAGCTATGCAACATGGGGGCTAGTGTCTTTAATTTTGAGGATGATGTCTATGACACTGACTAAACTTTTTTATTTTTCAACTTCTATATTGGCAGTTATATCCCACTTAGAAGAGTGTAATCTCTGTAATCATTCCAGTATGTTTTTGTTCTTTTAAACATTGTCAATTAAGAGCATTTTGATCGTTCTCTCTCTAGAGCCTTTCACTCAAAACATTAGTTCAACATGTTACTCTTCACTGAAAATGTGCTAGCTGAAGACAGACTAGTGCTTAAAATATATTGAAACTTGCAACATGTTATAAAGACATTTTCTCTATTTTAAGGTAAGCCAGAATTTTTTTTCAAGAAATTTTCTGGGTTTACCTAAGAGACACATGGGATGTTACTTCAATGTTCACAACAAATGGTGGAATCTCTGAGGCATTAATGAGATTTCAAACTGTAAAAATAATCAGTCATGACTGCTGCTTATTTATTGATATTTCCCCGACATTATGAAATGCTGTCCATTTTACAGGTCAATCAACAATTTTTAATAACAGTAGGTTTGACATGAGTCATCAATTTAATAGTCCTAAATTTTGGCATATTATGCATCAATAATCATAATTTCTGCCCCATTTTTTTATAGCTGGGTCTATTCTATAAAGTTTTTAGATAATTTTTTTTTTATATAAGCCATGTAACATACAAAACATTCTAACAATACAACACTATAGATAAAGATAGATAAGGAGATTGCAAATTCAAAACCAGAACCAAGTATAGTATACAGGTGATTGGCTTTCTTCCTATTACAGAATAAAACTAACATTTGTCTTGAGTATAACTAGGAAGGAAACCTGGTTTTCGGGTATTGCTGTGAAATTTGTTTTGAAAACAATTTTTGTAAAACTATTCAGTGGTTTTTCCATTTGCAGATTTTTCTGTCTACATATGATTACTGTGCAGTTACTGCTATGCTTTAGTTGCATTTAAGATGCTCTAAATACTTAAATGATGAAAAGTTTATTAATAAAATAGTTCTTTTATCTGTATCAGACACTAGTGTTTGGTTTTATCTACAAAATTATTGCATTATATATCACTGGTTTTGTTCGAGGGAAGAGTTTAGCGAAATAAATGAGACAACTTTTGCAAGAAATGTTGATTCCTTCTCCTAACTCTTATCCGAGTTCTACCAAGGCTTTTTAAGTTGACTGTAGACTTTTGCAGTACTTTGAAATTCCTCCGTTTGTGTGTATGCTTATCTGTACTATCAAAAGTTTAAAGGCAAAATATCTGTCAGTTCTGAAGCTGGCCTTCACTGGTCTGAAAGCCAGACAGTTTTGCCCGCTGTTATGTTCCCCCCCCGAGCTGTCCCCAGTGCTTGCTCCCCCTTCGGAGATGCCAAGGACTGTGTGTTTCCCTGTTGTCTTGTGCTGTGGGGCTCAGTGAGTAAATCTAACCCAGCAAGGGCTTCTGAAGAGTTTTTGCCCATGGTAAAAAAATGAATCTTGGAGCAAACCCTAGCCACAGGAGGTAAAGGTGTCACCAGGTAAAATAAATAAACAAACAAACAAACAAACAAGAGAGAGGAAAAAAAAGGAATGAGAAAAGTTCTGTGTATCAGATGATTATGTTGTAAGTGTAAGTCCCTGACATGGCTTACAGGTCTTCAAGCTTCTTTTGCTTGTGTGTATCTACTCCTGTGTTAGACTGTGGTAGGTGGTGTAACGCATACAGTGCTAGCAGTTTGATTCCTAGGTAGCCTGCTGCCCTCAGACTGGCAGTGCCCCTTGGGATTACCCCAGTGAGCTGTGTGCTGCACCTAGCACATCCTCCGGCTTCCCCCTCTAGGCGTGGGAAAGTTTGAACAGCTTTGGAAGGCAGCTGCTCTCAAGCAGTGTTTTTCCTTCTGGATCCTTCTTCCTTCTCCTTAGCAGTATGAGAATTTTAGAGATTTCTTAGTTGTTTCCAGACCAAAAAGTCAGAGTTGTCCCGTTTTTGAAAATGTATTCTGTAACATTAGCTAAAGAGTGGTGTATCTTCCAACTGTGGTGATACTTATGAACCTTTTACAATGGATAGGCTTAAAAAACATACACTACAATACAAGGAATTAAATTAGAAAATACATTATTAATTAAAAGGAATATTAAAGGACTTAGGTCTTGGCAATGGAGATAAAATTCTAAATTTAATAATGTCTGTTGGAATTTAACAATATCTGTTTATTAATACTGACATTGCATTGGGACAGAACAGGACAATGCTGGAGATCATTTTTTGCCTATTCATTTAGGTTACGGTGATGCACTGATTTCATTAAACGCCACTGAAAAATATTTTTAGATGTGGTACTATGTAGCATATAAGTAAGGTCAAAATCAAATTAATATTAAATTAAATTAGTATCAACTAGTATTAACTTAAATCATCTTAACAGTCCACATACTGCAAGTGTTAAAAGACAAGCAGGGAAATGTTAGATACGTAAATATATGCATACTATACACTGTTTTTATTTACAGCAAAGAACTTCCACATTTATTGAACCATTTAGAAGAATGAGAAAGGATCAGTAATCTATAGCCGTATATTATAAAAGACAGGAAGGAAATACTAAATAAACTTTTAGCTCTAAAAAACTTGGCGTTAAATTTCCTATTTTAAAAATTCTTTAAAGATCAACTGGCTAATTCTTCCTTACCAATCATAATTCTTCCTTATCAATCAGAATTTTAAATATTGTTGTGGGTTTAGATCATGCTTTTCTGCTACACTAAATATGAATATTGTAAAACAAGTACTTTTCGTACCATTTAGATCTGTCCTCTGCAGGCATACAGCTGACTTGCCCTTTCAGTAATAAACGCAAGTTTCTGCTATATTTTTTCTTTTTCTCACTGCTGATCCTATGAAGTCAAGAATTTGACTTGGTCGTTTTCAGCACAGCCAGCTGAGAGTACAATTTCTTACCACATGAGAAATAAGAGACTGGTTCATTGTGCAACTCTCTTGAATGTGGAGCCTAATGCAGGTGCCTAATTAGGAGAATATTTTTATTATTGTCAATATGGGAAAGGAAAAAGAAAGGACTGCTGGTTTTAAGATATCTAGCCTAGTTTTGCAGTTTCAAAGAAAAATTTAGATAGAAAGTGCTCCTCAAGGCATGTCTGACTTCAAAATTCAATTGGATTGCTTAGAACTTTGGCCAGTTGAGTTTTGAAAACTTTCAAATCTTTTGCAAATCATACTGTAGTATGTCTCTGAGCAACCTGTCCTAGTGCTTAAACTTGTTCCCTTTAAAAAGCTGCCTCCTTATGTCAATGGGAGTTTCCTTTATTGCCACTTGTGACCATTGTCCCATTCTGTTGCTGTGTACCACCCAGAAGAGCCTGGCTCCATCGCTTCTACAGCTCCCTTTCTGGTACTGGCAGACTGTGATTAGATCCCTACTGCACCTTCTCTCTTTTCTCCAGGCAAAACAGACCCAGCCCATGCAGCCTCTGTGTGTACGATCTTCTAGCATTCAGATCACCCCAGTGGCCATGGCCAAACTTGTTGAAGTTGCTCTGAATGTCATCCCATCCCTACAGTGCATTAACCACTCTTTCCAATGTGGTATCATCTGCCAACTTGCATATTGTCCTACTGTTCATGTTGACAAAAATACTAAATAATATGTGGACCAATATCGACTCTTGAGAAACATGGCTCCTGGAGCCTTTCAGTCCATTCAGACATCCACTGCCTTGTGGTCCATCCAACCCATAAGTCCTTAGTTTGGCTATGAGGATACTGTGGGAGACTGTGTCAAAAGCCTTCCTAAAGTCAAGGAAAGATATCTGCACTGCTGTGGTGGTCTACATCTAGTCATTTCATCATAGAAGACAAGTTGGTCAAGCAGGATTTGCTCTTGGTAAATCCATACTTGCTATTCCAAGTCAGGTTATTGTTGTCCATGAGCCTGGAAATCTTTTTTAGGAGGATTTGCTCTATAAATTTGGTAGGGATTAAGGTAAGGCTGACGAGCCTTGTAGTTCTGTGGATCTTTCTTTTTACTGTTTTTGGAAGATGGACATGGTTTGCCATTTTTCAGTTGGTGGGGAATTCCTCTGCTTGTTTAATAGGTAGCCATGTGTGCTTGCAGCCCAGAAAGCCAACTGTATCCTGAGCTGCATCAAAAGAAGTGTGGCCAGCAGGTCAAGGGAGGTGATTCTCCCCCTCTACTTCGCTCTTGTGAGACCCCACCTGGAGTACTGCAGTCAGCTCTGGAGTCCTCAGTGCAGGAAAGATATGGACCTGTTGGAGTGTGTCCAGAGGAAGGCCACAAAGATGATCAGAGGGCTGGAGAACCTCTCCTACAAAGACAGGCTGAGAGAGTTGGGTTCGTTCAGCTGGAGAAGAGAAGGCTCTGGGGAGACCGTACAGCAGCCTTCCAGTACTTCAAGGGGGCTTATAAGAAAGCTGGATATGGATTTTTTACAAGGGCATGTAATGACAGGACAAGGGGTAATGGCTTTAAACTGAAAGAGGGTAGATTTAGATTAGATACAAGGAAGAAATTCTTCACTGTGAGGGTGGTGAGGTATGGGACCAGATTGCCCAGAGAAGTGTGGATGCCCCATCCCTGGAAGTGTTCAAGGCCAGGTTGGATGGGACCCTGATCTAGTGTAAGGTATCACTGCCCATGGCAGGGGCATTGGAACTAGATGATCTTTAAGGCCCCTTCCAACCCAAACGATTCTATGATTCCATAGCAGGGAGTATCTCCCCAGTGATGGCAGTCACTCCACTCAACGCTGATGGATGCATCCTGTCCCATTTTGTATTTTTCCATTTACCTACGTATCTCTAAGTGTGAAAGAATTAGAGACCAGAAGGATGGCACATTTTAATAGTAGATTGAACAGGTTTTCTTAAAAACTACTGAAAGCCAGTAAATGAAGATTACCAAATACAGGAGCCATTAACCACTGGAATAAACTACCAAGGGAAGTGGCTGATAATCCATTTCTTGAATTCCTTAGAGCAGAACTAGTACCTTCCTGGACCACATGCATTAATCAAACCTCATTCATTAGGCTTACTACCAGAGAAAGTGAGTGGAGTCCTTTGACTCGTCTTGCACATGACTGTTACTTAATTGTTCCTTCTCAGTTAAAATCTATACAGTTGCCATTGTGATAATTTTCTCGGAGGGAGTAGTTTTGATTTAATGGTAGAAAGAATCAGAGAGTAAAACAGTAACAATGGTTTATATAATGTTACACCAAAAGAGAACTGACAGATTCTACTTGTGAAAAAACGCTTTCATTTTGGAAGATACGGGATCAAAAGCAAAGTACTTTAGCAAGCTTTTTTATGGGAATAAGGCTTTATATGATGTGTCTTTCCTACACCTTCAGTAAACAGATGGGTAGTTATCGATTATGCGTACAATAGAGGCACTAAAGAAAACGCCATTTTTTTGCCCCTGCTAGTCATTTATCTATTTAATTCTTTGACAGAACAGAGGAAATGTAACTAAATGTTCCATTTTAATTAAAATGAAAGTAAATTTATTAGTCAGGGAAACTCTGTGTTCTGTTTATGCTTGGGGAACAGAACAAGCATATGTCTCTGCTTCATTTTTTGTCACCATCTAGCATAAGGTTATTTCTTGTTGCTTGTTTGGCCTATGGAACGGATCATACTAGTGATTTTCTTCATTTTTATTAATTCTAAAGAATTCTAGTGAGCAGTAATAAGTAAACGGCAGAAAAAAAAACACATCATGAGAGGCATTCCGGTAGGTGGTGTTTTTAAAAAATTCTAAATAAATGGCTGTCATGACATTTCCTAAATGGGAGCATGTAGTTGGCTGGTGGAACTGGAGTGTTTCTTCTAGTAGAAACAAGGAGAATAAGAATCAGTTTGTTTCTTGAGTGTTATTTCCACTTCTTCAGTTGTGTCATTGACTGGCAAGGGGGATGGCAGGGTGTACTTGGGTGATATCAGAGATTTATCTTCGCTGAAATTTTAAAACCTTCAGTAAAATCTTCTGAATTCCCAGTGCTGCTAAGCACACCAGATGGGGACATACTAGCACCAGGCCTGGCACTGCAGACTAGGAAGGCTGCTGTGCCTACACAGTGGCCCTTAGTGGGGGAGAACCCCAGTGCATTAAGGCTGCCCCTGTGGACTACTCTATAACCTTGTTTTCTCATTTGACACTTCCAAATTAAAATGCTGTCAGTCTAAGCTGTCAGAATTTGGAAGTGACCAAGAAGTTTATCTCTTGTTTCACTTCTCTTCAGTTTCTCCCTCTTTCAGAAATCTCAGATTTATCCTTTTTCTTTCTTTAATCGGAAACTAGGTTAATCCAGTTAATAGAGGCACTGGGATTAGACAGTAATTGACTCTACAACCCTGTACTAAATACAGTTGTCTCACAAGAAGTAGGTGATTCAGTAACTAAGAGCTCTGCTAAATAGTTCAGTAATTTTTAAAATTCGACTCTGGTCCTATGTTAGTGCTCAATACAATTACAAAATATAACTACTACAAATATAGTGCAAATTGCAGCAAAAAAGGCCAACAGCATCCTGGGCTGCATTAGGAAGAGTGTTACAAGCAGGTCAAGGGAGGCCATCCATTGATGACTTGATCCATCCTGAGCTCTGGTGAGACTCATCTGAAGGGCTTAGTCCAGTTCCCAGCTCCCCAGTACAAGACATGTGCATGCACTGGAGCAAGTACAGCAAAGGGCCATGTAGATCATTAATGGATCAGAACATCCATCATATCAGGTGAAGCAGAGAGCTGGCACTGTTTGGTCTGGAGAAGAGAAGGCTCTGGTATGGTCTTACCAATATGTATAAATACTTGATGAAGGGGTGGAGGTAAAGAAGAGGAAGCCGGATTCTTCTCAGTGGTGCCCACTGACAGGGCATGAAGCAATGAGCACATATTGTTATATTTAAACATGTCATTGATCCTGTACATTTTTGCAAGGAGCAAAACAATATCTGGGCACATCCTCATATTGGCAAGAAATGGTAAAAAAGAACAGCCGGTATGACATGCAGATATAGTACATGGGAAGCATGGAGGACTCCTAAGTTCCAATGAAAACTCTGTATTGACAATTACCCAGTTTTGCCTTAGCATAGCTTCAGCATGCCTCAGTATTCTGGTTTCAGTGGAAAGGATAGTCTCACTTTAATAGAAGCCTTATCCTCATCTTCTAAAATTTTAGAGTTCTCTTTTTTGATCTGCTGTTAGCCTAATGAATGCTGAGTCTAAGAGAAGCAATTTCTTCATCTTAGTAAAAATAAAAAGTACATAACATGCCCCAGAAACAATGTCCTTTAGGATGATATTATGAAAATCTGTCTTTAGAATGTCCCAGGAGCTTTTGCCTGTTAGTATTTACCTACCTCTAAGCAAAAAATTATTAAAGCTCCTGTTACAGTGGGGAAGAAGGCTGTATCTCATTACCAGCTGTAAGAGCCATCAAATTCTGACAAATACCATGTTCATAATTTGAAATCAGACATCTTTTAATCAGCTGATACATTATATGAAGATAGAATATCTAAATAACCATTTGCAAAAATCCAGAGAGAACCCTGACCTGTGAGGATTTAGTATCAGCCTGTGATTGAAAAAAAATTATTTTTGCCTATATTAGTTTCAGAAACATCAGGGTAGTTTCCTTACCAGTCTTAAACTTATAAAAATGCTGCCTATTGCATGTAAACCTTATATAGTTACCAGGAAGCATCCCATTTTACAGTGGTCTCTGCATTATATAGTTACAGGGGTATATTGGTTCCCTAGAAAACATCCCAATTAAGCAAGTTCTTTGATTGAATGGTGTCTATTATATATGCTAGTGTGAAATTCCACAGAATGGGTAGAAGGAGCTACTGATGTCTGAGTCAATCACTTCATTGCCTTTAGCTGAGTCATCTTTCTTGTCTTTCCTTTGGTGTTGTGATGCAGAGACTGAGAGATTGAAGCACCATGCTGTTCTTTTGTTGCCCTTTATATGTTGTCTGTGCTTTCCTGCATTTGGAGAGAGACTGATTAACTCAGTTTTATTCTAACAGGTCACAAAATGCCAGGTATTATATCGTTTTCTCCAAGTTCTGTCAGTATGTTTTACCTGTCATTTCATGCAATACTAAAGGCAAATGACTATATTATCACAAGTTTTCTGTGACTGGCAACTGTTATTGGCATCTTATATCTAGGAACAGCTGTTGTTGTTTTATTAGAAAATACTCCAGTGATGCTTAGTGTAGAAGGAGCCAAGGCAGTATCAGCAGCATTCCCATTCCCTCTGTGATTAGTATTGTGTAGAGTTTGCTAACCTATATTAAAAATCTGTTTTTTTCTAATTGACTATTTAAATTTTTTAGAGGAAATACATGGCTTAAAGAATATTCAGAGAGACCATATGCAAAATGAATTGTCTTAATCTTATTCCCCCTGAATATTGTGAATATTACCAAGTTAAAAAAAAAAAAAAAACCACCACCAAAAAACCCAACCAACCAAAACAAAACAAAAACCAATATACAGCAGGCATATCTGATCTGAGAACCCTCCAAAGAGTCTTCATCAGGAACATGAAGATGGCTCAATTGGGTGTTCACTAGACAGAGTTAAAAATTTCTGTCCCACCCTTTTGTATCAGAAAATGTTTGGATAAAAATGAAAATTTTGACTGCTGTGACCAATTTTGATATGATTTCCTATTAGAAATCTAAAGATAGAAAATCAACAATATTTTGAATGTGTTTTCTTTCAAAATTATTTTTTGCATTTTTATGTTTTATTACTTTTAGGTCCTCTTCTATATAGAAATAGCAGTGATATGGTGAGTCAATTATGTCCAATTGTGATGCATCATCAAACGGCATACATTATTTTTATATCCTACTTGACACATACTACTTTTAAACTTTTGATGACTAATTGTTAATTGCACTTATTGAAATATTGGTAGATAATAGTTTCTAAAGAACTGTCATTAGTAGATCACAAACTTTCAAGAAAATTAATATCTGCATATATTAGTAGTTGTTAAAATATTTATCAATAACTGTGAATAAAAATGTTTATCAAATAAGAAGAGAAATAGCAATTGGAGAGAGTGTCATTATTCTCATGCATATTGCTGGGACTTGTTCTTACGCACTACAGCTGAGAACTGTAATGGTTTAAACTGGGGGGGGGGGGGCGGGGAG
>JAVJGI010000040.1:8640864-8651073 GCA_035590275.1 Ibycter americanus
AGCGGGGCCGGCGGCTCCGGGGGACGCAGAGCCGGGGCCGGGCGCCTCTCGGAGGACAGCGCGCAGCTGTGCCGCCAGCGCTGCGAAAAGTCCCCGTTTGCTTCTTATAAATTAAAGTGCCTTGTCACCAGTTAGGGCAAGTCAGCCAAGGTAAGGCTTGAATAAAATGACACTTTAATATGTGGCGACGTGGATGTTTCTGGACAGCGGTGCTGCTCACACAGCCTGCTAAGCAGTGCGGAATGTTTTGTGCAGTAGTGCTGGCTCAGTGGGTCCACAACCTGTAATTTGTCTGTCTTAAAGTTACCGCTGATCTGTAAGCCTTACCCTTGTGGTGGTGTAGAATCGCGTTTGCTTATCCGAGGCAGTTACAAAGGGACCTGCAGAATACAGGCATAGGAAGGTAGCGGCGCTCTGTGTATGTGTTTGTGTGTGACTGTGTTCGTAATACCTACAGTTCCGCTGCTTAACTTACGGGAGTAATGTGCAGATGCATTTTAATGGTGATGGCAGGCAGATTCTTTAGCTCAACTCACGGATGTGAGCCTTTCTATACAAAAAAGCATGCCATGTGAAACTGCATGTGAAGAACATTAAGCTTGATACTTGAATAGCAATTTCAGTTTTGTGGTTTTTTTTCCCCACTCATGTCTGTAATATTATGTGATAACTGAGGATTGAAATCCCAGAAAAAAAAGACCCCTTGCAGATTTGCCTTTAGCTGCTTGTTACAGCTTAAGCAGCGACCCAACTTTACTTTGTGTAAAGGGCACTGTAAATAATGCACAGCCAGAAATGCATCCTCTCTTCATTTCCTCCTCACCTACCCCCATGGTATCCTTCTTAATGGACAAAACCTACTATGTGCCTTTAGTTCACACCACGTTTTCACCAATTGCACTGCCAGTGGTCTGGAACTGAGTGGTTTTGCAAGCAAGGAGTTCCTCAGCATGACTTCACTAACGTGTATCTTTGAAAACAAGGTAGTCCTGAACCTCTGTGTGTGTGTGTGTATGTCTGTGTGTGCCTGTGAAAGGGAGAGTCTGGTTTGTGTACACGAATGACAAGATACAAGGAGGACAGGGTACGGAAGCCAATGAAACGTGGCAAATATACATCCCTGCATGTATTTCTGTGACTGAATCTCTGTAAAGCAGTGTGAACATTTCTTATATTTTAATGTAGTTCATCTTTCAGATTAGGGTATGGGATAAATCTGATTTCATGAGCATCAATGCTTCATTAGTTTTTCATGATCAAGAGAAATATGATGGAAAACACAGGTAAAATTACAAGTTCAGTTAGCATAGGTGGTAAAATCACTGCCTCTGTTCAAGGTACAGATTTTATTTTTCATTCCAAGACACTAAGCATAGCTCCTACATTTCCAAAGCTTTATTTCTGTGCTGCAGTCCATCATATACAGTTGTGTCAAAACACTGAAGCCTCCATTCTGCAAGAATTGTCCTCCTGCTGGATGATAGTAGACGTTTGTCTTCAGGGGAAATATTAAATTAATTTAAAAGTTTGGCATGTTTGGCATTTTGCCTAACTGTAAAGGTAAGAAGACTGATTTAGAGAACTTAACCCCAAGATTTCCCTGACCTACACCACTGCATTTAAGAGAATATTTCATTTCAGACTTTTCTGAAGAAGACATGGAGTGTTACAGTTACCTAATGCAAATTAAGGTGTTGTGGTGTTGCTCTTTTTTTTTAAAAAAAAAAAAAAAAAGAAAGGTAGACTTACAGTTTTCTTTTGCATTTAGTTAAAAATACTGATCATCCTGCTTAAGGACTGCAATAGATAACTTTGTTTCATTTCTACCTGAACAAACAAACAAACTAAACCCAACCAACCCATTTCCTGTTACCTGCTCCTTCTAAAGAACGACAGGAGGAATAGCGTGTCAGACAGCACTTTCCTTTAAATAGGAGCAGATTGGGCGCACAAGCGTGGCTTAGGGGGCACTGTGTTGCTGACTGAACCATTTACGGATGAGATTCAAAACTAAATTCCTTCCATTTGTAGGTTCTGAGGATCCTATAAGGCTTCAGCAGCATAGGAGTGCTTCCCCTGCTATTAGGACAAAATGCCAGTTGAAGTTTTATGCTTTGATCAGTTTGATTCCCCAGGTAGTTTAATTTGAGAGCAGCATTTTTTTACTACCTGCATTAAAATTGTTGCTGCCTAGTGTTTTTGTCCTGCAATGCAGAGACACTAACTCAACCACTTTGTTGGTGCATGCTGTGCTAGCTCATGGTAATAGTTCTGGTGAACATACGCAATGTTAGAAAGCAACAGGGGATAAATGTCTTCAACATCCAAAATAAGTGTGTGCGAGTGCATGTGTACATGCCAGGACTGACATTCCTGTTGTGCGTAACATTTACATAATACCCTTCAGGGAACAACCTGTATTTAAAAGTGATTATAAAAAAATAATCATTAAAAAAATGTCTCTGAACTCAGTTTAATCACTGGTTTTAATAAGGACTGGATATTTATCAGCAACTAGAAATAAACACATTTAAAATGTTAGTTCTTAAGAGTTGTTAGTTCTCAATATGGTTGTATGGAAGACTTCAGGCTGCATCTCAGGCTGATAAATGAAATTTCAAGGGTAAGAAAAATCCTGTTCCACATCTGGAAGATCCTGCTCTGGTTAAGAACTACATTTCTGCTAACACAAGTAGTACTGAAAATTATCACTGTTATCATATTGAATCAAACCAGTTAAATACCAGTGAGTCATCTATTCCATGCAGATGAACATGAGCTCCTGCTTGAACAGTTAACAGATAGTTAGCTCTGGCAGACCTGTCCTGCAAAGGGGCCTGAGCTTAATCAGCCATCCTGACGGGCTGGGGCACAGTTTGCTTGTAGGCAATGCAAAATAAAGCTGGCAATTGACATGACAGGAAGGGGAGGAAATTCACAGTGAAAAAAAATCAATATAAAATGCCTCTATTTATAGAAGAGATTCTGTTCATCTTTTCCTAGAGGAAGGAGATGTATATATATGAAGCTCGTAAGTGGAAATAGTATGAAAACCCCCAAATTGCCTACAAAGGTTTATAAAATCCAGCACGTAAATCTCACTAGCATTAATTATAGTAGAAAACTTATTTTCCTTGGTCAACAGTGTTCTAGCTTAAAGAGAGTATAGTCCAGTGATAAATCAGGGTGAAGTGCTTTAATTTCACCACTTACTTGATGGGCAATTTTAGACAGTCCCTGAAGTACTCTGTAACTTCATGTATGACATGAACATTTCACGGTAATTACAGAATAAATATAGTACAATATTGTTTTAAAGAAATATTGCAGAGCCTAGTACTGAAGTGTTAGTGTCTCCATTGCTTTGTATATCAGTTTTGATTATAAACAAAATTTTGCTCTCCATTCCCAGCAAAAAAAGCTACATGAAATTTGAAAACTAATCCAAGAATTGAAGTAGAATATTTAAGAAGCTCCTGAATTGGGAACCAAAAAATTCATGTCTCCCATAAGGTAGAAGGAAGACTGACAGAATGAGATTTGTGTCCTCCAAAACCAAACTTTATCAGACAAATTGCTGATAGTGAGATGCTTTAAATAATGTAGCATTAATTTTTTGGGCTGATCTTAATATGTAGATGGAGAATGAACAGGAATTTAGATGAAGCCAGTTGGGGATTTGACAGGAGTGAGGTACCACTATACTTGCTACAGTTACTACACTCCCTTCAGGTCTCCCAGGTCTGGTGCATAAGCCTTATCTCCTATTTGAGGGTTGGGGTGTTTTTTGGGGCAGGATAGGGAGTTGTTGCTTTGGGTTTGTTTGTTGTTGTGTTTTGGTTTTTTTTTAATAATGTCTTTGTGCATTGAGCATAACCAGAACAACATAGTCATGTAGCTCTGTAAGTGATAAGCAACTTGGTGGCATTTGCACATCTACAGTTCTTGCATACTGAGAATACATTTAACAGATGCCTGAGGCCTGTAAGAATTGTGATTTTGCATGATGGCAATTGCCACTTATATTTTTGTGGAATTACTTCAAACCTGAGCAGAGTTAAGGCTGGGTTTGTTATCATAGAAAAGGAAGAGCATTATTTTACAATTGCAGACTTGACTCCCTGCTCTTTATGAAACCGTTTGCTTCTTTTAAGCAAATATTCTTGCAAGGAGGAATATATTTAGGCCACAGACATATGTTTCCATCCTCACTCTACCTTACCTTGGTTTCAATATAATTTATCCAGTGCTTACATGGACAAATTTTAAAGTGTGTTTCTGAAGTAATGTATAAAAATACCAAGCTAGCTCAGGTACTGGTTGCATTTTTAGCATAGAACTGAGGCAGCCTGTGAGATTTTTTGGTCTGTGTAGTACTGCACAGTCTGTAACGTTGAACCCTGGAAGTACTTTACAAGAGGGATCAGTCCAGTTGTCTTGACAGCAGATGGCAGGAGTGAGGTGGTAGGATGGTCATGTTTTTCCTTAGGACAGTCTGGTGGTGGTGGAACTGGGGACGGCTGTGTCCCATCAGTTCCCCTGTCAGCTGAGAACAGTGGACTGGGCATTGCAGATCAGCCAGCTTCAGGTTTTTCATGCGCTGTGGTGGGGCCTTGCACTTGAATTGTTTTGAACCGTTCTGTGGAGGAACCTGGTTCTCCCTGCTGATGACATAGGCAGCCTGAACTGAAGTACTTGCCTCAGTGTAGGTGGGCTAAACACTGCCCATCATGTCTTCTTCCTGGGCAGTATTCCTGTTGAAAACAACCAACTCTGTGTTTGGCTGGCTCCCTGTTTTGGTATTTCCAGGTGGGTCATAAAATCACAGAATGCGTTGGTTTGGAAGGGACCTTTGAAATTCATTTAATCCAACCCCCCTGCCACGGGCAGAGACATCTTTTACTAGATCAGGTTGCTCAAAGCTCTGTCCAGCCTGACCTTGAACACTTTCAGTGATGGGGCATCCACAACTCTGGACAGCCTGTTCCAGTGTCTCCATCATGCACTGTATTGATTCATAATTAATTGTCATTAAGCCCTTATAGCCACAGTTATGGACACGTATATGGTTACACATGCGCACACATTCTTTGTACAAAGAAATGGAAATCAGCTTTTTAAAAAGAGTGATGCTTGGTACTGTTAAAAGCATGTAAAAGTTATGATCACATCATGTGGCAGTACAATGAGCTGTTCTTTGACCAAAGCCTGCTTATTTTCGGGGATGGGAATGTGCATTTTCATAATTATATTAAACATTTCATTTTGTATAATATTCTATGATTAGACCACTTAACCGAATGATTAATATATTCTTATACCAAAGTTATACATTTAGATTTTAATTCTGTTTAATTCACATCTTACTCTTACTGGGTGGTGGGAGAGCTGTGAATGAAAATCTTTTGGTCCAGGAGAGTATGAAGTGCCTTTCATTGTCAATAATTCTGCCTTGCCCAGAGGAAATATTTTTGTTTTGTCTTTTCCTTGTAAACACAATTTCTGTATAGGCCAGTTGTTAGAATGAGGCTTAAGCTAATACGGAATTGGGGCAGTGGCTGAACTTTCTCAGGCTTGGATTTCAGGCTAGGATTCAGTCAAACTTTATGCCATGTTCTGCTGCTGATGGTACTCAAATTGATAGAATACATAATTTAAAAAAAAAAAAGCAACATAGACACCATCTCTGGAGTAGCAGGGCAAGCATTTGAGATATTCAGAACCAAGTTGGGGACCCTGTCCCAGTGAATCCTGTACTATTTGCAAAGTACAAGTGCTCCATCAGTAGAGAACCTTCCTATCATTAGTAAAAATTTTAATAATTTAGCAATGGTGGCAGGACAGGAAAAGTGTTGCTCTTAATTTTGAGGGTGTTGGAGTGCATATGCATGTGTTTGTGCCTATTTGAAGGAAAAAAAGTTGATGCTGAAAGGGAGGTAGCTTCTTTAGGTTGTTCAATAGTGAGAAAGACTTCATTTGACTGTAAGGAGGTATTTTTAACACTGGTACATTGTATTAGCACCTGGGAACTGCTGACTCTTCTAAGTGTAAAATCTTGGCTTTCAGGAGATGTGAAATAAAACTAGGGCATATGAGCAGCACTGTAGCATGGCAGCTATTAACTGCCCATGGGAACTGCCAATATTTAAAAATAAAAAGGAAACAATTTATGTCTGGATTACAGTTCTCAATCACTGCTTCCTTTATGTTTTACATTTTGTTCTTTCTAATAAATAATAAGCCTTCTTACTGGAGTCATGGAGGGAAAAAAAAGCTGCACATCATTGATTACATGAAATTTCCACATACTTTGCTGATCAAGAAAATTTGTTATGTGTTTGCCATTCACTGAGGCATGAATTCTTGCATTCATATTAGGGAATCTGAGCTCACAGTTATTATCTTGCCTGTTCAGCCTAGAGAGATCTTAGATATTTTTGTATTTGCATGGCAGAAGGTGTAAAATAATCAGTTCATTTAGCATTGCATGTTAAGTTAGGGGTTTTTTCTGTTTGTTTTTTATTTGGTGTTGGTTTTTCGGTGTGGTTTTGGTTTTTTTTTTCTTGTTTGGTTTTTTTTTTTTTTTTAAATTGTGAACCATCTAAGACTTCTTTAGAAAACTGCTGAGGAAATGCAATGCTTGTTCTTATACTCATTCATTTTCAATGAATGCACAACTAATGCTTTGAAATCCAGCGTAGCTTTGTATTAGAAACCCTTCTAAGTGGTTTTGGAAAGTGGTAAGACAATCTGCAAGCAAACACATGTTTTCAAGTGGTGCTCAACATTTCTAGCTGGTTGAGCTTCTTTCAGTGTCAGGTAAAGACTGCGAAGCATTCACGGTACAATTGATTCATACAAGGTCTAGTGTTTCCTAAATAAACTAGATTTGTTATTCTGTGTATTCTCAGGACAGCTATCCTAGGCATAAGATTCACAGTGCATTAACACAGTAGGTGCCCCAGAGTTGCCCCAGGGAGCAGCATGGTGGGAAGGTGGTTACTGTTCCTGGAGCAGATGATGTGACCTGCTAAAGCAGCAGCACTTCTTCCCAGATGTTTACCAGGTGCTTTATGGGCATGCAGGCTGTGTGTGGGTTATAGATAAGGAGCGGGTCCCCAGTGCCGGCAGAGTACCACGGATCAGTGTCCATCTTGCTGCTGGGGCATAAACATGTTGGTGTGGTGGTGCATGCAGCTTATGTGCTGTAAATTGGATGCTCGAGGTTTACAGGGTTTAGGAGTGATCCTGTTGCATGGATATTGTCCCGAAGGAGGCCTTTCTGTTTCTCAGATCCATCTCAAACAACTGTATCATGCTAATACCTAATGTGTTTTATACTGTTCAGTGAAAAACATAACGTTGGAGACCTCTTGACCTCTTAAGGAGGAATCAGTAGATAGATGTGTTACTGAGGAAGGAAGCCTCTGAGAGCATAGAGGAGCTTATGGAGAATTTATGCAAGATGACTCAGACAACAGGTTGATGCTTTTTTGTAGGGCTTGGGTGTTGTTTTTATTCCTTGGATTAATTTTCTGCCGAATTAGAGAGCTGTGTCATTTTATATAAAGGTTTGGCAGGTTCCAGATCTAATGCAGTGAAAATGGGGGGAACAGCAGGCTGGATGTGGGGAAAGAAAAATAGGACACCTTTATTTCAATAACCTTTCTTTAGCCATAAGGCAGATGAATAGAAAAGATGACCAGAGGAATGTTCCTTTGTACACGCCTTTGTAAAGTAGCTTCCTAGACAGAAACCTATTCAAGAGGATTGTAAATACCTCTCAAGCAAAGCCAGGAGGAAGAGCTTTGTTGACTATGTAGCCTTGCATTGTGACTTGAAGGCTAATGAACTTGAGTTGTTTCAGACTGCGTAAGGTCAGGAGAGGACTGATTTCGTAAAGCAATTAATGCCCACTGTGCTACTGAAGTCAGTTTGGCTTGTGTTGTTACGTTATGGGAGTGTTTTTGGTCAAATACACTATTTTATGACAACATGCCTGTATGTTTGCTAGTTCTGAACGCAGATGGGAGAAGCTCCCATTTATGCTCTTTTTTTTAAGAAAAAAAAAGGTACAGCATTCTTGGAATGCAGTGAGTTTACTCCACAGGACCGTTGTGTGATAATTACTGCTCATTACATTATAATGAGCACTTGCTCTATTCATTGTGGAGCTTATTATATTTTAATGAGTGTTGTGACTCCCCTACAGAGCAAAACTCAAGAACGTCTCCATACATGTGTCTCATTTAAATGGATGTGTTACACGTTTTGGGACTTGTGTGCATGTGCTTATTTGGACATGTAGCTGTAATTTTGCTTTTAAAAACAGGGTATTACTTTTCTTAACTTTGCAGAAATCCAAAAACGTGAATGCTTCTATACTTAGCATTCATATTTCATACTAGGTGAAAGATGAGTGGTTTTATTAAAAGGCTTTTGCATTAAAGGACAGCTTGTAAATATTTTGTTCAGGACTTCAATGTATTCATTGAAATTAGAGCTTGTGAATTAATGTGATTTGTTACACGACCCGCTCCAAACCTACAGCTTTCAGATTCAGGTTTATGTTTTTAGAAGAAAACATTAATAAACATTTCAGTAAGTTTATGGCATCTGTAAACTAAATAGAGGAACTTGAAATAGAATTGGCTTTTGTCCTCTGAGGTCATCGACATTCTGGCATCACTATATTCAGGAAAAGGAAAACCAGAAACTGAATGCCAAACAGATTGATTTGTATACAAGGTCTTAAGCCAGCCAGTCTGTGTAGTCAATCTTTGTAGATTGCTGGTGATCTTGCTGTGACACCAGAACTTTTGGTAACAACATTCCTGTAATGTCCACATACAGTGTTAGCCCTAAAGGGAAACACTTTGCTCTTCTCTATCGTCTCCTGATGTTGCCACACAAGCAGCTTCAAAATGAGGCAGACTGTATGAAAAATACTGTTCTATCAACATTCAGACTTAAAAATATGAACTGATTTTCCAATGTGGCAAAGTTGTTTATCCTTTGTGAAACCTGAAGGCCACCTTCATTTTCTTATTTTAAAAACCCCAGTATTAGTACATTCAAACTGATAGATAGCTCTTTTATCAAACCGTACTTTTATTTTCTGTACCCTTCCTCTCCTGTGTCACTTTTATTTGAACATCTTTTACCATCCACAGAGACTTGCAAGAAGGAATTACTGAATTTATGAGTGCAGAGCAATTATTTATTGGCTGCTACAAACAGTAGATAGGTAAGGCTAACGTGCTGCTAGACAGAACATTATAACACCTACTAACTGGGATGTGGATTCCTGCTGAGTCCCTGCACACCAGTTTCCACTCAGGTGGGGAACTGTGAGTCTCCATTGCTGCCGAGGATGGGGCAGTTGTTGTTTTTGCTTAGTTTTTGTCTTCCCAACTCCCCACTATTTTTTCTCATGTCTTTAAACTTTTTCATGATATTTTATACTTTTTCATTACTTTTTTGTTACTGCCCACTCTATATTTTCACTTCTGTCTTTATTTTAGCTGTAGCTGCATTAAAGGTCTGAGTTCTTTGCTCCATTTTGGTGGAGTCTTCAATATACCTGACGCTAGAGAACATTATATTTGGAACAAAGATGGACTTTGATTAGTTGCAGAAACAAAGAACTTTAAATGAGTAGTTTGAATCCAATTTGGCCCCATCCCTGCTATAACTGTGAACATATCTTGTCTGCAGAAAATTTTAGGTTATGGACTGCACATAATGACTGACCTTTTAAACTCCTGTCTCCCATATATCTCAAGCCAATGAAAGAGAGTCTTGTATACCTCATGTGCAATTCTGCTGAGTAATTTTAGCAATTGATTAAAAAAAGCAGAAAGGAAAGGATAAAAGAGATGAAATAAAGAATTCAATAAAGAAGTAAAAGTATGTAATTTAAGAAAGAGATTGAAACCTTTTTTTGGATATGATACAATAAAAGAAGGGCATGACTAAACCTGTTTTTTTGCTCCTCTTGAAGTATTGTTCCAGATTATTGTAGTAAAGGTGTCAATTAGAGTCAGCTCCTTTATGCCTCATCTTTTTCTTTTCACAAGAAGATGTAGTTAGTTTTATAGGTTGCTACATTATGAAGTTGTTTGGTTTTTTTAAATATTTTTGGGGTGGTGGGTATTTTTTTTTTTGGGGGGGGGGGGAGGGAGGTTATTGCCCCCCCACCCCCGAAGC
>JAVJGI010000040.1:8651083-8697154 GCA_035590275.1 Ibycter americanus
GGGGCGGGCGGGCCGCCCCCCCGGCGAGGCCACCCCCACCCCCGAAGCTATTTATGCAGTAGGCATTTTACTCCTAAAGAGGATTACAGGCTTAGACCAAATAATTAGTGTTTAAAATTCCTTTTTAGGATATTATGAGCAATATACTAGATATCAAAAATTATACCTATCTTCTGCTTAATTTTGCTTAATTTAAAAAGTATATTTGCATAATGAGTTGGATCCCAACCTTGAGATGTGTTGAGATCCTCAGCCAAGTGCCTCAGCTTTTTATTGGCGTTTTATTGGCGCTCCGGCTCAACAGCACAGAAGGAACTTTTGCAATGGAGATGGCTTCTGTTGGGATTAACCTTCCCATTGTACCGACCAAGGGGCTTTCCCACAGGTACCATCATTATTTGAGGCTGAATAAAATGCACAGAAAACTTGTATTCAGGAAGCAGGTCTTTGCAGCGGGGCTGACACCAGGGCTTACTCAAGAAGCCTGCTTCAGACATCCGCATCTCTTTTTTGGATGTTGGATACCACTGTTGTCCCATCTGCAACAGCTGTAACAGTAGTGTTGGAATTGCCTTTACAGATTTAGGAAACTGTTCTTCCATCCAATTGCTTGCCTCTGCCTTTTTTATGATAAGGTTTCTTTTTGCTATAAGGACTAAAAGACTTCTGCATTTCAAGTCTTTGCATAAATTGAGGGAAAGAGCCCTATTAACCAGACTAATTTTTCAACACTTGAAAGATGCTAAGTGGAAAATATAATATTTTTTTTAATAGTATGTTACAGTTGAAAGTTAACAGTTTTTTGGTTCATTCATTGTGTTTTTTGTTTGGTTTTTTTTTTTTCTTCTTTTTTCCTTTTCAGCTTACTTTAAAATGACTGGTTTGTTTATACCTGTTATGTGTTCTCATGCAGATATTTCCTTTGTCTCTGTTCCTTAGTGCATAAACACATCCTTTCATTTTTATTAGGTTTCTCTGCAAGGTGTAAATAACTATAACAAATACACCATTCCTGTGTGAGGCATCTCAAAAATATTGTTATTGAGTAGATTCCCAAAGGCCCTGTGAGACTGGCATCTTAACGTTTATTCAGTCTGATCCTCTACAGTTTGCACTTTTTCTGTTTGAAAGACCACATAATTCTCCACTGCCTAAAGGCATGAGAGATTCTTTTTTCTCACAAGCAAAATGAATAGGTATATTCAGCTACCTCCATTTTGTTTAAAGTTTGTCTTTGAAAGCTTAGCATGATGAATTTGAGATTTCCTTTCAGGCACATACCTATTTCTTTCCATTACTTATATTTTAAGGTTATACTTCTCACTCCTCATTGCTCAAGTGCAATAGAGGATTATTGAACTTGTCTTTGTCAGGGAGCTCCGACAGACTGCAGTACTACTTTTCCTTTTGAAGACCTTTTTATACATAAAGTGGCTTGTGGTATCTTTGATGTCGCCTAATTGGAATCTCAGAAGTGAAAAAATAAATAACTGAATGAATAGGTGAGCTGTGTGCCTAAGGTTGTACATCATCTTATTTTGCTTTCAATCATCCTCCTATTCTTACTACTTGCGGCCAGGTAGCCCTCAAATACTATTGCTTTATTTATCCCTATCACCTGTTTCTGGGTTTGAGTCTCTCAATTATCTGTCTCTCACACCTTGAACAGAAGCTCCTGAATTTGCATTTGTCTTTATGCTCCCTCAGAATCCTGCTCGAAACTTTTAACTGGCCTCTTTTTTAATGGCTTGCCTTTCTTGAATAGCTGTTTTTCATCCTATCTACTTGTCTCACACAGTTTAGGCTTAAGTTTCTTAGGACAGGACAATCTGTCTTAAAACTCTGTACAAATGCTGTTCACGCAGGCAGCTCAGCAGAAGTCCTGCACCTGGTGTGGCATTACCCAGCGCAATGCTAGGGCCCGGCTGCCAGCGGTCCTGCCGGAAGGGACGTGGGCATCTGGCGGGCAGTGAATTACAGGCGAGGCGTGTGCCCCTGCAGCAGGGAGGGCTTCCTGGTGGCCAGGCACAGCTGGCAGGCTGGGGCAGGGCTTTCTCCTCTTTCAGTGCAGTGGGATAGCTGTGTCCAGTTTACAGTGCTCCAAAACAAGGAGGAGGTCAGGAAAATGCAGTGTTGAGTGGGAGGCAACTGAGGTGCTAGAGGATTTGTTTTGCCAGGAGACAAAAGAGAAGGCACCACAGGGAGCTGGTTGCAGGAGCAGCAGAGGAGCCAGAGCCAGGCTGTCCTGGCAGGCACACAGCAAAAGGGCAGGGGACAGTGGCCACAAGTGGCAATGAAGGAAACTGACATTGGATATAAGGAGGCAGCTTTTCACAAGGAGTGAGGTTAAGCACCAGGACAGGTTGCTTAGAGAGGGACCTCCATCCCTGGAAGTTTTTAAAACTCATCTGGACAAGGCCATAAAGGAAACCGGCCTTAACCTGGAAGTTAGCTCTGCCTTGAGAAGGAGTCTGGACTAGATATTCTCCAAAAGTTCCTTTCAACCTACATTTTTTTGGTTTTATTGTCCAGTCTGAAGTGCTATTTGCAGTGTTTACTGTTTGCTATTAAAAACACAAAACCCCCACTTTAAAAATAAATGTAAAATGTGCTGTGGGGAGCTATGTGGCAATTTCACAGGGATCAAATCCAATTCTAAGTCTTTTGCAATGTACTTCTTTAGTAGTCTTGACATGGGAATGTATTGCATCTATTAAGTGCTTATTTCTAGTGACCTTGGATGTGAATGTTCTCTCCAAACTTAAGTAACTGGCGAAACTAGATTAGAGGATTAGATAGACTCACTTTTGGAGGATACATTTTACCTTCACTGATTATGAAGTCAAGTCCCCTTCTTCCAGAAACACGTATTTTTGTAGAGTTAAGAGTATATGTGGAGAGGTAAGAGCATTAGTGAATGGAAGAATTCAAGACTTGGAGCCACAAGAAAGGCAAGTCAGGCTTGCTTGTAATAGTGGCAAGAGCAGAATTGATTTATAGAGTTGAATGTCTTTAAGGCTTAAGGAGAAGATGACCCTGTGAAGGTGAAACAAAATGTTTATGTCATCTTGGGGTATGATACAGAAAATAGAGTCTGATCACCAGGAGAACCAAAGATTTCTTTGGCACTGGAGTAGTATGTGAAGGAAAGAAGTTGAAGCCCCATGAAAGAAAATGACTCAGATGGACAACAGAGTGTTCTAGAAAGTAATGATGAGAAAAAGCTTCTTTGTGTGCTTAAAATATTACCCTAATTTGTAAGATAACCTTATTTAGTAGGGCAGAATTTAAAGTCATTCTTCTGATCTGTCTGAGTTTAGAGTATTTTTTTTCCCCTCGAGCAGCATGCCACTACAATTAAGTACATTCATTTACAGCATGGCCTGGCAGAAAATACTGAGTCGGGCCCTAGCTGGCATTAAGCAGAAGGGAGCACCCACTGCCCTGCAGGACTGAGTCTGCTGCTTCACTTCTGTGGATGTTTACTATCTTCCTGATTTCCAGTGCAGTTGCATTTGATAATCCTAAGTAAATGCTACGTGTGTAGTGCATCTTGCAACCTTTGGAGAAATCTCAGACAACCTTATTATTATTTTTCCCCAGCATATACTAAATAGGGTGGAGAAAATAGGTCTCTTGAAGATGGAGACAGAAAACAATGTGGACATTGCATTAACCGAGATACCATCTTTTTCATTATTTGTGAGATTTTCCAAGAAGAGTAATACCATGTTATATGTCGGTCTGCTTTGAGTTCTGTGGGAGTGTGTTTCTAAAACAAAATAATTTTGAAATTATTTTGCTAAGTTGATTTCATCCTTTAGTTTTAATGTTGTAAGTTTTCTTTATCTGGAATGTGAGACCTATTCTTAGGCAAGGAATGGCTTCGTATCAGCTTAGTCAGATTACTTTCTGTTAAGATTTGCATGGACTTCTGTATTTCATCTTCTCTCAAAGACTATTGAATGTATCAGCTGGCACCTGATGGAATCATAATTGAGTTCAACTGCCAGCTCTGGCCAGCTACTTCAAAATAATGAAATGTTTCTATTTCTTAGAAGTGGCAAGAATACTGCATCATTTTTGCTGTTGCAGTGTCTCCTAGTAACCACTAAATTTTTTTTTTCTACTTTTTTGAATTAGAAAGGGTAATTTAGATGTTTTTTTCTTCCCAGCATAGAAATACAATTAGAGTGTGTTCTATCCAGACAGAAATTATGAGAGTAGCTACTGCACTCCTATCTTTCTTTCTTTTCCATGGAAGCAGTGTCATCTGTTTGAATTAATTACAGATTGCTGACCGTGGAGAAAGAAAACATGGCATCGCTCTGGTGTTTATTAGTGATTACCTGTCTTTTTTATAATTTGAAGGGTTAAAGATGCCAAGTTAGCGTCGCAGTAACATTGCTTTGCAAGTGCCTTTGACATTCCCATCTGAAATTTATGATCTCCTGTCCAGAACCAGGCCTTAAAACTTATCCTAGTCCAGTTACTGAAAAGAGACTAAATTAAAAGAATATTTCCTGTGCTATCTCAGTGAGACTTTTTTTTTTTTTCATTTCTAGGTGTTGTGAAATGAGCAGAGAATAAATTTTATTTGAAGTAACCAGAGGAGAAGCACAGCCTTCTGGCTAGAGCACTGGTCTGGAGCTCAAGAAGAAGGTGAATTCATACTTTCCTTACTCGTTGCAGCAGAGCAATTTTTAGCGTGTGTCGCAGGTAACATTTATTTGCATTTAATGATCAGTTTGGTTAGATACCTATCCAAAGGGGCTGAATTACCATGTGATTTTTACCACTGGTTCTGTGGGACTTGGCAACAAATTGAGCTCTTAGAGACAGGCTTTACATGTACCCAACTCATAGGCTCTGGAGCTGGTTGTTGTGGCCATAAGATGACTGAGGAAGGGGAAGAATCGGGAAGCCCCAAGTAAAAGTATCTGGACTGGCTCCTTAAGGGACCCTACTCACAGCACCTTCTCTCGGTTTTAATTTTTATTAAAAAATAAATAAAATAAAAAAATTCAGTAAATTTTAAATCCTGCTGGGTTCAGTAAGTGCTTCATATAAGCAGCTTCCTTGTGTGAATGTGGCCAGTCCTGGAATAAGTCTTTTAAGGATATAGTTTTATCAAATGCTGCTACCTTCCTGTGAGAATCCTCCTAGTTTCCTATTTGTATTGGTTTGACTATTCCATAAACATTAGATAGTGTAGAAATCTGAGGAGTTCTGTTCTCTTCTTTAGTTTCATAAGGCAGATATTTTTCTTAAAGCCATAGCCAATCTCTAATAGAGTTTACTGTGGTGTCTGTGGTATTCTGCCACTTCTTCCTCTCACTTGTCCTCCAAAACTTTAAGGTTGGGTCTGAAATGCTTTCTTGGTTGCCACTGAGCTTGGTGGAAAATTACACTCCAAGCCTACCTTAGCTGCTGTTCACCAAATCCTGCCCGAAGTTACTGTATCCTGCTGTCTGACATAAAATTGCATCTGTAGCCTCTCCTTAACTTGTCGGATAACCTACATTTATAAACAAAGTTTAATCTGATACTAAGAGTTTTGGCTGGCATCAGGACTGGCTATGCATGCAGTTAAGCTAGCGGATCTGAGGAGGCAGCAACATGTGGAGAAGAAGGATGTTAATGAGGAGCTGGGGCAGGTCATGGATGTTAACTTTTTCACTTAACTCACTGTCAGAAAAAAAGATATCTAGTAACAAGTGAAAAGATGGTAGAAATCGAGCAAGATAGGTCATAAGTATGACAATAAAAATATTTTTTCTTCTAGATTTTATTTTTTGCTTCTTGTCTTGCCGTGATTGGCCCCAAATGCAAGATTACCTCCACATAACATTATATTTTTATCTGGTGAGCAAGTGGGCATTGATGCCTCAGTATGTAATTAGTTTTTACTTTAAATACTCAATTTCATCTTAGAGAATTGGGGAATGAACCCTGCTTAATGTCCAGGACTCACTAAAATTAACTCTGAAGATAATGAGCCAGAAATTTTGCTGATTAATGCCTGATGCAGCAACAGTGAAGTCAAAACTATTGCATAGAATGTAACTCAGAAATAGCTTGTGAACATGTGCAGAAATTTTTCTTTGGCAATTTTTTTTAATTCTTTCAAGTATTTCCTAGTACTTGAAGGGCTCCATCATTGCTGTCAAAAGTCATGATTGGGCTTGCAGATAGTGCAGTTGACGTAATGTCCATTGAGTCTAAAGATTTATTTTTTCTCTCCTTTAAAAACTTATAACCAAATGTTACCCTGGAAGTTTTGAGGCATTGATCATGGTTGTTTCCAATACTGTTGTAGTGGCAATATGGTTAAATGTTCTTTGGCATACCTCTCAGAAATGTGGAATTACTTGGGAAGATAAAAAAAGAGTATAAATCTATGTGGATATATGTTTATATGTGTCTGTGGTTATCTGTGCTCGTATGAAGGCTTACTTTCTGGTAAGCACCCACAAAAAAATATACGTGTGTAAAGACACAGGTGCTGCACTGTCTGTATCTCACCACATTATTATTTTTTTAATAATAATAATAATAGCCCTTTTAAATTACAGTCATTTAGTGATTACATTTACTGTATATTGTATATATACAGTGTATATACATATTACTGTATACAATATATATAATGTATATTTACTGTAGGGGAGTCTTAAGTTTGTATGCATAGTTCCCATGTTCTAATGGGCCTAGAGCTGACTCATTAAACAATGAAATAGAGGTGGTTTTGTAGCTAGATGTACCAGTCTAATTATTAAGGAAAAAAAAAGTTTATGGCCTTCAGACTGCACTTTCGAGAGACTGTTCCACTTTCATTTGTTTTGTCAGTAGATTTTGGTAACTGGTTGAAGCTGATAAAATCGTAGGAGATTTCTTTCCTGGATCAGATCAGTTTTGTGCCTTAGCAACAGCACTGCTTATTTTTGATCTTAGTTAACAGTTCTTCAGAACACAAATACTTTGCAGTCACTGTAATCACAGAAAGTTTAATATACAGATCAAGTTTCCTTTTAATATAGAGATCAAGTTTCCTAACAGAGAACTTACATAAAGAAAATCTCAGAGTTACTGACCGTGCTTGTCTAGTGTTACAGCGTTATGGAAAATCATAGAGGGAAGAAGATGTAGGCATTGATCTCTACCTTCACAGATTCTTAACTTTATGTAGTGTGACTGATTCTGTTCCAGTGGTGGGACAAGTTGGTCTGTAATGCTGGGCACCCAGATAAGCCTGCAGAGAATCAATATTGGGTAAGCTACTGGCCAGTAAGTGACAAAGGCTGAAAGAGCATCTGAGACCCAGTGTTGTAGCTTCTTTCCTTACAATATATGTGACATATTTGACATGATACAGGAAGGTTCAGTTCTTAGATCTATAAAAGTACCCACAAAGCATGACGAAGATAGAAGACACACAAAGTAGAAGGTCATATTTTCTTCTCAGATGGATGGTTCTTGGGCTGTAGGTGTTTTAGCAACTAAATCTTGTGGAAAAATATTTTCGTGAAAATCTTTGATTTTTTTGCTGAGGATATCCTTTTGTTATTATATCTTTAGAAGAAAGATACTATTTTTTTTTCTCCTTTTCTATTATCACAGAACCTGAAGTGGCTGATTACTATTGTAGCTAACCTTCTCTAACAGGGTAACATCTGAAGAGGTGAAACAATGCTTAAAGTAATGCCAAAGACTGAAAAATGTCAAGATGTCAAAAATGTCTTCTGGATAGGTTAAAAGTTATTTTCAAGAGTGCATAAGTGTAAGGGAAAGAAATTAGGTCTGTTGGGCCTAACTTCAAAATACAGTTTGGCTGTGAAAACTAGCATTCCTCCACAATGAAAGGGTTTTGTCTGAGAAATGCAACCAGTGGTACAGCAAGAGCCTAAAGCAAGTCAGCTGGCTGTAGTTCAGATTTAGCCTTGTTGTAAACAGGTTAAGCATTTTTTCTTTTAGAAGTGCATTGTTTTGTAAATTTGTAAAATTACTTTTAATGTTACTGTGTTTTTGTGGTTTTGTTTTGTTTTTATTTAAAAAGCAAAACCAAAAAAAGGAACTGGATTTGCTGAGCATGTTACCACAAGTGAGCATGTTACCACAAGCAGAGATTTCTAGCACACTCTGGAGTTTGTAAAAGTAAAAGACTTCATGTAGACTAGTTTCAGAGCTTGTATGAAAACATTAGCAGAAGGAAAAAAAGTCTTCCAGTGGTCATTAAGAGGATGCTTACATATGTGCAAAACACTCAAAAACATGAGGGAATATTCAGGAAATCAAAAGAATTTTTTACATTTCTGTAGAAGACTTGAATGCTTAACAAATATCAAATTCCTCATTCATCATGTTTTAGTCAAAGTGGGCAAGAAGAGGAATGTAATTCATTATACTAGGACTTAGGTTGTACTGGGTGTCGTTCAGTATTCCTGGGAAGCAGGAAATTTTGAAGAAAAGCAAATGTCTTGATTAATGTTGGCATTGAAGGAAATTCAAACTCCCCGAATTCCTGAAATCTATGCTGCGTGAGGAGCAAAAAAGAGAAATATGTCTCAAAATCTGAAAGTAACTAACACCCTAAAAAATATTTAATGTTTAGGTCATTATTACAATATGTATTACATTGTATCAGTAACAGCAACTAAGCAATCAAAGAAAGAAAAGGAGGAAAATGAACCTCAGTGAATAATCTCAGTGCTGCAAAAAGCATTTTAATACATGGAAGAATTCTTTTGGTAGTACTTTAAACTCAGTAATTATCTCAGGATTTGGCTGTAGTGTGTGTATATATATATATATTTGGTTTATTTTGTTTTAATCATAACTGCAAAAATAACCTATGTCATAGGGAATAAACTTTTGGCATGACATTGTAGTATTTTAGTTAAAATTTTGGAGTAGGCCTTAAGACCTGGTATACAAAGCTTTTTCAGGGAAAAGACCAATAAACAGCTTCCTTGTAACTCTATGAAACACTTGTATTAAAAATAATAATAATAAAAAAAAACCAAAAACCCAAAAGCACCTCTTGATTGTCTCAAAAAAATTTGAAAGGAATTAATATTTTTCATTGATGATGAGTGACCTGATTACATATTTAGCTATTACAAAAATAATTCTTCAGTTACAAATGTTCTCCTTTATTGTGATGATTGGTTAGACCAATGCATGGTTACAAATGTTGTAGAGAGAATCTAGAATTGGGAGATCTAGCTCAGCTGCATGATTATTTTTTTCGAATGTTGTCAAGTTATATTTTCAAGTAATTAACATTCACCACTGGCTTTAAGATTTACAAAAATTGTCATTAAGATAGTAAATAAGGGTCATTTTTGTTCTAAATGCATTAGATATTTCTAAATATGTAATTTCACCTAATATTCTACAATACAGTGTCTTGATTTGCAAGTCAGAGGTGCATTTTATTTCATAGTTATATAGTCAGTAGATCTTAGCTTATGGTTTAATAAGATTCACTTATGAATGATGTTGGCTGTGGACATTCTTATCGATTATTTCCATTTTATGAAAGGAAGGAAACAACTGACAGATATAAAGACTACTGTATTTCAGATAAGCCTGAGTGGCGGGCAGCAGGCACCTAGCTCAGCACTCTCAGCTGTTATTGTCATGCTGCTGTGGTGCAATTCGGTAGCATATGTCAACACTTCCGCAATTTATCCAGTGTTTGTTCATTGTATTGATTTGCTCCATCACGTAAATGAACAGAATACGGAAAGAAAAACAGTCAACATTTATATAATGAAGTTATTCAGGGATTTGATACATACTACTGTGAATTGCCATGGTTTATGATGTTTCCTACCTCTCTGCTTGAATGTAAGTCATAAATAAGGATCTTTTTTATTACATACTGCCAAAGAAAAGACATTTCAAATTGCACCTAACCCTCATTTTTGAATAGTGACAAGCATTTTATACCATGAGATGATTTACTATTTGATGTTTGGAAAGGATATCTACCTAAATTCAGTCTGTTGCCTTTTAACCACTTACATGGTTTGCTAGTACTGTCTTGCCTAACCTGTAAAACAAATACCTGATTCACAGTTGACTACATCTTCTCAAAAGTGCCATGATGTTCATCTGTCTGAAACCTGTGCTCTTTAAGAAGTTGCAAGTAATGTATTTTTGGTTTTAGATTTCATGTGTACTTGAACTGCTAGATGTTTTTACATTTTTAGTTCATCTTAGAATAAAAAAGTATCTTTTAATGTACAAACTAAAATTTGAATTTTGTGCTTTTAGGCCAATTTGTGCAAAATGATGCGCTCTGTTAACATTTGTATACATTTGTTTATCTGTTTTGGCTTCTGAAGCTTATTTTAGTATGCCTTAAATCTTTTCTTTTTTATTACAATTTTTATTCTCCTCATTGCCTAATTACCTTACGTGTTGTCAGCAAGGTCTTTTACTGATTAGGACGGCAGACCTGTAAAGTGCATAGATTTTTCTCAGCCCCATTGATTGCCAGTGCTGAGGAACAATCTAGTCTGTGTATATGGGATATATTTTCCATATATATAAAGCATATCTTTTTTTGGTGAATACCATATGGAAAGGTGTTGACATTCCATGTCATCCTTTATCTGTTTTTACCACAAAATGGTGTCTGAGATACGGTGTTTCTGTACACATAAAAGGACAGAAAATAAGCAAATAACTTGTACTATTCCAGGAATTCAGCCAGTGTCCATTTCTGCAAGTATGCCTATAAGTGGTCACTTAAGCAAGTTGTCTGTTTTACTTGATTAATATTTTTTCTCCCTAAAAGGAAAAACTGGTCAGCTTTGAAGTGACTTTGTAATAAAACTGCAGCAATGTAAAGCTTTTATTGTAGATTCACATGCTTAAAATGTTAGTCATGGCACTGGTGTCGAATTTTCTTGTCCCTCCTGTCTAGTAAAACTGTGATTGAAAATGAGTGTGTTCATGATCAGGAACGTCTGGGATGTGTGGATTTATCCAGTTCAACAGTATAATAAAATTTGCATGGAATCCTGAGTCAACTTCTGAACCTCTTGGCTGGTTTTGCTTGGTACAGTAATAACAGAAAGTGTTGGGTTATGTCAACAACTGCACGGAATTTCATGTATGGCAATGTTGATTTGCAGAGACATACTTATGCTAAAAAGAATGTTGGATAGACATATCCAGCCACAATTCTCACCATCTTTGCTGCTCACCCACTTCATTTGACATACTCTTTTGTTGCATCACTTACCCTTACTGCCCAAACTTTAAATTAGACTTTATATTCACCTGATAAAAATGTAATCTAGCTCTTCCTCTAGAGGAATAGGAGAAAAGCTGCAAGTGTGAGCCTGAAATCTAGGAGCTGGGATAATATACAGGGAGAATTTGTAAGTCAGACTCTCAAATGTACAGGTTCCTTGAGGCTGTAGGCTTTAGTTTTCCTTGGGAACGTTTTTCCTCTGAAGAGTCAGGCTGATCAGAATGATTGTTCCTTTCCTGTTAGGCTGGGATAGTATTTATCAGTCTCAGTGCACCTGTTCCATAATGTATAACAGGCTAGTTATACCAAAGGCACAAGGTAATTAATTACCTAGAGCTCACTGTGAGGAGCTGTTGTTCATGTATTCTTTATCTGTGGTACAGTTGAGTATTGTGCAGAAATACACTTCTAAAACCTTATCTGTGAGGCTTGAAAGACTTCTGACATGAGCCAACAAAGCTCAGAGAAATCTCACCTGGATTCTGATAACACTGAAGAAATTTTAAGATTTTCTTTTCTCTTTTACTGTACTTTATATTCCTAAACATTTGATCATTATTGCTTAAAGCCCTTTAGAGGTATGGTACGGAAAGAATAAATTTCAGATACAGCATAAAAACTTGCATTCATACTCTCACAGGCAGATGGTAAACTGACCAAAAAATGATACTTTTTAATTATTTTTTTTCTTCATGGCCATTAATCTTTCATATATTATTTGCATTCTGATACTACCTACAGGCCATTGGTAGGATGATGCATGGGACTGGGTATTGCACTGATAGAATTAAAACTTGTTTGTTGGAACTGCTGTGTCTCATACTTTTATGTTCTTTATACTCTAATGTTAACAACATTTGCTACTTGTATTTACTTGTGTGATTTTGCATGTGGGGCTGCCTAGAAATACCTTTATATATATTTAATAGAAGACCTTTTAAAAATTACAGAGTCACAGAATTGTGTAGGTTGGAAAGCACCTCTTGAGATCATTTAGTCTGACCTCTTTGCACAAGCATGGTCAGCTACTGCAGGTTGCCCAGGACCATGTCCAGTTGGGTGTTGAGTATTTCCACAGATGAAGACTTTGCAACCTCACTGGGCAACCTGACTACCCACAGTAAAGATGTATTTTCTTGTATTCTTTCGGAATATTTGAGTTTGTGCCTGTTGCCTCTTGTCCTTCACTAGGCACCACCAAGAAGAGTCTGGTTCCCTCTTATTCATTCTCTCCCTTCAGGTGTTTATACACATTGATAAGATCCCCTCTGAGCCTTCTCTTCTCCAGGCTGAACAGTCCCAGCTCTCTCAGCCTTTCCTTGTTTGAGAGATGCTCCAGTCCCTTAATCATCTTCCTGGCCCTTTGTTGGACTCTCTCCGGTATGTGCATGTCTCTATTGTACCAGGGAGCCCAGAACTGGATCCGACACTCCTGGTGTGGCCTCACCAGTACTGACTAGTGAGGAAGGATCACCTCCCTCAACATTACTGGTAACATAGTGACATAGCAGTGACAAGGATGTGACATTACAGGGTTTTATCTTTCCTTTTCCAGTAGGGCTACTTTAAATGTTACAAATCTGAAAATGTCTGCACACAGATGTCACCATGTTTTCAAAGTCAAGAGAAATCAACATTTAGGGATTTGAACTCAATCGGTTAAATTTTTCATGCTGTGGAGCCAATCACTCAGTAAATATGCTTTAATGGAGTTAAGAAAGAAGATAATTCCTTTTATAAAGCTGTGAAAGACACTGCTTAGAATGAATTCATACAAAATTGCTAGTAGAATTTTTCACTCTGAGTAAGTTTATAGCTAATTTGATCTCACACCCTCTTAGTATTGAAATTAATGAATGGCTTATGGTGTCGCTGTTAATAAATAGCCACATTACTGCTAATAAGTTCTCTGAAAACTTGCAACATATCCTTTGTAAAATGACTTACGGGAAGCCATGTAGTAGCTTCTTGATCCTTTAATTTCTGTGTGCCACATTGCATCATTCATTAGCTTTTCTTTTGCAATGAAGATAAAATGCAATCTCAAACTTAAAATTTCATTGGTTTCCTCTTATAGATGCTTTCATTTGGTTTTGATATTATTGTCAAAATTCCAGCACACTGCTCAAAAAAGTCAAAATTCTAATTCTTTTGGGTTTGAAAGAAAATTTATGAGTAGGCCAAATCACCAGCAAAGCTGGTGTGGACAACAAATGATTGCTGACAGAATCAGGAGTAACAGAAAATAAAAGATGTTTGTCAGCACAATGCGTAAGGGCTTCATTTTTAGCATGGCGGTAAAGGAGGGGTTTAAACTGGAGAATGAAATAATGTTTATGGAGAAATTGTGAGCGTGAAGTATGACATGAGAGAAAGTTCAGAGGGTTTTATTTGGAAATTCAGCAAATAGATGATGGTTGTTGGACCTAGACAGTTACTAAGATGAAAGTTGTATGTAGTGCTGCTCAGTGGAAGAGAAAGAGTAGTGAGAAGGGAAATTTTAAGTGAAAGGAAAGGAAGAGGCTACCTTTCCCTGATCTAGCAAGGGCTGGGAGTGAGAGAAGTGTCCTCTGAGAGGGATGGCCACTTCAGACAGATCTTACAGATCTTTGTAATGCTTAGAAGGGAGAAGGAGCTGAGATGATCGTGCAGTTATTTGTATTTTTGTTTTTAGTTAATAGAAGATGTTCCCTCATTTTGTTGCTTCTAGTCAGGGATAGTACATGTATAGCATTTGAGGGGCAGGCTTGAAAGGTCATAGGTTTATGTTGGAAAAGACCTTTAAGATCATTGAGTCCAACAGTAAACCTAACACTACCAAGTCCACCACTGAACTGTGTCCCTCAGTGCCATGTCTACACATCTTTTAAATACCTCTGGGGATGGTGACTCAAACACTTCCCTGGGCAGCCTGTTCCAAAGTTTGATATCCTTTTAACTGAAGAATTTTTTCCTAATATCCAACCTAAACCTCCGCTGTTGCAACTTGAGGCTGTTTCCTCTTTCTTGTCCTATCAGTTGTTAATTGGAAAAAGAGACTGGTGAGTGAGGAAAAGATACTGAATTTGTATTGGATGATACGTGGAGGCTATACTGCTGTCTAGTGCTGCACCAGTACTGAGGAGCAGATAGCAGACTGTACCTTAACAAAACCACTCAATTTATACCCTTTCAAAATTGCATTTTTCCATTTGCTCTGTCCATTATGCTTGGGAAAAGGGTTTTGTATTGTGTCCTATGAGTCATCAGATCTAGGAAGGAAGTGATTTGCGAATATTTTTCACCTGAAATATCCTGTTATTTGTCGCACAGACTGGAGGGGTTTTTTTCGCCTGAAAAGCTTGTGAGCATGACAAACTGTTGTAAGAAAAGAGATGCAGACAGGATGTCTGGCAGATGAGGTTTGCAAATGCTGTCAGTTTTCAGAGGTGGAGAATGAAAGCGTAAACATGAAATAATGTACAGTGTAAGGAGTATCCTATTTATTAAGTGAACTCTGCAGTAGTTGCTATTTCTGCAGGTCTTTTAGGTATGGCCTTGTACAAAGTTTATTCCACAGAACATTGTCTCACCGAGAGCAGATACAAAATATGGTTGAAATGGCATTTGAGAGGGAAAGGATTAGTCTCCTTTCCAAACACTAATTAAAACCAGTATTCCTGACAAATAGTACTACCTAAACTCCTACAGAATCTGGGAATCCAATGTGTCTTTACATTGAGAAATTTTAAAGTCTAGGCATATCCTGATACCTTTTAAAAATATTTTATTTTATAACACTGCTGTCCTTTTCCCATAGCTCATAAAAATGTTATTAGACTAAAGCAGTTTGTGAAAAGGCTGTATTGTGGTTAGCACCTGAACTGTTGGACTATGACTGATGAACCACGTAGTATTGGTTGCTCTTCTTCCTCATTTTCTTATCCACTGAACGCTAATTTTTTAGGCATACCAAGTCACTCAATTGTACATCTTTATGTCCATTTGAATTGTGAGAAGCATCTTACATACTTCAAGTCCTGTATTCCTTCGTAACTTTTACATTATTCTGTTTATATTTTTGTTTGCTGTCTTAGTGTAAAAAGGTGCTGTCAGTAATACGACGCCACGTACATAAATATCTTTCTATATGCTACTCTCAAGAAACAGGAAAATGGTAATCCCTTTACACTATGATCTTACATCTGTCCTGGAAATTAAACAACAATAGAATTTGTCTTAGTGTATTATGATGATTTTTTTGTGAGTACTCACTATGAAAGGAGACAACATTATTCAGCTAATTAAATTGCCTGGAATGGAGAAACTTCTAATATCTAGTGGATAATTACAACTTGAAATAGTGTGTACTGTTTGCTCACATAGCTGTATAAAATTTATGGTGTCTGTCCTGGCTAATGAACAAAGTGAAGCAGATAATAGTATCAGTTGTTTGACTATTCTATAGTATTAAAATACCATTTCAGAGTGTTCGTCTACCAGTGGAACCTGTTTCTTGGCAAGGACTTGAGTATGTCTTTCCTAGATATCCCAGTTCCAAATATCACTTATTAGAAGCAGCTTGCACATAATAAAGATCATGATCAGTTGTTTACTGGATAGGTCATAGACTGTTTTAGGTACTAGTCATCCTTGATCCTCATCGGGTATTGCTGTGTTTAGTGATACTCCAATCACGTTGCACATATACTGATCAGATAGTATTTATCTGTACACAGGAGGGTGTTTTATCAGTAAAGAGAATGAATCCAAAAGACCTGATCTTAGTTCTGATTTAGCTGGTGTGATTATGGATCTCTCATTTGTAGTAATTTCTTCTATAAAAATCTTGTGTCAGTATTTGGTTGATACCCAAGCTGAGATAAATTAATACAGTTAGATTTCTTTTATAGTCTTTATTTTGTGCTTTTCCGTAAGGAGGCGACAACACACCTGACGTACACTGTGTGTGTTAGCAGTGGTTTTGTTTCTTGAAAGTTTTCATGTCTTTTAAGAATTATCTCCATATGCCAATAAAAAGTAATTTTAACTAAAATACAGACTCTATGCCTTGCAACTTGCTAGTGGAATTGTATGTATGTTCCTAGTCTGTTTTTAGAAAGAGCTGATGTGTCTTCAGGTTGAATTTTGACATATTACCATTTAGAATAAACAGATGCAAAACTCCTGACATATTCTATACAGTGGAAATTCTGAGTATGGACTGACTTTGTATATTTCTTCAGAAATCTAACTTTGTGTTTATATTTGAATAATGAAGGAATTGCATAGATTTTCTTGTGAGTAAGCAAAAAATAGAAAAAAATAATCTCATATGTAGATGCTTCCAAGGAAGTTGTAACCAGGAGGACACTTTTCTCATGTTTTAGATTTAATATTCTAAAGTTGTTACGTGTTCAACATTCATACATCATGTATACCATATTCTGAATTCCATCCTGATTAGCTAAATCTTAAGTTTTAGACAGAGTAGAGACAATCTGGAATGTGTATTTAAGTATCTTTTACATTAGTACACTGCTGCAGCATGTAAAGGAAAAGAAACTCAATCTAATAATACATACTGTCTGTGTATGTATGTGTATCTGTTATCCTGCCCTCCTCCACTGCTAACAACTTTTTAAACCATTGGCCAGTTCTTCTTGCCAAATTCCACAGATGGTTAGAAGTCTCAAAGATGTAAAGTTTCCTATAAATTTTGCAAAAATACGTACTGTTTCTAGGAGAAAAGACTGCTGTGTGATAACACCTTCTACTAAATATCCCACAATCAGGAAACTACTTGAGTTATTTTGATTTTGTTGTTACGATATAGCTACCTATTTCTGAGCATGTAGTGTTATGAAGAGTGTTTCTTTCTAAGGCTGTTGCAAAAGAAGGTGCTAATTGTATCACAAAGGGACCGTCTTCAAAGTTAAAATGGTTTGCAATTAAAAGGGCTTCAGTTGGCGCATTTTTCTCATTTCTGCTGTAAAGATATGATAGAATAAGAATCTTGCATACTAGTTCATAACTCCATTTTTGCAAACTTTCTAATATGTTAGAGGAAAATTGTGCAAGGATTTTTTTCCCTCCTCATTCATTCCTAAATTATATGCTATTCAGTGTTAGAGTGCCTCACCAAAATGGTGAAGTTATTTCTGAATTATGCAAGTACATTGGAAAAGAGATTTTGTTATGTGCTTTATTGGACTTTATTGAAATTTCTGGGAGGTTATTGTGATTATTTGCTTGTTCTCATACAGTATGCTTATATATGAGAAATAGCATTTGCTATGTAGCAACTTTTAAAAATATGATTTGAAAATCAGAATTAGAAATATCATCAGGAAGCTGAAGTAAAATCCTATTCTGAATGAAATGCTGGTAACTGAAAAACAATTCTATATCCTAGGGTATTTAGAACCTCCTAATATGAGAAGACAGTAAGAGCATATCCTTTACCTGCAGAAAAAAATCTTAAAATTGAGTGAGAGTAGAATTGCTTCTTGACTATCAGGTGAAGGGAGTGATACTTGACAGTTTGGGCATAGGAGAAAGAAACTGGCAGAAGGATGACAATTTATGGACTGTTAAAATAAGAATTTTAGAAGCTTATGGAAAATAATGTTAGGAGAACGTTATTTTCATCATGTGGAACACCATTTTACTGTCAAATCTGTATTTATAAGACATGATTTTCAGAGGTATTAATTTAAAAAATTAATATTTTTATGTGTGTGTGAGAGATAAACCCAAAAGGTAATACTTCTGCAATTTTTATTCAGTATGGTGAACTATAGTCTGTTTTTATATAGGCAAGAGTCACTTAACGATGTCTCAATAGCATGCATAACATAGCGTTACCATCAAAACACAATAATGAAAGACTTTGTGTGATAGTCACTTACTAGACCAAATGTGGGTGACCCAAAAATGAAAGATAGTTTAGTTTGAATAGCAGTTTGTTCAACACTGGAGTGATAGATGGTGTTTGAGCAGAAGATGGAGGACTGTGCACACTACGGAACTGTGGTTCACAGACTGACTGCCAAGTAAAGAAAGACTCAGTTACCAGAATCAAGCTCTGACAACAAACTTTTTTCTGGGTATAGGGTGAAAAATGAATAGTTTTTTTGTGTGTATGTATAGGGAATGGATTTATGTACTTTTTTAATGCCTGAACACAAGTAATAGGAAAAAGAAAATAGAAGAATGGATAACTGAAAGATATCCAATAACTGGCTGAAAGAGCTGGAATTTTGTACTATAAAGGACATTGATTTAGCAATATTTCAGTAAATAAATATTTGCAAAGCAATAATCTGAATTTTTTCTTACAGTGAACAATATCAGACCTTGAAAAACTTTGAAGCTTTCAAATGATAATTTAAAGTGATTAAGCTCTTGCTACTTGTCTTCTGAAAACATGACTTAAGGACCTGGATCATTTAGATGTTGCTAAAAACTTTCCACCACTCATGTCATGCCATTTCATTTACATGACCTAACCAAGATTAGCTTTGTTCTTCATTTTCTTCACTAGTGGAGGAGTTTGAAAGTTTCCTGTTTAATGGAAACTTTCATGATTATTAATGCTGCACTTAAATTAGTTAGCCAGGAAACTCTTTATGGTGAAGATTTAGACAATGGCCCATTGGTGATGATTCTGCTGTAATTACTTTCAATAAGGTACTACTTGCTGTAAGCCAGAAGGTGAGCATGATGCTTATTGTGTATGTAAGTACCTGAAAACTTTTCCATTCTGGATTTCACTGTACTTGACAACAATTACTTCTTTCTTTGGTCGTAAGTGGTCTGTGTTTTCAAGGGAACAGAAACCTTGAATAAAAAATGTCCTTGTGACGGTATATTTTACTTCTACATTTTAGGAGTTGTTTTTCATTAGAATGTTAATGGAGTATCTCCAGCTAGACCTCTGCAAAATGATATAACTTCAGTCTCAATGGAAATGGAACGGTTGCCTGCCTTCTTTTCTAACCCTGAACTGTATGTGTTGGTAAATAAACAATTTACATTTTAGCATCTGACAGTATTCCTTCAACAGCTGTTGCTGGGTGATCCATTCTAACCAAACTTGTCACCCTTGGGTATTCAGGAGTTTTCCATAAAAAATAAAGTTATTTCTGCAGTCAACTGCATAAAGAGATGCCTTTGACTGATCAGCTGCATGCTTATCACCAATATAAACCAGCAAATGAATAAAGTGATAATGAACTATGTATTTATCAAGGAGCCACAGTAATAGCGTTGGTTTCAATACCTTGTTTAGCTGATGAACTGATTTTTCTCAATTCCCTTTGGAGTGCAATTTATATAAACCAATAAGCTTCTTTGCAGGCACCCTGCTAAACACATTGCTTATATTTTGGTATTTAGATCTCTCTTAATACCAAAAATGGCAATGAATTTTGCATCTCGACACTGAAATATTTTGTTTTGCCAAACTTCTGATAACAAAGCTACTGCTTTATAAATAAATGGATGCAACTTGAGCAAACATAGATAAAAAGTAATATACCTTCTGAGATTGAATTGAACCTGTTGTGTTCCATATATTGTGTGAGTGGCTAAACAAAATAAAAATCACAAACTTTTATTTTCAGCCCTGGATTGTACAGTGGGCTTCAAGTATGTTAAAAGCTAAAGGTGTTTTTTTTCAGCTGGTGTTTTGGGTATGATATTTGCCATCACTTAAATAATATATATTTCTTAATAACCTCTTTAACCTTCTTTGCACTCCTACAATTTGCTATGAAAAAGCTTCTATTAGTGAAATATGAAAGTAGTTTTGTGTTTCTTTGTAATGGCAAGTTATTGTCACATGAAAATATCTTGCTTCCTACTCATGTGAAATTATACCCTTTTCAAAAGTATTTAGTAAAAATGTATCTGGGAAAAACCCCCACAACCTAAGGTCTTGAGAACATGATTTTTTAAACAACTACATGATGCATTTTAGAAAAGGAGGTAGAAGTTTTTGAAGCCATTATGTTTCACAGGATCGTAGAATATCCTGAGTTGGAAGGGACCCATGAGGATCATTGAGCCCAACTCCTGAACACAGGAAAATCTAAAAGTTAAAACATGTATCTAAGAGCTTTTTCCGAACATTTCTTTAACACTGACAGGCCTGGGGCCATGAGCACTTCCCTGGGGAGCTTATTCCAGCACTTGACCACCCTCTCAGTGAAGAACTTTTTCCTAATATTCATTCTGAACTTCGCCTGATGCAGCTTTGAGGCATTCCCTCACATCCTGTCACTGGACACCAGAGAAAAGAGATGAGCACCGCCCTCTCTGTTCCCCTTCCTGAGTGTCCTGGTTTAACCCTGGCCGGCAACCCAGCCCCATGCAGCCGCTCGCTCACTCCCCCTCACCCAGCGGGGTGGGGAGGAGAGTTGGAAAGGAATGTAAAACTTGAGGGTTGAGGTAAGAACAGTTCAATCGGTAAAGCAAAAGCTGTGCACGCAAGCAAAGCTAAACAAGGAATTCATTCACTACTTCCCATGGGCAGGCAGGTGTTCGGCCATCCTCAGGAAAGCAGGGCTCCATCACGCGTAATGGTTACTGGGGAAGACAAACGCCATAATGCCAAATGTCCCCCTTTCCTTCTTCTTCCCCCAGTTTATATAATGACAATGACATTCTGTGGTATGGAATATCCCCTTGGGTAGTTCAGGCCAGCTGGCCTGGCTCTGCTCCCTCCTGCCTTCTTGTGCCCCTCCTTGCTGGCAGAGCATGGGAAACTGAAGAGTCTTTGACTTGGTATAAACATCACCCAGCAACAACTAAAACCATCAGTGTGTTATCAACATTGTTCTCACATCAAATCCAAAACACAGCACTGCACCAGCTGCTAAGAAGAAAAATAACTCTAAACCAGCTGAAACCAGGACCATGAGGAAGTTGTAGACAGCAGTGAGGGCACCTCTCGGTCTCCTCTAAGCTGAACAACCTGGTATCCTCAGCTGTTCCTCGTAAGTCATGCCCTCTAGGCCTTTCACCATGTCAGTTGCCCTCCTTCGGGCAGATTCTAAATATTTTTATATTCTTCTTATACTGTGGAGCCCTAAACTGCACACACTACTCGAGGTGAGGCCTCACCAACGCTGAACATAGTGGGGCAGCTACTCCGTTCTGCCGGTAGCCGTACTGCGCTCAGTGCACCCCAGGTACAGTTGGCCTTTTTGGCTGCCAGCGCACACTGTTGACTCATACTGATCTCGCCATCAACCAGATCCCCCAGATCCCTTGCACAAACGTTGTGCAAGCAGGGTAATTTTTTCAGAATATAAACTGCTAAATTTTTTAGCTTTCTCTGTGAGATAAGTGGTTGGATAAAGACACCATAGTTCATAACTTTCGCCGATTGCCTATTGTTACTGTTACTCATTATGCATTAAGAGTGTGCTGCACTGTACAAGATGGAATGGCCTCTGCAATTGCGATCATATACGGTACAGGGAACAATGAGTTTTGTGTAGAAAGCATTGGGCAGAATATATCAATTTTCTCTCAGGCTTGCCTTGGTAACTTGGTTTTCCATGGGTTTATTTGTTCAGCAAATCTCTGTATGGCTCCACATTTTTCTTCTTGCTAAAGAAGTAGTAACAGCGGTACGTTCAAATCCATTTTTAAGCCTTTTATTATGACTTTGATATACATATACTGAGCTGGTAGCTGTGTAACGCTGTTGCTGCCCATATAGTTACAGGTTTTTGCTGGTTGTGGTTCTGGTTCCTGAAGAGTTGATTTAAATTAAATAGCCTTGACAAACATGATACAAGTATTTGCAGAATATAAGATAAACAGAATTCTTGGTAGTAGGTACATTACAACTGAAATCTTCAGTCTGTCTCAGTAGGGTCTGATTGACTTATTAAGCTCACACCAGAGCACGCTGCTCTCCTCTAAGAAGAGCACCTGCACTTCTTTTGCTATATGGAACAAGTAATTTATTCCAGCTCAGATAATAATTCAGCTTATTTTCTCTGCTGTTCTCTCTACAGTTACTTGCTGATATAGTAAGCGGAGAAAGAAGCATGTGTTTTTTCACTCCTTATTCTTTTTAGCCTGCTTGATGAGGGGAAGGATGCTGTAATAAGTTGAGGCCCTATGAATTTCATACTAAATTTGCTGATCCAAAAGGTACTCTGGGGTTCTGAAGTTGGAGAACACACAAACAAGATAAAATTTATTCTGCAATAGAAGGAGTTTGAACTCAGTAGCCAAATCATTCACTCTTGTCTTGTACTTCTGCTCCTAGGGCAGCAACAGCACTGCAGGGATGAAGGATGGAGTCCTCAGAGTTGTCCTCTGTAGGGGTGGTCTGTGCTTAACCACAGCAAGTTAGTCCAAATCTCAGCTTGAAGCACAACTGAAGGCTTATGCTGTATGTCTGCAGTTCAGGTTTCCTCAGGTTTCTCCACAAGAAGGGAGATCCCATTCTCACTGGGCTAGAGTTGTGCCCAAGGGTGAAATGTGATTGTGAATATTAAATTATCACACTGCTGATGTGTTTAACATATGCATTTAAGGCATTTGAAAATAATTTAGATATACTTGCCATGCTTTGAATCTTTGTATTCTGTGAATCAGGAAAGAACATGGGGTTATGTAAATTGTATTTTAGGTATGCTTTGTTAAGGCCCCTGAAACAAAAGTTTTGATGATTGCACTTTATATCTATATCTATATCTATATCTATATCTAAAATAACGATATAGCCTGTTTGGGAGTTTTGCGTGTGTGTGATTTCCCAATATTTCGGAATGATATCCAGCTCTCATTAATCAAAACGTTTTTTCTTTTGAATCTACTTGTGAAATACTTTATTGAGCTTACAATGTTGAAATTAATGCCTCACAGCGTTTTAGCTCCTGTTATTTAAACTGCTGTCTTGTGTACCCTGCACATTTGCAATGGACTGCAAGGTGTTACAGGAAAGGAATTTTAAGTTCATTTATGGGTCTGTAGCCATCATAGCTTATATAAGACTGCTTCTTGTTCTTCAGAAAACAAAGTAATTTATGCAATTCATAGGCTGTTTTTCCCTGTCCATCATCTGAAAGCATTATAAAGCTCTCAGTTTTTTCTGTTTGCTATTATTTAAGAATCCATAGATTCTTGACCAAATTGACTAGTAGTTGTTGATTCCTTTACAGGAAATGAGAAATGGATGTTGGATTTGTACCGGCAAACTATGTTAAAGTCAGATTGGTGAAAGCAAGGGGGTAAATAGAAACCTCTGATTTAACAGGTAAACATGATTGGAGAATGTGTGTGAGTACTGGGCTGCTTTGGTACTTATACCTGGGTCATGAGAATAATTAGTATTCTGACAAATAGGTTTAAGAATTGTCCTGGATATAGCATCTGTATTATCCAAGATAAGCAGATAAGACATATTGAAATGAGGAAATAGGAAAGCTCTCTGTCAGTCACTTGCTGTAACCATCTGAAAGAAAAATAGGTTGCAGAATGGTTGTGATAACTAATTTTCTTATTAAGGTAGAAAAAAGAGAAAAAAACAGAAAGGACTATGGAATGAACCTTCCACTTAATTTCCGTAGCAACCAGTAAAAACAAATGTTTGACTGCAATATGTCATCTTTGAGATAGGCAATTGCAACTCATGAGGTTTAATTTGAAAGAAAGGTCAAATTCAATACATTCTGTTTAGGGGGAAGAAAAAAAAAAGTGAGAGAAATCCTAGTATTCTAAATGCTAGTTTTGAACACCTTTTCTTATACAATGCTGTCCTGGTTTCAGCTGGGATACTGTTAATTTTCTTCTTAGTAGCTGGTGCAGTGCTGTGTTTTGGATTTGGTGTGAGAACAACGTTGATAGCACACTGATGTTTTGGTCATTGCTAAGTAGTGCTTACCCTATGTCAAGGACTTTTCAGTTTCCCATGCTCTGCCAGCGAGGAGGGGCACAAGAAGGCAGGAGGGAGCAGAGCCAGGACAGCTGATACAAACTAGCCAAGGGGATACTCCATAGCACAGAATGTCATGGTCAGTATATAAACTGGGGGGAGCTGACTGGGGCCTGATGATCACTACTTGGGGACCGGCTGGACATCGGTCAGCGGGTGGTGAGCAGTTGTATTGTGCATCACTTGTTTGTCTTGGGTTTTATTTCTCTCTCTCTTTTTGTTATCTTCCTTTCCCATTATTATTATTATTATTGTTATTATTGTTGTTGTTGTTGTTGTTGTTATTTTATTTTATTTCAATTATTAAATTGTTCTTAACTCACAAGTTTTACCTTTTTCTGATTCTCCTCTGCATCCCACCAAGGGTGAGGTGGGGGGAGTGAGCAAGCGGCTGCATGGTCATTAGTTGCCAGCTGGGGTTAAAACAAAACAAATGTGTAAACATAAGAATAAGTAAAATACTGTATTTGTGTTCCAAAATGTATACTTAGTACTACAGAATACTTCTTGTAGTACTATTTAGCATTGTAGAAAGAGAGATTTGTTCCCACTTGTATGAGGAGTTACTGTGCTTGATTCTGAAGGTGAGAGAAAATAAGATTCAAGTGAGAGTTTATGGTATTGGCCCTGGATTACATGAAACATGGTACTGAACATTACAAAACAAGGAGAATGAAGTACAAGGAGTGTTTTAGCTACATTTTTAAGATCACCAGCTACTTTCCCTGAGTATGTAACATTTCTACCAAGTTTTGAACATCCCGTCATCAATGTACTGGTATTCTACTGAAAGACAGAGTAGACAAGTTAACACTAAGGCAAAAATGGAATCTCTAGGACTACCTTGTAGTGACAGTGGAAACTTTTACATGAAGAATAGATCTGGAGAAGGTGATATTTTTTTCCTGGGGACCTTTTTTTTTTTTTTTTTTTTTTTTTTTTTTGTGATGGTATATATTACATCTTTTCATAAATGTGGAGACATAGCTGTTAGCCGTCACCTTTATCACATTCTCTCAGGCTTTTATTGGGACTGCTCATCCATGCACTCTGCAACAAATACCCAACAGTTCATGTCCCCCCAAATTCCCAAATGTTTGCTTTGTGGTTTTTTTTCATTGATATATTTGCAAAGAGTTATACCTGCATCTAGCTCTGCATCCCTTCTCAAGTTTAAACAAAGTTATGCTTTTAGTGTATCATAGAAAGTGCAAGGTTTTGTGTGAACATGTTTCCCTTCAGATCAGAATGGGTGAGTGGGAAAAGAGGCATAATGCCATATATAATTATTATATTAGAAAATATGATATATATTGTAGTAGTAAAATTAATCTGCCTCCTCAATGAATGCACTAAAGAATCTGTTCTATTTTGGGGAGTGTTTTTTCTGCAATTAGCTGAGTACTTTGAACAAATGGCTTGTTCTTTTCTGCATCTTACGCATAAAAAAATTCACCATGACACGTGACAACGCTTTCTTTTCAGAGCCATCACAGCATAGTATAATTCCATTCCTATAACATTGTGAGATTCGTTTAGGCATTCATTTAGGCAGAGCTGGAGCTATACCTTGTGCCAGATCACACATTTAACGATGTCAGCCAAGAAGATAATTTAGTAGGATGATTTTTGCATACTAAGAATCAGTCTAAGAACGTTTTCACTCCTTTAAGTATTCAATTCATGCCTTTTCACTAATTGTGAAGATAGAAAACAGATACCTTAAGCTCCTGGCATTCATCCAGGTCAGACATTCATTTTGGAGCACTGAGCAGTGTGGGTTCTGGTAGGGTGCTCTGATTACTATAAAAATCCCAAGCTGTAGTAGAGGTGCTTCACATTAATGTTAGTCATGCATAGAAAAAGCAGGCGTTTTCTTATTGCCTGGCTGAAAACTACAGATGCATCAAATTTTTGCAGCCAATTTTATCTCTTAGCAGAACACTAATATGATTTGTAATATTCTTACTGTGTTACATCTCAGTTTTGATAGGAAAAAATATTTGAACATTATTTCTGTCTCTAGATTTGTATATGTCAGTATAATGTTTGCCCCACATACAAACACCTAAGTAGGATAATTGTCTTCCGTTTTCCTTTAATTCTTTTTATCTTAATCATGAGAGCTTTACTTCTACAATGGAGTATGTTTCCCACCTTGCATTATTATATTGCCTTTGTTCACTTCTCTGACTTTCAATAGTCTAACTGAAGGCAACTATTTATTTAGAAAAATAATGCACTTTCTTATGCATTACTGAATAAATAACTATAGCTGTGTTGCTAGTTTGTGACAAAAGTACTACTAGGTATTATAAGACTCCAGTGAGGAAAAACTTTCCCAGCATAAGGGGTTTGAACCCTATGGACTATTAGATAAATTTGTTTGTTGTTATTCAATATTGCAGATTTCTTATTTTTATTGTATTTTGACAATGCTATACTCTGCATTTTCAAGTGTGGTATTAAAGCTTGTATTTTAAATTTTTTTTCCTAACTTCTGATGGTCAAAACTTGGGAAACGGTTGTTTTAGAACAAAATGAAAACTTCTGGAAAATGTAGTTTCAAATCATTGAAATTGTAATTGATTTTATTTTTTTTAGAATATGATTAAAATTATTTCCAAATATTTTGAAATAATAATTTATAAATAACAAGATAATGTTTGTTTTTCTGATGTAAATGTATACAACAGCAATTTCCTATTGAATTTAAGCATTCTACAACAAAAACACTTTTACCTCATTCAGCTGTAGCAATATATATATTTATGCCAATTGCTGTCAAATGACAAATACAGAAGGAGTTTTGAAACCTGGAACCAGTTCTCTGGAGTAATTTTCATTTGAAGATGGTGGGGTTTATTCTTATGCTTGGCAAAATGCCATGTCCCGATCATGAATTTACTCTTTGGCAAAAACTGTTCCCCTCAACATCCTGAATTATAGAATGAAACAAAACTTATTTCATGAGTAGTATAAGAGCCTTAAAAATTACTAGCTTATTTAAATAAAAACCTTTTCAGGTTGGTGGTATTCCATGTGAATGCTTAATAATAAAAAAAAAAAAAAAAAAAAAAAGACAACCAGTGTTAAGCTGACAAAGTTCAGAATCCAGGCCAAAGTAAGAGGAAACTAAAATGTCTTAATTACACAGAGCTTCACAGGTGTGGAAGCCAACTTGTCTTAAACTCTGCCTCCATAAAGACTCAGTGCTAAAACCTTTTTTATTGTTATTAGAGAAACTTGTAAGCATCAACATACTGAAAAAGTAACAGATTCAAGCCAATTATATAAGCACGTGCATCCCTAACTGTCTATTTTTTTGTTTCTTCTAGGAAACCCTATTCTTTAATTTCAGAATAGTCTTAATGGATAAGTGAGGAGTGAGACAGTTGAAAGGGTGGTTATGAAAATTGAAAGTTTATTGTCTTGCAAGGTCCATATGTTCACTGTTTTATAGTTGAAAACCACTAGTGCTTTGGGCTTCTTTTCTGGGTTTTATATGACCTTGTAAAGAAAATTGAGTCAGAAATATTGCAAGACAAATAAGAGTGAAAGAGAAGGTACGATACAGTAAAAAAAAAAAAAATTCTCTGAAGTTATTGTTACGTTATGTGCACGTATACAAAAATTATACTTATACTGGAGAGTTGTGTTTTAAGTTACATGCTTTGCAATTCAGGGGACCAAAAGAGTATTATGGACTAAGATCTGCAGATCACAGGACTGTTGAATTCAAATGTTGTCCTCAGCCAAGAACTGAAATTCCATCTGCTCAGCTCAGTTTCATGCAAGTGCTCTGAACTCTTCAGAGTTAGCCTGATTGAACATTTTTTCTTGTTCAAAATCAGACATAGTGTGATAAAGCAGTTGCAGGACCTATTTTAGAAGAGAAACAGCTAGGCTGGAGGCCACCTTAGTGGGCGGAGAACATTTGGTTACAGTGGGGTTTGAATTTTACTTGTAGAATGGCGCTCTCTTATCTGTCCACCAAGACTAATTTCCAAAATTGCTGGGACCACTGCACACTCAGCCATGATTCCTAGCATCACAGGCACAGCTGTCTTTAACCTAGAACCTCAAGGGACCATATATCACATGAAATTTTTGCAGATAAGGAGTTCTATCCTTGTTTTCTCTCCCTCCCTCTCATCCTTTTACCCTCCTCAGACCCCTTGGGCTTGGGGGGCATGACTGAAAGAGAAAGCAGGGATTTTACCTGGGCAGAAGTTCAACAATTGTCACCATTATAGCCCATGTGTAGGACTTCAAGGGCTATCTGCAGTTACAGTATATTTTCTGAGTTTTGCAGAAAAATTTTCTTTGACAGTACACTGACACGAGGCTGGGAGTCCTCCTTAACTGCATGCCTTTTTTCTCTGATGAATCAAAGAATTTATGAACCAAGTCATATATTTTGTTCTGATGTGTGTTTTCTGCTCCATTTATTAAAAAGCTGTGAGCTATTTCTTCATAACTTGTTTTAGTGGGAAAAGCCAACCAAACCAACAAACCCGGCAGAAATCGGGATGTAAACCTAGTATTATTGAAGTCAATCACGCAGATCAAACTGATTACAATGTGACAAGCATTTACTCCTGGTTTTCTCCACCAGCTCATAAAATTCAAATTAATTCATTTTTTCTATTTTTGTAACATATTCTTATGTATTATAATATCCATAGAAACATCTTAAGTGCCTTGGAATTCTCAGGGTATATAAAAAAAGGTGACAGAAGATGCTTCCTAAATCATACTAATCATAATACTTAAGTGTACACATACCCTTTAAACTAACTGTCCCAAAAGTACTTTTTTCCCGTGTGTTACAGCCATCAAAATTCCAGCTGTTACCTCGGTGTCTCTGTGGTTGCTCTTCCCCTTCAGTAAAGAGATGCTTATCTCCTTTGGCAGGGCCATCACAGGAATTGTATCATCTACCCTATTTTGACTTAACTGATTGTCCAGTTTGTGGTTCCACACTTGCATCAAAGACACTGTGGAAATGATGATGATGTTGAGGCATAAAGAGACTTATTGATCCTGTGTAGGAGCCTGAGTCTCACAGACCCTTGTTTATTATAATTTTTTTCCCTTCTTCTTATGCTACTGTTTCTATGGCTGTAGACAAACTCTATTGTGTATTTCTATACAGTGAAAGCCAAAGGGTTATTTAGAAGAAGTCTGCTTCCTGTGTGATTATCTTATTTTATTTTAGATCAGATATTTAAAGAAGCAAACATAAAAGCCCCCTTCAGCACAGAAAGTCATCGAAGATGTTTTTATAGGATGTGGTTAATAATGATCCTTCTGTAGTAAGGAGTCTCAGGTACTGACTAATCCTGTGCTTGAATTTGTTTACTTCATTTGCATTTACCACATTAAGTTTGTTTGAATGGCCTGAGGAGAAGGAAGATCTTTTGTGCTGGACTTTGATTTGTACTTGTGTAAAAAGGATCCTAGCGTTTTCATTCTCTTAAAATGTTCTGAAAAAAAGGAAAGAAAAAAAAAAAGTGAACTTGTAGTAATAATAGAGAATGTTTAAAAAGCTTTTACATTTTCAAACTGATGTGAAAACAGCTGGAATTGTTTTGTGTTGATGGAGAGGAAAGAAGAAACATAGGAAAAGTCCCCACACAAAGTATGAACTCTGTTTCCTGTGCCTCAGTCTGTGTTGCACCATGCTGCCTTTGCATTAGTGACTCATATAACCTGGATAGGAAGGGTCAGTGCTGAAGCTGGTTAGGGCTTTGTGTTGCTCATTCAGCTTCCTGAAATGACTAATGAAAGACTGGTTTTTAATGGCATAAGGTAGACCTCAGTGGAAAGAGCCACTTCTGATCCAGGATCCCGATTTTAAGACCTGACCCCTGGAAGAAGCAGGAGGAACCATCCCGGTCCTGAATCTTCTGATGTGAAAACCACAGTAGGATGTCTGTTGAGCTGAATGTTATTCGCTGCAGATCAAACACACTGCTGCAGTGCGAACAGAACCACTTTGGGATTTATTGGAATTAACTGGAAAAAGTGTACTTTGTTATGTAATTTCATTTTATTATGAACTCTTAACTGGGTTTCTTATCCAGTAAGCGAGCCATCCAACTCAGGCACATGGTGCCCTTGCATGGTCTGCTCTTTCTGAACGGGAAAAGTAGGAGAGAACCACTGAGGATAATATTCCGTGGCATAGAAAAGCATGCTATGTGCAGGAATATAAGCACAGTCTGAAGCCAGAACCTGATTAAAATTGATATAGAACGTATCATGTAGATAGGTAGACAGACAGATATTTGTGCATATTAAGATATAAATAAGTGGCTTATTACAAAATGTACACTCTTTCCTTCTCTTGTGACCTTTTCCCCAGTTCCATGTCTTCCACAATTTTGTGTTTATCCAACAGGGAGACAAATGCTGTTGTTTGTAGAGATTTCAATTGTAGTTTGACCTGATGTTCTCTGTTCTGTATAGCCACATCGGAAGGACTTTTTCAGCCCGTTCAAGTTATGGGCATTAAATCAAACAAATACAGTTGTTTATATGTGTGTGTTGTAACTTTGTTTAAATGTCACATGCACAAGGTACCTTGCTTTGTCCAAATGAGCCAAAACCCCCACTCTTTTCCATCAGTAGCATCACTTTTGAAGATATTTCTGTAACAACCTTTTTTCACAGCAGTTGTCAAATTAAAGGCATATGTGCTGAAGGCATATAAAAAAAGCTGTAGAGAGGGGATGGGTTATCTGATGGAGAATATTTTTGTCTTGAGGTCAGTTTTGAGAGCTAGGTTTAATAGATGAACAGAAATCTTTTGTGCTGTTGTGTTCTCGGGTGTTGTCTTGCAGCATGGTTATTTACTTTGCTGTTACGTAGACTTAGATGATAAAGACATATCTTGGTGACAAAATAAATATTTATTTCTGGTACAGGGGAAAACCTGGGAAAAAAAAGAATGTTAAAGCAAATAAATTGGATTATTTTCACCTCTAGAAAGAGTTTTCTTATTTTACAGACATATATCTTATTTCTGGAATTATGACAGCAGCAGCTTATGAGCTTTAGTGGTTCTTAAAGAAGTCTTGAACACTGCTGTTCCTAAACTTTCCCTTAGAGGTGAGCCCTAAGAACAAGAGAAAATTTTCTTTAATGATACAACTGTGATCATGCCCAAGTCTTTCCACTGTGGAGCTTATCTAACTAGGGAAAACATGATTAGCATTACTCCTCTTTGTTTACTGTTGAGTGTTTTAGTAGGTATGTAAGAGACCTAAAAAGTAAAATCAGCATTCTTACATTTTCTATTGATGCTTTCATTCATATTTTATAAACCTGTTCAAAATAAAGTAAACCACAAATTCACTAGCTTAGTGAATGAGAACTTGTATTCTTATATAGGTACAATAAAATATTATTATTTGAAATATAAAGGTATTTTATCACGGAATGTATATGTGAGATAATTTTATATCCTGCTGTGAGTTTACTATTGACCACTGCTTCCTACTGCATATGGAAGTTGTAAAACTTACGTGCATTATAAGTGAACAGGATGATCTGTGGACTCCTAATAAAGTGACTGAGGTGTTTTGCTTATGGCTATATCTTTAGCAGATACAGTAAAAAGAGGCACTAAGAAACATGCAAAATATTTATTTATTTTATTCTTGGTTACAGTTCCAGCTTTATTTGAGCTAACTTGTAGTGACCCTTCCCTCCCCAGTTCACACTTTCCACTGAAACAATCCAGCTTTCTCAGCTGTGATCTTCATCCTTCTCATCCACTACTAGTGCCCCTGAAGGTACTGGAGATCACCTACTACGTATTTAGAATTCAGAGGAGACTTGTCTGTTCTAAACATGTATTTTGGGTGCCGTTAAAACTCACAATCTTCACTCCACTTGTAAAGTCCAGCCCATAGACCCATACATAGTTTGCGTGGCAGTAAGTTGCAGATCCATATACAGGGGATCTTGGTTACCCAAGGCAGAATACAAATGAGTAGTGAAGTCAGAGACTATATGTTCCAGCTGGCACAGATGAATGAAGAGCAAGTAAGTGTGGGGCAACTGTGAGAAGAAAGGGGAGGAACTGGTGTGTTTGTACACTTCATATGAGCTTTTTTTTCCTCTTTGACAGCCTTTTTCCATACTGTCACTCAGCTCCTCTTGCTGTTATTTTAAAAGACCTTTTTTAAAAAAATAATTTGGCCTGCAGGCTAGTCAGCTCCTCCTGAAAGTGTGTGAGAAAACAGCATTCCATCAATGCCTTTTTTCTCCTTTTACCTGTGCTTTCTTAAGCTGTGGTTTCTGAAACCAAGCAATTTATTTCAGAATTCCAGCTTTAATTTAAAAAGAAGATCAGCAGGGTTCTGCTTCCTTTAGCATATAAGATAGATTTAAAACAATATCTCACTGTACCCTCCAGGCTCAGAAAGCAAATTTAAAGAAGTCAAGATTCATTATGCTGTTCCCTACCCCCAAAACTGATGTCTGATAATTTAGTACTTGGGGTTATCAGTATTGAGCTTCTGTAGGAATTACTAAAATTTGAGGCATCAAACAAAAGTTGCTGTCTTAATAAGCCATATTTCTGTGATGAAAGGCATTAGTATTTTTTAGTTAATGTGCAAAATGAAATGAAAGAGGTGTTGGAAAGAAGTGTATCTGTGTGCACTTCTCACAGAACGGTATCGACACATGAAGTGTATCAGACAGTATAAGGATGCAGTGGAGCGTTTATTTATTACTGATCAGACTCTCCTTTATTTATTTCCTTGCTTTATAGTAATCCAAAGTTGTCATTCTAATTATGTATAAATTTTAAAATTCTTTTAAAAAACCAAACCAAAACAAAAATCCCCTAGTCTTTTCCATTTGTATAGCTCACCACCTGCATGCCACTCAAAGGCAGTGAGTGAATACATGAAAATAAAGTGGTATAATAAATTTGGAAAAGCCAGTTTATTCAGATAAGTGATGTACCTGGTAGGATTTAGTAAACCAGTTTGGATGAAATGAATGATTCTTCAAACACAGATCTTTTAGTTATACATAGAAGGAGACATAAATGTGTCACTTGTATGCAGCCCTATTACATCTGTGAGGACAATGTTAGCTGTCCCATTATATGTGGACTATGTTTTAAAGGGTTTTGGTTTCGGTTTGGGTTTGGGGTTTTTTTGTGTGTTTGGGTGGCTCCCAAACATTATCTTGTCCTTCATGTGATTACACATGGCTTCTAAACTTAACTCTCCCAGAAACTGAGGTTAGGCTTACCAACCCCAAGTTACCTGGATCCTTCTTGAAGATGGGTGTGTGCCATTCTCCAGTCACCAGGAACAGTTGCTGATCACCACAAACTTTCAAAGACAGGAGAGAGCAGCCTCACTGCAACACTGGTCAACTCCCTCAGCACCCCCAGTCAGATACAGCCTACTTGGTCCCACAGACTGTGGTATGTTCAATTGGCTTAAGAATTACATAGCTTTATCCACCCCTGTCGAGGGTAATACCTGACACCCCAGTCTCTGCTGGTAGGCTCAGGAGCCTGGGAGGTCTAAAGGAACAGACCTCAGTAGTCAAAAGCAAGGCAAAAAAAAGCACCGAGGGCCTTGGCCTTTTCCATGCCCTTTGTCATTAGATTTATTGCCACTCTGAGCACTGGGCCCAGTTCTTCTAGGCTGCCTTTTGCTGCCAATGCACTTACAAAAGCCCATCTTGTTTCTTTTACAGTCCTTGATCCAACAGAGCTATGGCTTTCCTAGCCTAATCTCTACACACTTGGGCAATGCCTCTGTAGGAAGCAACCAGGAAGCCCGCCGAACTTCCACCTTTTGTGTACTTTCCAGTTTTGCTTATCTTCAGCTGAGATTCTCCCATACAACTGTGATGGTCTTCTGCCATATCTGTGCAGCTTTCTGCACAGTGTCATAGCCCGCTCTAACTGATGAGGTTGTCCTTGAAGGTCAACCAGCTGCCCTGGGCCATTTTGTTCTCCAGTGCAGACTCCTGAGGGATTCTGCCAAGATTCCCAAACAAGCCAACGTTTATTCTCCTCAAGTCCAGGTCTGTGATTCTACTTGTTTTACTGACTTTTTTCAGAATTTTAAACTGTACAGTCTCATGGTCACTGTAATTATGTCCACCACTGACCTTCACATCTTTAGCTAGATCTTCCTTGTTTGTGAATAATAAGTCTGCAGAACATCTGCCCTTGTTGGTTCACTGATCACCTGTGTCAAGAAATTGTCTTCAACACACGAGAGGCCCCTCTTGGTTTGCTTGCACTCTGCCATGTTACGTTGCCCTTCCAGTAGATACTAAGGTTCATAAGGTCTTCCATGATTTTACCAGTCATGAGACTTCCTTAAGCTGGTCAGAGACTTCACTTACTTCCTCCTTTCGGTCATGCTATTTGTAGTAGATGTCTACCACTGTTATTGAGGTTGACCTGTGTAATGATCATTACTCAGAGCTCTTTACTGGCTCGTCACCTGCACCAGGGCAACACTTTGTGCATTGAAGCCACAACTCTGCCAAGAATCTTACGGTCACTTTTATATGTGACCGATAACATAAAATGGCAGAGTGCTTATTCTTTATGGAGACAACTCTTCCTGCAATAATTAACGTGCCTTCACCTCAAAGATTGTTCTAGCTTCCAATGTGTTTTTGCAATTAAAGTGATTGATTTTAATCCTACAACTCTACGAGAACAATAACCTCAGGTGGTGTAGATTTTTTCCCCCTCAGTACTTTGAGATCCACAGAGTAAATACACCATGTAAACACACATTATTGTTTTATTTTTTCTTTCAGTGGACAAAAACAAAACAAAACAAAACAAAACAAAACCAAACAAACAAAAAACAAAACTAAAAAAAAAACCAAACCAATCGGCATAGATTTAGCAAGGGCAAATCATGGCTGACCAACTTAACTGTCATCTGTGATGACTGGCTCTGAAGACAATGGGAATGAATGCTCTTTACCTTGATTTTAGCAACATTTTCAATGCTGTCTCCCATATTATTCCTATAGCCAGATTTGTTGAGATACTGACTGCAAATGTTGACTGTACATTGGTGAAAATTGGCTGTACCACCAAGATCAGGTTGTGATCAGTGGTGCAAAATTCAGTTGGGGGCCAGTGGCTAGTGTTGTCCCTCAAGGATTGCAGCTGGAGACAGCACTGTTTTCATGTCTTTTCATGTCATTTCATATTAATGATGTGGAAAATGGGGTGGACTGCACTCTTGGGAAGATTGCAGAGAAACCTTGACAGACAAGACAAATGAGCTGACAGAAACTTCATGAAATTCAACAAAGGCAAATGCTACATCTTGCATCTAGGTTGGAATAATTTACAATGCAGCAGTACAGGCTTGGTGCCAGCAGGACAGAAAGCATCTTTTCAGAAAAGGCTGTGGGCGGATCCTGGTAAAGAAAGCCATGCAAAGAAAGCCAACTTCATTCAGCAGTGTATTAGCAAGAAAGTAGCCAGAACGTTGAGGGGAGTAGTTTTCCTCCTCTGTTCAAGCACTTGTGAGACTCCATCTGCAGTATTGTGTCCAGTTTGAGCACCCGTTAGCAGGAAAGACATTGATATACTGGAGCAAACCCAAGGAGGAGCTACTGAGAGGTCAAAGGACTAGAGTACATGATGTATGAGAAGAGGTTGAGAGAGCTGAGTTTGTTTAGCCCCAAGGTAAAGCTACAGGGAGGTCTTACTGCTGTCTTCAGCTACTTAATGAGATGGTACAGAGAAGATGGAGATGGATTCTTAGTGCTGCAAGACAATAAAGCAAAATGCAATGGGCACAAGCTGAAGCATGAGAAATTTTGGTCAGAAATAAATAAATGTAATGAGAGCAGTCAAATAACTGGAACAGGTTTCCCAATGTGGTGTGGAATCTGCAACTTGTAGATACGCTAAACTTGACTGGACAAGTCCTGGAATAACCTGATCTCTTGGTCCCTGTTTTGGGCAGAGGTCCCATCCAGCCTAAGTAATTCTACAGTTCTGTAATCACTGCTTAAAATAAGTTAGGTGATTTAAAAGGAAAAAAAAAAGAAAAGGGGAAAAAAAAAGAAAAAAAAGTGGTATGAGTATAAAATAAATATTTACAGCACTTAACTTTTAGTCTTAAAGTTTCCTTTATTGCTTGAATGTATAACTTTGTTGTGTTTCTGGGCAACTTGATAAAAACTCTGAAAGGCAACATTGCCAGTTTATTTCTGGCAGAAATTATGAAAGGCATATGGGAAAGCACTTGTTAGGAGCTCCTGAGTTTTCCCTTCTGACTTCCAGAAATGGGCTGTATTCAAAAGTGTTATGGATAAGCGTTGCAGGTGCTTCTGACTTTATCTGAATTGAACTCTACTGTCAAAAAAATCAAGATTTGTTCATTATGTATGATGAGTCCACAAATAAATGGAAGCAAGGCCAATCGCACAGTGCTGGGTTTGTGAGCATTTTTTGTTTTTTCACACAGTTGCTAAAAGATTAGTATACCTTTTTGTATGACGTATATTTTTGTTACATAAGAACATCGTTCAGTGAAAACCATTTTCATTAAAAGAATTCATGCCTTTATTGGAAGTAGAGCCATGACCTTAATATCGCTTTGTCATTTCACTGCACTATTTAAACAGAAAGAAAAAAAACACAAAAACATCCCTGATTAGCCTGAAAGCGAGCCTGCAATAAGCATTCTTAGTCATTAATATTTCTGGGGTAAAGCATATTCTGCTCCTAGTAGAAATATCTGAATATCTGAGAATATAAATAAACTCCCAGTGGTAATTAAGACTGACTTGGATTTTAAAGGTTGTGTTGAGTTTTTTGGTTGTTTTGTTTTTTGTTGTTTTTTTTTTTTTTTTTTTTTTTTAATACATTGAACTGAGAAATGTAGTCTCATCTGGACAATATATTCCAATGCTGTTAATTTGCCAACAATTCTGGGCTCTAAGGAAATACATAAATACAAACCAGAGATTTATATCACTGTGAAGAGCAAAATGCTTTTTTGTAAGCAAAAAAATGTAAGTTTTGTGAACATCTCTAACTGTAGTGGCTGTACTGTACTTAGTCACCAGCCTTTCACAGTTACGCAAATTAAACTTCTTTTCTTTTAATGTGCCAGAAGTACATGAGCAATGATAGATACTTACATTGTGTCAGTAAAAGTGTATAAAGATTATTTATGCAAATTAAAAGAAGTATTTGTAGAACTTTATTGATAATTCTTGGTACTGAAGTACTGGAGACATAAATTTTGATGTGTTGCTAACCGCAACATCAACAGCATCCTTATACACCTTAGGGAGCTTGACTGTCAAAGCTGTCAAAATTATAGCTAGGGCCATTTGATAGCTGTGATGGTGTTGTTTTCTACCTACAGATGGACTGAAAGAGGTGACCCTGATGTGACATTCGTTGTAATATTTTGCTGCAGGACAGAGGAAGAGGCTGTAGCTATAATTTTACTTCCCATTAGCTGTCAGTTGGAAATCTGTTGGGAAGATGTCCTATTCACAGATTTCTTCATAAAAGACCCTAAAATTACATATCTGAGCATATTCAGTTGACAGTTACATGAAAGTAATGACACAATGGAGAGGAAATAAATACTTTGAAGCCCATGAAACTTAGTTAGTTCCATGAGTGAATGGAATTTTCCTTAGAACATACCCTCCGTGGGATGAATCTAATTTAAAGGAGAATATAATTTAAAGGTAGATGAAACAAGAAATAGTCTTGTAATTACACATATTAAAGGACTAGTCTAACATTAAGCAGCATGTGATAATTATTTTTTGCACTTATTCTTCTGTATTCTGCAGTTTTCAGTTTGCACTATTTTGCTTAAAGCATTTGCAAGTGAATTACTTTCAGACATGACAGTCAGGGTGTGGTGTACCTGAGAATCCTCTAATAGCTTCTTATAGAGTGGTTAGATCACAAATACTAAACTTGATTGATTGACTCAACTACTTACAGTAATTGTCAGGGGCGGGGGAGAGTGAGTTGATTGTTGGGAAGATTTTGATCTTGGCAGGTGATTTGCTGATTGTGCTAAGTCGGTTACAGCCTATGTGAACCGTGAACCGGTAGCCTCTCCAATTTTTGCAAGAATGTGAAATTCTTTTGCTGAGCAATTTCAGTCACAGATGCAAAAACGCAGCTGTACGAAGCCAGGACAATTATCTTTGAGTTACACAGTTAAGGTGGGTATGTCTGGCTCTGACATGGGTGTAAGCTAGGGGAAAGGAATGGTTTTCTGGATCAGACAGAATTACATTTCCAGTGGAAACAGAGAATGCCTTTAGAATCTGCCCAGTGTGGGAAATTTAGATTAAAGTTTCTTTATCCTGTAGAGCTATAAGGCTAAACCCTGAGACTTGACATAGAATATATGATGAGTTTCAGTGATCCTTATGGAAAGACCCACCCAGACTGCGAGAGAAGCTGGATCAAGCTGTGTGTGTTTCATTTTGTTCAGGCTTGGGGGTAAACTGTTGGTAGAGTTTAAAGACTGAAGAGAAGAGTGTTCCTGCCTATAACTTACAAATCAACAAAACAGTTGTGCATTGCTACATAATATAAAAGGTTAGAAAATTAGTGCATTTTCTAGGGTAGATTTTTTTCTTTTCTTTTTTCCTCTTCTTTGTTGGGGGTTTTTGTTTTTTTTTTTTTGGTGGTGTTTTTTTGTTTGTTTGTTTTTGTTTTGTTTTGTTAACAATGTACATTAATTATTAGCAGTACCTATGTAGATACCTCTTCTAAGCACTACAAAAATTGCAGTTGGAAAAGTAACTATTTTCTTTTTTTGTATACTCTTTCCAGCACATCTCCTCACTGGCTATTCAGGTCTTTGGTCAACATTTTGTCCCTTCTTCTTGGTCATAAAACATCTATGTAATCACTTAAGACCATTATTCAAGAAACCTCTTAAGCAAGAGCAGTATGCTCATGTGCTCTTTCTGCTTTAGAACATATACTGGGAGGGAGGATAGGTTGACTTCCAAGGGTGCAGATTCAAACTAAGTCCCATCTGCATCCCAATTGCAACCGCGTGTTCAGCTAAAAAGAAAACACATTGTCACAGTTCCTCCTTCCAACTTGCATACTGTTTAAATAGTAACAGGATGTCCATCACAAAGAAAAGGGAAGTGATGCAGTGAATATATGAGAAATCTCTTCTGTTCTTGGAAATAGCAGTTCCCTAACACTTAAATGAAAGCTTCATTTGCACATCAGCAGTGTTAGAGTACTAGCAGTCACTGAAGAACACCATGTCAAGTCACTAAACCATCTTGCCTTACTGTTCCTTATTTTTTGTCATGTTAGGACCGCATGAAAAACACTGAACTGTGAATGGAAATTATAGTTTGATGGGAAAATGGCCAACAGCATAAAAAAACAAGAAACTAAAAATGAAAGCAGCACTCAGAGAACTTAACCTCTTTAATGAGTAATTAGGTTTAGTTAACTATCCCAGTTAACTACCCTTGCCAGTTAACTATCCTTGCAGATAATTTTTTCTAGTAAACAGGCAAGCACTTTTTTAGCTTTAGCTTATGAAATGTTATTCAGTGATTATGTAAGTAATCTTTGGTAATGTAATCTTTAAGTTTTTCAGAGCTTGTCCCCTAATTTTTCAAGCCTAAATTGGAATGAGTAGTTCTTTCTTTCTGCATTGCAGTCTTTGTGTATGACATTTGAATGTAAGGCTTTCAAGATTTTAGGTATACAGTTTGTGGATTTACACAAAGCAGTTCTTTGAGGACTTCAGACAGTTGAAGAACCTGATTTTAAAAAGATTTTTTTTTCCTGCTATATAGACAAAAGTGATCATATCTCATTTCTGGGTTTCAGGTCAACACTTCCATACAAAATACTTCTCTCAACAGAACAATTGTGTCTTTGTGACTGGAAGAAGTTTAGAAAGCCAGCTTTAACTGTGTCTATTAATAAGTCTTTGCTCACCTTTTTCTGAATTCTTTGAAGGAAAGCAGATCTTGTTTTAAGGAAAGTAGAGATTAATGTAAAAACATAATCTATACAGTTTTGTCAAATCTCTGGTGCCATTTAAACAAGTCATCTTATGAATACCTTATTCAGGCCATGGTTTTTTATATTTGCAAATTTTTTGTAAATTACTCTTGGATTAGTGTTGGATATGAGGAACTCTAAGCATATTTTGGTGTGAATCCTTAATTTTTTATAACTTTTACCTGAAAATGGTATGTGTTGTTCTGTTGGTAATAATTTGCTTATTTATATCGATTGTAGCTCTTTAGTATCAACTTACATCTCAGTCTTTTATGGATATCATGTTCATAGCAATTTGAAGTGGGAGGGGGCTATTACAGATGGAAAAAAACCCCAAAGCTGGAAAAAAAACCCCAAAACTCAGGGGAAAAAACGCAAAAGTTTCTGAGGTGGGAAGGAAACAGAAATTTTGCAAATGTGAGGATAGTATCTCTAATTTGAGACACCCATTTTATTTATTTATCCACCCCTATTCAAATGTTGCTCAAAATTATGGGAGGGAGAAGGGAGCAGAAAGACTTTCTAGTTTGTAATGAGAGAGCAAAGTTCTCTTAAGAGAAGCCCAGGAGTGTTTATGGCTAAATCCTTATGCATTTTTTGAGTGTCTCCTGATACTTCTTTGGGAACTGCTGTGTGTGTAACACCTGCAAATCAAACCAGGGGTGTAGTTATTGAAATACAGACTTGAGAAACTAGAGTTTGACATAAAATCTTGGCAAAATGTTTCCAAGGTGTTACGGTTCCTCCAATAAGTGGCCTCAGCATCTTTGAACATGACAATTTAAACACCATCTACCTAGAGTTATTGACCTTTCTGAGTCTAATGAAAAATTGAGTGATCACTGCATCAATGAACATGATCTATACAGGAGAGAACCAAACAAAACCAAAAGTTTTACTAGTCATTAAAGTTCAGGGAATGTCTTACCACCTTCCACTAGTCCAAAGGCAAAACACACTTGCCAGACTTTGCCCTTACACTTAGAAGGCCATAGAATGTAATTCTTCCAACTCAATTTCCCTCTCTAACAAAACCAAAGTACTTTCCTGGAGATAGTTTTCCAGTTGGGGAGTTATTTGTAAAAAAACCAGCAAGTGACTGATATATTAGATGGGGTTTTGAAGGAAGCTCCATTTATGAATAGATGGTTTCTTGCATCTAAATTGTCTTCATCTCTAGCATTCAAAGCTTTTGTTGTATCTTTCTTTTTTTTTTTTTTTTTCCCTTTAATTTTCTCCTACATCTTCCATTTTAATTGTCTTGGATATTTCTTGGTGTGCAGGAGAATCTCAGACTTTTCAGAAGAATTGTGAAGTTCAAACTGCTTGATTGTGATGAATGTTCCATCAAAAGAAAAGTGTCTTTCATGGCTCAGCAAATATCCCCATAAAGTGGCTAGATTGATTTCAAAATAAGAGAGCTTTTTGAAACCATTATGCTTAACTGTGTTCCCTGATAATTTTGTCTGCAGTAGAAACTTGCACCTTTGCAAAGATTATTTTTGGAGAGGTAGCATTTGGCACCTCAGGTGTATTTGTCAACACAAAAATATTCTTGCAAGTTGTTTGCTAATGGCACATCAGTTAGCACATCCTTGTCAATATAAGAGAAAAAAGTAGAAGGGAACAAATAAACATTTCTGTAAAAATTGCTTCCACTGTTTGTTTTAAATCTTCAGAAATTTTTGCAGAGAGGAATTTTAATTTGCATCTTAACATTTTAAAACATAGCCTTCTCCTTTTCATGATGTTGATTACCCCTCACTTCTGGATGTTTTATTAAAGCTTTGTTCGGAACAACAGTGTCAAATTCAAGCTTCTAGGTTACATGCATTTGCAAGTCCCTCATAACCTTACATGATAGCTAAGCATCACTTTGTTTTTAGATCTGCCCCACTTGTGCCATTCTTTGGGGTTATTCAGCTCTTACGTTTGAGCTTGTGTACACCCAGGAAGCTGAGTGAAGGAGAAGAATGGAAAGGATTTAGCTACATTTTCCATATACATGGTGACCCTGGAGCAAGAGGGATATAGGTTCTGGGTGGTGGTTTTGAGCTAGCATGTCTCAGTGACACTATAAGCAGAATCATTCCTTGCTCAGAATAGTGATTGAAGGCACAATACACCCCTAAACCTTGTTGGCAGCAGACCTTTTTGGAGTATATATTGAAGAAGTCTTTCTGACATATGATTCTCTTTTTTTCCCCACTAGGATTTCAAAATTATTGATGAAAGATGCTTTCTGAGGAATATAAATGGGAAAATGTTTTGATCCACTTAATAATCTGCAGCACTAGCTTTTACCCCAAATTAAATACAGGAATAAATTGGTTTTATTTGGAAAAAATAAGTAGGAATCAGCATCAGAAAAATCCTTTTTCCATGCAAATAGAAGATTAGCAAAGATACTTAAATTTGGATTTTTCTGAAGTAGTATAGTGTGCTATAAATCACATTACTGAAATACAGTTATAGGCAAGCCAAAAATACAGAAAAAATCCCGTATTGTTAAGAATAGTTATTTGTTAATTATATTAGTTATTTCCTTACATTATTGTATGATAGACATTCATATTGCAAGAAAGTACGTAATTTTAAAAAAAGTTTTAATGCTTTGTGTGCTTTCACCGCTTGCAAAAGCAGGGCGGGTTAGTCATAAACTTACCTGTTGGGATTGCTTCAGGATGTAACCTTGTTCAGTTACCTTTCTTCAACATTGAAGTTAATGTGTTCCATTTTAAGTGAAGATCTATGTTTTCACTTTGAGTCTTCAATTTAGATGTGTTCAGAACCAAACAAAATATTTGTATATATAGGAAACAAAACTTGAACAAATTATAAAGGCTCCAACGGTCATTTGTGTTTAGTGTATGGATCTGATGATAGTAACTCTTGCTGTGAAAACACACTGAATAATTCCTAGGGAAGCACATTACAGCTTTGAAAATATCTTTACATCCTGAAAGGAACAGGCAAACATCCTTGAATCGCATAACAGTAGAAATCCCAACAATAGTTTGTGCTTGGTCCAATTACTGTAAAGTTGTATACTTTCATTCTGTTATATACTATAAAACATTCAAACATCAAACCTCAATGCAAAATCTGTCACAGTTATACACCTACAAAGCTAGAGACTTAAGTGTGTACCTGAACAACTTATTGTATCCCAGACATCCCTCAAGGACACCAGGAGTCACCAGGAGATGGTCCCGCTTCCATGGGCCTTGCAGTATCAACTTTCCATGTCAGTCCTCCACTGCAGCCCCAGAGAGGCTGGAGGAGGTTTGGGTCTGGCATTCTTGTTATGCTGTTCCAGGATCCAGTTTATAGATTTTAGTCACACTTAGGTAAGGAGTACTTTGTTAGCCCGTTATCACTAATCAAACCCAATGAAAGCAAAGTTAAGATAAAATTCAAGTATGAGCGTTTGTCTATATCATTCAAAATAGACCACACAGTTTAAAATATTTTTAGGCTAAATAGATAAAGTGAAAGACATTGCAGTTAACCTTGCTGCACATGCCTTATGTCAAATTATCTGTTCCTTCTTCATCGAGTTGACTTGTATCCATGTTGTCAAGATGGCAGTCAGGGCTGTACTCTTTTTGCTTGCCTTAAACCTCAAATTACACTTGCTCAGAAGCTTTTGTAAGATAATTGACAAAGCACTCTTGGTGGCCTCTTACATTTTGTCATGTAAGGTCTTTCATTAGATGTTAACATTCTGTAGCAACCTGTACTTTACAATTGTATGTCATAAAAAGATCTCTGTAGGATAACTGAATGATAACTGCTAACATTTGACTGAGATGTATAGCATGCTGGAATCACCCATTTATATTTTCCCCCCCCTACCTAGACATAATTTGGAAGTATACTAACAGGAACACAAGAAACAGCAGCAAGTGTTCATGATATATGAAAATTTGTAAAAAAGTTGGTAAAGAAATTACCAGTTTCTGTGCCTTTATTGGCATTACTGCTGAGAAACTTCTGCCCAGTGTTAGGATGTTTAGTTCTGAAGAATTTACACAGACTGATTGAAATATTTAGGTTGGATTACTGTCTAATTGTAGTATTAAGTGTTAAATCTGTTCACCTTTGATGGTGCAATATTTTTTTGAAACTTAACATCTGTGATATGGGAGTATCATCCAGTTCAGCCATATAGTCTATTTCTGATTAAGAGTCTGCATCATCAGAGCTGTGTAGAGTTTCCCTGAGGAAGTAGGCTGCACATTTTGTTTACAATTTCTGTATCAAGAGAATGAGTGCATATGCTCAGTCCCTAAATCGAGCAGGAGTGGCTCTTGAAAGGTAAAGCTATGTGATGGGGTGACATGAATCATTATATCCATTAGCATTCATTGCCAGAGGGGTTTTGGTCACTTGAAAACTTTCAATATATGACAGAAACCGAGAGAACAGCAGGAACCAATATTATCTGCGTGTCTTTGAATTCAAGCAAGATCACAGCTGACTATACAAGGGACCGGCTAGCAGAGTTAATTGCAATGCATAGTTATCTGCACCTGCCTCAGTGCATTAGGCTGTATATATTTATTTCTGTGAATGATGGTGTGGATATATTCCTCCCCAGATGCAGGACTTGGAGTTTCTTCCTGTTGAACTTCCTGAGATTCCTCTCTACCCATTTCTCCAGCCTGTTGAGGTCCCTCTGAGTGGCAGCACATCCATCTGGTACATCATTCACTCCGCTTGCACCCCAGTTTCGTATTATCTGCAAACTTCCAGAGAGTGCACTCTGTCCCATTTTCCAGGTCATTAAAGAAGATGTAAATAATACTGGCCCCAGTATCAATGTCTAGGGTACAGTACTGGCCTCCAGCGGGACTTCGTACTGCTTAGCCCAACCCTTTCTGCCTGGCCATTCAGCCTGTTTTGAATCCACCTCACTGCACTTACCTAACCCGTACTTCATCACCTTGTCTATGAGGATGTTACAAGGGACAGTGTCAAAAGCATCTCCAGAGCTGTGGTAAACAACATCCACTGTGCCCTCATCCACCAAGCTAGTCACCTCAGTATTGAAGGCAGTCTGGTTGGTTAACCATGATTTCCCCTTCATAAATCCACACTGACTACTGATCATTTTCTTGTCCTTCATGTCCCTGGCAATAGTTTCCAGGATGAGATGCTTTACTGCCATCACAGTGACTGAGGTGAGGTTGACCAACCTGTAGTTTCCTGGATCCTTCTTGTGTTCTTCTTGAAGATAGGAGTGACATTTCCTTTCTTCCCGTCTTCAGGAACCTCTCCTGATTGCAACAAGTTTTCAAAGGTAATTGAGTGGCCTCACAATGACATCAGTCAGCTCCCTCAGTACTCATGGGTGCTTCCTCTCAGGCTTCATGGACTTACCTGTGTCCAGACTGAAGTTCCCTAACATGATTCTCCTTCGCCAAGGGTGTCTTCCTTACTCCAGACTTTGCCACTGTCCTAAGGGGCCTGTGATTCCTGAAGGCTGTTTTTTCCAATACAGGTTGAGGTGAAGAAGGCATTGAGTACCTCAAGTCATAACACTCAATCAGAAACATGTTTGGCTTGATTCATTTAGTAGACAGTTGTGCTGGTTTAACCCCAGAAAGATGTGCTGGTTTAACCCCGGCCGGCAACCAAGCACCACTCAACCACCCGCTCACTCCCCCTCACCCAGAGGGATGGGGAGGAGGATCAGAAAAGAATGTAAAAGTCAAGGGTGGAGATAAGAACAATTTAATAGGTAAAGCAAAAGCTGCGTGTGCAAGCAAAGCAAAGGAAGAAATTCGTTCACTACTT
>JAVJGI010000040.1:8701354-8715006 GCA_035590275.1 Ibycter americanus
GCTAATCACAATGGTTATCCTACAAGATTCATTTAAATGCTCACCCTACAAAACTTATTTAACTCTTAACTATCTCATCCCCTTCTATCAAATGCATCCTGTATTTAAGAGTTGACATGAAATCATTTGGCTTGAATCAGCATGAGAAAGTGAGTAAGGGAAGAATTTGAGATAGGGAGCCACTCAGGCAGGTATTGCTGCTTGTTTCTGTGGAAGAAAGGGGTCTCATAGCAGCTCTCACTTGTGCTTTTCCCTGTGATCTAATGGCAAAACCAGTTGGTAGCACCATGGCCTTGCTTTGCCTCTTCTGCTTTTCTGTTGGTGGTTTGCAGTCACCTTCCCCTTTAGAGCTCTCCATGAGTTCTGAAAAAGAGGACAGAAAAGTGTTTTGCCCTTTCTATTCTTTGATCTTTCTTCCCAGATCTCTTCTGCAAAGTTTGCAGTGGTATTATTTTATTTTTTCATGGATTAGCCTTGGGAACCGGTGCAGTAGAACCACAACACCATTGTCCTGGTTTGTGCCCCCCCAGCACTGTGTCCTGATTCCGACTGTTTTCATTCTGCAGGACTTGAGCACACAGAGAAATGCCTAGCAGAGCAGCTGCCCTGGCAGGTGTCCTTCTGGAGATGAGAAAGATGAAATTAATTTGAAATGGGTGGGGAAGGGAGATTAATTAAGGACGTATAAAGTACTCTGTCTATAGAAAAGAAACATTATTTTTTTGTTACAGGAGCTCTTACCTCTAACCAGAGGTTTCCTGTGGTGCAAGAATAGAAATAACACAAATTTTAAAAAATATTGCTCCCAAAGAAAAATTAAAAGATATTTTCTTGATAAAATTTTCATTGTAGCATTGGTAAGTTAAAAAATAATACTAAGGAATTTATTCTGTGAAAATAAAGAAAAATCTTTGGAAAGCACATCGGTGGCTAAGGTACTTGGAATGCATTGGGTATTAGAAAAAGCTATTTCACGTTCTGCTACAGCTGCCTTGCAGTACTTCTGCAGGTTGGTTGCCGTCATGGGGAATCTGGGGGTGAGGCAGCTGCAAGAAGGGAACAGCTCAGCTCACTGACGCAGGTTTTCATTTCTGTGCTGGCTGGGTATTGCCAGAGGACAGCTGGGGCAGGGTGTGCTCGCAGGGGCGTATGATACACTTGCCATTTTGGTACAGTGTGCACGTTCACACCTGCCAACGCCGCAGCGCCCCTGCTCATGGTCATGGCCAGCACCGCCGGCTGGGGGCAGAGGCCATTCCGTGCTGGTGGCGGCGGTGCCCCAGGACGCTGGCGCAGCCCTGCTCCCCGGCAGCACCTCACCCCTGGGCTCTCACTGCTGAGAGCCAGCTGCCCCCGTGTTCATGGTGGTTAGCAGGGGCCTCCCTGATCCTGTCACATCCAGCCAGTCACTTTGACTTTCTCCGCATCTAAACCCAAGGCGCAGTTACCAGCCAGCTTGCCACTGCCTTTAGTCTCGTGCCCCAAAGGTTGTGAAGTTGGTGGCAGGTCACCTGCGCTTCTCTCCTGCACGTACCTATGCTAGTACAGTGGGCAGATGTTGTTCAGACCTCATTTTACCCAAATGCTGCTTTCAAGTATGTTTTACCCCATGACATTCAGCATGCCTCGTTTTTCTGTTTGTAAGATGGAGATAACGGCTGCTTTCATTCAAAGAATGTTTCTTTTCGAAAATACATTTTTTAGTGCATTTTCACCTGTGCGGTACAGGGGCTGTCTCCTAGCGGTGTGTAAAGAGTGGCTGTGCGTAGCGCAACAGGGCTCTTCAGGTAGTCAGTCTTTCAGCATCACCACCCACAGCTGTGAATAGACAGAAATTTTGTAACTGGTGGTGGGCATTTAAAAGCTGTGTCTGGTGTTGACAAGAGGTATGAATATGCTGCTGACTTTCCTTTTAGAAATCAAACTGTTCTTATCTCATGTTTTAGTCATGATCAGCTTTTACATACTTTGTGAAACATGTCTGTGTTTAACATGGTGACATCTCTAACATACATTCGGTCTGAAATGACTCTTTAAAGTTTAATTTTCTAAGATGCTATCTGTTGTCCTGTAAATGAGGCTCACTGCAAATCGTAGATGTTTCATCACACTAGTTTTATAGGAATAATTCCAGCAAATTTGATTTCTGCTAGAATTGCAGTTATTAATAACTCTGTTGAATGGCCGGTGTTAGCACAGCATTGCTTGCTGATACTGATGCCTTTGGGGAATGTTAAGTAATCAACAGCTATCGTAATTCAGAAAATGTAAGTTTAGTTTCTCACAGCTGGCTTTTTTCAATTGCATTTTCTCCAACGGAAATTTGTAGCTTTTGTATTAAAAAAAAAAAAAAAAAAAAAAGAATCAAAAGCTTCTTCAGAGAAGTTTAATTCAGTATTGAGGGGCAACATATTTGGACTTGCAAATTATAATAAATAATAAAAAAAGATGTTATTAATATGGTGGTAGGCACAAACCCTGGCCATTCATTTAATAACTAGACCGATGGAGAAGGCATTAGAAAAAAAATTCATTTGAAATATTCATGGCTTACTGTATGGTAAAAAGATAGAAAATTGAGATAATGTGAAGGTGATGGATTTGCTGTTTTTATATTTAGTTGCATATTTTTAATATCATTGCTTCTCATTTTTGGTGGTTTGGGTTTTTTTTTCTTTCTTTCTTTCTTTCTTGTTGTCTAAAGGTGTAAACTGTATGCCCCACCACAGTGTTCTTGTGAAGGGATTTTATGTTCAGAGATTCTTATTAGCTGTTATGAGAAAAAGTTTAATGCCAATGTTACACTGCTTTTTACTTCCTCTGGAAGAGATTTTTTTAGTAAAATAACCTCTCCCTCAGTTCCTTGAATTCTGACATGTGTGTGGGTTTTTTGTTTTTGTTTCCCTGCAGCTAAAGAGGCAGTAGGTTTGATTTGGCAAGTCATTTGGAAAAGGAGGAGTGGAGAAGTGCCCTGTAACCGCTGAACAGTAAGTGCCTGTTTTACCTGCTATTTTAGCCAGAGAAGTAAGTAGGATACACAGATGGATTGGTATGAAACTTTTATAGTCCTGAGAAGCGTATAAAAATGTGCACACGTGGACATCTAACTATTCTGAAACTGAAATACTTTAAAAAAAAAAAAAAAAAAAAAAGGCCAAGAGATCTGCTTGGATGTAATTATGGATGAGGTTGTGACCAGTGTTGAGGTATACAGAGTAAATTATTGAAAGCCAAAACTGAGAAGTACATTAAGTGACATTCTGTTAAATTGATTTGGATACTAAGTAGTTTTAAATATTCAGTATAGAAAGTCTCTAAAATTAGAGGGCGCAGTGTGGATGTGTGCAAACAACTCTGCCCTTGGAAACTGGGAACTAATTGAATAAAGACATGCCTGTTGGCTGTATTTGCATGCTACTAAAAATGTCACTCTGTTTTACACTGTATATGACTGTCAGCTCTGTTTGCACCATGCTTGTCTGTTAATCCAAATGCTTTTGTAAATCATGTCAGATTGAAATTTCTTTTTCAAAATCCAGGTGCTAACTGCTTTGTATTTCACCCCAGGAGAAAATATTTCTGCAGCAGAAAGCAATATATAATAATGAATCTTACAGGGTAGATTTGGATGTGAGAAGCTAAACTGAAACAGTAATGTTTAACGCTCGGACTTAGAAATGTTTAGACATATTTGCAAGTGTATCAAGCACTTAAGCTGTTGTTTGAGGACAGTCATGCAAGAAAAATATTTAAACTCTGCACCTAATACACAATATCTTTAAAATCTTCACCACATCAACAAATTGTTTTAAAAATTAAATTTCTGCTTTTCTTAGGATTGAAAATATGAAGGCAACTGAGACAGAAGTTCGTAGTACTAGGTTGTAGTTTTATTAGCTTAGGAATTATGAACATGGCTTTAATATATTGTAGTGTCTTTTGTTTATACGCAACTGCAGGGAAGGAGAATGCCGTAAGATCTCCCTGACTCTGGGACAAACTGCTCTCTGCAGCTATTTGAATACACAGAATCTTGATCCATTTAGAGCAACAAACAGCAGGCTTGGGAAGCAAAGGAACAGTGTCATGTTTTAGTTAAGTAGGACTAGCTGGAAGAAGTGTGGAGTATTTTTTTTTGTGTGGATGTAACTGAGATGCAGATTTGACCCAGGCAAACCAATCTGTTTGCTCATTGCTACTAGATGCACGGCTCCCAGCTGTGTTCCTCTCTCCTTTGTAGTACCATGTCTGATGCTCATTCATTCCCCTGGGAAGCCAGCTGCAGCACAATAACCAGAGAAAGACTGACTCGGCAAAAATGCTGAAGGGTTTTCTGTCCATGAAGTGGGCTAGATTGAAGTGAGATGGCAGGAAATCAGAAGAAAACTGGAGGAAGTGGACTGCATATTTCGGCAGCTCTAGAATGTTGGAGGAAATCATGTGTTGCCTAGTGACAACCTGCCTCTATCCGTGAAATTTAGATGCACTACCTCTGTCTCTGAGAGACTGCACACCTCCTCCTACAGTCTCCTTGGGCTTTGGGTGGAAGCTAACTTCAACTGCTGAATAATGAATACAGGATTGCTAGAAAGGAAGGAAGGAACTGAGAAAGTGAGGGAATTGATAAAATTACACAAACTGCAAGGGTTGTAGGCTGATAATGGAAGATTAGGGTTTTTTTTAAAATAAATTTAACATATTTTTAGGAATTACTGTAAGAATATAGGCCATCTCTTGTGGTTGGTAGATCCATGGCTTGAGAAGTTATCTGAAAAGAAGTTGCCATGGGGATATAGTTGCATTACTGTACTGGAAATCAATGCCAAGGCTGTGTGGTAGACAGCAGTCATTGAATTGTAAGAATGATCAAAGTATAAATAAAATCTTTCAATAAAATATTGGAAAGCATGATGAATGCCTGAATTTTGGGGGCAATAAGATAGCTGATGACCTTATTGTTAAAAATACAGATTCTGATCTTGGGTTACTGGTATAAATCCTGCCTAGTCCAGCAGGATCACAAGAGTTATTACCTAATGATTTTCCTACACATTTGGCATTAATTATTCTCTTGTTAAAGATTTTCATGGAAGAGATGGGAGAAAGTACCTGTGTTATAGGTCTGTAGATTGTTTCCTCATGTACTTCCAGAAAGACACTTTTTTCAGCACAGAACTACAACACGTTTTAGTGAGCTTGTGTCAGGGATAAAGAAAGATTACTTTGGTATTAGCTATCTGGGACCTTGCACATGCATATGAGAAGGTTCATGGTTTTTGAGAGTGTTAAATCAGTGATGAACACTTGTTCTGATGGTCGGTAATTGTGCAGAGTGGGAGTATATTGATACCACTAGTACATAACCATCAGTGTTTATTTACTGGGAAACGGATATGGGTTGTTGTTATTGTGTGTTGATGTTATTCTGGTGCTTGATGTTATTCGGGCATGTACGTTTTTGACGTGTTGGATTTTGTGGTTGAGTGTCAAAATAGAAGCACTACTGTCTCATAAATTTTTTGCCTTCAGTCATTTATTTTGGTACATATCAAAGGATTGAGGCCTTGTGGGCTGTGTCTTACTGCTAGCGTGTGTAGTCAGCTCCCCTGGAGTCCCATTTCCTTGCTCCCTGGTGAAAATGCAGTAAAAAATGAGTAAAAAAAAAACCCATAGGTCTCTGGTGCATTACTTCCACAATGCTATTACCAAAGCAGCTGTAGTAGATGAGATGGAGCTCCATCTGTCTATGACTTCCTTATTCTAAATTATTGGATCAGACCTTGGTTATGAAGAAGTGATTTTATTCTTTCCTGTCAACAGAAGATAGATATCCATTAGAAAGTGGATTTTAGAAATGCAGAAATAGAGAAATTTCCCTGTGTTTAGAATGCTTGTGTTTAGAATAAGACAGTGTATGTATATAATCTAATTACATAAAAACAATATTATTTTGATCAGTTACAGTCCATATAATAAAAATAGTGAAGGGTAAAGGATGAAAGGGGGGGGGGGAGTGTGAACCCCCAAAAAACAACACAAGACTTTTCTGTTTAGCTATATAATTGGTTTTGGAAAAATTTACTTATTGCAGAAGTGGATTACTTTTCTTTCATGTGTGTAAGGCAAAAGAACTAAAGGGCATGGCAAAAATGAATAGGATGTATGCTAGAAGAAAGTATGGCTAGACAATGTTATGAACCTACTATTATTGAGATGGAACCGTTCTTTGCATCTGTTTTTATCTATTAGATAAAGTAAATTAATTGCTGCTTTTGGTAGGATATGGAGATTGCATATATGAATGATTTACTATCTAAGATGTATTGTTTATCTTACAGTGTATATATCGTGAGTATATAAGATATATATATAGCTGAGCCCTTTGCTGTCAGAGCTGGCAAGCTGCTGTTTACAGAAAGCAGTTGCTCTCATATGTATTCCCCATGTACAGACCAAAGAACTGGAAATGTAAGCGTCAAGGAAGCAGCTATATTAGAAGCATTTTGGGTTGTTTCCTTTTTTCCTCTCTCTCTCTCTCTCTTGTTTAAAAAAAATTATGCACACCTTATTCAAATCAAATGTTTCTTGCGTGTTTTCAAAGTAAATATAAATTCAGAATTTGAATGATAAGATCTAAAAAAATAACCGTGACATACTTTTTATTAGTTTAAAGCTTGAATTTGAAACTGACGAACACAATTAATTATGAAAACACTTGTAGAAGGTAACACTGCAGTTTAATTAATAATTCTCCTTTAAATCTTTTCCCCAGTGTTTTCAAGAGTAATGTTAATATAGCATACTATAATATTGAACTCCTTTTTATTATTTCCTCTCTATTGATTTAATTAACTGAGGTGAATAATATTTGTTTTCCTGAAATGTTGTAGAAAGTATTAGGGAAGTTGTTACAAAAGCTATGTAATGCTATACAACTTAGAACTTACTGTTTTTTAAACCTCATGCCTTATATTAGAAGGCTCTCTAGAGGGGAAAAAAGAGTATTTAACTCTTTGGAAAAGCAGAACAGATTACTATAATTTTTTACTCTTTTTTATTTATATAAAATACTATAAAATATTATTACTCTATTAAGTCGTCAGTGTTGATTCAGACCTATGTTGATTCTACAAGAATCTAATTTATTTTCATTACCTTTGGATAAGCACTGAATGGGATGGTTTTTACTGTGTAGTTACATCTCTGTGTGTATGTATCTTTTTATGTGTCTGTTTACCTTTTCATGCGTAAGAAACTGCATTATTACAATAATCACATAAGAGCCCTTCATCGTGCAAGGGGCATGCACAAGCATTAAACATGCGTCAGTGTTGCTTACATCTGACATAAGTATCTTTTACACTCCGTTCAGTCTTGAGACATGTATAATTCCAGCAATGTCAGCACCTCACAATTCAGCATTTTAGAAAGAAAACTAATATTCAAGTTTTAAAATTACAGCAAGCTGCACGATGATGATGTGTAGGAGGTGACTTCATAATAATCAAAAAAACCAGCTTTGTTCTGCTCTGTCGTGTTTTAACCCCAGTCGGCAACCCAGCCCCATGCAGCCGCTCACTCACTCCCCCTCACCCAGGGGGGTGGGGAGGAGAATCAGAAAGGAATGTAAAACTCATGGGTTGAGATAAGAACAATTTAATACTTTAAACAGAATAAAAATGAAATAATAATAATTATAATAATGATTATTATAATAACAGTTATAATGGAAAGGTGGGGGAAAGAATAAAATCCAAAGGAAAAGGGAGAAAGGAAAACAAGTGATGCACAGTACAACTGCTCACCACCCGCTGGCCGATGCGCAGCCAATCCCCGAGCAACGATCGCCAGGCCCCAGCTAACCCCTGAGCTTATATACCGAGCATGATGTCCCATAGTATGGAACATCCCTTTGGCTGGTTCAGGTCAGCTGTCCTGGCTGTGTCCCCTCCCAGTTTCTTGTGCCCCTCCAGCCCTCTCACTGGCAGGGCCCAAGAAACTGAAAAATCCTGGACTGAGTGTAAACATCACCCAGCAACAACAGAAACCATCAGTGTGTTATCACGTTGTCCTCACATCACAGCCAAAACACAGCACTGTACCAGCTACTAAGAAGAAAGTTAACTCCACCCCAGCTGAAACCAGGACATGTTCCTTTAAGAGAGAGGTCCCATCAGAAAACAAACAAACAGACCAACCATTTCACTGCTGTGTCTTCAGGCCAGGGTGGGGCTTGGGATGGAGCCTTGTTGCTGTACTAGCTTTTGTTCTATCAGCCATTACCTGGGGATTAAAGATGCTCCTGACAGACCTCTAGGAGTAGCCCCTTAGTCTCCTATTTGCTAAGTTGCTTTAGCCTCCTGTGAAAACAATTTCTCTACCAAGAAGGAATAGGCCTGAAGCTTCATTAATGCTATTATATCTGCGTCAGATCAGGATCATGAACTTTTATTAGCTTTTAAGCCTTTCTAATCACTGTGGGTAATTTATTTTCTTGATACTGCTGTTCTCTTGTGAAGCTCGTGGCAGTTCATTTTGATAACTGTGTACTTTTAATTCTCAAAGGGTGATAAGGGTTTGCTAGCAGCCTCATCAACAGCCCAATCCTTTTCAACAGTAGTAGGTCTGTGCTAGAATATGTGGAAATGTATGTATTCTTATGAATGAAATACCAATTTACTTTCATCAAAGGTAGCAGGTAGGCAGCGAGGAAACATGAAACACTGAAATGCAAGAGAACAACCACCAGTGAAAAGCTTCAGTCTCACTTTAATTGGTTGGTTAGAGATGAAATTACAGGTACACAATTTTGAGGTATTATTTCTCTTGATTGTTTTCATAGCAGATATTCCAAACCTCATAAAGAAAAACTGGAAGCTGTCACAATTTTAAATTTCATTCTCATTGTTCTATTACTCATTAAATTATGCTCTGTCTACTAACTCTGTTGAATGACTACTTTCGTAGGTACAACTTACTAATTACAACTTGTCCACAGATAGTTTACATGTTGCATGTATGTACCTCAGCCTAGCACTTTTCACAGCTGGCTTCAATAGACTACTCTGGGAACATTGTAGTTGTAAGCACTGTCAAATAAGGCTCAAAATGAGACCAAGATACCAGTGTTTGCTCAGAAACTGATCTTTCCTGTGAAATGCTTTCCCTCTTAAAGTGAGAGTGTAATTTTTCTGACTGTTCAGTCCTGAATGTGGTGCTCTTTTGATGATAGATGAGTGAAAAACCCTCATCCTGCTCATTTACAGAAACAAAGCTAAGCTCCAGAAAACACGTCAGTTAGAGTTTGAGCTGCCCTCTGGGTGCAAAGAATCCAATTTTGGCGTTTTTTTATTAGCATACTCTGACTGATTTCTTGAAGACCTTGAACTCACAGTAGAAAGCCTAGTATCACATACCAAGCCTCTTATTTATGAACAAGATGAAAACAGTCTTACAGTGTTTCACTTGCCCTTAGACTATTATTAATGTGTTAATGGAAGACGAATGCATTTTGAAACTGAATGCTGCATTCTTAAATTGTCTTGGAGTGTTTAAGTATATAATGTTATTTGTCTACAAAAGCTCTTCTTTCAGCTCTTCCATTAAAACACCAATGACCCAATCTTTAAAAAGTTCAGTTTTAAGCTTAGTTTTAATCAGACAATCCCATTAATGTGAATGAGCTTTTCATTAATAGGCTTAAAGTTAAGTAAGTCTTTTTTTGCTTGCACAATCAGAACCTAAGATGTGATCCCAATGATTAACCTTGATTCTCCTTCCCCTTCTGTTTCTGGGGATTTGCTGGTGTTACGGCTTGAACATTAAATCTCAATTTATCTACCTGCTTATCTGTTCTTGTGAAGTTGCTTGGACAAGAATAGAAGCTAAAATTTTCGCAAGAGTGCAGTAAAGTTGCATATACAAAGTCTATGGCAATTCCGTAGAATTAGTGGATTTAACACTTTTCACTATTTAAATCTTCATACAAACTAGTACATTAAAATTGTCAGCTGTATAAAACCTGAATTTATCTGAAGACCAGTAGTAAGGTTTTCATTATGTGTTCAACTTCAGTTCAAATTAAAAATCATATACACTCACATTTCTAGAATAATGGAGAACTATTCAAGGAAGAACACTGAAGGGATTTATGTCTAGGCAAAAATGGTGGTGGAGTAGCATAAAAGGTACAAAAGACTGCCTTGGTTGAATTGAAGGACAGGTTCTCTTCCTTAGAAAAGAAGCTTAGAAAAAACAATAAAGAACAATCTGAAATAAAAGCAAGGAAATATGTCCTTGAAAAGATGAGTGAGAATGAAGATGACTTTGTGTGTTTTAGTTTTAGCACAGAATTAATTTTTTAAAAATTACTTTTATATGCTCACATTCATGAATTAATTTAATGAAAAACTATGTGTTTTGGTGTCCTTTTGTGACAAACTACTACTGTGCATTCCTGAGAAGGAAAGGGATCATGAAGTGTGTAGCTGTTGGAAAAACCAAGATATCAGATAGCCTCAACAACAAAAGAACGTGTTACCATCTTCTTCGTCTACAGTCTTCGGTATTGACTTCCACTGGTAGTTGGACACAGCTATTTACCAAAGTATGCTGTTTGTTTGTTTGGGTGTTTTTTAATCTGTTTTTCAAATACCATGCTATGTAACAGATTTTCTCAAGACACAAAACCATTCCACTCATTCTTTGTACCCATTCCCCTCCCCTAAAGAAAGGAAAGGAAAAAAATGCATATATATATTTTTTATATATATATATATACACACACACACACACAATGCAAATAAGCATGCATATAAGAGTATTTTTACTTTTTGTTAGAAAGAAGGTAAGCTTAAAGAAGTTCTCAGTTATAATGAGTTCAGCTGTTGAACTGGAATTTATTAATTGTGCCTATAAAGAGTTGGTAATGATTGGGTTTTATTGGGTTTTATTTACTGATTGGGTTTTAATGATTGATATTTTTTTTCCTCATAACTTAGAGCAAATTATAACAGACTGGTGCAACTAGCGAGAAGTGGGAGCTTTACAAGATTTTGTTCACATAGGTAGATCATACTTGTACATACATCTATGTGGAGCATGTGTGTGTCTGTGTTTACACAGCCTTCAAAAATCAGAGTATTTTTAAATAGAAAAAATATTTCTTTAATCTTCTTGTAGCTATATGTTCTAGTGTTTAATTAGAAAAAATGAACTTTAGAACTACAGAAATATTAGTGGCAACAAACTAAATTAGTTGCCTTTTCTTTAAAGTCACTGTTTTCCTGTTGATTTCAGAGGATTTGCAGGATTTTTTACTTACGGATTATTTGGTCCTGGATTACGCTTGTGTAAATTTCTGAAAAATATGGGATGGATTTATTAAATGAATAAAGAAGGAGTGATCACAGGGAGGAGGACTTCAGAGTATCTAAGCAGACATTAAGGATGTTTTGCTATTGTTATAGCGGAAAGGATAAGTCTGAAAATACATATTAATTGGAAGACTGGTATGGAGTTCTAATGTAGCCATTCATAACCATTTAAATACACTGTCCTAAGAAATCGTGTAAAATAGCACAGTCACTTCCATGTCTTTTCAAAACTCACTTTGAGATCTGTTTCATTTAACTCTTCTGTTTGTGTTTCACATGAATTTATTATGTCATTCCTTTCTGAATTTGCAATACAGCAAGAAAAATTTAGGAAAATGGTTTTTTGGGATATTTGGGAAATTTGAAATACCTGTAGTTACTGCACTGATGGAAGATACTAAAGTGGTTTCTAATATAGTACAAAACATTGCATTTTCATGTTGATGTCTCATGATATAGAAAACCTAGTTATCTGGATTTGGAGAACCCTCCAACTTAAGAAAGATCTTCAAAAATAACATATTTGGCAAAAATCTATTCTACTAGTCTAGCTTGCTCCTAGGGTGAAAAGTACAAGTAAATGCTTGATGCTTGTGTTCATTTCTACTACAAAATGACAATAAAAATACATATTACTACAAACAAAGCTGCGATTTCTTTCAAAGTGAAAGAATATTTGGAAATTGATATGCAGAATTGCATTTACTCAGCCTGTTCAGACAGCATTCTGTAAGACATTTGGTATTTTTCTAATTATTAGAGACTTCTTTCTTGCCAAGATAACAAAAGGAGGTGTCTCATGTATTTCTGTATTTGCGACAGTAATTATCCATAGAAAATTCCAACACCAAATTACACTAATTTTCTTTTTTATTTGTTTGTTACTTAGAGGCAGACACTTCCTGTTTACATACACACAAACACTTGCATTTTTATCTGTATCCCCTTCATTCATCCATCTGAACAAAACTACCTTTGCAAGTTATGTGACAGTTTTGTATATCAGTTCTGACTTGTGAAAAGTTCGCAAAATGAGTTGCTAAGTTACATTGTTTGCATTTAACTGATAACATACTATAGATATCTACGAGGAAGCTGTGACATTCCATTTGAAGAATTATGAATAACTCCATCTATAATGGAGCCAGATACACTTACTGATGGAAGTGATAAACTGAGAAGCCTGATGGTTTAATACTGGAAGAGTGAGAAAAGACAGGAAGATTAGATTTAAGAAATAATAATAAAAAAGTTATGCTCAGTATTTATGTTTCAAGAGAGTAGAGAAAGTTAAATATAATGAAAGGATGAGTGCAGCCAGAGACGAATCTAGCTGGTACTGTTTAGAAGAAAATTATTTTCAGGGAAATGGTAAGAAAGCAACATACTAGCAGCAATGCTGCATGGTTGACAGTAGTTACAGTGTGTTTGGCAGAAGTAATGTCCCAGGGAAATAAAAAACTTAAGGAGATCTCAGTTAACGTGTGATGTGAAAAGGTACATCAGACTTCAAATTTAGACTCGATATATATGGATGTCTCCTTTTCTCTTTAATTATTGTATTGATTTTTATAGCTGCATAAAAGGAATACTAGAACTGCCAGTAACCATTGAACAGAGCTCGTATTCACCTTTGTGTCATTTAAAATTATTCCTTTTCTTTAGTGTTGGATTTCCAGGTGATAGTTTTACTTTTGAAAAGGATTTTCTTTTATTAGGTTTTTTGTGACTTGCATGATTCCTTTTTTATTTGAACTGTAGGATATGGATCCGAGGGACGACCTGATTCAGCAGTTGCAGGAGTTGATTCACTTCATACACCTGTGAAATAATGAGTAGGGATTAACTGAACTGGTACCGCTTAATTATAGGCTTCATGAAGTAGATTTATAATAAAAAATTAAGCTAGACCTGCTGAAAGTGTAGCAGAATCTGTGGAGATCTAAAATTAAGAGAGAGCCCCTGGTGTGTGTTATAGGAGACCTGAGAGAGCAAAGTTGTTAGGTGGTACCCTCCAAGGATTCCTCCATCATTCCAAGGAGAAGAGCAGCCAGGTCTCCCTCAGCAGCTCCAGGGAAGACATGCCCTGTCCCTCTGACTGCAGAAGCAAGTCAGACACATATACAGTGCAAAAACCATGGTTATTGCCCTGCTCCAAATGTCAGTAGTCAGGCACTGGGCTGCTCTACAGACATCTCCAAATAACTTTCATCACATAATTTGCTGCCTTTGATATTCCACTCCCCGCATCTCCCTCCCCACCCCCCCCCACCCCCC
>JAVJGI010000040.1:8715106-8734451 GCA_035590275.1 Ibycter americanus
CCCCCACCCCCCTTTCCTCTTTCAGGTCCTTCCATTTTACATCTTCTTGTCCACTCCCAAATAAACAACTTGCTCATAATTACCTTTTCCTTATTTGTCTTTCTACAAGTGCACCAAAACTCAGTATTTTTGGTAGTGTTTCGTAGGTAGTCTCAACTTTAAAAAGGTATTACTGGAATAGTTACCTAGGCAGTATGGACCTTGACTCCCCAAAAGAGGCTCCCATATTCTTCTGGAATGCTCTGTGAAGTTCAGCTGCTTCTCACGTAAGTCTCTCTGAAATCCAGGCATTCCTCATGGCTCTGACTGTAACTTCTTACATTGTTATCTGTTGCGTCCAGCAAGTTTTGTCATATCTGGTGGTTTCTGATGTGGTGTTCGGTTAGCTTAACCCCAGGCCAGTGCATGCATCTTCTTTCTCACAAGCTTCTCTGCAGCTAAATAGTCGTGTCCAGCCTAGAAGCTTACCCTGCTTTGAGCAGTGCGTTGGACTAGGTGATGCCCAAAGGTCCTTCCCAACCTGTTTTATAAGGTTTTGTGACATTACACATATGGTTTGTGTCAGCGTGTTATAATACAGGTAAACAAAGTCTTCATGCCACTTTCACTGAAGCCAGGAGCAATTTACTTTGGTTTCATGTAGTGCTGAAAAATTCAGACTCTAAACAGAATTCAAGTTACTGTTTATTCTTTGCAAAGAACCAGAAAAAAGATCTTCATGTCTTTTATTATTTTGCCAGTAACTGACCCAAAGAGATGGTCTTACCTGTCAAAGGTTGGGCATTATTTGACATCTTAATGCTGATTTCTCAAAAACTGAAGTCTATAAAAAGTATTCTGAACACTGAAATATTTATTCATAAATTTCTTTTTTTGTATATTGCTGTAATTAAGGAATTTTTTCATATTTTTATTTTGGGTTTTCAGTCCTAGAACATTTATAACTCAAACCCATATTAATATAGATTAAAAATTAAAAGATACGCAAGGTGCTCTCTTACTGAGAAAAGCAGTTGGTGCTGAGTGCCACGGAACTTTTAAGTAAAAGCTTATCTTTGCTGGACTTGGAATTTTGCAATTCGCCTAGTGGGAACTGGGGTTTTGGATCCAGCATACAGAAAATGAGCTAAGTCAGTCATAATCATCATGGACAGTGGTAAGTAAAAGTTCAGCATGTTTACTGTTTGAGGAAAAAAATCTGTTAAGTAGCATGCATTAAATGAAGAGCTTATTGGGAAATTGCAGTCAAGAATTTATTTAACTGCAGTGTTTCAGTTTGTGAAAAGCAAAACTTTATAGAAGGGTTGTTTCAATGAGAAAAATGACTCAGTTCTTTAGATATGCTATTTAAATATTTTAAAATTAAAATGATCTTTGCTTTGAAACCTAGCTGATTTTAAATGCTAAACCATTTTATTTAAACAAATGTTTTATTTTTATTGAAGTGGCTTATCTACCTTGTCTCAGTTTTCCTTCATTATTTCAGTAATGCTGCTACATTAAAAATGGAACAAAAGATCTGTTTTTCTTCCTGTCTTGTGAAGTAGATTAAAAACTCAGAAAGAGTTTTTAAAAAAACAGAAAGATCATCTCAGAAACAATGGTGACAGTTTATGTTTTGATTCAAAAGGAAGAGAAAGATTGACCAGTAAAAATGTATTTTAGTTATTTTCTATATTGAAATAGATCACATTCTAGGCATACTTTCTCACTGCTCTTGAAACACTGGAAAAAGAATGTTTTCAAATTTCTAGCATGCACAGTAATGTTTGTTTAAAAGGATTGGTCATTTAATGTTTTTCCCTAAAACACTGAGATATAAGTTTATGTAATCAATAACATATTTATCACCCTTCTAACCTAAGGAACATATATATAGTGTACATTATGTATCATCAAAATTTTCATAGCAATAATATAATCAATAAATTTACATTGTACATTATTTTAAGGAGTTTCAAGTACAGTGCTGGGCTGGTAGCAAACTATGGGAGGTAAACGTCTTTCTTAAGCATCTAGTTTCTACATTGGACCTCCCTTCCCTTTTTTTATTTTTTACCAGTCATTTTGGATGCTATCATACTTCTCAGAGGATCTCTTGCTATTCATTTTTGAGAAATAATTTGTTAGGACAAACAGTACCTGTGGATTATACACAAGTGGGCTGTTGCAAGTTCCTCCTATCTAAACTGGGTAATTGCTCATCAGATACTCATGGATTAGCTTTGTTCCCTGATTGGGACCTGACCTTTATAAATGGGAGGAATGACTCAGGAAATCACTGAAATCTTTATTCTGCTAGCAAGTTCCTTGCGAAGAGAAACAGCACAGAAGAAAAGCCTCTGCGACTCTGGGAATGTAAAAGGATCTTTGCACTGTCTTACATATCTGTATTATCCTTGACTAGCTGCATGGACTTCAGGTATAAATGTAGATGGATTGGACTCTGGTTGAGGAAAAGAGAGAGACGTGACTCGGATTCATGAATCATCTCTCTGTGTTTCACGGTTGTTCCTTTCACAGCAGGTAATGGCTAGCATGACTGTTTGTGCAATTATAGTTACAGAAACAGTAGCTGGATTTTATCTGACTAATTGTGTTTTTACTTTGTCGTGGTTCTGACAGTCACTTGCTGTGCAAATCATATGGGTATAGTTGCAACAAATATTTCTTCAGTTGTTGACTATGGCAGAGTACTTCTGTTACCCTGAAGTTGCTATGTGCCTGCTTATCCTATATGAAACAGTTTTGTATGACAGCTGAGGACAGGCATTGAATCCCTTAATTTTGTCTTAATGTCGTATTTTCACTAACTGTTCATTTTAGCATTAATTGCCTATCTACATGTAGTGCTGCTCTCAATTTAAGTACCTTTTCTGTTTTGTTTGCAAACTTTGCAGATCTCCCTTTGTTCAAGGAAGATCATATATTTCTTTACTTATTTGCATTCTTTTTCAACAGGATAACAAATCCATTGCTTTGTAGTGTTGAATAGTTTACTGTACCCATTCATGAATATAAGAATGCCTTCTAGTAACCCTCTTCAATGTATTTTCTAAAATCAATGTGTCTTTTAAAATCATCTCTACAGTTAACTGCTCACTGGAGCTATTTATTGCTAAAGGCAGCGTAGCACATCACAGCTCATCTTGCACATCATCTAACCAAAGCATCAATTAGACACACTTTTAAATATTGTGTTATGACAATAAGACTTGAATTTTGTAATAGTTCTAATGTATTTCTAGCATAACATTGGAGGTGAGGATCTTATGTGATCTGCCTGTTTGTAGTCTGGCAATGAAAACCTATTTTCTGATGGGAATTTCAAGGACTGACAGAGTTTTGTTATGGGGCATTGGTGGTTTGTATATAAAAATTGGTATTTATTTATATATATATAAAGGACTGGACACCCCCATATTTTTAAAATGTTGTTGATTAAAAAAAAAAAAAAAATCCTCTTTGAAAAACGTTTAAAAAATAATTAAAAAGCTTATCCTTATTTTCATATCATGCTGGGTGTCAGTGTGCCTAGGATCCTTTATTTGGACCACATGGAATCAGTATCTCCTTTGGCATATGATGTGCTGGATTAGTTGCCTAAGCTGTAATGTGGCTAATTCTTACTCTTTGTGAGTGGTGCCTCAGTTGATGCTGTCCTTTAAGAGATCCATTAAAGCTTGTGTTTAGTGATAAGCTACACACAGGATCAGAAGAGAGCACCTTGATCACTAGTCCACATTACTTTTTATAAATTCTTTGACAAGTCAAGAACTCCTGTTAAAGCTGCTATTTTTAGACCTTGGTACAAGACAGCCTTGACAGTCTTGTTTATTTAAAAAAAAAAAAAAAAAAGGAATGATAAAGCAGGTGCCAGCCCAAAAACTATTCAGGAGTTTCTTTTGCCATAAGCAGCATTAAAACCTTTTGAACATTTCTTGTGACTATTTATCTTCTAAGGCTGTTTCAGCTTTTCACACTCTCCGTTCATCTTCATGGAGCTGTTAGGTAGGGTTCCAGTGTTTCAGGTTTTTTTTCCTCTGGGGAAGCCTGTCTAGATATAACACATGACTAATCTACTTTAACCTAGGTGTTACTAGGAAGTAGTTCTGCCCAGGGCTGCTTGTGCTAGCTCAGCATTTCTGTTCTCTTAATTGCAGGTGCTGCTAGGCTTTCCTTCCAACTTCGTTCATAACACTATCTGAATTCCAGTTCACATGTTTCCTTCTGTAAGGAATGTGGAGTCTCTTCTATAAATAAGCTCAGAAGCTTTTATTCATACCATGTCTACTCCATTTTATGACCCCAGCTGGTTTAAATGATATAACCTATTCTGGCAGCAAAGGAACTTTTTAAGGCCTGTTAAGCTAACAAGGAGTCTGGATTTTGAACTGCTTTAATACTGGAGATAAAAGTCAAGGAGAAAGGAAAATTAATTTCTATCTAGAAGTTGATTCAAACTAATACTGGTAAATTGTTACGGCTACTGCTAGGATTTTAAAGGGAAATTCTGAAATTTTTTATTCCATCTTGACAAAATAGTCAGAACTAAAAAAGAAAACGAGAAATGCCAGTGTGTTAATGCTAGATAAAAAGTAATCTCTGGCTTTATCGGCTTCCTTTTACAGTGTGTATATATATATATTAATAACACAATATAATATATATACAAAGGAAAAGGTCAGACAAATCTGTTGTGCTAGAAATAGAGTTCATACTTGTGCTGTGTTGAAGGTTTAGTTACAAACTGTCTAAAATCAAACCTATCATAGAAATAAGAACAAAACCAGAGACTTTCAGTTAAGCCTCTGAAATACAAACTAATTTAAAACTAAGAACAAATTCAGTACCTGTTAATGCAAAGGGATGGCTAAGCTGTATTGTTTTGCAATCTTTACAGAACAACAATAGTATATTGGTTTCTGTGATGCAGAAGCTACTGAAATTTTAGAGTTGAGTCAGTAAAACAGAAATGTTAATAAAATTTGCAATAAACCTCATGAAATATATCACTGAGGGTAAAAGGAATATTTGGAAATATCTGCCTTGATGGAAGAATTAGAGAAAGAAAAAGAGACATTTTTAGATTTAAAAAGTGGCCTGGATTATGAGCATTGAGAAAGAAATCTTATGTGATACAAACTGTAGAATTAATTCTGACCCTGGAACTCCAAGCCAGTAGGAGGAATGGAGCCTCATAAATAGGGATTGTTTGACGCATGTCTGTCAGTCAGGATACTATTGAAAAATTCATCACACATTACTATCTGAAATAATTTTATGAATTTAAAATTATTTAATGCTAACTCTGCAGCTAAACACTACTGTTACCTTTAAAAAAAGTGGAGAGAGTAATTTACAAGTTCCTGGGCAATGACTAAATTTGGGTATCTAATTACAACTTTAGAGCGTATAAAAACCATTTGGTGTCAAATTGTCTTTATGTTATGTAGTATATAGAAAATTACTTTCCAGAGGACCAGCTAGCTTACTTTTCCAAATAAAATATTTGGGTCTGGAATTATTTTTTTTTTTTTTTTTTTTTTTTACTGTTTTAGAATATCCCGGAATGTATGTGTTCCTTTTCCTTAATAATATTCCAGGATAAACTGCTAGTTTTTGCTTCTTCCTTGGATTTTAGTATGGCTGTTCCTTTCTTTGAAGTGTAGGAGGTAAAGGGGGAGAAGAAACAAAAAAGGAGGGCATTTCTTTTCCTTTTCTTGATTTTTATTTGGGCAGTGTCAGCAAGAGTGGTGTACTCATCAAAGTAATTTGTTTTACAGAATGTGTTTTTCTGATTGTAAATTGAATGTAAGAGTATCACAGCTTTTCTCACATACTGTATAACATCGTGTAATCATTAAGCCTATGCAGTTGTCCTTATACTGTTTTATTACTTTATATTGTATACATATTTTCTGAATCGCGTGTCATCAGTTGACCTGATCTGTAGTTGTATGTGAAATGTGGAAACTAGAAGAGCTTTTTGTATACGGAAGGTAAAAAGGTAGGGAAATAAATACTAGGTTTGCACTTCCCTTGACAAGTTCAGCATATCTGTTCCTAGATACATATATTTTGTGTGGAATATTGTTTCATGATTTTTGTTTTCACTTAATGTTTTCTTTGTCAGCAGTCTTCCTCTTGAACTGTATTAACTGGATTTCTTACATTTCACAGAAATTGTACTGCTGTGGTTTTTTACACACAGACGTGTAAATATAATCTCTGCTAGCTTCACATATTACCTTTAACAGCTGCATCTGTTTCCGCTTCAACCTTTCTACTTGCTTCTCTATCTCGATTTTTTTCAGTGATTTTTCAGTTTCCTTGTTGTATACTGTTCCATATATTCTTCTGTTATTTCTCTTTTCATGTCTCATTGCTTTATTGGTTTTCTATCCCTTTTTATTTTCTCACTCCCCTCCCCTTCTCCCCACAACAGAATTTCTGTTCCCTTATATGAAAGAACAAGCTTTATTTTTCAAGGCGGCTTTCTTTTGTGGTTATTTCTATTTATTTTGGAAAAGGGAGTTTATATGAAATAATTTACTAGGTGAAATAACAGTCAGATATAATAATATAAATAAATAACACATTACTGTAGACAGTTTTGGGGTTTCGGTGATTAGAAGTGGTCTTCACCAAAAGACTGTGTGTAAGTGTGAAAAAGAGGTACAAGAAAGAACACCCCTTGACATTATACAGCCATCAGCTGGGTTTGTTGGCTTAAAGAAGTGAGGAGGGAGATATCCAATGCTCTTTTTTTTCCCCTCTGTTTCTTTAGGAAACCGACTGAGTTCCAGGACGATAAAGATTAGCTTTCTGAATTGAAATATACTTACATATAAAATCAGCAATAATTTGGGAGTTCAGTATCTCATGCAGTTATCTTACAAATTAAAGGAAACTTCCTTATGCTGTTGAAATGAAAAAGTAGTCCAGTTTACCATTTCTGTAAGATCTGTCAATACAGAACTATAGTGTCAAAACATTTCTAGTTATTGAAGTTGCTATTAAACTATGTTAAGAACATTTTATTTATTTTTGTTTGGTTTTAGTCTCATACACATAGCTACAACATAGCTACCACAAAGGGGCAAGACAACAACATGTAATACAGATTTTAAATGCTTTCCAGAACAGTTTTGACACTACTTTTGTGTGCTGGTTTTGGCTGGGATAGAGTTAATTTTATTCATAGGAGCTAGCAGTGTTCGTAACACAGCAATATTTTAATTATTGCTGAGTAATATACAGCATCAAGGCCTTTTCTAATTCTCACACCACCACACTACCAAGTAGGCTGGGGCTGCACAAGAACTTGGTAAGGGACACAGCTGGGACAATTGACCCCAACTGACCAAAGGGATATTCCATACCATGTGGTGTCATGCTCAGCGTAAAAGCTGGGGGGAGAAGAAAGGGGGGGACATTTGGAGTTGCAGCATTTGTCTTCCCAAGTAACTATTATGCGTGATGGAGCCCTACTTTCCTGGAGATGGCTGAACACCTGCCTGCTAATGGGAAGCAGTGAATGAATTTCTTGTGTTGCTTTGCTTGCACACATGGCTTTTGCTTTACTTATTAAACTGCCGGTGCATCAACCCATGTTTTCTCACTTATACTCTTCAGATTGTCTCTCCCATCCCAATGTGGAGGGAGTGAGCAAGTGGCTGTGTGGTGCTTAGTGGGCAGCTGGGGTTAAACCATAACATCTTGTCAGATTGACTAGCATGTGCAGAAGACACTGTTAAAAGCACTGAAGATTATGTATCATGTCTGTATTGCACAGGCTGAGAAATACTTGGTGCCTCATTTTTTCATGTGAAGTTCCATAGATCAGCTCTACCAGCCTTGGGAAAAGAGACTAGAGACCAACTGTAGATGAACGATTTGCCTTCATCTACCTAGAAATTTCACTCTTTTCTGCCAATTACCAGAGATCCTCAGGAGTACTGTATATTCTTTTGGAAATCTGTGAACCTATTCTTCAGAAGTATAAAACAAAAAATAACATCCAAATTTTCTTTTTGGTACTAGCCCATTATTCTGTCTTTGGTCTCCAGGTCAATACACCATTATTTCTGCAGTGCTGAAGGATACAACATTGGCAATAGGCTAAGCACAGGCAAAGCAGAAAGAAATATATTCCTGCCTGAACATTTATATCTAAACAATGATGTTGATTTGAAGCTGGTGGGATTTTGAAAATGCAAGAATTTGTTCTGACAGGGAGGAAGTCTAGAGGGCAGAGGGAGAAGTCAGAAAGTGTACAAGAAATGTAATTTATTACAAGTTCTATAACTATTTGTCACTCTGTCACTGTGGGAATGAAAAGGGTCCCCGAGGGATGTGACAAAAGATTAATAGAGCTGTGCTGAATGTGCATCTGCAAAACTGAATCATTCAGATGAATTCAAATGTGGTCAATTTGATTATGGGAGATGGGGGACACTGAGATTCAGGAGAAGTCTCTGCTGCTAAGGGTGAATCTCCTCGTGATGGTGAAGCATACACATTTTGCATCGCTGTGCTCGTACTGGTTTCCTGGGAATTCATTATACTGACTGTCTGCCACACTAAGCAGTAACTACTCCATTGTAATGATTCCCAGCAATGCTGGTGGAACTTTCCCACCTCATCTTATTTAGTTATTTATTTTAATTTTAACTTAGTCTCTCAAGATACACAACTCATTTTCATGAGGGCTCCCCGGAGACAACAATAAGACAAGTCTACTCTGCAGTTACATATATCATTATAACAAAAAACATAGAGCAGGACACTTAATCTGAAGCTGCAGACAAGAGCACTGAGCAGTCAGCATCTCAGTATGTTAACTTAAGGCAGCAATTTAAGGGATTTCAGAAAGTTCAGTCCTTTTTTTTTTCAGTCAGTCACAGTTCAGGCTTGTCTATTCTTTGCTTTACTCTCTCTTCTGTGTTAACCATTCAAGTCTTTGCACCTGTACTTCCCCCTGTAAACAAGCTTTGCTGTCTTCATGGCAGATTGGAGGTTTCTTTGGGGGGTGTGTGTGTGTGAGGTTTTTAATGCATGTTTACACTAGACCTTTAGTAGGAGGGTGCTGAGCAAGTAAGAATGAGGACCTTTGTATTGAGCATTAATTAGGCTTTGTTTTTCAAAGAAGTTTACCAGAGTGAAAACACTTCGAAGAATCTTCACTAAAAGTCCTTCCTGTTTTAATTGTTGAATTTGTCATAGTGGTAATTATTCTCCAGGTTTCACACACAGTTCAGGAACACTTGAGGTCTGAACTTCTAAGCATGATTATAACAGGAAATAGATGCCAATGTAATTATTACTATTGTTTTAGAAAATATTTGTTCAGAATAAAGAATTTTAAGACTTTAATTTTGGGGGCAGGTTTTTAACAGTTAACCTCTGAATTGAGTTGAATAATATAGTGGTTTTGACCAAATGTAAATTTAATGCCTTCTGGTTAATGTTAATGCTAAGAAGAACAGATATTTTTGAGATGAAGAAGCCATGCATAGTTTGCCACTTTTTTCTCTTTGGTCGAGGTCATATGTTATCCAGATTGTAAAATAACACAGTTTACAGGCTCCATGTTGATATTTTCTTTTTTTTTTCCTATGGATGATTGCTGACAGGAGGGAGAAACAAAGTTCTGTATAGTAAATCCTAATTTGTTGTTATCTTCTGCACTCATTTAGATTTACTCTTTTATAAGGAAAGAATTTTCCACCACCACCATCCCCACAGTTTTTGTAAAGGAAAATTCAGTAATAATGTTTTCAGATACATTGTAGATATGCCATTCTGATAAATCTCAATGCACTTTATATACCATTTTTAACTTATGCATTGCTTATAGTCTTATGAACTGGTATTTCCTGAGATGGAAACAAAGGGAAGAAAAATAATACTTGAATGGATAAAACTGCAGCCTTATTATTTTGTGAGGTACTCCTTAATTTTAATGTATCTGAAGTATAACAATGACTAATCTTTTTAGATAGCTCATCTGTACATATAGACATCTTTAGAAGGAAATCACATGCCTCAAGGCAAAACCTGATTTTTAGAAAGAATTGGGAAAGAATGAAGAAAGGCAAGGAAACCAAGGAAGTATATAGTTAGAAGTAGATGTGACACCCAGAATGTCTGGATTCTGTCTCTGGCATAACTTAGACTTCATACAACATATAACTGAAAAATTCCTATTAAATCACATTTGTACTTGAAAAAGGTAATACATCATTTTGTATGAATGTGTTCTGGGATGGGATGTGAGACTTGGTCTTTGTGGGGGTTGAGGGGAGATTACACTGATATGGAAATAAGAAGCAGGGTAATACTGAATGTCTAAAAATATCTTCCCTCAGTGGAAAATACCATACAGAGTTTCTTTTTGAGCTCCTGTCTAGCCACAAGAGACTGGAGTTCTTTCACTTCAGCATAACCCACTGTCCTGAACTGCATAATAGCAATGGAAAATATGTCCTTTCTGCTTATTTCTAATGTACAGCAGTTTTGAAGAATTCTTCCATTATTCTGATGAGAAACTATACTTAAATGAGTACAGAAGAAAGTGTGATTAAGCTTCCAGTATTATTATGGATTTGAAAAGAGCATAAAGGGGGAAAAAACAAACCTGCAGCCAAAAGACAGTTGATGAGCTTCCTTCCTCTGCAGTATTTTCCCATCTAATTTGTAAATTATTGTTTAGTTCTTCAGAGATTTTGAATTTGTTCTGTTGGGTTCCCATGAAACTTAGTAACAAAGTTAGTTTAATTGTGTTTCTGTTTACATAACTTGCAGTGGCTTTATGATACTCAAACAAAGCCAATATTGGAAGACGGTTCTAATTTTTGTACGTTTAGTTGCATGTTTTGAGACTCCTGATTGACTGATTGTTGATATTTTCAGATAACTGAACAAACTATTACCGCAGGGTGACTATTTCTCTGAGGTTGAAGAGTTACTTTGTTTCGTTCAAGGTACTTTGCTTTAAAGTGCTACATTAACTTCCATGTCCATTTGCACATTTTACTATTGCAGTATAAAAAAAAAATATATTTTCCTTTTCGAAGCTGAGGAAATACTGTCATTGCAAACTTAGATGCTTTTATAAAAATAATACTGATCATCTAAACAACCGTACCTGAACTTTCTGTCAGTATGAAATAATTTAGTGAGGTTCTGGTATGATACTGGTTGGAATTTACGTAAAGCACAGGGTGTAAAAGTGCACATTTTGACTCAAGAGTTTCTGTCAGTATGTTCTAATAGTGACTCAGAATCCTCAAAGCCTGGTTTGGAAGCTTTTCTTCAAAACCTCTTATAGCATTGGTATTTTTCACCATGTTGGATCTCTGTACAGAAGATCAAGAACTCATGTGAAATGAATTATCAATCACCATCTATCTAATGACACTGTAGCAGTAACTTGATTTTACTGTGAGACCAGGTCAGTGATTTGCCGGTAATGGCCAAAGGAACTGTCCTGAATCATCCAATTTTTCATAATGTGAATGTTCTCATAGTTTGGAAGAGCCATGCTAATTCTTAAGGTACTTTAAAAACAACCTGAAAACGCTTTTACAGGAAGGATTGAAAAGAAATTTTAGTTACAATGTGAGTCTTTGAAAGACTGGTTAGTACAGCTGTGAGTGTAATCTAAGGTCAGAAACCTGAAAATTTCTGGTTTTAGTGATGAGTAAGTGGCTTTCTTTTCTTTCTTTATTAGATAGAAAATGGTCGGCTGTGGAACTCTTGTGAAGACCTCAGAAGAAATATAAATTTTTCCAGTCAGCTTTTCATAATGTAAATATAATTTGAGCTTTCCCAAATGGGCAGCTAAACCATGAACAAGCAGAAAAACCCATTTTGGACTGTATTTCTGAACCAGGCTTCACCTTCTGTCTTGGGAACTTATTAAAGGATTACAACTGAAAAAGACAAGAGAAAGAAAACCTTCAACAGGAAGCTTATCCTACAATGAGAATTACAAGTACATCTTGTATCTGCCCAGTCCTAGTTTGTCTCTGTTTTGTGCAGAGGTGTTACGGAGCTGCTCACCATGGCTCCATCAAGGTGACTAGAAATCAAACCAAACACATAGAAGGCGAAACAGAAGTGCATCATCGTCCCAAGCGTGGATGGGTGTGGAATCAGTTCTTTGTTTTAGAAGAACACATGGGACCAGATCCTCAGTATGTAGGAAAGGTAAGGCCATTGTCTTCTTCTTAGTTTTGGTTTTCCCATTCCCTAAATTAGATGGCACCTCCTTTTTTAAAGGAGGACACCTCTTGGATTGCTACATGCATGCACAGTGAACTTGCCAATTGTCTATGTATAATTTATCTGTTTATTATTTAAAAAAAATAAATAAGTAGGATGAAGATTTTAAAATATGATAAAATAGCATTTTTTTCTGAGCTTAGCTAAATGCTGCAGTGAGTGCAGCTGATCCTCTTACATCAGGTTCTAGAACCTCAAATGCATGGGGCTTCAATATGTCACTGCTAAAGACTGCCAGACTATTTCAGAATAAGATTCAGTTCTACTTCAGGGAATATTATAAATACAGTCTAGGCTCTATAGGGTAATCATTCTACTCTGAGGTTAGGGTGGAAAAGGGCTCCTCCAAAGGTGTGTTACTTGTTACAGTTCCTCAGAAGCATGTGAGAACAAGCAGCCCTGCATTTATGTTTTGACATATATAATGAGCTTCAGGCATAAAGTTCATGCTGGTGCAGTTGTAGGCTGGCCAACTGAAGTCTGGTTTATCATGTGTAATGTTGTCTGTATAGCTTGGGTTTTAAATTTCCATTAAAATAACACAAAACTGTATATATAGCTTTATTGCAAGATATATGACAGATGGAGCTTTTCTCCCCCCTGAATACTCTCTTTCAGCATTATGACAGAATTTTTTATTGCATAATCTAGTTGAGTCTTGATTTCCATAATGAAAATGGAAAAAGACATTGAATATGAGGGGTGAAGGAATACTGTTAATGGGAATGAAGGCATGGAAAAGGAATTAATTTCATTTTAGTTTGTCTTCAAGTTGGGAATCCTGAAAATTCTATCTTAGAGTGTTAAAAATATCCAAGGAAACCGGTAGCTTCTGAAATCACAGATGTCTGGTAGCAAAGGCTTTCAAATTTGAACAGGGGCTTTCAAATCTGAACTAAAAATAGCAAGTGGAGCATCTGTATTTAAGATACTATTAACACAAAGACCAAAAAAACCCATTTAGTTATGCCAACCTTAGTAGAATACCAAGTATTTCAGCATAGTGAAAATTGTTGAGATTTGTACAGAAAACGTAAACTGGGGAAGGGCCTTCCTACATGGAAATAGTGAGTTGCATTGAAAGAGAAGCTTTTGGAACAGGTAAGGGGATGAGGAGATACACTACCAAACCCATCTCAGATTGATTAATATTTTAATGAATATTTTTTGAATAGAAGAAACATTTTACAAACATGTTGCTGATGCAAAGCTACGCAGGAAAATCAAAATGTTGTCTGGAAAGAGCTAGGTAGCGTGAATAAGACTTGGATATGGAGATACAGAGTAAACTTCAGGACCACAATTTGATAAGGCTCTTACAGAACAATATTATGCATTTCTATTATACACTACTGTTTGTCAGTTGTAAGTGACAGAGGAAGAGAAAGATCTGGTCACCGGATCAATTATTGCCTCTACTGTCACACCTTAAAGAAGGTAATATGATACTAAGCTGCAAAAGCTGAGATAATCTAGAGTTAAAGTGATATTGAAGCCATTGTGGGAGATAATGTTGACCTGTTTACTGCTGTGATTACTTCTGGCCAAGAAAAATGAATTTATTTATGAAGCTATACAGAGAAAATTGAATGCTATGGTTGTGGTGGTGGTGGAGAATAAAGTATGTTTAATTACTCCCCCAAACAGTGGAGAGCACATATTGTTCTATAAATACTTTTCAGAAGGAACCACAAGAGAAAGAGAAGAGCTATTTAAGTTGATTTGCCTTTTTCTTGAAAAAATGAGATTTTGGTGGCCATGACTTAATTTAGAACGGCAATAAGAAAATAAGCCAGATCCTGAAAGAGTCTACTAGTAGGAAGAGTGAAAACAAAAATCTGAAGACTTTTCAAAATAAAACATGCTTGTCTTTATGAAAGCACTAACAGACATGATCACATGCATGCAAGAACAGAGGTCTGGATTCAGTGAGCTGAAGGATGGTCCCTTTCAGTTTTATGTTCCTATGATAGCATTATATATGTTCTTTCATCCTCTGACCATGATATTAATGCTACATTTACAAACGTCAATGAATAGGATTTCTTTTAATCCTTTGTGGTTAAAATGTGGCTACGTGCCTTGTTTGGGGACGTTTCTTCCTCTGTACTTACCTATTTTTCTCTCCTTTTCCTCAAAGAAATCCCTGTGGTGTTCATAATTCTCTGCTCAGAGTATTTCATGTTAGTAAGCTTATTTTTGCAGAAGCTTTGTAGGACTTAGAAGCATCTGCACTCTATTTTCCATTTGTTTTAATGGTTCTGATGACCTGATTTATTGCAAAGATCAATCATATTAGCTCAGACATATATTTTTAATTCAGAAAAAGGAAAGCCCGGCTGAGACTGACATAATATTAATAATTAGCAACATTTCAGTAGCGGTCATTGTGCATGAGTTCCTTTTCATTTTGAAAAATAGCTGTTTTACTGATGTTGCATTTAATTGTACACACTTCATTAAGGTGTCATTCTACATGCCTTTAATTTGACAAGAGGTTTTCATGCAAAGCCCCTCAGTTTATGAAGGAAGGCTATGTGAGCGGTGCCCTTTAATTCCAGGCTTCTGTTTGGTGGCAGCGTGCTATCAGTTCTGTCAATTACTAATTCTGTAGAAGACTCTGCTTCACTGGTGAGAGTTTTGCCATTTGAGATCTGTCCTTTCACATTTTTCACACCCAATTTGGGAGTAAAATCACAGAAAGCAGAGTCATTGTGTACAATACTGTTATAATGATTACAGTCATTGTCATGGAAATGCACACTGAGGACAAGAATAGGGTAGGCCTGCAATGAAAATGGTAAGGTTTCTCATTCTTATTGTGAAATGGCTGTCAAGAGGATGGATTAATTTACTGCCATCATCTGTTATACAGCAAGTGTTAGGACAACAAGTCATCATTATATTTTAATATAAAGCATATCCCCATTCTTCTAGTCATTATTTCTTTTCTCTACAAATGTCATTTGGAGACTGGAAGTCTGTATAAACTTATTTTGTGTTAGCCATAGTCAGAAGGTTTTTATAGGAACATGGCAAAACGCAGGTCCTGGAAAAATGAGGTTGTGGTAGAAAGGAGAAATTATCCTTTTGTAGGTGTCGAGTATTTTCTGTGGTTATGGGATTATTGAACCAGTTCCCTGCTGTTGCACTTGGGATAGGTTTTTGATGTTTCAGTGTTATCTTTTCCTGAACAAACAACTCCAAAAATAGTTTTGTGTTAAAAAAAGGTATCTTTAAAGAATTTAAAACTACAATGATATATTTTTCTAAAATGATGGATTATTTGGGGAGGGTTTCTTGAAAACTTTCCTATGATCAATAGTGTCGCTCATCTGTGGGTGCAAGTATGTGTGTGTGTGTTGCAATGGAGAAACTGGAAATTTGATTAAGCTGGAACAAGTACGCTTGTCTCAAGCAGCTTTAATCCGCAGAACCAAGATATCAGCTACATGAGACTTCCTGACTTTTGCATCTCTGACAAAAATTATTCTAATGAAAACATAGCTGTGAGCACCGAAAGGGGCAGAGTTAGTGAATGCAACATGGCCTGGTGAGGAGTTGGGTACTGACTGCACCAGCTCAGAGGAATGAAGATTCTCCTGAGGCAACTAAGAAAAAAATTCTGCTATAGGGCTGCAAGCGTTAACATATCTCAGTTGCCATAGCTGATACAGTTTGCATTTCTCTCAGATTTTCTGCATGTTTCCAGGTTAGATAATTCATGTGTCAGGGTATGAAAAACAAATAACAAATAAAGAATTTTAGGAAAGAAGAGCAACAGAGTATGCATTTCAATCCATAACATTCTTCATTTTGAATTTTCACACCTCTTTATCCCCAGAAGGTCTGTTCCTTCTGATATTTCTAAAAAGTGACTTACACTGGAAGCAGATCTTAACTACACATTCACTGTTCTTTTTACTTTGGAGAGAAAAGTAAATGTCCAGTGGTAATGGGAAGATCAGTGTTGGTTTGAGGCTGAATGAGTCATGCTATTAGAGGGAATAGCAGAGGAATGTAATGAACAAGACTGACACTTAATTTCTCTGTGGACCCTTTGGATCTCTGAAATACTAAACATATACCTCTTAATCCACTTCAGATGTCCTCTGAAGAATAAATAGGAATGGGGTTTCAGGAAAATCCACACAGAGTTGAATATGCCTGCATTTTTCTTCCCAAATTTGGGGGACAGGGGAGTGACACTTTACTTAGTTCTTATATTTTACATACCTGAATTCAAAAACACATTCAGATTTGTATTGATGGGGGAGATAAGGAAGTATGAAACAGTTAGAAATGAGTGTGACTACAGGAAGGGGAAGAGGAAAATAAGGAGTTTTAAAATATCCAGAAATGATTGTATTGGAAATTAGATTAGGAAGGATATCGCAGGTCTTTTGTTGGATTTTCAAGACAGTAATTCTATTAATTTGTTATTTTACTCTTGAGAACAGAAATACAGCATAGCAGAATTGTCATTCAAAATTCTTTTTCAAATATGGTGACATGTCATTGCAATAAATTAGTTCTAATACAGTAAAGTGAATCTAATCTTCCCTGATCATATCAAGACAATTTCACATCTCAGATTTAATGACAGTAAGGGGAAAATATGTATACCTTAGAATATGTGCAGAGGAAAAAAACAGAAGTGGAGTTTTACAATTAAAGTGCCTCTATTCAATGTCAGAGGTGTACGTAAAATAAAGCATATCAGATGTTTCAGCATTCTAAATATAAACAAACAGTTCAAAAATTTATTCTGATAAAAAGTGTTTTTCTTTTATGATAAAGAAAATGAAAATGAAAGTGTAGATAGTATATCTAAAGATTTTACATATGGCTTGTTACCCATTTTCATGCCTTTGTAAAAAAGCATGCAAGTGGCATAGCATCTAGAATAACATGCATCTCATTTTCTACCTTTGAGGTTGCTAGTCTCACAAGTAATGTATTTAGATGAAATAATTTCTCTATAGGTAGTGAAAATGTGGTAGCAATAACAACCTATATATGCAAGCACAGATTTTTCTGTTCTTTTATGGACTTTGGTTGCTTCTTTAAAATTTTATACTACAATAGACCTATGTAGAAAATAAAAAGGAGAGGGATTTTGGCTCAGCAGGCTTTAATATCACATATTTCATGTGTCTAGTGTGAAAGAGATTAACTTTTTAATTCTTCCAGGGCTCATAGAAAGGGGAAAGTTGAACATTGAATGAATACACTTAATATTTCAGCAAAGATTTTAGCTTCACGATTTTTAATTCCATTTAAGACTGAGATGGACAGCTTCTTCCAAAGGACCTCTCAGCAAATCTGTGCAACACCGAGATTACAAGTCTTTGCACTGAAAAAGTAGAGGTTTGTATATTTAACATATCCCCTTTCATTTAAAAAAACCCAACATAACAAACCAAAAAACCACCACTTCCCTGTGACAGTGTCTCCATAGGTCACTGACCTCAGATTTTATAGTACTTTCTCTTTACTTCTGTCTTTATGGTTTTCTGCTCTCTGATTACTCAAAATCGTGTTCTTCCCTGTGACAGCATTTTCATTGCATTAGACTGCTAACCTCAGATTTTACAGTACTTTTTATCTGTTTTGATCTTTTTATGCTTTTCTGCTCTCTGGTTACTCAGGTCCTAATTCTTGTCACCCTTACTGTTGCTAGATAACATTTTGATTCAGTGCCATCAAAGTTGGTGGAAAGCTGACACTGATCATATAGGACAGTGCAGATTTCTTTATTCTCTTTTCTGTCTCCCACAGTTGCTCAGGGAGCAGCCTTACCAAGAAACAGAGGAAATGTGCCCTTTCCATCTTAACTACTGTGATCAAATCCAAGATCAGTATTGCACAACATTATACGGTCCTATATCATGTTAGCCATCTTGTTTTCTACTGAATTTTTACAAAAAGCTAACTCAAGACTGTTGTGAACCTAAAAACTTTTCAAAATAAAAATGCACACATCTGTAGTTGCTTTTTATGAGTTCTGTTGACACAGACAGCCCCCTTTGCCACCTCCGTGCTGATAGTAATCGTAGCTTTATTCAAGAACTGTTATTTGGTTACTCTTTGAGAGGTTGAGGGCACATTACTGAAGTTCTGCAAGTCATAGAATGCTGTGGCTCTTTAGATCGTATTTATTATTTTTAAAGTGGAATCTCTAAACGTTCAAAGGTTATTTGGGGGAAAATCAAACTCAAGGGAAGAGAGTGCTTTCATCAGCCTGATCGATCTAACTCCTCTGCCGTGTTCAGCCGTATCTAGAGGTTTCCTGAAGCACAGTGCTGGTGCTGCAGCCCCTTGACAGAAGATGGCTGTACGCAGGCTGACACGGGCAACGCGACTTGACAGACCAACCAAACAGGACAGCATGAACATGCTGCAGTTCAGACCTCATCCAAAAACATGGGATAAAGTGTTTACCTGGTTTAACTTCATTGAAGTCAATGTGGAATTGCACCAAGAAGAAACTTGGGTCTTTTATGTCAAAACACTGACATTGATCTATTATGTCAAAGTAGTAACTGTTTTTGTGGGGAAGCTTTATACAGTCTGTTGGTTCTATATTGCAAAACATGTTGCTGTGTGGAGACTGTTATTTCAATTAACGGTTCAAAACAATTTTGTCAAGGTGATCTAATCTTCCCCAAGATTCTTGTGGACTGAAAAAGTCTGTGTACAACTTGACCTCTCTCTTTTTAAAAAAAAAAAAAAAAAAAAAATCTTCTTACCGTTTTTGTGATTTTGACACACCAGCACCTGAAGTTCTGTGACTTTTACACGTTCTTTGTGTTTAACTATGCACATGAAACCAACATCTTTTAGGTGGAACTGCCATTTCTCACTTAAATGTTTTAGTAGGTTTTTTTTGTGCGGAAAGCCAGCCTTGATCCTGCCTAGCCTTGTTCCTTCCTTCATTCTGCTTTTCATTTTGATCATGTGTTGGTTCTACACGGCCGGGGGCAGGCGCGGGGGCGCTGCTCCGTGAGGCGGTGCCGGGGCTGCCCCGTGCCGGCCACAGCCGGTTCCCGCC
>JAVJGI010000040.1:8734684-8751718 GCA_035590275.1 Ibycter americanus
GGGCGGGTGGTTCCCTGCGGCCCCTGGGAAGGGCCGGCTGGAGCGGGGCACAGCGTGAGGAGGGAGAAGCGGCTGAGAGGAGCTGCTATGAGCAGTCCCCCATTCCCCACCCCCCTGTACCCCTTGGAAGGAAGAAGTAGAGGAGTCAGGAGTGAAGGTGAGCCTGGGAAGGAGGGTGCGGGAGAAAGGTGTATTTTTTTTCCCCTCACTATCCTGCTCTGTTTTAATCGGCAATAAATTAAATGCGTTTTTCTCATGTTGAATATGTTACGGTAATTGGTCAGTGATCTCCCTGTCTTCATTGCAACCCATGAGCTTTTTTTCATCTTACTTTCTCCCATGTACTGTTGAGGAGGGGGAGTGAGAGAGCACTTGGGTGGGCAGCCAGCCAAGGTTGACCCACCACAAAGTTGGTGTGGTACAACTTGCTTTTTCTTTAATTTCATGTTTAACTTATGCCATACTCTGTATGCATGGCTTCTGTCACTTGTTATATCAAAACTATGTAAAATGCCAAAATACTTAGTTTATTAAAAAAAAAAAAACCAAAAAGCCAAAACCCCAACAAAACAGTGGTGCATCAGTTATGTCCATAAGATGTAGCAATGAGGAAATAAAGATAATTCTGCAATCTTTTATATTAATCTTAAACTTGGTAACTTCATTTTTGAAGATACTTAGCAGCTAATCTTAAATCAGTAGGTGATGAAGCTGAAGATATGCTGAGAAACTCAACTGCGAAATAGCATGTCAATTACTTCTCAAGTACCTTCTCAAACTTATTTTAGAGGTGCTCATTCATGTTCATTGCCTGTGTAACTTTTCACAACCGCATGGCATGTTGCGTTTGTAAAGATGATGCTGCATCATTTGGCTATTCAGTATATTTTACCAATTAATTTGAGGTGTATTTATAAAAGGAAGTGTTAGTTGGGCTTTTACTTGGTTTGTTCATATAATGACAGGAACACTTCTTGAATGATTTAAATTCTAGATTAAATAATCCTATTATGTCAAGCTACAAAGATTTTAAAAGTGCAGGAAGTCGAACATGATAATTAAGCAAAGAGAATGCGTATCACCACAGTTAGGTATTTTCTCCTTTTTTCATCTAGAAGGATGTGACAAATGAAACCATGCAAAACATGCTTTAGCAGGAAGATACCCTCTTTTTCTAAGGGGGAGATGTCTGTAAAAGCACAGGGATTTCAGGTCTAGCAGCTTATTAGCTCATCTCAAAATGTAGGAAAAAGAGAGGGTACGAGACTGCAGTATTCCCAGACTCATAGTGACGTTTGCACAGGGTTATTTACGCAGTGTATTCTGTAAGGCAGTAAAGGTAATGACTCATATTGGTTGGTTTTGAATGTTGCCTTCTCAGCAGTTGCTTCTTTGCGTTATTAGGTACTTTGCCTACACATCATCTTTCAGTTGTTGTATCAAAATTATGTGTAATGCTAAAGTTGTAATTCTTTGTGTTCTAGATGACACACAATTTTTAATGACAATAAAAAATTTTCAGACTATATGAAGTAAAGCAGGAGATCAAAGGTTTAAATTTAAAACTTATCCATTGTTCCTAATAATGTAACACAGAGTCTATGAAACTAAAATCACAGTGGTGAATTTTCAGTTTAATCACCTTTCTAAATATGTAATTTCTAAAATGCATAGGTTTGGGGTTTTTTTCTAGTTGTAGTGGAAAACACCAGCGTGTAAAAATACAAAAGCACTGTTTCAGATTTTCTTCATGTTTATTTTCTGCTTATCAGGATTAACTCTGTTTTGTTCTTGGTGAACAGTTTTCATTTAAATAGTTATTCTCACAGGTTTATCAGCTGCAACTGAAAGAATATATTGTAAGTAACAATGAAAAGAACACAAACACTTTTGTTCAGAAAGAAAGTGCAGAGATGGTATCTACGTTCAGATTATGCTCAACAACTTACAGTCAAGAACCTGAGCAGAGTTAAATCTGCATGTCTGGGGTTAGAACAGAATACCTTTAAAGTCATCTTTTGTATTCTTGTGATCTTGGTTCCATTTGCTAAAGAGTCTATTCCCTTCAGGATCTGGATGAGGTTTTCTAAAAGACAGGTTGCCTGTATGGAGCTGTTCAGGGCAGGGTAGGACAGTTGCAAAGATGTCTCTCCGCAGAATGGTATTATTAAAGGACTTGGAGAATAAGCTCACCAGAAGAGCTTGTTCTAAGTCTGTTACTCAAGAGTAGCAGTGTATCTGTCCTACATATTGAACATTTGTATCGAATCTTTCTTTTTCCTTTTAGAATAGTTTGAAATTTTCCATTAGGTTACAAACAAACAATTCCCAGTCATCACGGGTAATAGTTTATATTCATGAATTTAGACTTGGGGTTTACCTTCCATTTAGTGTATAATTAATTTGTGTGGCATGGGGAATTGGTATGTCCTTGTCTGTTTTGTTGTCAGATATGTGTAACCTTAACTGTTGCCAAAAATATATTTGTTTGGTTTGTTATTATCCAGTGAATTAGCATACTCGATACTTAAGGTATCAGTATAAATAATACAGTTTTTCAAAGTCTCATATTAAAAACATACCAATAATTACATTTCTGCTGAAGAGATCTTTTCATATTAGTCAAAGGACCTACTTGAGCCGTTCTTGTTATAATGTGTTGGTAATTATAGAGTGCTATCCACAAACAGAACCATTCCTTTAACTCATGAAAACCTGTTTAGGAAGACTTTTCTGTATATGTTTACAAAACAAATAGAAAAGCTTATAATTAATATAAATATAGTGTCTTTTCGAATGCATGGTCCATTACATATTTTTATATATTTATTTTGTAAGTTTTTAGTATGTTTGTATTGCTGTATTTATTTTGCTACTTAATATTAATTGTAAATTGTAATCGTAAAATTCAATGCTATCCTAAATAGGTATCATTTTGGACCTGCTAAAGTAGTGCAGAAGCAATGTTTCCACGCCCTTGATGTATGAATATTTTCTGTTTGAAAGCCTTGAGTCAGATAATGACAACATAACCATTTCAACAGATCAGAGAGCATCTGTGTGGATGTTTCAGATGTAATATTAAAACTACAAGAACATTGTCATTACCCTGCTGACTGGAATAACAAAGTTGCTGATGACATGTTGAGGGTGTTAGGTAGCTTCTAAGGCAGGAAAAATGCAGCAGTAACAGGGGACTCGACTTACTCCCTGGAAGGAAGGATAAATTTTACATTGAGGTTGAAACCTGGTATCAAAAGGGTCTAGCCATAATAAATGACTGCTTCATAAATTATCTAGTCATCAAATCTCCAAAAGGAAAACTAATGGTAAACTTGGCCTTAAGTAATGTTTAAGGCAAATGCAGGGCACCTGCCAGAAAGACGTGAAGGGCTAAGGGAAGTTGGAATGACTAAATGGACGGTACAGAGGGCAAATAAAGGCAGAGTCTTTTAAGAAGTGTGGTTGTTTCCAAATGAGAGGAATAGAAAGGACTGAGAAATCTTGCATGTTAATTGTAAAGCACATTAACCCATCAAAGAAAGTTTGAGGAAAAACTTGCAATGAAAAAAAATAAATAAAATTCTTCTTTAGAAACATCAGGATGAGGAGGTCTACCAGAGAGTCTTGGGCCAAAAGGCAGTTGGGGTATAGAAGTTACAAAGAGAGCAAAACAAGGTAGAAAGCTGAAAGAATTAAAAAAAATCTTTTTACCATGGGAGACCCTGGGGAGCACAGCAGACATTGTATGAGGAATGCATCAAAGAAGGAGTCTCAAATTGAGGCGCTGTGGAAGAAGCTATGGAAAAAAAACAACAAATGAACAGTAATTAATCACATGTACCTGGTGCAGTAATCCAAGAAGAAATACCTAACCCAATAACTTTGGTTACTAATATCTAAATCTACTTTGATATCTGGGGACCAAAGTGTGTAGTGATATCAATATAACAAGCAAACAAACAAAAAACCCTCAAAAAAAGTGCCCAAAACTGGCTTGTGGGGAAAACCAATGCCACTTCACATTTGAAACTTTTTGGAAAGCAGGGTGAACAGCCAGGTGACAAATTACATTAATTATAGTAAGCTATTGAGAACAATAAATAGGAGAGACCAACCATAAAGAAATGCAACACAGGGATCCTCAAAGACTGACTGAAATTCAGTACAGATAAATGTAGAATGGGGCACATGAGCAGCAGTTTTATTGAATTGAGCAGTTTTAACTGAGTTGACAGTTACCACTCATTAACAAGACTGTAAGGTTATATGAACTGTAAGATAAACATCCATCAACTAAGTGCTTAGAAACGATCCAATAAACAAACTGAATATTAGAAATCAGGAAGGGGAAAAATAAAACCAACCCACCACCAAGTATCTTACTGTATGAATCCACAGGGCACCTGTGTTTCAAATGCAAAACATAATTACAATGTTCTTATCCTTTTCCCCAGTCTTGCAAAAGAAACATTTCTGAGAAGGCCTACAAGGCTGATCTAATGCATAGAACAGTTTCTGTATGAGGAGCGATCAATCAGACCATCAACAGTCACCTTTATTTGGGAAACTCCATATTTTCTATTATCAACTTCAATTCTCGAATTAAAGTGTTTATTTACAGCTGTTGTGTTTCTGAGTACAGGATTCTTTGTGGGAAGGAATTGCTTTACTTTTGTGGAAATAGTGTGAGGAACACCTGAGCTGGGGTGGGGGTGGGGGCTCTTCTGACTGAAAAAGAGACAAAGTGGGTTGGATAGTTGCCTAGACAGTCAGGAGTAGTGTGAGGAATGTGAATCAGGAATGATTTTTCACCGTACTTTCCTTCTCTCCTATAAGCAGTAGGAGTCATCCAAAAAATATGACAGACTAGAAACAAAGAAAACAATGCAGTTCCTCATGTGTGAAATTGGTAGAACTGCTTAGTATGGGATGGTTTGATGTTTAATGCCACATCAGTGTTCCTAAGTAGTTTCTCAATAATGAATTGAAGTAATTCCGCAGGTAAAACCCACGGCATGGTGAGATTAAGAGCAAGCCACAGTTTCACAGAAAATCCATGCATTCAAAAAGTCAGAGGTGCATGTCCATAAACAGCTGAGCTTTGGCTCAGATAAATATTAATAAAAATCATGTTTGCCCTTCACACACCTATATCACAAGGATTTGTTGTCAAATATTATTCCAAGCTTGATTGTGTTGAAGGCTGTTACTGATGAACTCAGCATTTCCAGTCCATCCTCCCTTCTTAGATAACTTTTCTTGTACATGTCTGTAACAGCATGAGTAAATCTTGTTTTACATTTTACTTGGAGGAAGTAGTTTCTCCATTTTTCCTCTATATTATATGAAATCATTGTGACATGTTTCTTTCAGTGCACAAGAAATACATTCATTACAGGTAATTTTCATACTTAAAGCAAACTAGCAATTTACAGTGACTCATTCAAGGTTTGTTTTTATTTAAATCATTAACCATAAAGATCATGTAGAATCGGGGTGCAGATTCCAGGTAAATGCTGAAATGTATGCATAGTAGTATTGCTTATAACATTAACTATGGCTTGTGGGGGAAAAAAAACCAACCCAAAAACCCCTTCCATCTTACAAGTGACTAGTGATACTCAGTGTCTTCAATTGAGTGCACTGTTTATGAATTGAATCATGTTGTTGGCTTGTTTGATTTGTTTCTTTCCAGTTTTGACTTCAGAGAGTAGATACTTGGTACTTCCAGAAAATTAGATCCCATCGTGAAGCCTCTGTGTAGGAACCCTAAATCAGCAACTCCGAGAATTCTCTTCTTCCTATATATTCATTTATAAAAATCATAACTAGATGTGAGAATTTTGTAATTACTCTTTAGTTGTGGCTACTTGCTTACTAATATAGCTATCAACATTTACCTTGAACTAGACTGTCTTTCATCTATTATGTATCATTTTCCCCTTGTTGAATCCACTGCAGAAATCAGTAGTTTTTATTAAAGAGACACTTCTGTGTCCCTCAAAAATAATGACTTCTCTGACTTCACTATGGGTGTTGATAGTTACTATAGTGGTTAGTAGCAGCAGAAAGAATGCATGTCACCTAATCAGCCAGCATATACAAATGTATTTGAGGAAATCAAAAAGTTAGAGTAACGTTCCTATTTCTTTCACAAAAGAGACATACTATTAAGTAGCAATACATAATGCCAGCATTAATATGAAGTAACCTTACTATGGCTACAGTATCATATGCTGTACACAAGTCCAGGTAGATGATGTCAGTTGGTCTTCCCTGATCCACCAACACTGTAGCCCCATCATAGAAGGCCACCAAATTTGTCAGGCACGATTTACCCTTAGCAAAGCCATGTTGACTGTCACAAAAAAAAACCCCAAAAAACCCCACAAACAAACCACCCCGCCCCCCCCCCCCCCCCCTCCTTATTTTCCATGTACCTTAGCACAGTTTCCAGCAGGATCTGCTCCATGATCTTGCCTAGCAGCAAGGTAGGACTAACCAGTCTGTAGTTCTCCAGGTCTTCTTTTTTTCCCTTGTTAAAAATGAGGGTTACATTTCCCCTTTTCCAGTCAGTGGGAACTTCACCAGACTGCCACGACTTCTCAAGTATGATGGATAGTGGCTTACTCACTTTATCTGCCAATTCCCTCAAGACCCTTGGATGCATTTCATCAGGTCCCATGGACTTATGCACCTTCAGGTTCCTTAGATGATCTTGAACCCAGTCTTCTCCTATAGCGGGTGGTCTTCATTCTCCCGGTCTCCCTGCCTTCGCTTTCTGTGACTGGGCCAGTGCGGCTGGAGCACTTGCTGGTGAAGACTGAGGCAATGAAGTTGTTGAGTACCTTACCCTTCTCCATGTCCCAGGTAACCAGGTCTCCTGTTTCCTTCCAGAGAGGGCCCACAATTTCTCTAGTCTTCCTTTTATCACCAACGTATCTATAGAAGCATTTCTTGTTGCCCTTGATGTCTCTAGCCAGATTTAATTCTATCAGGGCTTTAGCTTTCCCTAACCTCGTCCCTTGCTGCTCGAAGAATTTGTCTGTATTCCTCCCAAGCTACCTGTCCTTTTTTCTCCACTCTGGAGGCTTCCTTTTTGTGTTTGATTTTGTCCAGGAGCTCCTTGTTCATCCATGCAGGCCTTCTGGCGTTTTTCCCTGACTTCCTTTTTTTTTGGGACACATTGCTCGTGAGCTTGAAGGAGATGATCCTTGAATGTTAACCATCTGCCTTTGGCTCCTTGTGCCTCCAGGACTTTATACCATGGTATTCTACCAAGCAGATCCCTGAAGAGACCAAAGCCTGCTCCTCTGAATTCCAGGGTAGTGATCTTGCTGTGTGCCTGCCTTGCTGCCCCGAGGATCTTGACCTTCACCATTTTATGGTCACTGCAGCCAAGGCTGCCCTTGAGCTTCACATTCCCCACCAGCCCTGCCTTGTCGCTGAGAACCATGTCCAGCATGGCACCTCTTCTCATTGGCTCCTCTATCACTTGGAGAGGGAAGTTATCATCAACGCATGCCAGGAACCTCCTGTATTGACTGTGCCCTGCTGTGTTGTCCCTCCAACAGGTATTGGGGTGGTTGAAGTCCCCCATGAGGACCATGGCTTGTGAATGTGAAGTGGCTCCTATCTGTCTATAGAGGACATTATTTGCTCAGTCTTCCTGGTTGGGCAGCCTGTAGCAGACCCCCAGTATAATGTCACCTGTCCCTGCCCTCCCTTTAATTCTGACCCATAAGCTCTCAGTCGGCTCCTCATCCATCCCCTGACAGAGCTCCATGCACTCCAGCCGGTCATTGACATAGGCGGTGGTTGGTTGTGTTTGTCCACGCCCACCCCCGCACCCCCTACCTTGGATTTTATTCCACTCTGTCTCCTTTCCTTCTTCATTACAATTATTATTGTAATTTCTGTGTTGTACGTAATTGCTGGCTGGGGATAAACCATGACAACAGCATGCTTCTGAAACTTAGTTTTATGAAGAGTTCAACTGAGGCACATAACAAGAAGCTTGTTTTTCTTTTTGTCCCAGCATTTATGTACCAAAAAAAAAAAAAAAAAAATTAATTCCAAAGTTTATTCCTCACCTTTGATTCAGTTGAGTTGCATCTTTCCAGACCTCTTGCTCAAACATATACCCCGTGAATATGCATGGAGTGGCAGTCAGTTTTCCTGGGTCTTGTACCACAACAAGAAAATATTTTCTACTTTAGATAGATGCAGAGTTGTTACCAGTATGTACTCAAATATGGCTGAAGGCGTAATCTAGGAACACAAAACAAGGGAATTAACAAGCAGTGTTGTACTCTGAAATGTTCATCACTCCACTGAAGCTTATAATTAACAGGTAGTCATGCAGTGTAAAAAAAGAGGGCTCTGTACCTACCATTTCCTTGTTTTGTTCTGTGTGCAGATATTGTTGAGAGAAATCTTTATCGCTACTGTCTTGATTTAGCAGAACATAAGCACTAAAGGGTTGGAGATCTGCAGCTTACTAGACAGTAGCATCTCCTATGATAATTAGTAACATCTAATACCATTTAACATACTAAAGAGTTTCTGAACAACTCTAGCAAACCATGTTAATATGACAATAATCTGTATTTCACAGACTGGCTTCTCAGCTGATGTAAATGGCAAATCATTGGATTTGTTCTCTAAATTGTATTTGAAGATCTTGCCAGTTCTGTAGAGAATCAGGGAAAATTGTATACAATACAATTCTGTGTTGGAGTTTGTGTCCGAGTTGCTGGTTTTTTCATGAACCCTCTGAAGAGTTTCTGACAGGAACCAGTTCTAAGTTTAGTCTGTGAAGCTGTCCCAGAGTGGAGATCATGAATCAGCTTCGCATAGTAAGGTATTTCTGGAAGCACGTGTGTTATAAGGTGACGCATGAAGAATCTGGTTTCTTTTCTTAGTTATTGGGGAAAATATCATGTGTGGAGCAGAAGTACATGGGAAATACAGAGCAAGCAATACAGATTATTGTAGCAAGAGGAAGTGCAGTTGTTGAAAGAATTTACCCAAGTGGCTCCTATGTAGCCTGTAGTCTGTACAGATTAATCTCCGATCAACCTGAGTTCAGGCATAAATTTACAGTGAACTTGTTTGGTCGCCCTTCAGATTATTTAATCACTTTTTGAAAGCCTTCTGATTTCAGTCACATTTTTCAGTTCTGTTCCTCTTGCAAGAATATAGATATTTTTAGGTTTTTACAGTAGTTATATGAGACATGTCTGAATTTTGAAACAAATTAAAATGCTCACCTATGAGAATAAAAAGATGACTTGTCCTTGGCTATGCAGAACTTGTTTTGTAATTCCTATGAAGTTCCTATATCTGCAGATCACTAAGATTTGCCTAGATTATTTTTTTTTTCTTGTTGCCTTTCAAGTTAAAACAGTTGCAAATCTGAAATGTTAGCTGTGGTTCTGAAAATAAAATTAAACTACAGAAGCTTTGGGCTTCGTCTTAATCATTATTTCTACTTTCTGGGAATTCTGCAGAACCCTAACTGATCTCAGAAAGGTTCCTGAGCTTTGCAGCAATGTTTTACTAAGTTTTTATTAACATTCAGCTGGCAAGCAGAAGCTAAATTTGGAATTGATAGGTTTTTGTTACATGGAGGTGGCAGGACCTGGGTGGGAGGTGGCAGGACCTGGGTGAGGTAATGGGTAAAAGTATCTGTGTTACTCATGCACAGGGAGTTTCAAAGAGTGTAAAGGGACTATTCTCACCCATTCTCCAGAGCTGGGATGCTTATCAGAGGACACACTGAGAAGCTGTGTGACTGGATTAATCATGTGTGTCAGATGTACAACAAATGCAACTTGATTAATTAATTAATTAACCATCGTGTTTATTGATGAGGTGAGTTGTGAGTGTCTTGATTTATGGCTTGTAATAGTGAATTTACTTTACTGACAAGGATAAAAATTGAGCACTGGAGACATTTGTTTGTACATGTTTGTGAACCTCCAGATGAGGGAGAAGAAATGACTCCCAGTTCAACTCAAAATTGAACTATAGGACTGGAAAATAAAGTGTGCATAGTAGAAGAGTTTTTCTGCTTAAGCCAATCACAAATGTGCAACAAGAAGATCAGCGTTATATTTTATATACATTTCACTGTTCTTTTTATTTTCCTGTTTTGTCAAAGATGTCAATAATATTTTTGTGGGTCAGATTCTCACATGGTATTTTTTACATAGGATATGACTCTTCTGTAAAGTTACTTTATTCTGTGCGGTAATGTCTTTAAATTGGGGCTGCTTACTAATTTTTTTTCCTGTTTCGTTTTCACAAATACTTACATTAAAATAAGTTAAACTGTTTTGATTTTTGGGGGGTTTTGTTGTTGTGGTTTTTTTTTAAGGGAGAAAGGTATCCTCTGCCTTGAGGAATTTGATAGTGTTCTGAGGGCAGGGTGGCAGTGGAAGGCGACAGCATCTGGAATCAGTAGGTGGAACAGCAGAGAGCATGGCTGAAGGGTACTCCCTTCACTGACAACAGTGATTTTTTTTTGCCTGCTCCAGGATACTGTTAGGTCCCAGTCTCCTGTGAGGAGCGGTGCAAGCAGTGCATTCTCTCATAGCTTAGGACAGCAAGAAGGACCACGCGTGGAGCAGTGGTGAGTCATGAGCCAAAACAAGAAGAAAGGACAACACACAGTTAGGTGTAAGAGAACCTGACGAGAAGGGACTGACAGCCAGAGCTGGAAGCATGAGGACTGTGAAAGGAGGGTAAACCTTCAAATCAGTTTTGACTTCACCATTTATTTGCCATTAAATTACCAGCTGCAGTTATGAACCTGAATGAATGATCCTAATTTAAATTATGCTGTCACCTTTCTGAGATCTTCAGATTACCAGAACAGTGGAAAGGAGTATCACTTAAATAAGAGTCAGTACTGTTACTTTTTTGGTAGCATCTATGAGTTGAGCAGTCCTGCTGACTGACATCTTTCACAGTTTTAACACTGCCCTTTTAAAAATAATAATACCACCTCCTATGCCCCCTGTTTTTGGGGTATCCATCAGCGTACAAGTTCCTATGAGCATTAGCATTGTTTCTTTCTGTCCTGCCTGATAGCTGCAAAAGGAAAAGAAGAAACTTTTGTCATGCCTTCCTTAAAAACGAGAAAAGGTGGAACCCCTCCTAATGGGAGGATCCCCAAGTATTTGTGGAGGTCTCACCTCTCTGTTGGAATGATGGGCAAGAGATAAAAGGACACATATAATAAGTATGTATCCCTGTGAGTTCAAAATGTGTTCTTTTCTTTAAATGTGCCTCCATAATAAAGCCTCACCTCACTTCTGTTGTTTTCAAAAGTGATTAAGTTCTTTTGATGAGCTTGCATTGTGCATAAAGTATGTGTGCAGAATATAGCAGAATATTGCCTTGTAATATGTATATATTATATATATCATTAAGAAAGAAGAGTAATTAACACATGGTCAATGTTCTGAATACTAGCATTAGTGGTATGATCACACATTATTTTTGTATGTAAGGATATTCATATGGGGGCTAATCCTAGACATAAATATGAGTATCTGTTTTAACAAACATAAGAAAACGGATAAATCTGTTATTTGTCAAACCTTACACCTCTTAAGAAATCGGAGCTAGAACAATCTGTCTTACAAGATGCTTGATTTTTTGCAGATTTTATTTGGCTCAAGAAAAAAATGTTGTAGTATTTCAGCACTCATGCCTGTAAGATAAATTAAGTGTTGCTGACATACAATGAAATAATGATTCCCTGAGAAAATGAGACCCCTTTTCACCCCTTTTATAAATGATAATTTTGAATGTTAGAGCCTGATTTATTCATAGAACTGAACTAGTTTACCTATACTTAATCAAGGCAAGATCACAGATTAGGAGGAGATGATTTATATGTGAAATAGCTAAAATGCTTTTTTTAAAAGGCCACAGTATTGCAGATCAGGAAAAAACCTCAACAGAGATCATCTGATCCATAACCATAGCCCACTATGAGACCAGCTATGATGAAACTTTCCTAACAGATTTTTGTCTACTCTGTTTCATTTAATCAGTACTCTTTTGCATCATCTCATTCATTCATTCATTTTCTCTTGTGCTCTCATTTTTTTGTTTTTTGGGTTTTTTTGTCTAAGATGGTTGTCCATATGTCAGAGTTGCTTGTATATTAACTACTGAAAATACATACACAAGTTGACGATGTTGGAGTGAAGTAACTATAATCATCACAAACTAAAATGAAGTGATATCCAGAACTTATTAGCTAGAATTTTTCGTCTAGTTTAACATGGTTGTTAAGTGCACAGGATATCAGAAAATGTCCCAAGAGTCCCCAGTGTGGTACGGTGCATGCTGGACATTCCAGAGCCCAGCTGGTTGTTTTCTGGAACCCCTAAGCCAGTGCAGCTTTTGCAGAAAGAGGTATCCCTTCCGTGTGGAGGCTTCTTGGAAAACATGTATAAACTATTAGAGTAAAAGGTATTTTGAATCTTGGGTTGGGAGGTAGTATTTCTGATAATAAAGTCCGCTTACCTTACCAGCTAAGGTTGTGAAGTATCACCTCTCTCATCTTCTGCATGAGGCAGGGGAGCACAGCCATGAAAATAATTTGTTCCTTTACCATGAAGAATAAGGGTCTTATTGTCTAAAGAAGTGAACAACTAAGGGAAGCACTCCAGGTTGGGGAGGAGGAGGAAGGTGTTATGTCAAACACCTTTGAGTTATTGCAATAACAAGTTGTGTTTCTAACAAGCTTTTATTAACAGTGGAACAGAGAAGTTTTTGCACTTCCTGCTGTTGGCAATTGCATAATATTAACACAAATTTTAATAACAGTATTATTACTGGAGAGGATTTTCCAGAATAGGAGAGAGAAGAGTACTTTTTGTGACCAGACCAGTTTGGCAAAAATCTTCCATTGGTTACTGAATATGTACTGGAACTGAAATTGAAAGCTAGCTAAAAATGTTTTTGGATGTATTGATATACAGTAAGCCATGCTTACTGCTGGTCGGGGGTAGGTATGAAAAATCCATATTCACTAGAAAGAAATTTCCTGATTTATTGTCAGGTAGTGTTCATTCCACAGGCTTTTGTTTTTTCCAAGAACATTTCTCAGACCAAATGAAACTTGAATAATAATTGTTTTAAGTAAGGAGAAAAAACATTACAGACCTCACAAAATGTAGCATGAGGCGTGTGTGCAATGTAAGAAGTAATAGTATACAGACAGAGGTAAAGCTGTAACATTACATCTATAAGACACAAATGGGATTAATCTGTAACTAGGTGTGCTAATCCAATGTATTGTGGGCTCGGAAAGTATTTTCGGGAATTTCATCATTAATTAAATTCTGCTTTCACAAGGCTTTACTTGTCCTTGAGCATTTTGATAATTTCACAAGCAAGTATTCCCTTCAAATGCTAATCTTCTGAATAACACCGTGATACTGAAAGCACTACTTCCAGGGAGGAGATAAATAGCATGCAAGCTCATGCTTTACTGAATGTCTGTGTCCTTGGTGTCTTTCTGCAAAGCTGTTATCACAGCCATATCATGTGCTCTAAGCTGACTGCTGGAAGCTTTCTTCTTCTTTATGTTAGAAATACATGTAGAATTGTGAAAATTGCCTTAATTCTCCAATCAAAAGAAAAGGCAAAATGAGAGTTCAGTATTCTAAAGTATTTGTATTTCTGAGCTTTCTTTCTCAACTTCATCAAGATTGCATGTGTGCTGTATACGTAAATAGGTGTGCATCTGCCTTCACAGAATTAAATCTTTTGATGTGGAGGGGCCGGTCATGTTTTTAAACTGAAAATGCATTTGTTGCCAACCCATGGAGCCTTTGTATGTGTTTAGGAACGGCTGAAACACAGATGGTCCTGAGACAGAGAACTCCCTAACTTTGAATTGTTTACTTTAATGAAAATTCCACATTAACTACCAGATTTCTAAATACACACAGTTTTGGTTTTGGTTTTGGGGTTTTTTTTCTATTAGAAAATTTCGTGTTGAATCATACAGGAGTGATAAGTGGATAAATTCTTATACTTATTAACTAATATTTATCTATTGCTGCAAATGTACATTTTTTTTGCCATATATGTTTCTATAATCCTCTGTTCTCTCCAGGGTTTTGCACCCAGTCATCCTCCAAAAATTCTCCGTATCATTCAGCAAAAATTTTAAACACCAGCAGCTGATGTTTAAATTTTCATGTGCCCTTGGCATCACAGTTTATCAGTGCATTCAGTGTGAATGCAGTTAGAGATGGGCTTTTAGGAACTTTAGTGCATATGGAGCATACAAACAGATGACTGTTACAGGCTAGGATGCATAGGAGAACACAAGGTAAATGAGGGAAAACAAAAAGAAAGTGAAGAGGCATGATGGTAGTTTCTGAAACATAGAGGGATGTAAGTTAGCCTGAAAGACTTGAGGGGAAAGTTTGATCAGATGAGGATGTGGTATCCTGGGCTGAGGAGTGGGACTTCTGTCATTTTGGAGTAAAAGTTTAATGAGATAAACCATCTACAATTTCTGGGGGGGGGAAGTAACTCTGAAAACTCTGTCTGAACTCTTCACTTCAGAAAGCTTCTCCCTTTGATCTCCCGTACCACCGCGTACTCTGCAGCTCAGAATTCAGCTTGGTTGAGAGGTCATTGCTCCTGTCCTGACCTTGCTTATGCAGACAGCTGGGCCTGAGCAAGCAGTTAATAAGGTAATAGCCATCTAATGTTTTGAGAACCATCTTATCCTGCCACTTGTGGCGTAGTGTGAATTAACGCTTGTCGAGGTTTAACCCCAGCCAGCAATTAAGCCTTGTACTACTTGGTGCCTAAGTAGTTCAGCTACGTGATGTCTGCAGATGTTGCTGACAGGTGAAGGATTATCATTTGTTAGCTCAGTAGGCCTTCGTCCTCAGAATAGGACATGTTATCTCCTTTTATTCCTTTTTAATTCTATTTGAATTTAGTCCAGGGTCTGAAGAGGGAGCAACTCTACTTAATATCTGTGTCCAGGTAGCTTGCCATTACTTTAATGGCATCTGAATAGTGCTATTTTGACATGGCAAAATATCGCGTACTGTCCTGGTTTCGGCTGGGATAGAGTTGTTTTTCTTCTTGGTGGCTAGTGCAGTGCTGTGTGGGAACAGTGTTGATAATATGCTGGTTTTGGTTGTTGCTGGATGGTGTTTGTACTGGGAGGGGACACAGCCAGGTCAGCCGACCTGAACTAGCCAAAGAGATATTCCATACCATGGGATGTCATGCTTGGTATATAAACTGGGGGAGTTGGCCAGGACTGCAGATCATTGCTCAGGGACTGGCTGGGTATTGGTCAGCGGGTGGTGAGCAATCGTGCTGTGCATCACTTGTTTTCTTTTCTCCCTTCCCTTTGGATTTCATCCCTTTCCCCTTCTTCCTCTTTTTCATATAACTGTTATTGTTATCATTGATATTATTCTTTTGGTTTTATTTTATTTCAATTATTAAATTGTTCTTATCTCAACCCTTGAGTTTTACGTTCCTTTCCGATTCTCCTTCCCACCCATCTGGGGGAGGAGTGAGTGACTGAGCGGCTGCGTGGTACTTAGTTACCAGCTGAGGTTAAACCATGACACATACCCATGTGAGCGTGATTGGGTCCAGAAATGCCAGAGAGTAAAATGATCAAATTCTTGAAAATATGATGAAAGAATTAAATAATTTGGTGCTCTTTTCCAGGTCATCTAACCTCAGATACAGGAGATTATTGTACCACACCTCCACCCACCCAACCCCCCCTTCAGTTTTGAAAATCTGAGGTCGGAAGTTACAAGTTTCACCCTTTATGTTGTTACCTAGGTTTATTTTAAGATTTCTATCTTGTCATATATGTATATATATTTTTTTATAAGATATGTAATATGTGCATTGTAAATCAGAGAAAACATATTTGAAATCCATGTTTATTATTGAAACAATAGCGATTTTCCTTAGTTTTATGTACCAGTGTTTATGGCCTGATCCAGAGTCCACTGGCATCAGTGGGATTTCCTTCATGTTCTGTATTTCATAATTCAAAAGAAAGGAAAAGTGTCAATGAAAGTGATCAGCAGCAATTCTGAACCCACTCCAAAGAAATAAATACTTCTCCCTGTGTAAAATCATAAGGACCTGTGGGATTCAGACCACAGGTTATTTGTAAGGGTAAGTACTTAGTATGATTTTTTTTTTTTTTCCCCCTCCAAAAAAAAGAGCAACCATTTGATGATTAAACAAAAATAAACATATTTAAAATACATTCATTTTTCCATTTTTGTAATTTTATACATCTGTTGGAAAAGTCAGGCATCAAATAATGAAAGTTAGAATTTTTAGTTTTGAAACATGTTTCCCACAAATTACAGCAAGTGATATAAGACATCTGCAGCATTTTTAATATGAATTGTTTTGGAAGTAGTTGTAACATGGATAAAAAGTCACTCTCAAATCCAAACTGATTTAGTGCTAGTGTTACCAAACTCTCATGGAAATTATTAGTGCCTGTTCTTCAGAATGTGGATTTTTTTCCTGCAAGTTAGCTCAACTCCAGAATTTATCCTTCTGAAAGACAAAATGTGTCTCATTGGCATTTACAGAAGAATAGTTTTGATACAATGTTTCTTGCTTAAGTTCTGCCATCAGCATCTGTTGTGATGCTGAATACTTTTTCTGTAGGTTTGCTCCTCATTGGCACACAGGAAATTCTCCGTGATGTGGATTTGTGCCTGAACAAAGATTTTATTTACATTAACAGAAGGAGTGGGAGGCAGGAGGCATTTCTGTTTTTCCCCAGAGTTTTCTTGAGCACACCTTTAGCGAATGTGGTATTAACTGCAGTTCCAAGATTTGTCTCAGTTTTCTTTAGTTCTCATAGTACAAAATTGTTAGGGTTGGAAGGAACCCCAAGTATCATCTAGTTCCAATACCTCTGCTATGGGACACCTTCCACTAGATCAGGTTACTCAGAGTCCCATCCAACCTGACCTTGAA
>JAVJGI010000040.1:8764821-8781405 GCA_035590275.1 Ibycter americanus
ACATCACAGCCAAAACACAGCACAGCACCAACTACTAAGAAGAAAATTAACTCCATCCCAGCTGAAACCACGACAACTGCGAAGGGAAAGGAGTCTGGAAACTGATACCTGGTGTTCCGTTAACTAAAAATAATCTCTCACATTCTGCTTCTGCCTTGCTCAGATTCTGTATAGAAACTTTGCAGATATTGAGACATAGTCAGGGCAATGGGATAAGAATAAGAATGAGTGAATTCTTAAAATTAGAACGTTTCCCTTCTGATTTAACATCACAATATAACTGCACAATACCTGAGGCTGTTCATTTCTGCATTATCGCTTTGTTCTCATTGTGCACCTCAATAAATACATTCTGTTCCCAAAATCGTTTTAAAGAGAAAAAAAACCCCACAAAGCCTCTCAATCTATCAAAAAATCACCCCTTCTTCTCAGAGAACACATGCTAATAGTTAATCTAAACAGGCAATTCTTTAAAGTCAAGTTAGAAGCACTGAGACTTAATGGATGACTGTTTCATGTTATCTCTTAATACACCAGGGTACTTAGTGACTTTTCCTTCCCCCTATCCCGCCCCCCCAAATATCAGCTTTATTCCACACAAGGAGGGGTATAATATGTATTTTATAGTACAAAGTGTGTGTTAGGAACAATGGAAATGCTGGAAGTATCAGTCAAAGTTCATTACTTAATTATAAATAATTTGAATACAAACAAATTAGGTGACTTTCTAATGAAAAACAAATTAACAAAACCCAGAGAAAATGGCTGTGTTTTGTTGTGGAATAGTGTAATCCTGGGCAGACATCTGTCACTGCCACACTACACGCTGTCCTTTTGCAGTAAATGGTGCTGTCCTTGGGACCACAGAAGATAATGTGGGTGGTGGGACTGAACTGCAGTCATTGAAGCAAACAATCCTCAGTGTGACTGCTTCAGGCTCAGTGCTCAAGGCAGAGTTTCTAGCAATAAGCGCTGTAAGACAACTACTAGAAGGACTAAAACCAAACCAAAATAAAATAAAACCCACTCCAAATACTAGAATATTCTCCATTTAGGGAAGTTTTCTAGAATGGACATAGAACCCAAGAAATCCCAGCTTAAAAAATGAACTGTGCTAGGGGGAAATGACCCTGAACAAAATGATTGACTTGCCAGAAATAGCCCATGAGGAATTACATCAAGAGGTGTAAACATTAAGAACTAGTGTAGAATGGTGCTAGCAGTTATTTTACAGTTTTTATCTTGTGTGCAATAACTTTTCATGAAATTTAATGTGTCATTTTGTATGATTTTGTGTTTATATTCTACAGCTGCACTCCAATTCTGACAAAGGTGATGGATCAGTCAAATACATTCTTACTGGAGAAGGGGCGGGGACTATATTTATTATTGATGACACAACTGGAGACATCCATTCAACCAAAAGCCTAGATCGAGAGCAGAAGACTCACTATGTGCTTCATGCTCAAGCTATTGATAGACGGACAAACAAGCCACTCGAACCTGAATCTGAATTTATAATCAAAGTGCAGGATATCAACGACAATGCACCAAAATTTACAGATGGACCATACATTGTTACTGTGCCAGAGATGTCTGAAATGGGTAAGGAAAGCAAATTTATTCAACAATCTTTTAACAAGTAAAAATGCCATCTACTCTTTGACAAAGTTATGACACATTATTGTATCATTGATTGTACATAAAAGATATTACAGTTGACAAGATACAATAAGACATCAAGTGCAACCTTGTATGTTGCTTGGGACATTCATATTAAGAAAGCAGTGCAGACACACACAGACACCCTGGCTAGAGGAGAGTCACTCTTAATCTTGAATGTTTTAACAGACATTTCTGGGCAAATGGTCCTTTGCACTCTAGAAACAGATGTCTTCATGTATCCTCATTCAGCTACACATTTTATGACATTCTCTTATGTCTACATGAGTAGTCTGTGCAATTCACAGAAATAAACAAATGCTACGGAATGGTAGTTTTCTAGATTATTTTAGACCATGGTGGCATGTGTTTATTTACCTTTATTAAGTTTCTTATAAAGTGAACTGGAGCTCAAAAAAATACTGATCATTGGTTTTCCCTGTTAGAAATGTATTTCAAATGTTCTTATTCTTTGAGGTGCTACATTATGCGACCAGTTTTCTTTATTTATGGCATCTCTGGTGTTGAAATTAGTTCCAACTTTTCTCTAATATCACAACATCAAAGCTACATAACTAGTCTAGGATAGACAGATGGAAATATTACTTTTGTACTACTTTTTTTTTTTTTTTTTTTTAAGAAAGCTTAACTGTCTTTGTGAAATATATCTGCTGTCTTTTATTACTGAGTGGACAGTACAGATAATTACCTCATGAACACGCACTTTTCCTTTCCACCCCCGAATCCCTACACACGCCATGTAAGAAACAACCTTCAAGTCCAAGATGTATCTAACTTTCCCAAGTGAAAAGCAGACAGTTTGTTCTTCTCTTCTTGCTGTTTGTCTAATAAGCAGGTGATAGACTTTAACGTTTGCAGTGTAGAATTTTAAAAATTAGAAAGGAAAAATACTAAAATACGTGTAGTTACTCAACTCATAAAAATAATGATCATATAAGAACAAATGAATATTATCATTGAATCTTAATGGTTTTTTGTCATTTGGCCACTTTGAACAGTAACGGTAACTCATATGAATAGATCAGAAAATAACAGAAGTGTTTTGTTCCATACTTGGAAATCAGATGCAGTATTTTGTTAATACAATTTTTTTGGATGGGCAGATACCTTGTACAACTCTCCTAGTGTAGGTAAGTGAAATTAATTTCAAACTGGGAATCTTCATGTGGTTCATCTTCTAACCTGACATTATTATGCTGAGTTCAGACATACGTGGTTGTGTAATGAAGGAAGTTTAATCTGTGGAAGTCTACATACTGTTTGAACTGTATACAGTTTCACAGTTGGCAAAGAAATATTTCGTGTGGAGAGACTAAACAGGCCAAACCCACAGTTTCCATTACAGATATGTATAGTAAAAATAGTGCATTACAAAGGCATCTAAAATTCTTTCCTTGCCTGTACAAAGGAAGTGTGGCATATGAAATATTTGCAAATAGGTAGTAATCATACCAGGCCTGGAAAGACCAAAGTACATTAGATCTTGTTCCTGAACCATGGAGTTCAGGGCTGTGACATTTCAGAAGCAGAGACTGATTTTTACACCAGGAGTGTATCGATTGGCCTAAGTGACATTAATCTTGCATAAAGTAGAGAGTAAGTATCCTTTTCTATCTACCAAGTAAAATCAGATTGTATTAAATGGACTCTCAAGCTTACCAAATATAATGTTTTAAAAGCACAGAAAAAAATTTCCCACTTCGTCTTTCTTTCCTCCTGACTTTATTACTACTTCTTCATTCTTTCTTTCACTGCCACTGCCACTATACTGACACACAGGAATATTTCCCTAATTTTCTTCTCAAAATGTCCTGCATAGATGATCTGAAACATAATCTACCTGTCTGGATCATAATTCTCTTGTTCTAATACTTTGTTCTTTGTGGGTACTTTTAGCCCCTTTCTCCCTTTTCAATCCTCTCCTGTCTTCCAAGGCCTACCACAGTGTGTTATTTCAGATGTCTCTTCCCAGCTGTGCAGAACTCTTAAGACCTTTTTTCCTGTGGTCCTTCTTGCAACAATGCATGAAGGGAGAAATATCTTTCTTTCATCTTTTCTTATTTCCTTCTCTCTTCTTCTTTCATAGGCCATTGTTCCCATATTACCCTTCAGATTCCTGTTTATGAACTTTCTTCTTTCCACAGCCTCTTTCCCTCTATCTGGGAATTATTACCTCATCTTTGCTTGTAATTTCTGTCTCCCTCCCACATTTTATGGTATTATTTAGTAACATTATTATTTCTTATAGCCTCTCCTTTGTCTCTACCAGAAGAACAATCTATTAGCCATTCGTATTTGGTCAGGATCCAGCTAATAAAGATTTTCAGATTATAGATCAAATATATTGTCATTCCTTAAAATACTTTGCATTGTTCCCTTAAACCATAGCTTCCCCTCAAATACTGACTTCCTTGATCTAATTTTTTACTTCTCAGAGCTATAAACATGTAGGTCTCCATTCCATCTACACAGTGATGCTAGTGCATAGAACAGAACACGTTTTTAATGTAGAATTCCCTATTTTAACCATCTAAGCATACTATTGTAAATATCAATCCCCAGAGAAATTTACGGAAGTACAGAAGGGCAGTAGTTCTGTGAGTAATGTCGGAACACCAGGACTGTTTAAGCAATATACCTTTGTGGGAAATACTACAGTGAGGGGATAGAGCTCCCAGTAAGAATATTGTGGGCCTGTCTGAAACCTCTTCAGTTGTTATTGGTGATTCACTGTGGCACAAAGCTTTACTTTTAGAGTCGCAGATCATTTCAGTAGCATCTAAGCTCTTATCTCAGTTGTCTCTTGTTACACCACAGACTGTCTTGATGTGAAATTCGTTTACTTTATCGATTGTCTCCAAAAATGCAGAACTGTCATCTTCTTTCTTCAGTTTCTTTTGTCTTTAATTTAGACCATTTTACTTAATTGATTATTTCCTCCCCTGCAGAAGCCTAGAAGGAAATACAGTGGAAAGGAAATCAGTGTTACGCTCAGAGTCTGAAACAGCTAATATAATTGTCCATTATTTGTTCATTCTATTTATAAAAGTCGTCTTTTTTTTCATCCTCTCAAAAAGTATTCTTAGGTAGATGTTAGTCATAATTCTGTAGTAGTCTGGATCTCGGTATTACTCTACAACTACATTATACAAGTTACTGTTTTCCAAAGAACAATTCAAATAGTCAGTCTGGGTTATAAACCAGAGTGGGTTATGGTAAACCAAGAAAGTTTTAGTGCTAAAATAAAGCATTAATGCATTTTTTTTAATAAATTAAAAAATTTACTGGTTGTACCTGAGGTAAATCATTAAAATATCTATTCTACAAAGCTTTCCTGTTGTGTGAATAAAACTGAATTTTCATATCTTCCCATACAGGCAGTCTGCTGTAGGCATACATTATATTTTCATTGCAAATTTATGATCGCTGTTTTCTTATTCCCTTACTGAATTGTTTGTGTTTGTTGCAGACTGAAAGCGTTTTATTGTCTGCAGTTTCAGGAAGACTAATTCTATTATTGTTTCCACAGTATAAATTTTTTTCTGTCAAATAATGGAGATCCCTATGCCATTTTATTTAGTTCTTTAATTAGCATGGTTTTTTTGATATTTAGATGTGGAGACTATACATACACTGAACCTCTTGTTGGTATATTATAAATTTCTAAGGAAGCCTCACTACTTCAGAAGTTTCTTTGACTTTTTTGCATGGTCATTTAAAGAACTTTGAATGTTACTCTCTGTCTGTAACAGCCATCATGCTGACTGGCAGGCAGTATTTTTGATCTCTGTTATGCTGTTTAGTTTCAGCAGCAGATTCCTGTCTGTCTCCTCAAGAAGTTAGCTGGTATTTTTCCCACAAGTTGAACCTTTCTTGATCTGCTTGTAAAAGCTTTAGGACCTTTATGGCTTTTCTTTTTTTAGGTCACTGACAACAAAGTACAGCTAAGTTTTGTTAAATTATTTGCCAAATATTAGATCACAGTGTTCACTGTGGCACAGAGTGAACATACTGTTTAAGCTTGATGTCTTATGCTGAAAGAGCTGAAAGAAAACACCTATTCCTTGCCTTCATTGAAACTTTTTCCTAAAAGTTGGCTCAAGAACCAAGGTTTACAGCTGAAATTATTTCTTCTGCAGTGTAAAAAACCTCAGTTTCATTGAGAGCTGTAACTATGCTCTGTTTTAAGGTTTATGAGTCATCATTATATAAATGTAAAAGGAAATAACATATTTAAATCAGTAAAAGCCTTCCATATCTACTTATTTTTAGGTATCTTCAAAATGAGTGAAATACTGCATATTAAATTTTCTAGTGTTGAGGTCATGCATAAGAAGAGTATTCCCAATAAATTCTACTGGAAATCAATAGACACACTCGACTTTCCTGAACTTCTTTCCAGGGTATTATAATGTGAGGTAGTCATAATTTGAGATAATCTGGAAGGCAATATTCATGGTGTTAATAAATATGATTTGTATGAGAAGTACCTATTTATCTTCCTGTGTTGTTTGATTTTTATCTTCTAATGAAGACAGCTGACAAAAAACCCCACAACACTGAGATTTTCTGCAGTGAAGACTCGGATCAGTAATATAGTCACTGGACTTGAAGTGTTGATTTCCTGGTGAAATCACTGTTTTCTAATGTAGAATGAAACTAAAATTCATTGTGTTGACTTGTTAGTGTTTTAAGACAATTTTAAGAATTAGGTTAGTTAGGCAGGAAATCCCTGTGTTTGTTACACTTCACCTTTTTATCACTTCTTTTAGTTTTTGTTCAGTATTGTTCCATTTGAGATTTAAACAGAGCAGCAAACTATGGAAAGTCATGCATACAGATTTGCATTCTCAACAGACATGTTTTACTGAACTGCCTCATTAAACGTTAAGTTTTTTTCTTGAGAGACAGATTGAAGTATTTCCCTTCAGCTTTACTTTGATATATAACTTTACAAAAATTTTATTGTAAACATATTTAAAAGAAGAGAAAAACAAAAGAAAAAATTTTGAGGTAAAACCACAGTTTGGTTGCCCAAATAAAATGGTCCTTATTTTTGATAGCAGATAAAAGGCAAAGCTTACAGAGTGGTGTTGAGAGCAATCAGATGGATTTTACAGCTGTCTATAAAGCATTATCTAAGAATTCCCAATATGTAATCTCTAAATTGTATCAGGAAATCATGTGGAATGGTAGTTGTACTCTGAATAAGCAGAGCCTCCACTTTGGGGAGAAAATCTTTTTTATTGTCCAACTGCAGTGCCAAAATGCTTTTGCAGTAAAATTTTGAGGTTTTCTTTAGTCACTTTCACAGTAGCTTAGTGAAGAAGGTATGGAAGGTATGCCTCTGGGTCCAATGTTTATATTTGTTCTGAGGTCTCCAGGGAAATTAGATCATTATTTTTTGTATTAGATTATTTTCTTCAGAATTGTTAACATTAGAAATAGCAAGGCAGCTGTACTGTATATTTTTCCATCTAAATCCTTCATTGCACATAGCTCAACAGCAAAAACTGATGCTGCATCTGAATGGTACAAATATATTTGGAATCATGATTTGTCTGTCCCACTGATGAGCTGAATGATGCTAACTTAGAAGGGAGTAATTGGAAGGTAAAGGTACCCTCTTCACCTTTCTTCTCGCAAGGCTTTCTAAGCCATAGCTTTCACAAGCTGCCTTTCCTCTGCTCAGCAAATCAGGCAAGACTTAGGCAGAAGGCAGAAGGCCAGTATGGATATGTCTATTAAGATGCTGAGTGTGTTTGTGTCATACAGTGAAAAAGTTAAGGATCAGATGAGCTACGTTGCACTGAATGAGGTTTTCAGAGGTGGGGGATGGGGGTGGTGTGAGATAAAACTTTTGATTCTGAGTGTTCTTTTAGATGGAAAGAGAGCACTTTGCCACTATTCAATACCAAATTACTGTTATCAGGTGTTTCTTAGGAGAGAGATACAGATGTATTAGAAAATTACTGTGGTGGATTTTAAGTTGTAATAGCATTCCATTCATGCTAAAATGACCTGTCAGCTGCTTATGTGAGATACTGCCTTTCACTAGCCCTGTTTCTTTATCCCCCATCAATGAGCAATACAAGCACTCAGATTCTAACCCCTACATTTTAAAATAAGGAAGGGAGGGAAGCCAGTCTCTGAAGAATGAGAGAACCGTGAAATCTCGGTATTTCTGGTATTTTCTTCTTCTGAAAAAGTGCAAATGGGAACCCAGCCTGTTAGATGAGTAGGCAGCTGCTAGTAATGGGAAAATCTATAGATAAAAAGGTACAGAAGTTGCCCAGCACTCTGGGTAGCAAACTCTGGTAGGTGATTGACCATACCTATTGGAGTGGTTGGTTTTTGTTGTATTCAATCAAAAATAAAATTAAAAAAAACTTAGTCAGTTTTACCATTAACTCCTGATTAACTGTGAACAAACTACTATCTCCACCATGATTTTATTACAATATTCAACTTCAAATTCATCAAGGTATCGTTATATCTGCCATGTGAATATATTTATTTATGAGACTGTATGTGTTTGGGCTAATCAGAGACCAGAAGACACCACATTCAAGTGTGCAGACATGTTTCCTGTACCTTTTACTAAATTTCCTGTGGAGATACAAAAAGCAACTTTTGGTGTCCAAGTTTGTGTGGCACAACTGAATTAATAGTTTCTCAAAGAGTGAAGAATGCAGATCTACAAGGATTTGCATGCTTGCTTTGCTGTACTTGAAGTGAGACTCCATGATTTTAGGTATTTCTATTCCCAGTGTACACTGAGAGTGTGCACATTAACAGACAGTTCTGTGCAATGGAAACCAGTCTGTGAAGTTGGAACTGAGGATCTGATGTCCACACCATATGTTTTTGGGAAGTCTTATTTCAGACTAGCTCTCTTCTAGTGTCTGAGACTAAATGCCCATTAGCAGTCAGAATAAATCAGATATGCTTCTAAAGCACATCTTCTGGTTTAGTTTCATCCGAAGGAATCTAGTTAATGTGCTCTGAAACTGTTCCATGAGGCAAATCAAAGTACAAGAAGTGGGGGAAATCAAGGGATTCAATTCAAAAGCATACTTCTCACAATTAAGATGTGAAATTTAACACCCCGGAGTGGAGGTGACGCCTCAGTGGTTAATTTAACTGAGAAGCCACTTTCAGATGCAGAATTACACAAGAGCAGCCTGTTCTTATTATTCCTGAATTTTAATACTGGGCCAAAGGAGTCTGTAGAAAGCAGTGTCTGTAGAAGGATAAACAAGTGGGATGAAGACTCAAGCTTTATTAACTTGCAGTCTTTCATTTACTGATTTCTTATGTGAACTGTTGAGCAGTGATAGCAAAAAAGATTCATGATTAAATGTCTTGAAAAATACAGTGAAATGTAAAATCACTTGTCTCTATTCTATCTGTGCAGTACTTACGCATTTTATTTTCTACAAAGTGTTACTTGTAGGTTATCCCACCTCGTGACATGCTAGAAACTGTGATTTTATGTTTATAATGGTTTTATTAACAGTAAATATTTGTCTTTTGAAATCCTTTTCTTTCTAATTTGGATCCATCGTTGGAATTCCCACAAGATTCTAGTAGTCATTTTGGTTTTAGATCTTTGATGCCTTCCAATAGCTAGATTTTTGGATGCCCTTAGTATTTTTTATTGATTTGGGGGCATTTATGTAAATTATTTTAAATATGCACTTCAGCATTAATTTGTATTGTGAATGAAGATAATTTTGAAGTCCATAAATGTGAGTTGTTTAGAGGTCTAAACAGTATCCAAGTTTTGGATGTGTATGTGTGAACATGCATAGATATGCCTGCTATGTAGGTACTATTTATGTATATATATATGTAATTAAGTTACATATACATATATAGAGATATTTTTTTTCAAATGAGTATAAATAGTTTTCTTTAAAAATATGATACGATAATAACATATAGAGAAAATGTTATTAATCTCAGTTGTAGGATTTCAAGACAGTAGAGGTTTCAAAATTGCATCTAGACATATTTATATTTGTTAGAAAGTTGTATTTATTATCAATTAACTTTTATTTTCCTGTATATACAGGTACGTCTGTTCTACAGGTGACAGCCACAGATGCAGATGACCCTACATACGGAAACAGCGCCAGAGTAGTGTACAGTATTCTTCAGGGACAGCCATATTTCTCTGTTGACCCTAAAACAGGTGGGTATTTTATATTTCTGTCAGTGTGATTTGTCTAACATGTTTCACTTAATTAAATCTGGTAGATGAAATCCGATGTACAAAATGTCGGTGGTGGGATTTTATTTTTTTCCTTATTTCCTATTATATCCTACGTCTTGCTTTAACACTATGAAATTTAGGAGTTACTATGTTTTGTCGAGTACCAAAATGAGTCTACTGTGTGCAGAATTAATTCTGCATCATGCCATGATGGGAGCCATTCAGGATACTCAGATAGCACTTTTTCATCTTTTCAACCCTCTGTTTAGGAAGTGACTCAAGTGTGCCTAATACGTTATGATTTTAAATGGTTTGTGTTGCCTGAAGGGTAGGCTTAGGAGGATTATTGAATGTGTGCTTCAACACATATAACATAATAAATTAATATCATTCTTGTATTTATGAAACTGCAGTATTGCCATTTCACTGAAAATTTATTCTATGATTCAAGAAGTAGAAGGAGCTGAAATATTTATGCTTAAACTCTATGCATTGCCCTCTCCTTTTTTCCACAAAGTGTAAGTTATGTATAATGAATCCAAACTGTTTTTTTTAAAGAGAGAAGAAATTTTTGGGGGGAATGGGGATTGTTAAAGAGTTTTAGATTTTCTGAAGAGCATTATCTTGAGTAATAATACGATGATATATTTTTAGTATGCATTTATAGTCCTTAATAAGGAAATATAATTTAAGAAAGTACTTTTTTTCATCTGAATTTTATAACAGTTTTTCCCTATCTATATTAAAGCTTTAATATTGAAAGGAGAGAATGAAATATAGTTATCCTACACTTAACTGTAGGGAAGAATAATGATTATTACAATGTGCTGAAGTGAAGTAAGTATAGTGTAAATAGTTTTCATTGCGATGTTTTTACATTTCGGTGTCTTTGCTTGTATATGTTAATCTCTGTGGAACTCGGAGGTATGTACTTGCTTCATTGCAAGAGAAGCGTATTTGTGCCATCTCAGCTAGCTTTGAGGTTGGGCCTGCTTTGAGTAGGAGGCTGGAGTCAATGACCCCCAGAGGTCTCTCTCACCCTAAGTTATTCTATAAATTTGTGAGCTCATGTTAGATAGGGGTCAGAGTGCAAAGCCTGACAGGATCACATGGAACAGCTGTATAAGGTGCTAGGAGGCCAATGTGATGCAGTCCTGCTCATACACGGTGTTTGTGGAACAAATGCTGGCAGACACCTTACCCAGCCACATGTGAGTACAGTCTGGCACAGTACTGGCTGGCACAGGCTAAAACTACTCTGGGTACATGATAACAACTAAGAGGCATGGAAAATCAGTGGTACAGTGTTCAAGTTCCCTCTCCCCTTGTTTGACTTAGAAATATGACCTTGGTCTACATTTCTGCTTCTGTTTTGGCACTCTGAGGCAATGGCCTTTTTTTTTTTTTTTTTTTTTGGTGATGTTGTGGAACTTGTAGTCTGGAGCTGCTATTCAGTCAGTAAAGAATCATAATGGATGTTCTCAGTATCAGGTCTGTATCACAAAAGAAAATAGTATTGTTATATCACTGTTTGTATGTTGTAAAGAAAGCAGATGGGAGTGTATTTTCACTCCCCAAGCCTTAGGCTTTGACAGGACTTACTAATTCTTTATGAACCTAAACTGTTTTTAATATGTGTGTAGAACATGAAAATGATTCTGATACCATACCTCAGTCTATTGAAACAGCAAACTAATAAATACTTTATGAGGTAAGTAGGCAGTGAAACAGTGAAAAAAACTGGAGAAACCATTTTGATTTGATAAGTTGTATTTTTTTGATTGCAGAACAGCAGTTAATTAATTTGGCATGTTATAATGGGAAAAAGTAGAAAATTGGAAATGATGGGAACGTCTTGAGGAATAGTGTTTTACTCTGAAATTTCACTTCTAATGTCTTGTGTTTAAGACTCATTTTCTAAAAACACCACTCTGCTGAATTTGCAAGTGTTTCTATGACCTGTTTTTCCTAAGGCTTCAATTGTTCAATTCCATGTTAACTATATTTTTACCAGGAAGATTTCTGAATTTACACTGACATGTGCCAACTTCCTTTCAAGAAAAAAGGGCCAAAACAGGAAAAAAAAGAAAGAGAAACGTCCCAACACTTGTGACTGAGTGTAATGTTTGTGAAGCCTTAGGGTCTTTTATGGCTGTCAGTAAGACTTCTTGGAGCTATCAGATGCAGACACCAAGCTGTTCATAGCTCAGGTGTGAATACTCATCTTAAGAAGTCTTCTGCTTCTATCTTAGTGCTGCCTAAACTTGGTTTTGAACAACTTACTATCTGAAGACCTGAAATTTTTAGAAGCTTAGTTTAGAATAGTTTAAACAGGATTTTAGAACTCACACATCTGAAATATAATAGTGGGTCAGCACCAAATTACAAACTTTGAACTAAAAAAACCTGTGATTTTGGCAGAAAAATATCTTTGTTAGCTTATCTGAGATAAGGCTTGTCTCCACACACCTGAAGGAGGGCAGAGGTGCAGTGCTGGGACAGTAACCCCCCTGGCCTGATTAGAGACTTGAGCTTGGGTTCCTCCCAGGAAAGCCTCAGCCCCTTGTGCTGGGACTGAAACCCATCATGAGTTGTCAAGAGGAGATGCAGCCCTGATCACCCTTCAGGCTGAGGGAACTATACTGCCTGCAGGGCTACAGGACACATTAGAGGATGCAGGGAAGAGCTTTATGATCTTGTGCTAGACTTATATTGCATGTTTAGAGGAAGGATCATAGGCAAGAAAAGGGAGGGATTGAGATGGATTAGGCAAGAAGAAGCAAGGGAAAATAGAGGGGTAAGGGGATAAAAGGGGCCAGTCATGTGTAAATAGGCTCCTGCTCAGCACCATTGTCTGGTCATGCCCTGTGCTTGATCAGCACAGCCTGTCCTATATCTTCTTACGCTCCATATCTATTTTCCTGAGTAAAAGGGGCTCTCTATCTGTATGCATGTATGCACGGAGGTTTTAAGTGCCAGCAACTGGAGCTGGACCATGGATCAGTGGGACTTGTGTGTCTGTGTTGTCAGCAAACTGGAGGGTGCAGAGTGTGTGTGCATTGCATGGGTGTGTATGTCAGTGTGGGATCACTATCAAGTCTCAGGTTGGAGTAGCCAGCGAGTCGGATGAGTGCCTTGGGTGATGAGTATCCACATGGCCAAAAGTCTTGCCAGATACTGGAGAGACCAGAGGGCTCACAAGTCAGCTGTTGGAGGGGCCAAGAAGTCCAGACCAGCCTGGAGTGACTGTGTGATCTGTGGGTTGACTGAGAGGGCTTTTCACATCTGTGTGTCTCTGTGCGTGAGGCAAGGGGTGACTGGGAAGCCAGGACCCAGCTCCTGGATAGCATGGGTGCCACAGCCAGATACTGGCGGTTCATAATATATATGTGGGGATGTCACTGGGCACTGGGGGTCCAGGTGGTCCAGAGCCACTTACTGGATATGCTTAGTGTGTAAGGCCCAGTACTGGGGGATCCATAGTGTGCTGGGGTGAGTGGGGATGTGTGAGTGTGTCCAGGATTAAGAGGGGTCTGTACCTGCAGCTGGAGGGGAGCTGCAGGCCTCGGACTTGTATGTCTGGGTGCCAGCAACTGTGAAGACTGGGGATCCAGGTTCCAGCTACTGGACAGACCAAATGTCTAAGGCAAGTTACAGGAGTGGCCCATGTTGAGTACATGTACGTATTACCAGCTATAAACCATCCTTCCTTCTGATCTGCCAGAAAAGGATGAAGCTGTTTTGTGCCATGGTGTTTGAGTGCTGAGTGTTTCTCTCTCTGTGTCACCTGCTGCGTGCATGTATTGCATCTCTGTGTGTACCTCTTGGGAACGTGCACTCAGCCTCACTACTGCTTCTAAATCACGGATTAAAAACAGGGAGCTGCAGCAGCCTCATCTCCATCAGGCTACCAGATTTGGCAACTCCCAATAATCTTCAGTTTTTCAGTTGATTGGCTCTAGGGCCTGTGTTTTGTTTTGGTTTGTTGTTGTTGTGGGAGTTTTTTTGTTGGTTTTTTTTTTCCCCTAGGAAGGAAAAATTGTAAACTCTGTGTGTAGAAATTTGCTGCAATTATGTTGTTATGACTGTGAGTATCAGAACATAAAGTAATATTTTTGAAATCCTTTGAATTTTAATTGCTTTCTAGGAAGTGTTTTGTATTTGTATTTATTAATTACATTTAGTGATTAGCTATGGGATGTAGTAATGATTAGCTATGTAATTAGTAATTAGCTGTGACAGCCTGCGCTGGTTCCTGTTTGCTTACCTCCCCAGTTGCAGCAAAATATTCTGCTGAATTTTTATAAATAAGTATGTATTAATAATGCTGATGAAGGAGAGAGAAAAAGTCAATGTCTAGATCCTAGCTATATTTGCAAAGATCACATGTATAGGATTATATGATTTTATAAATCAGAATGTTCAGGGAACCACAGAAAAGATGAGTCACTTATCCTTTTAGAGTACCATTAATGTCACTGTAAAAATAAAATAGAATAAAATGCAACGTTATTATTAGTGAAGAATAGAGCAAATAATTTATTAATATACTTAGTATTGTAATACCATTCCTCCTCCCGCCGCCCCATAGAACTTATCTTTCAAAATGCCCAAATATACATGAAAACTTTTCCTGGGATTTTGAGTTACAAATACCTTTCACAAACCATGAGTTTTTTTGATCCATGAACTTGGTGTATGATGTATTACTGCTTATTCTTTGCGTATGTCAAGTGTGGCTCATCAAACAGCCACAGTCAACTGTTGACTGGGAACCCAACCCCAGAAGTTCATTTTTTCCTGAGAAAACCTCAAATTAGACTGTGTACTTTTTCTAGCAGCAGTAGCAGCCCACTTTCAGTTGACACGTTTCAGGAATGAAAGTGAAACCCATAGTCCCGTTTTACTGCTTACACAGTAAACCCGTATCTGGAGGATGTTAGCTACACACAGTTCTTCCTAGAAGCATTCCCAGATGCATCAGTCTTTCTGAACAGAACACATAGAGTGAATTAATTTGTGGGGCGTTTGTCCTTTCAAATCAGCAGTTCTGGTGAAATAAGAGATAAAACCTTCATACATTGCAGTTTTGAATTGAAATGTAGACATTGGTGGGATGGGAGAGAAAGACATTTAACATTTAATTTAATGACTGTGAAAAAACATTAGATATTTGCATTTATTTGTATATATAATGATCTGCTGTTACAGCAGTAATGTTACAAAGATCTTAATCATGTATCAGCTTGTTTGGGTTATTTTTTCTTGAAAATAGTAAATAGTAAAGAAATGCGTATGCCTATTTATGAAAGAACATCACTGCAAATTAGTACAAGCTAATTGTGAAGTGTGAGAGGAGTATCAAACTCCTGCTTTCTATCTTCACAATAATATGAAGAATGGCCCCAAGTATCCCTATAAGAAATGATATATTTGCTTATTATTTAGTTTGGTTCCTGGCTGAGAGCACAATACAAGTAATAAACATACTCAATGGCTGAATAGATGCTTCCAAATATAGAGATGCACCTCATAAACACCAAGTGAGCAACCCCTGAATTTCAAGACTTTTGTCTTCTTCTGTAATTATTGTTCTTATCCTTTTCTAGAAGTTCCTGGCTGTATTTCATATGAGAATAGCAGATTTTGTTGTATTATAGTATGTAGAATGTAATTTTAAAGTTGCATGTGTATTCCTCTGTAAAACAAGAAAAAATATCAATTGTTTATCAAGTCATTCACAATTTGATACTGCTAAATAAATACTAATACGTTTTTTAAAAAACCCATTGTTAATTAACAGAATCTATTATAGTGAAGTTCTTTTAATACTGAGGCAATAATTATGGATTTAATGGTTTAACGTCTACCTCATTTCCTTATTTTAGAGAAAATAAATTGGCGTAAAGAGTATTGCATAGACTTTCAAGTACCCTTTGCATACTTAGTAGAACAGTGTCATGGTATCCCCGACAAGAATCTACTGTACTAATTGGAGTAATGACAGAGTATTTAATGACCCTATGTCTCAGCTGTCCATAGGAAATCATACTAATTAGTAAAATAATTTCAGAAATCAAATTCTGCCACTTACTTGAATGAGCATCCTTATTTTTTATATTAAGAATTCTTGCTTTTCTTTTAGTTGAAATATCTTTCTTAGTGTCATCTGTTTAAGTTTGTTTACTGTGTATAATGATTCCCTGCTGACACACTGGTTGGTTCATACTAAGAGTGCTAACTGAAGTGGAGAGTCTGTGTTTAACTATCTCTTTGCTTCATGCTGAGTGGCTCCAATATAATTTTAATGACCTTATGGGGCTATAGAAGTATCATACATAAACTGAATGCTTCTACTCTAAAGGAATACTTTTATGGGGTTCCCCGAACTCCATAACTAAGACACCACAGCTGATGCTCAGGTTTCTGTAGCGGTCTTAAAGTAAACTTAACCTCCTCTATCAAAGTTTTTACATATGGGCTCTTAAACTGTTATTGTTCAATAACTAAATCTTATAAAAACAGTAAGGGCGATTGCATTAATCAACATTTTGCTAATGACGTGTTCTGTTTGAGTTAGGTAAGGAAATATCTATGGTGACTTCAAAATCTCACTTGCACTTGCGTTGCATACAGCTTATTTACAGCTATTAGTAAAAACTCCAACTTAATTATATGTGTTT
>JAVJGI010000040.1:8790301-8863759 GCA_035590275.1 Ibycter americanus
TTTATTTGCAGTCAAAAGGAATTTAAAAAAAAAACCATATTTTTTTTTCCAGTCTCTCTTAAAATATCATATGAGAACATATTTAAAGGGTCATTATGGAGTGGGTTTTATTATCCTTATAGTTTTAACAGAAAATAACTGATTAGTGCTGAGGATACTTTGAATAACTGTCTTATAATAAATGGTGAAAAATGACATTTTTATTGTTTCCCTAAATCAAGATGAAATTGTCAGTAACATGTTTAGTAGGTATAAAGTTTCAATTAGGAAATAATGAAATGAGGCACCTCTGATTCAAACCCAAACCTCTGATTTGCAGGAATCACTGTTCAGATTGGTAGTTACAATGTTTTTCAGATAGTTTAGTGTAATTTAAGGGCTTCCTGTCTAGTGCAAAAGTGAGGAGGAAGAACTTTACTATTAATCCACATGCCCGACCCACACCTCAACAAAAAAACCACACAAACCCCCTTGTGTATGAGAAAACTGCATTTATCTTTGAAAAACAATTTCTACTGAAGATTTTCAACTAAACTCATATTTTGTCTTTTGAATGTATTGATTTTCCTACTTGTCAGCTTAGACATTCCATTCCGATCTATATTGATAGTTTATGTTCCATGATTCAATAACTGTTTACGTTGTAGTGTGGAATAACCTTATTTTGCTGTTCTGCTTGTTGGAAATGCGGGTGTAGTACTGAGAACACAACATGCAAAGTAACGTGTTAAAAGTTAGAAATTGCAATTGGCAGGTGGTAGGTTAGACTGCTGATAACTCTCTGAATTAATTATGTAGAGCACAAGTTCTGCTAACTGGAAGAAAATTAGCTTTCTGAAGTTTGGTTTTTTTTAATATATTGCTGATAGCAATGCCTATAGTTAAGGATGACTAACAGTTTCCATTATAAGGCATATGGACTTTGCTACATTTTATTATTTAATCTCAAATTATCTGTTATGTAACTGTTGTTATGTCTGGTGATTATGTTAGTTCAGCAAAAGCAGTTTGTAACAATGTGACCAGGGAAGGATTTTTTTTTTTTTTTTTTTTTTTTAGTATTTTTCACATTTTGTAACAATTTCTGGTTTGAAGTGAGAGTTTGGCGACTGGGAGGAAGATATTTCTGGAACTAAAAGTACAGAATTTTTTTCATAGTAAGATTGCATGAAGGTTTGATAGAGTTCTGAGACTCTGAAGACCCACCATTTACACATGTCCAAAAGCACCTTTAAAAATTGTCACTGGATTTCCTGAGTGGGCTCCAGCTATGTTAAACAGGGCTAACTAAAAGTGCTAAGCCATTGTGCTGAAGCTGTATAAGGTGGTTACAACAGTACAGTAATTGTCACTTTTTTGAACATGAAGAAGGAAGTGGTGAGTCCCAGTTTTAGTTTTACAAACATTTAATAATTTTGAGCTCCACAGCCTTGCTATTGAGTAGATCTACAAAAGGTGATTCTTGGAGGCCTTTATGAATGACATGACTAAGAAACTACAATAGGTCAGCTCTGGAAATCTTGGAGATAAGTCTAAGCAATTTATAAACTCTGCCCACTATAAACTTGCTCAAAGCCAAAGATGCTCAAAGCCAAACATACTCAAAGGATCTACTGTCAAAGAGAAAAAGAACCACCAACACCCAAACACCACATAACAAAACAGAAAGGACACTAGTTTAGAATCACAGAATTATGGAATTGTTTAGGTTGGAAAAGACCATTAAGTTCATCAAGTCCAACTGTAAACCCAGGACCACCAGGTCCACCACTAAACCATGTCCCTAAGTGACACATGTGTGAGTCTTTTAAATATCTCCAGGGATGGTGACTCAACCACTTCCCTGGGCAGCCTGTTCCAATGCTTGACAAGCCTTTCAGTGAAGAATTTTTTTTTAATATCCAATCTAAACCTCCCCTGGCGCAACTTGAGGCCATTGCCTCTCCTCTTATCACTCATTACTTGGGAGAAGAGACCGACGCCCACCTGCCTACAACCTCCTTTCAGGTAGCTGTAGAGAGTGACAAGGTCTCCCCTGAGTCTCCCTTTCTTCAGGCTAAACAACCCCCGTTCCTTCAGCCACTTCTCATAAGACTTGTTCTCTAGACCCTTCGTTGACCTTCTTTGGACACGCTTCAGCACCTCAGTGTCTTTCTTGTAGTGAGGGGCCCAAAACCAAACGATATTCAAGATGCAGCCTCAATCCCTTCCCTAGTCCTGCTGGCCACACTATTTTCTCATGCCAGCCAGGATGCTGTTGGCCTCCTTGGCCACCTGGGCACACTGCCAGCTTATATTCAGCGGGCTGTTGACCAGCATCCCCAGGTCCTTTTCCTCCAGGCACCTTTCCAGCCACTCTTCCCCAAGCCTGTAGTGTTGCGTGGGGCTGTTCTGACTCAAGTGCAGGACCTGGCAATTCTTGTTGAACCCCATACAGTTGACCTTGGCCCATGGATGCAGCCTGTCTAGATCCCTCTGTAGAGCCTTCCTACCTTCAGGCAAATCAACGTTCCTGCCCAACTTGGTGTCATCTGCAAACTTACTCAGGGTGCAGTCAATCCCCTTGTCCAGATTGTTGATAAAAGAAACATGACTGGTCCCAATACTGAGCCCTGGAGAACACCACTCGTGACCAGCCACCAACTGCATTTAACTGCATTCACCACAACTCTTTGGGCTCGGCCATCCATCCAGGTTTTTTACCCAGCGAAGAGTCCATCTGTCCAAGCCATCACCAGCCAGTTTGTCCAGGAGAATGCTGTGGGAAATGATGTCAAAGGCTTTACTAAAGTCTATGTAGACAACATCCACAGCCTTTCCTTCATCCACTAAGCAGGTCACCTTGTCATAGAAGGAGATCAGGTTAGTCAGGCAAGACCTGCCATTCATAAACTCATGCTGACTGGGCCTGATTGCTTGGTTGCCCTAGGCCACTTAGACCACTTCTTTTTATTTTTCTTAAATAACATAAAAATCTAAACTGTTATTTAGCTAGTTTTTGCTAGCGTCTTCTATAGTAATAGAACAGATAGATCAAAAATGGATGTTTGCGGGGAAAAAAATAGCTGTTTCCATGTAATACTTTATAGGTTTATAGACTTAGGTTTACAAGTCTATATTAGGTGTTCTTCATTGGCACATGATGTACTTTTGAATCACATTATGCGCTGCTTCTCCTGTCTTCATATTCCTGGAAAGATGAGGTGCACTTGTCATTGCATGCCAGCAAAACAAGCTAAGTGATGCTTATACTGAAACAGAAACTGTTCTTTCTGCAGTATCTTGATTTTGAAAGTATTTCTACCATCTAAAAGAATGCTTTTTTTGTCTGCAGTTAGATGAAAGTGACAGTTACCTGTGTGTATCTGAACTGGAGCTGCATTTAGGTATTCAAGAAAATTTCTTTTTTCTCAGTGTCAAAAAGAATACTGCACTTATGAAGGCAGACAGAACAATCTCATACAGAGATTTAAGGTCCTTTATACTAGGATCTTAAAACTTCTAAAGAAATGTTTTGGTTTATAAAAAGAAACTTGCACTATATAGGAAGAATAAATGGTTACTGGTATATGATAATATCTCGGATCCCAGTTTCAGTTAACTTCCCTGTTTATATCTCCAGTCATTCTGTGCGATACAATATAATGTGATTATAATATCCATTATGAAATCTCTATCTGCAGCTACTCTCTCAAATGAGATTGTGTGTTTACCATTAGACTGATAGAATAAATCAACAAAAACATTCAACAATAGCTCTGGTTATTAGTAATACAGAACCATAGTTCATTACTTTCATAATCCAGACCTATTTGAAGTGGTAGATGCAATTTTTTTCCATTTTGTTATTGTTTGTGTATATTAACTTCCACAACTCCAAGATAAAGCCCTGATCTTGTAAACAATTGTGTGGTTGATTACTTTTATTACTAGCCTATATCTACGTTGTCTAATGCCCTAATGTACATGAAATGGATTAAGTTAATGCAACTGGATTCTTTTAACTTTTGCAATCTGGAGTGTAACACGTGATCTCCTGCACTTCCTACATATACACAGTCCTGATATCTCTCTAGGAAAAGGGGAAAAATAATTTCTTGTACATTAGAAATATCTGCCTTCTTCATTACAAATAGGAGATGAAACACTGCGTGGGTTTGTAATATTAAGAAGCATGAGGTACAGAAGCATGCAAAAGCTGTTTCAAAAGGATGGAACATTGGATATTACTGGTAACAGGATGACCATATTAAAGAATAAAAAGGGGTTTGGGCAAATAGATAGGAATGTAGAAAAAACAACTAATGTACTTTTTGAGAAAGTTAGTAAGCTATTATTTTCAGGATTGCAAGAATGAAAACTATTTTGAATGTGATGTTGAAGTATAAGAATCATCTCGGTGATGGCTATGAACTGTGTATATTTCAGGTGTCTGCATTAAAAAATTGAGATTTTAAGAAACCATGAAAGAAATTACTGCATTAGTCTAGGCAAGACAGGATGAAATCATGCATGAAGATCTTAGCTGAAGTAGAGTTGAAGTATTTCATTATAACAGCCATAACTTGTTGGTCTGTGAGGCTAGAGACACATTCCCTTAGGGGACTGTATTTATGTAAGCAATACCCTTCTTTGAAATTTTTATTTATTTATTTATTTATTTATTTTCTAAACCACGTACCCTTACAGAAATCTTGCCTGTCAGATCTGGTGCAAAATAAAATAGTCACTGGAACCAAAAATTTTGTTGCCCTTGTTTATGAGTTTCCTCACTTAAGGGCATGAAGTGGACTGTGGGTCATACAAAATGTTTTCGTATCTTATTTTCTGACATACTCTTACTCCGTGGTGACTGGAAGTACATTTAATACAGAGTCAAAATCCAGGAATCCAGGCACTCCTTTTTCATTACTACTGATTGGACACTATTGTGTTGGTTGTGTAACATGGGTTGGCCTGTAAAATCATCCATCATTTTAATGCAGACACTTACCTTATGCATTTTTGTTGACAATTCCAGTAATTTTTTTGTTGAGCAAGTTGTATCGATTCTCACCTTTTCTGTTATTAAATAATTCAAATGTTCTGTCTCCAGAATTGGTCTTAGTTGGACATGACATTCCTCTCTAGTGTCTCTTTGGTGATGAACACTTGCATACTTTTTCACATCTCAGAAGGTCATGAAATGTTTCAGTATGGTTGGATGATACAGTAGATTACATAAATGATACCTTAACCAGGTAGTGATTTTGTCTGATATTTTAAAAACACATTGATTATTGGTTTACTGGAAAATGTGTTTCCACATCATCATTCTCACTTACTACCCATATTGTGGGTTTTTTTGTGTCAACTACAAAATGGTTTTATTATTCTCACACTAAAAATAGTTGACGTGGTTTCTTTTTCACATGGACAAACAGGACACCCCACACACACTAGTAAAGCCAACAGAGTCATGCTAATGTATCATAAGCAGAATCTGACTGTTCTGATTATGAAATATTTGCTCATAATTATTCATGGTATATATGTTCCAGGAAATCCTTGTGTTAGCTATGATCTTTATTATTCATGTTTTATGTTAATAGTAGGTAATTTCACCTTAGTACTCTTCTTAATGACACCAGTGACTGTCTGGTAGTCTTACAGATCTTAGGAGACCAGTGAAAAACGATTAACAACTTGGATATTCGGGGAGATTTGTAGTTTAATGTGGAAATACATGTGCCTTTAGCTTGCCACTTCATTAATTCTTAACTCACTAGTGCAAACTTGTACATGATGTGTTTGAACTTTTGCCAAATTATCTTTACATAATAGAGGATACATTTGGTATTGGTACCTGTAACATGATGAAAATCTCCCTCTCTGCTGAGGAGCACTTTATTCCTCAGTGATTTTGCATGCTATCATTGCATGTTGTTGAAGAAAATTCAACATTTTAGAATGTGCATACAGGGCAGGGGATGGGAGGAGAATGTCGTCTTGACAAAACTCTAGCTTATGTGTTAAATAGTAAGTATTGCACCAGTCAAATCAGAGCCGAATCAAACCTTTTCTGTCAGCCGTGAACTCACCTCACTTTTGACATTCTAGGCAGATACCAAACAGACTTGTGGCTACAGATGTTTTCCAGAGAACAGCTCTTTCTTCTGCTGTTGGAGAGTAGAACAGCACTTACTTTTTTTTTTTTCTTCAGTGTAGCAGATTCAGATGTTTGTGTATATAGATGAGTCCAAGTACAGAAGGTGATTGGATCAGTGCCTCTGTGGCTCTTTGCTGTTTCAGATTACATTACTGCAGTATTACAGCTTGGAAAGTCCACAGATCAGATAAATGCAGGTGCTTTCCTGTATGACCCTTTCATGGTCATAATCTGTAAACCAAAGAGAGAGAGTAAAGCTATGATGGAAAGCTAATACTAATATTAACTTTAACAAATATTTTTTTTTTATGTAAAACTTTCCTTTTGTCATAGAATATTTGCATTTTCAATTCTCCTAAGGTCAGTTTTAGCTCCCAGCCTCACTGTAGTGAAAATAACACTAATATAAAGCAAAATAAGTTACATAGTGGTACACAGTTCTTTAAATTCTGTTTCCATTGAAATCAGTGGAAATCTTGAATAGTTTAAAGTAAAATTACTGTAGTTTACCTGTTAAGTGATGCAGAAAATAATATAGAAAAGAACTTGACTGTTCTTGTACTCTTATAGTTGTTGGCCTGACTGCTTTGTCAATAGCAATTGAGTATTGTTTGTTCTAGCTTTGATTTAGTTACATTTTTGCTTAATTTTGAAAAATGTAACTTGCAATTAATTCTAAGGGAAGGCATTAAATACTTTTTTCACTTGAACAGATTGTATGGCTCTCTTTAGCTCCTCAGAATTATATCAGCAGCAAGTGGAGCCATCAGTGAAACCACAAGACATGGCAGCTGATCTTGAAAAAGATTAGTCCTTTAAATGTTGATAATTTAGAGTTAAGAGAATAATTTATTTTGTTTGATTGCCAGAATAGGTGGGAAAATAATGGAAGAAATCAGTGTCAAATGTATTTATTTTGTTTTCAATAGCATCCTTTAGTGAAGACCTAACTGAAAAAAAAATAAAAAAAATGTTCAATTATTTGTTTGGAGTCTGTGAAAACAAATATATAATTGTGGTGCATTCATAATGAAAAAGTTGAGAAATCGAAGACTAGATTTACAAAGCTGCCAACAGAAAGATGCTGATTTCATCATCCATTTTATCTAACAAGCAATCATGTAGGAGATGGAGTTCAATATTTTCCATCGGTTGGGGTGTTTGAGCCTGTACTTCCTACATAAAGAGTGTCATAGGTATGGCTAGAGTATTATTGTTTAACTGCACTTTCTCTTTAAAAAAATGGAAGCAGCAATGATTATTTCGGCCAGGAATAAAGGAAAGATTTCTGCAGTGCAATATTTGTTTTAGATATCTTCAGAAATAAAATGTTTAACTCCATTTTAAAATGAATTTATCTAAAAGTTAGTTTAGTAAAGTTTATTAGCTGTTTAAATTGATTAACCAGGATGAAGAAGCATAGCATTTTGAGGTTTCTCAATTTATAGGTCTTTATTTTAATTGTATATCTTTTTAAAAATCTAAACCATGTTATTTTCCTTTGCACCAGGTTTTGGGTGAACCTCAGAAAATGTTCCGATATACCCATGTCCCAGTCTCTCCTGACACTCTTTTCTTTTGCTTTTATAATTAAATCCACAGTGAAGCAGGGACTAAATGTAGTCTATTTTTCTTTCTTGGTGTTTTAGCTTTCTGCATTAGAGTTTTTTCCCACTACCCCACTGATTCAGGGGGTGTCCCAATCAGAGTAGAACGTTTTTATTTGGAACAAATATTCTGTAATCAGCGAAGAATATACCTCTGAGAGGTGGAACCCCGAGCTTAGATTCCTTTCTGCCTGGTTCAAAGCATTGGTTTTCACCAAGGCTCGCTTCTTCTCAGGTAGCCATCCTCATCAGGGATTACTGTGAATCTACTTCTGATTTGTTACCTGTTCCCATACTAATACTAACCAATTAATTAAACAAATCAATAAATAATTTTATATTGAAGGGAAAAGGTGGCGGTGTGTTTTCTCCTGTTAATAAGCTCTCCTCTGAAAAGATTTGTGGCATTTATAAGCACATAATGCTGTTATGCTTGCCTTCTACCTTTTTCATACAATCTCTGTTTCGGATGAAAGTTCAGTCATTTGCATTTTTTAGTGTCTCATATCATCATATCTGTTTCATATTATACCAGTGTGAAGCTTGCTGTCACCTGAGAGGATATTTTAAAATTTCTCATAATGTGTGTTTTCTTATACCATGTGTATACAAACACATGTAACACTTATACAAATGAACAAATAGAGCACCTTCAGTTGTATATTGTGGCATTAAAACTAGTGACTTCACTGAACTAAATCCACTGTTTCTATCAGTTTTGTTTTCTGCTTTATCTGTCCATTTGGACAATTTTTTTTTTCTCATTAGCTATTCCTATTTTATACTTCATTTGCTGTTGGTGTTTACAATCCCCTCTCACTTACGCAAAATGACAGGATCAAGAATGCTTCTTCTAGCCAGTCTCACCCAATACAGAAATGGCTGTTGAAGGCAAAACATGCAAAGTTGCTTGTTACTATTCTCATTTTTACTGATCTGATTCAGGGGAAATTAGAGGATATATTCTCTTAGATAAATATTTGACTTCCAATTATTTTTTTTTTTTCCATCTAATAATGCCCAAGTGATAGTATTTCAGCTTGTTCCAGATGATTAATGATACTGTAAAAAAAAATAAAAAAAAATCATAAACACATTGAGGTAAAAATGAGGAAGAAGTTTGAGCAGTGATTCCTAGACGTAAAAAAAAATGGAAGGCTACAGTAAACTACACTGGAAAAAATGTAGTAGTAGAACTTGACCTTAGCTTTCTTGACATTATTTCAAATTTACAACAATATGTCTTGAGGGAGAATTTAGTGCATTCATTTTATGCAATTTTACATTTCTCCTGCATTTGTTACAGGCAGTTACAGGCATCTGTACTTGTTCAAACACTTCCTGAACACTGTTGGTTATTATTGTCAAAGCTTTGGTATATTTCTGTGCTTAAAACTGAGAAATTGTCATCTTTAATGTGTTAACCATGTTTTCAATTCATATGGTCATTTTGAATGTGTAGGTTCCAATATTATTATCATTCTTTAAAGATCCGTTTTTACTGCCACATACAGGGCTTGATTTCATATTTTTATACCTTTCTTATCTAAGGCTTAACCAGTGTGGAGTGTCATGTGCCAAAAAAGGAAGGTGAGGCAGAACAGTTCAGCAGGAAACCCGTTCTCATTCTGGAACTTTTTATTATTATTATTACAGTGGGTATATGGTATATTTTTTATATTCAGAAAGACTAGCTAATAATCTAATACTAGTTAAATTGATCATATTTGCATTTAAAATTAAAAGTTTGATGGAAAAGTTTTAATTTACTTAAAACAACACTTAAACGAATGGCAGGGTATTAGTAATTTATTCGACACTTACTACAATTTTGATATAGCAAATTGGAAAACTTTTTTTTTTTTTACACAAGTTAAAAAATAAACATAAATACCGTGACATGAAACTGCGAATTTATTTATTATTTTTAAAGGTTTTCATCTGGAAATGTTCTGTTTATTTGGGATCAACATTTGCCTTGTATCCTTGATGGAATTGTTTTCCAATGGGTAACACTTCTAACACTTCAGAGTATTGTTCCTTGAGAATATATCCTCAGATAAAACATTCCTTCTGAAAAGTTACCATCCTCAGGTAGACCATGTAAAACAAAACCAGATGTTTGGGGAAGTGGGGACATGAAATCTACAGAAGGAAAAGTTGTACTGTGGGCAGTCAACGGAAGGAGAAGGGTGCGCAGGCTATGAAGAATACTACGGAAGACAGAGGACTCTAAGGTTATTTCTATTCACGTTACCTTCATAATGCTTTTGACATAAGCCACTACAGAACTGCAGTTTGTTTGCTCATTTGAATTAACTAGAGAACTCATAGGCAAGGTACAAGAAAACAGTAATTCACATACAGTTTTGTGGGAGCTATTTAGCAGAGTACTGTGGGAATCTGCTTCTGAGGGCTTAGGCATCCATATGAGAGTGCTTGTCAGTCTTTAAAACCCACCCTTTAGAAGCACAGGAGCAGGCAGCTGGACTGTGTCTTAAGCAAGCAGGGCAAAAGAGTCAGCTTGGCTGAGCAGGGAACTCCTCCTGGAGCTCAATAGGGAAAAGAAACTCCATGAGCTCTGGAAGCAAGGTCAGGCTTCATAGGAAGATTACAGAGCTGTAGTTCGTATATGCAGGGAGAAGGCACGAAAGGACAAAGCTCAATTACAGTTGAAACTGGCCAGTGTTCTGTCAGATAACAAGATGGGCTTTTGAAGGTATGTTAATAGTAAGAGGAGATCTGAAGAAAACATTGGACCGATGCTTGTTGAAGATGGTCATCTGACTAGCAGGGATGAAGGAAAAGCAGAGGCATTCAATGTTCGTCTGTTCTGGGTGTTTTTTGCCTCAGTCTTTAATAATACTGATAGACCTTGGACTGCCTGGTTCCCTGAGTCAGAGGACCACAGATGTGGGAACAGTGATTTTCCATTTGTGGACAGTGAAATTGTAAGGGACCAGCTGGACCAGCTGAATGGTCAAAAGTCCATGGGGCCTGATGGGATTCATCCCAGAGTTCTGAAGGAGCTAGCAGATGTTATGGCAGGACCCCTCTCGGTCATCTACCAAAGGTCTTGGTAGTCTGGGGGGTCCCTGCTAACTGGAAGCTAGCCAATGTTATCCAATCTACAAAAAGGTGTGAGGCCAGACCCAGAGAACTACGGACCTGTCAATCTAACATCAGTTACTGGAAAAATTACAGAGAGGATTATACTGTGTACTATTGAAGTTCATTTAAAGAGTAATGCAGTCATTAAGGCACAGTCAGTGTGGATTCACAAAGGGAAAGCCCTGTTTAACTGATTTGATATCCTTCTATGGCAAGGTCACTCACCTGGTGGATGAAAGGAAGGAGGTAGATGTAGTTTTTTCTGGATTTTAGTAAGGCTTTTGATACTGTCCCTCACAGCATCCTTCTAGATGAGTTGTCCAATTGTGGGATGAGTGGGTTCACAGTGTGCTGGCTGAAGAACTGGCTGAAGGGCCGGGCTCGAAGGGTTGTAGGGAATGGGGCTGCATCTGGCTGACAACCAGTAGCCAATGGTGTTCCTCAGGGCTCAATTCTAGCACCAGTTCTGTTCAATGTATTTATCAATGATCAGGATGCAGGAGTTGAACTCACCATTAGCCAGTTTGCTAATGATACCAAACTGGGAGGTGCTGTTGACTCTCTTGAGGGATAGGAGGCTTTGCAGAGGGATCTAGATAGATTGGAGCATTGGGCTGTGATTAACGGGGTGAAATTTAACAAGTCAAAATGCTGGATTCTTCACCTAGGATGGAGTTAATGCTAGGCACAAATATAAATTGGGAGAGGAGTGGCTGGAGAGCAGCCCCGCAGAAAGGGATCTGGGGATGCTGGTTGACAGTAGGCTCATACTGAGCCAGCAGTGTGCCCTGGCATGCAGGAGGGAAAACCACATCCTGAGGTGCCTCAAACACAGTGTAACCAGCTGGTCAAAAGAGGTGATTATCCTGCTGCATTCGGTGTTGCTGTGGCCCCAGTTTGAATGATGTGTGCAGTTCTGGGCCTCACAATTTAAGGATGCGAATGTCCATGAGTGTGTCCAGAGGAGGGTGGCAAAGCTGGTGAAAGGGCTGGAAGGAATATCCTATGATAAGCAGCCAAGGATCTTTGGGCTTGTCTGGTTTGGAGAAAAGGATGCTGAGGGGCAACCTCATGGCTTTCTACGGCTTCCTGAGGAGAGGGAGGGGAGAGGGAGGTGCTGAGCTCTTCTCCCTGGTATCCATGATAGGACGTGTGGGAATGGTTCAAAGCTGCACCAGGGGAGGTTTAGACTGGACATTAGGAAGCATTTCTTTGCTGAGAGGATTGTCAAGCACTGGAGCTGGCTTCCTAGAGCAGTGGTTGATGTCCCAAGCCTGTCAGTGTTGAAGAGGCATTTGGGCAATGCCCTTAATAATGTTTTAACTTTTGGTCAGCCCTGAAGTGGTCAGGTAGTTAGACTACATGATCATTTTGTCCTTCCAACTGAAATAGTCTAGTCTAGTCTAGTCTGTTCTATTCTGTTGTGTTGTGTTCTGTTCTGTTCTATTCCATTCTATTCTAGAGTATTTCTGTTTTTTGTGAAAAGATTAAACTAACAGAATCACAGAATCGTCAGGGTTGGAAGGGACCCCTGGAGGCCATCTAGTCCAAGTCCCCTGCTAAAGCAGGTTGACCTAGAGCAGATTGTACAGGATTGTGTCCAGATGGGTTTTGAATATCTCCAGAGAAAGAGACTCCACAACCTCTCTGGGAAGCCTGTTCCAGTGCTCCATCACCGTCAAGGTAAAGAAGTTTCTCTGCAAAACATGACATTTTTTTAAACTAAAAGTTTTAAAGTTTTATGTTTAGATAAGTGCGTAGTTTAATAAAGGAATGTGGAGCTTTGCATTTATGATGATTTCATACCTGCAATATGGACTCAAATTTTTTGGTGGCTTATTGGTGGTTACAATGGCTAGTTCAGTAGGTACACAATACTTTGTAATTGCTTATTAGAGCTGTGTTATAAGGTGAATATAAGGTGAAGAAGAACAGAGCCCAGGCTGTAAAACAAATGCATAATAACATGCTCTTGTGTTACCAAAAAAAAAAAAAAAAAAAAAAAGGAAGAAAACCAAGAAATACATCCAGAGATATCAAAGTGTCTTCTATGGGAGAGGAAAATTCTTGTTAATGGTAATGCCCAGATACTCGGCTGATGTGAATCAGGATAGCTACACTGATATCTCAACAAGCAACTGGCTCCCAGTCTGATACAGCTGCCTGTGAGAACCAGTAAGGTAAAAGAAAGAAGATCTACAATTTTGGTGTGAAACAGCTCTTTTGCAGCATGTTTAAGAAGTGCTGACATTATTTTAAAAGCATGATAGGGTCTGCTATCTTTTACTCTGATAAAGAAATATAACACTTGAAATCATAGAATCATAGAATGGCTTGGGTTGGAAGGGACCTTTAAAGGTTATCTAGTCCAGCACCCTGGCAGTGAGTGGGGACATCTTCAACTAGATCAGGTTGCTCAAAACCCTGTCCAGCCTGACTTTGAACACTTGCCAGTGATGAGGCGTGTACAACCTCTCTGTACAACTGGTTCCAGTGTTTCACCACCCTTACCATAAAAAAAAAATTTCTTCCTTATATGTAATCTAAATCTACCCTCTTTTAGTTTAAAACCATTACTCCTTGCCCTTCTGCTACAGGCTCTACTAAAAAGTCTGCCCCTACCTTTCTGTTAAGCCCCCTTTATGCACTGGAAGGCTGCAATCATGTCTCCCCAGAGCCGCCTCTTCTCCCTCCAGGCTGAACCACCCCAACTCTCTCAGCCTTTCCTCACAGGAGAGGTCTTCCTTCCCTCTGATCATTTTTGTGGCCCTCCTCTGGACCTGGTCACACAGGTCCATGTCTTTCCCGTGCTGAGAACTCCATAGCTGGACGCAGTACAGCATAAACTAGTCATAATCATCATAAACTAGTAAACAACTAGTAAATAAATCATGATAAATGAGTGTTTATTCTTTATTTGACAGTCATAAGCTGACATAGTCGATTTGTAGTATTTCATAGATGTTGTCATTAACCCATTGTCTGGACTGCAGAATGACAGAAATCCTAAGATTTTGCTGCATGAAAAGATGGAGTGCAGCTTCAAGTTACGCTGTTATTTGTCCCTAGTATCAAAGGGAAACAACTTTAAGAAAACACAGTTTTGGAAATCCAGTCCCTAATAATAGGATTTTATTGTACTAATTCATGTAAATAGAAAAATGTGGATAGAAGGAGGGGCTATTTTTCTCCAATTTAATAGCCTTTCACACACTGACTTTCACCTCCAGCCAAATTAATTTCTTTCTGACTAAACTGGTTGCTGTCTTTTCAGTTGACTATTGACAGAGTCAAGACTAAATAGAAGCAAAAAAAATGAGCTAATCATTTTAACAAAGTTTGTTCCTCTTTGCTGTGTTTAAGTCCTGTATAATAACCCTTCTGTGTTTATTGTAATTTTGTGCAGTGTTTTTATTCTCAACTACTGCTGTACCAGCTGCTACTGCGTCTGGAAGATGGTGTTCCTGGCTTATCATTTCAGAAGTAGTAGCTGCCCAACAGAAATTATTAGATCAAATCGAGTCTACAGGTTGTCCTCTGTTTCTAGTATTCTGTCCTGTGTTTCCCCATGTGTAGCATGTAAGTCTTCAGTTGTTGTCTCTTTGCATGTGTGTTCTTTTCTTAATCTTGTAGCCTGTTAGTGTTATTTACATTACTCTAAAACATCACAGTATTTTGGATTTCTGACTGTATGGAATTCAAAATCTATGCAACTTTGCCTTCGGCACAAGTTGCCGTATTCTTTTAGAAGTGAACTTCAGAACTAAGCCTATATTTTATTAGATATATTTTATTTTTTTTTCCTTGAATAAAGACATGAATAATTCAGTTTTGACTGAGAAGATGGAAGATAGAAAATCCACATGACTCCTAATAAACACTATCGAACAAAGACGTCTTAAGAGATCAGAGATAATAAAAAGCCTTCTGGGTCAGAGTAATGGTCCATCTAGCCCAGTATCCTGCCTTTGACAGTGTCAGTGGGGAGATGCTGTTTAGGGAGAACACATGAGCCTGGGCAATTTCTGTAGTCTGTTCCCATAATACTTTCCTAGCATCCACAACTGTTGCATTAGGGTTGTAATGGGGTGGCACCTTACCTAGTCCTCACACTATCCATTTATGAATCTGTTGTCCATGAGTTTATAATTTTCTGAACCTACTGGTTCTAACTATCCTGTGGTAACATGTTTCAAAAGTTCACTACCTGCATTTTAAAGAAGTATTTTCTATCTGTTTTAAACCAGCCTCTCTTACGAGTTTCATCAGTTGTCCTCAATTATATTGCTGTTGGATTTGGTGAATAATAATTCTGTGTTTATCTTGTCTTGCATTTTATTACCCAGAAGACCTTACTGTCATCTACTGACTTGGAGATTTCGCTGAATACTTCTTTGTCTTTGAAAGAAATACTGAATCATAGTACAAATAAAACTACAAAAATAACGTGTCGTAGCAATCCTACTTTTCCTGCAGCAGAATGCATTTCCTTCCTGATTCTGTAAAACTTGAGCATGTCTTCCTGCAGTTCTGTCAACAGATCGAAGAATGCATAGGCAGTGTTTAGGTAATTTTTCCCTAGTGTATTACCTTACATTTCTGTACACTATAGCTTATCTTTCACATTTCTGGCCAGTTAGCTTCTTACAGAATTTCTTGCTGGTATTGGTGTTGTCGATGGTTGGAGCTGTCTTTCTGATATTTGCTGTTGTACTGGTGGTTTCCCTCTTGGCCTTTTCAGAGGCACAATAAATGATAGCTGTTTCTCCCCTGTGACTTGTACCTGACTGAACAGGGTACTTTCTGTAGCTGTCAGCTTTCTTCCCACTCCTAGTTTAAATACTTTTCCGTGACCTTTTTCAGTGCCAGCAGCCTGGCTCCATTATTGTTACAAGTGTAGCCTGACGATTCTGTCCTGGTGTCTCTTGTCTCAAAGGTTCTCTGGTTCCTGCTTTGCCAAAATTCTTCCTCTGTACAGTATACTCTCACTTAGATAGTGAGACTTTAAATCTCTACCTGCATCTGAACCTGGCAGTATTCATGGAGATCCTGGACTTGAGTCTCCTGACCGTGATGAAGGCACGAGTCAACCACCAGAGCATCCCTCCTGTACTTTTCTACATCACTGATAGCAACATATACCTACTATACTATATAACATATACTATACTATAAGTATACCTACTGAGTCCTCCCCTGCACCTCCTGTCTCTAGACATATTAGGAGATCTATGTAACCTTTACACTTAGCAGACAATTTAACCTCTGTCCTCCCAGATGACATACATTTAATTACCTATGTGTCTAATAGTTAAACTTCTCCACTACCACCACCTGCTTGTGTCTTTCCATCTTTGAAGTTCCTGTCTGTGGTGGGAGTGTTCTTGGCGCATCCTGCAAGACAGCAAAGCAATTTCAGCATCAGGGCAGGTCTCAGCCAACAGGTTAGATCCCTTTTTGTCAGCCAGGTGCCCTCCTTTGCTGAGGCCTCTGTACTCTGTGGCAAGAACTTTTGTCCAGTGCTGCTGTTGAAGAGAAATTGTTCTGCAATATTCCTGTAGACCTCAGCTGTCGACCTTTCAGATTTTCTTAACAGTTCCAGGGAGGTCGGATAGTAAAAGAGGTTTTGTCAAGTAGTCATGGTTGTAGTGGTGGGTCTTTGTATGATCTGCTTGCAGTACAATAATAAAGATTATCAGTGGACTGAAGAAATTGTGTGATCGCTACTGAATATTACTTAATATTGACAAACTGTGTGGGAAATGATGGAGAGGATGGACCCTGAAACAGAGTGATCTGGAGTGCTCAAGAAATTTACATAGGCTAAAATACCACTGAATGTAAAGATTAGAACATCACATTCACATTTTAGACTTCCTAATATTGGTTACTAACTTTCATGCTCTATCAGTTACTGGTACCTAGTTAACCTCATCAGTGAGGCTGGGATTCGTTGGTTCAAACACACTTTTCTATGACTTCTCATTTCATTGAAATGTCTAAAGCATCCTAGAAGTATCTAGTTCTCTTAGGTGGTTAGAAGGAAGATCTAGACAATCAGCTTAAGCTTCATTATTACAAGTATTTAAAGTTAAATCGGATGAGCTCACAAATGCCTAGTTAATATGGAAAGGGGAATTACCATTGGCGTTAGCATGCACTAGTCCATGCATTGTTTGGGTAGCAGGTATGCGTTTACTTGAGTAACAGATGTATAATATTTATCACTGTAGAATTTCCTGATGAAATCCAAATCCTGTTTATTAAGAAAATCTTGGGGATAGCCATTTAGGCCATGATCCTGTACTTCTTCCTTTAGTAGTCTTTAAAGAGCTTTGTTTAAAAATAACAAAATAATAATTAAAAACAAAATCTAAAAAATAGAAAAAAAAGAAAGATCAGATGTATTGTTTCTGTAAAAGACTATTTTTTACTGCATCTCAAGGAATGAATAACATTGATCTCCAACCTCTTGCTGCTAATAAACTATGCTTTAGCAAATAAAACTCATAGTTTCTATTTTCGGTGGCTTTTCTAGTACAGTACTGTACAGCTCATCTTTCTAAAGTTTTACAAGTTTTAACATGACCTAGATGATTACCAAATTAGATTATTTAATTTAGTAGTTTAACTGTGAGAGCTCCTTACCTCTTCCACATTTACTTGCTTTACTTAAGGGAGTATTATCTTTTTAAAAGCTTTAGAGAATGCTCATTAGCAATGCCAAGGGAAAAAAGTTTAAAAGCCTAAAATCTGTTCTCTTTCATGCCCAAATGGATGCATGAATGGAACATCCAAATCCTTAAAAACTTACGTCTTTTAGCATAGCTTATATATTTTTTAACTCTGAATCACTTTTTTTGCTACTCTTCCAGAAAGTTTTTGTCTTGTGAAATTGTGTCACTTATGTATGTCCATCTATTGAAAGAGACCCTTCTGTGTCTGTGCTAGTCAGTTGTGATTCCTTTCGTGGTTTGTTGAGGGAAATAGGTACTTGTGTCACTTTCTATCTGATCAGAAAGTCGACATCATTCTAGAAGTATGTAATTCTCTTCATTGGTTGAAAAGTTATTTCATTGGTTAGAAGGTGGTATGACTTACGTAAATGAATGAGAACATAGAACTTACCTCTTATATCTGTATAAATATCTTCCAAGATGCTACATTTTACTAATAAAATTCTAAGTTGAAAGTTATTGCTTAAAACAAATACATTATCAGTACTATGTATAATACAGAGTTTTAATAACATTCATATAGTAGAAATTTAGCATATCATGGTGACTGAAGGATAGGTAGGACACTGTTGGAAGTGATACATAGGAGTATTTGCCATATCAAAATCTGTCGTTGTTATAAGACACATAATATCATCTTTCTACTTTGTTTGGCCTTGATGTATTCTCAGCTTGAGTATTGTGCCAGGTTCTTGGTACTCAAAAAATGATACTGTTTGGAAGGATCCAGAAAAGCTAACAATGTAAGGACTTTGGGAAAAAAATTCTGAAAAGAAATAATGAAAACATTGCCCTTGTTTGGTCAGAAGAAAAAAAGTGACTGGAAAAACATGGTAAGAGTCCTCAAATGTCTGAAAAAGGACTGTAGGAAAAGGCAAATAATTGTTTTCTGTGTCTGCTGCAGATGGAAGTGTTGATTAATTTCGATGGCCAGATTTCATATAACGCCATCCTTTATTTAGATTTAAAATAAAAAGCAACCAAACAACCAAACAAAAAAACAAACACACAAAAAAACACAAAACCCTCCAACACCTTAGGTTTTACAGGGAAAAAATTTCCTATCAACCAAACAGTTACACACTGGAATGAACAGGTTATCCAAGAAGGTTTGAAACCTCTTACTATTGGAGGTTCTAAAATCCAATTAAATAACATCTGGTAAGAATGCTTGATGTGAGGTTCTTGAATTTGCATGGGCGGGACATGGGACCTTATAGCTGTGTGGTGGTGTGCGGAGAGTGAGCGGGAGAGGGAGTGAGTAAAGGAGGGAAGGAGAAAGAGGGAGAGGGCGGAAGTGTGAGGCTGCAACTGGGAAGACTGAGCTCCCCATGGCAGGGCTCCTTCCAGCATGGAAGGCAAACCTTCATCTGATCTATTAGTCCAGGTTCAAAGTGATGCTAGTGGGGAAATGCAGAGCAAGCTACCTAGTACCTGGAGTAGCTGAGAGGTACTGTGCTACAAATGTAAGAAATAAAAGAGCCACAATAGGAAAACTATGAAGACAGCTTATGTATGTATGTCTTTTGCTGAAAGGGGCATGCTCTTCGTGGCAGTTTTCAACTGCCAGTTGGATAAACTTGTTTGTTTGAATTTATCTATAGATACGACAGTAATGGCAGCATGAACAAAAAGCAAGACTAAGAACAAAGTTCGTGAACAAATTACAGGATAACATTTTAAAATTCTAAAATCACTGAGAATAACTACATTAATGAATTAAATTAAGTCAGCAAGTACATTATTTGTTGTATGCAGTTTGCATAAGCCTTATTGGTAGAGGTGCTTTTTTTCAATAATGAAGCAACACATGAAATGGCATTAGAAATGAGAAACAGGCTAATCATATGTGTAATGCTACAGGATGTACCATAGCTCCTCCAGGCTTATCTGAGATGTCATAAGGAATGCATGGAATATTTACTGTGACTAAGCATTTAAACTGTTCGCGGTGTGAGTGATGTTACTGTACAGTGGGGGTTTTTTGAAGATTTGCAAAAGCCCAGGTTTGTTACTGCACAGCCTTCAGTGTTACACACCTTACCATATTGATATGGTAGTAAAGGCAGGATACGAGGGGAAAGCCAAGACTGTTTATGCCTGCATTTTCATTTCAGTTCTACATTATGGCTGCATAAATATTTGGATAGATGGCTCATAAGAAAAATCAGTTTGTTCTATTAATAGGCATTTTAAAAATAGTTCATAAATCTGTTTGTTTCAGCTTAATCAGTAATTATTTGTGTTCACAGTAATAAAAAATTTCCATCAGCATGGTGGAAAAATGAAAGATCCATGAAGTACTCTTTCCCCATGAGGGTGTTAGTTTGCTGATTATCTGCTAGAGAACAGATCTTCATTAGCAAAAAGAATAGGACTTGTAAGACGTACTGTCCTTTTCAGCATATATATCCAAGATGTGTATATTTGCCAGTAATAACAACACAAAAGCAAAGAAGAACCTGGTATTTTAATATCTGAATTGTTGCTCCTTTACATCAAAGGAGAGCATTTAGATTCAGATCTATTGCCTGATTTTTCAAGTAGACAACCCTGTCTGTAAAGAATTCATTCCTGACCATGAATGTGTCAAGTAGTCAGTTCTTAAAAAGATTGAGCCTCAACTGACTTGGAAGAGTGTTTTATTAAGATAAAGTTTCTCACTGTGTCAGTTCATATCTCATCCTAGCTTAGAAAATTAAAGGGAAAAAAAACCACCCCTGAAAACAAAAACAAAACAAAAAAAACCTGAGGGGCATTAGTTCTCTGTAAACAAGAAGATCAACGCGGTACAGCACTTGTCTACCCAAGAAACAGGCTGACATAAATGTGACTTGCATGCTATTTGTACTAAGAATAGAGTTACTGGCAACTGTTGATGTGGGTGGCATCCACTTCACAGTTAAGCAATAAATCACATAGACTTTTCATATCGCTTTCTTTTGCATACCTGCAGATGTTCACATAGAAAGCACAAAAGAAATAAGAATTTTAATCCTATTACAGTTTTTCACAGTTACCTTTTCACACTTCCATGCTTCGGTAAAGATTTATGGAGAGTACTTCTTAAAAGCATCAAAAGAAAGAAAAAAAAAGCGTGTTGCAGCTTGTGTATAAGTATGTATCTATGTAAAGAATAGAGTGGCTCTAAAGAGAATGGAATATAATTAGAGGATTTGCATGAGAGAGTGATTGCTGCTAAAGTGAATGAACAGAGCTTGTGTATAGATCGAAATGCATTGTTTGTTTTACTGCTTCTTTCAGAATAATGAACATCATTTTTAACAGAATATGAAGATCCAACAAGAAAGTCGTAGCAGTATTTCCCTCCTCCCTGCTCTACTGCAGCAAAACCCCTTTATATAAATATTCACTACTGCAGAAAAACTGGAGCCTTGGATCTTGGGAAAACTGTGTGTCATTCAGTAGCATCCTTTTCTGGCAGACACCTGAAGTTGTATCCAAGCTCTTTTAGCTAGGAAGACAGTCACAGGCATATGGGGCCTCTGGGATAAAAGGAAGGAGAATGAAGGGGGAACTAAAGACTTCCATAAACCATTGCTTATTTTTGAAGTGAGCCAAAAGTGTCACACTTCCACTTCCTACATTTCCTTTGGATACTGTCCTTTTTATTTTCCCCTGTGACATTTTTTAAGACTATCTAATATTGCCAGAATTTTTTATTTGTGTTTTGGCTCTGCAGATATTCCATTACTGGGATAGTAACGTACTGTCTGCACAGGGGAAAACTACACCAAATACACAAATAACATATTCAAAATGAAGATTGTACAAGGGCTCCTGAAATCTGTTGTCTTTCCTGTGTTTCTCTATCTGCTACCTTTGTAGCTATTCGGATGCTATATATTTTTGAGCTGTGCCAGGATATTTAGATGTGAAATATCTTTGTTGTTCATAGTTTACATAATGCAGGTGAAGTAGCTGTCCAGGTAGACTGCTTTACTTCCTTATTCAATAATGAAAATATGCTTTGATTTTAAACATACAAAACATGAGTGGTTCATACATTAAAGCCAGCCCCAAGTAGAGTACTTACGGCTCCAGGAGGTAAAATTGTTCATAATTCTATCCCTTGCCTTGACTACCAACATAAGGAATGAAGCAGTGGTATTTATTTCTGTTTATTTAAGATAGAGTGAAGGTTGAAGAACATCACCCATGAAACCTGTTGATGACAATCTCAGCAGTGTTGTGATATAGGCTGACTTGAGGAAAATGGCTTCTGGCAAGAAGGAAAAGCATGGGCCCTATTAGGCAGAAAGGAAGGCAACAGAGTCAGTGCTGAGATTTCTTATTTCCCCTTCTGCACAGCATAATACTGGTCTTCACAGTGTAAATGAGAAGTCAGTATCATAGATCAGTTACCTCACAAGGAAAGTTTATGTAGCTTTAAGCTCCAGATGTTCCTTCAAGTCAGTGAATGCTATCTTAGATCATTCAGCGGACTGAAATGGTGAGTGAAAGCAAGGTAGTCTTTAAGACTGTCAGTGCCTACATGGTGAAGAGTTACAGCTAAAAGTGAATTGCTTGATTTCCATACAGAAGCAGGTAAGAAACAAAACCTTCTGGCAAAATTTAAAGGTAAATGGAAGTACCCTCATGCTCAGAAGGAAGTTGTGTCAGAGTGTCTGCCACAAGCCTACAGTGAGAGACCAGTGATAACAGCAGGAAAGGAACTTTCCTGCCTTTTAGGCAGGTTTTGGGTGTGGGTTTTGTTTGTTTTTTTTCTTTCCCAGACGTAAAACCAATTGTCTTCCACTTACTCTGAAAAGCACTGTTTTTTCCAAACTAATAGAGGAAAGGGAGAAGAGTTTATTGTTACAATGTGGTCTGTACTGTGAAACTTGGATAAACTGTCAAGTGAATTTTGGCAAAATGCTGTGAAAAAGGAATCGGGCATCTACTTGATACTAAAATGATTACTCACATTTGTGAAATGAAAACAGAGAAGAGATACTGAATATGGTAATGCAGTAGCTGTGCAAATTTGTTTACTTGAAAAGACACCGTGTGGGTTGACTTTTTCTTTAAATCCATTTAGAGGCAAGGTCAATTCCACTGTTTAAATTATATGAAGCACTAATGCATCTAGGGAAAGTTACTTTACATAGAAATTACACCTCAGTTAAATATTCCTTTGTAAGTTCCTCAACCAGAATTTCAATTACACTTTGGTTTGGCCTAGCAAGGCATTCAGAATCATTTTGAAAGCCTTGTGGAAGAAAAGTGACCTGTTCCCTTATACTGTGAACATGTAGAGAAAGGGTCAATTTACTTATGTTCTAATCCTAAATGGAAGAAGAAATTGCTTTTGGAATATCTGTTGTAATTTGTTGCAGGCTGCCTGTTAGATGGCACTTTCTGAAGATGATAGAAGACATTAATTGATTTTGTAGTTCAGTGACACTAGGATAAGTGATTCTCTCAGTCACACAGCTTGGCTTTGAGACTTGTTTTAATTTTTCTTCTCTTTGATTTGCAAGTTCGTATCAAATATGTAGGAGGCACTTGATGGGAGAACATACCATGCAACACATAATTAGCATGATGAATGTATCAGCTAGCATCTGCCTTTGGTTAACTTACTGGATTTTAAAGTAAGTGCATTGGTGTCCTAGGAGGAAAACCAGCATGTAGATGAGAGGGGAAAAAACAGAAATAAAAGTGTCCTTCAGTGTATAGGGTTAACTGGGAACTAGCACCTAGGTATTATATAATGAAAACCAGATTGTTTTCTGAGCAGTGTTATTGTAAGCATTGTTTAATCAGCCAGTAGCTGATCTTGCATGGGACATGTAATAGCTCATATATGATCCAGTATCTGTCTAAGATGTTATATATTCTGTAAACAAATTCCAGATTTTTCTTGCCCAGAAATTCAGTCCCAGCAACCTTTGGTCTGGTGGCAAATGAATACTCACTACGTCAGCCCCTTTTCCCTTCTCTCCTATTCTCTCCCAAACATGCACAGTCAGCTCAACTGTACTGAGGGCAGTGCTGTGACCTGATCCCTGGGGAAGCAGGAGTGGCTTATTTCTAGCTGGTTTTAAAGAATGCCTTCCTTTGCTGTGTGTTGTGACATTTAGCCACTATGTATAGTTCCTTCATCCCTGCCCCTATACTGAAAGGAGAAAAAAACCATGTTCAGTAGATACAGTTCTTGTAAGAGACATGGGGAGGAAAAAAACCCCACATTAATTTCCTTATTAGCATTCCTCCAGATTCTAATAAATAACATCGGGCAATCAATATTAAAAGAAAAAAGAAAAAAAAAAATCCTGACAGTTCCTACCAACTACACATATATTAGCAAAGAAAGTTAAAATAAAACCAAATGTTGCTGAAACTAATCATTATATAATAGAATAATCAAGATAAGATGGCTTTGCAAGCCAGTTCCCTCCCACTTCAAACCTGTGCATGGTTTAATTTCCAGAAACTGTATTTAAATTGATGCGAGTCGTTTTCTGCATTTGTAATGTACTTCATGGCCAGTTCTGCAGTAAGCTTATGCAGTCCTTGAATTTTTATTTTGTTTCATTCTTTCCAGATTTATATACTAAAAGTCTGTATGCTTATACTGAATTCATTCCTGATAGAGTCACTGCAAAGGGTATTACACAAAATTTGGTTTTAACTGTGTCTTGGACCTCTGGCTTTAAAGTGTATTTGTTATCAGAGACAGTAATAGGATCTAGCTGCAGAACTAAGTTTTGCTTATATATTGATACTTCTTCAATATTGCATGTTCCAGTGCAATTTCTGCTTTATCTCATCTCTAGTAAGAAAAACACTTTTTACTGACAGCTCATCCCTACTTGGGGGTACTGGTGGATGAAAAGCTGGACATGAGCCAGCTGTCTATGTGCACTCACAGCCCAGAAAACCAGCCATATCCTGGGCTGCAACAAAAGAAGCATGGCCAGCAGGTCGAGGGAGGTGATTTTCTCTTGCTACTCCACTCTCATGAGACCCCACCTGGAGTACTACATCCAGCTCTGGACTTCTCAGCACAGGAAGGGCATGGATCTGTGTGACCAGGTCCAGTGGAGGGCCACAAAAATCATCAGAGGGATGCAACACCTCTCCTGTGAGGAAAGGTTGGGAGTTAGGGCTGTTCAGCCTGGAGAAGAGAAGGCTCCGAGGAGACCTTATTACAGCCTTTCAGTACTTAATGGGGGCTTATACGAAAGATGGGGATGGGAACAGACTTGTTAGCAGAGACTGTTGCAATAGGACAAGGAGTAATGGTTTTAAACTAAAAGAGGGTAGATTTAGATTAGATACACGGAAGAAATTTTTTTTACAGTGAGGGTGGTGAAACACTGGAACTGTTTGCCCAGAGAGATGGTAGATGCCCAGTCCCTGGAAACACTCAAAATCAGGTCGGATGGGGCTCTGAGCAACCAGGTCTAGTTGAAGATGTCCCTGCTCATGTCAGGGGGGTGAGACTAGATGACCTTTAAAGGTAGCTTCCAATCCAAACTGTTCTGTGATTTCTATAATTCTATGATTCTATGATTTTTATTTTATTTTTTTTTTTACCAAAAAGTTTAAATGCTAAGCAAAACTGGCAATCAGGACACGTCAGTGTCAGAAAAGGCATATTAAGAAATACTGTGGTCAGTAAGGAAAACTATTATAATGGTAACATGGGGAAGAGTGAGGTGAAATGGAAGTCATAGGAGTGATAAATCTAAGGAAACGTGTCAGCACAGATAAAATCTCCTTTTGCTTTAAAGTAGGCGATTTAGCTATGATCTGCGAAGAGCAAGTTTATATAAGTATAGTCACTTCTCAGGACAAGATTCAAGAAGGGAGTCCGACAGATAGCTAGGGGCTAAGCTATCTAACGCTTTTAATAAAAAATAACCTTAACAATATAAAGTTAATCTATCACCTTCTAGGCAGCCAGCCTGAAAGACAGGCATGATGATTGAACAGTTTTTCAAGCCAGCATGCTATATTCTGTACTAGCTATAAAAACTACTGTAAAGCTGCCAACAATCACCTGCGGCAGGAAATTGCAATACTCAAGCATTTTAGTTACACGCATGCTTGTTTTTCCCACAAAGTCATCAAGATATCAAAATAAGAACTTTGTGACTAAAAAAAATCCCCCTTATGCATTTGAATATATTCAGTTTTCCATGACAGCTAACAATGATTCTGTTAGAAAATATATTCTTGTTGGAAACGCCTGGATAACTGAAATTAAAATATTTCATACAAATGAGTCTGGTTTATTTTTTTAAAAAGTTCTTTGAAATATATTTTATTTTTATATTTATAAGTGGGAATTCAATTTAAAATAAAAGAACTTAGCATTATTAAAAGAAAGATCTTCAATATTAGTGATCTTTAGAATATTTTTTCATAAAGATTCCTGCGGTTGTTTTACTTCCATTCTGACTGTGAATGGGGAAGTATTTTGCTATTTCAAACTTCTACAGACAAAGAAAATAATTTTCAAAGTAACTTGAGATATGTCGGAAATAATGTCAGGAATCAGTCAGACACTTTTCTTCACGTTCCTTCAGTGTCCATGAAGGGATAGCAACTGAAGTACTGCTAAGGAATAACTAACTGTAAATGATACTATGTTTTAGCAATATGTCTGTTTTCACAACTTTCGATGCATCTAGCTAATAACATCATGCAAACATACAGTTGAGAACATATTTGAAGGTTGTAAGAGAGAAGGAGATTGAATCTTGTCCATGTCTGGGAACACCCTTTATGTATTTATTTATAAATAAACTTTAGTTTTTCCACAGAAAATAATGAAATTAGACAGAAGAGAAGATAGGTCTATCTGTATTTTCTGATTATGGTTTAAGGAACAGGAATTAATTTCTTATTTCCTATAGGAGAGCTGTGGTCATAGTTAGGAAAAGCTACTGAGAAATATAGCATGTTTCACATGGACAGCTGTTCAAGTGCAAAACAAGTTGCAGATAGTATCTGAAACTAGCAACAGCTTCCCTTTGAAAGAGTAAAATCCATTACATACTTTGCACCAAAAAATTATATATTTTAGCCAAAAAGTGGGATTTATAACTGAACATGATCAACAGAAACCTATGACTTAAAAATCATGTATTTAATTCATGTATCATGTAGGTTGTTTCCCATCAGATTATAAATACATTATAGTAACGTGATGCACAATTCATACACATTTGCATCAAAGATGAACATAAAACTTCACTGGTTAAGGATGTACTTTCCCTTTAATTCATTGCCAGAAATTTTCTTGCCATTCAACCTATATAAAGTATAAGACTGGACATTTTAGAATTACATTATTTTTATTACTCTTTTTTTAACTTTAAAGTATTCTGTAGAAATAGGCATTATTTTTTGAAACACTTAATGGATGAATTGTTAGAGATACACAAGTCCTCAGAGCTGTATAATGCCAATTCAGTGTACAGCATCCTTGCCTCTCTGACTTTGTTTCCTGCTTTTTTCTTTTAACTCAGATTTTGAATACATTTCTTCAAATTTACTCATCAGGCATTTTATCTTTCCCGGTTTCGTGCAAGGTAATACATGAAATTGGGAAAGATAAAATGCCTGACAAAAGATAAGTGAACCTACAAATTAGAAACCACTTATTTAGCAGGAGTAATCTGTCTCATCAAAATGAGCAGCTTCACTGCTTATTTTCGTTTTCAAAGATTTGTACAGTATTTTAGATTCCTCAACCCAGTCAATGTGAATTGTAATTAAAAATATTTGTAACTGAAATGTTTTCACTTTTAATATGGGCAGTATCAGCTTGCCAGTTCAAAGATGTGAAGAAGGGGGATATTTTGTCCTGTATGTTGAAAAAATTGTAGTTCTTTACTTCTTTCCTACAATCAGTAGATCAACTTTTCTTTGGAAAATACAGAATGCTTGAAAACTGGACTGAACTCATCTCGTGGATGTGGGGGACTATGCTGAAATTGTAAACCAGGTCCTGTTGTGGTTCAAGATTGTCTCTATGATATAAAAGTGAGGCTCAGAAGAATAGTAAAATGATGTGATGGATGATGGAAGGCAAATTTAGGAGCTGCAGCATTGAACTGACTCCCAACTCTATGCTTTTTTAGCACTGTTTAGCTGTGCTTCTTCTAAATAGAACAGAGTTTAATAAAATGGAAATACACATAAATTTGTTTAGGTTGGAAGAGACCATTAAGATCATCGAGTGCAATCATAAACCTAGCACTGCCAAGTCCACCACTAAATCCTGTCCCTAAGCACCACATCTGTGAGTCTGTCAAACACCTCAAGGGATGGTGACTCAACCACTTCCCTGGGCATCCTGTTCCAGTGCTTGACAAGCCTTTCAGTGAAGAATTTTTTTTGTAATGATCAATCTAAACCTCCCCTGGCACAACTTGAGGCCATTTTTTCTTGTCCTATCCCTTGTTACTTGTGAAAACAGACTGACAGCCACCTCACTACAACCTCCTTTCAGGTAGTTTTAGAGAGCAACAAGGTCCTTCCTAACCCTCATTTTCTCCAGGCTAAACAACCCCAGTTCCCTCAGCCGCTCCTCACAAGACACGTGCTCCAGCCCCTTTACCAGCTCCGTTGCCCTCTCTGGACACACTCCATCACCTCAATGTCTTTCTTGTAGTGAAAGGACCCAAAACCAAACACAGGATTTGAGGTGTGGCCTCACAAGTGCCCAGTGCAGGGGGACAATACCTTCCCTTGTCCTGCTGGCCACAGTTTGTGATACCAGCCAGGATGCTATTGGCCTTCTTGGCCACCTGGGCACACTGCTGGCTCATATCAACTGTCTGTTGACTAACACCTCCAGGTCATTTTCTGAGAGGCAGTGAAAACCGTAGTACCAAAGAAGGATGTTAGCTACAGTCATTCAAAATAATTATTTTTCTTTTAAATTTACACATTGGAGGGCTTGTTTTGGAAGTCTTATACTAAGGCTTCTGCATAACATTTTCAGTATTTCCCTTGCTGTGATGTCTGTTACAAAATTACGTTTATGACATTTTGCACATGAATTATGGAAGTCTTCAGAAATTTGGTGGAGTCTGTAATCTGTCCAGTTTTAAAAACCTGAGTATGTGCTCTCTGAGAATGCTTCAGAGGAGTCATGCCTTTGGGAATTTCTTATTACTCATCATTTCAGACATACCCAAAGCTGAGCTATGCTGCTTTGTTTTTTTGTAAGTGTACATTTCAAGACATTGCATTTCCTTTTCATGTTTTGAATCACTGCAGAGATGAATAGACATAATGGGATAAAGCCATACTTGTGCATGAAGCAAGTGATTGTCATTTCTAGTTGAGATCCTTGTTGATTTATACATGTAAATATAGTCATATAGTTTATACTGGAGAAACCATATCATGTAGCTTTTAAGAATGTGGTGACTCTTCCTTCCCTTCCCTCCAGAATTCCTTGCTGAAGTCAGTTTGTTTAACCAGAATTTGGTTTCATTCTTTTGGTTCTGCTAATACTCTCTTATTCTGGGGCACTAATATGACAGCTGCACAGAGGAAATACATACCAAACGCAAACACTGCATTCAAGTAGAAGATTATAAGTTATGACTGAAAACCCATTATCCTTCCAATGTTTTACCATTTGACAGGTTTGCACCTGCATGTACTTGTTTGAATTATCTCTGTGTTATTATCAGCATCTCAGTCTTTTAAGTGGGGAATGCACCTAATGGTCTGGAAAATTATTTCAGTGTTGCTCAACAGGTGTATGTGAGAATGTAGTGTGTGGTACAGTAAACTCTTTGTCAGTTAGCACCACTGTGAAAAGGGTGAAATATATTTATAACTGGCACACTGCAAAATAAGATATCAAATTGGCCTTCTCATTAGATCATTAGAAAAAAAAAGATGATAGCACTATCCTATGATAGCATGTTGTTGCATAATTTTCTTATTAAGGTATCTGTCTTAAACTTGGATTCTGATCTGACTGATTCTCTGCTTAAATAAAAAATAAAAAACTAAAACATAAAAGTATTTATTGTCAGTGATGTGTATTCTAGCCCATCTGTATCTCACTAAATTTCAGTTTTAAGGAAAACAGAACAAGAACCAATGAATTTGTTCTGCAGCTAGGAAGATTCAGGCTAGTCATTAAGGAAAATTGTAATGGGATTGTTAAAGGACTGGAATAGATTGCCTGGTTAAATAATGCCAACTTTCTTCAAGGATATCTTTAAAACATGTTAGACCAATATGCATCAATAATGTTTCAAATATAGTTTGTCCTTCCTTAGAACAGGAAGACTTGTTTCTCTGTGATTCTTTTACTTTATACTCGGTCAGATCCATTTATGGCAGTAAGACTTGGTGTTTGAAACTGATATTCTAGTAGATGGTAACCACGTAGAGATTAAAGACTAATTCAGGTTGATAAATGTGTTGGAGGGGGGATGATAGAGGCAATATTATTTTCATTGCTGCCACAGTGATTTTCATGTTGGAATACTCACTCCTGAGTTCACAGGAAAAGTGAAACTTCCCCACCTGCCGGAAAACATATTCTGTTTCTTTAAAAATGTGAAATTCAGAGTTCTCTTTTTTTAAAAAATCTGTTACGCAGCAGACAAAAAATAACCAAGAACTGTTGAGGTGACTGAATGGGTGTTTTCGTGAGATGCAGGATTAGCCTAGCCTGGAATTAACGTACTTGCTCCTGAGCTGTCTTTGGATGAATGGGCTGAATGGATTGCTGGGAAAGGTAGGTAAAGAACAAAACATGGCAACATTAGAAGACAGTAAACGGAGTTCACCCAGTGGAAGAAGGAGTCTCATATTTCCATCTGACATTTCCAGAAATATATATTCGTCTGTGTCAGACACCTATATATACAAATTCTAGTTGCTCTGAGCATGGTTAGTAAGGTCATAATTTTCAGGATACAGCAAACTGTGGAGCATGTAGAGACCTCATTTACAGTGAAAGGTCTCTTTACTCCATGGATGCATGAAACTGGCAGTGTAGGTACTTATCATCTGTGTAGTACATCTGTAGTAAATTCAGAGCGGGATGTATGGGACATCCCATTGGAAGCATCAGCTGGTTAGAGTTGCTGTGTATCTGGAAAACACACAGAATTCTGAAAGCCTGTCTGGATGAAGTTTCAGACAGATTATGTAGAACATTCCTGGAATGGAAAAAAAACTAGTATGGATGGTAGACCTGATTTGAAATTTGTTCCTTTTTTCCTAAGTTTTTGATGTAAGTCTTGCAGCATTGTTTTCAGCATGAGATTCTCATTTGTGTAGCTTTGAAAATTGGAGGCTAGAATATCATGTGACAAATATGTTCCTTTTATGACCCTTATTTCCACAATTTTAAAGGAAAGAGGAAGGAGTTGATCATAAGCACACAGACACGTGCATACACAGTGAAGGGAGCACGGAATATCCTTCTCATATTTTTTTTTCCCTCTTCCTTTTTTCAGATGGGTTCTTCTTTTTTGGGTGATACTCTTACATTGCGTGCTATGCCCCATATTCCTGTTGCTCAAAGAAGCTCATTTTATTGTTTGTAAGCAGGGAAGTGGGAACATCACTGTGCTGCAAACTAAGATAAGTAACCACAGAAGGAAACAAACAAGAAGAAAAAGTGGTCCTTTTACAGTGCAGAAGTATTCACCATTGTGGACCTGGTGCAGTGTTTGACTAATCGAAATACGAGTTCTTAACATGAAGAAAAATCTATACTGAAGTGGTTCAGAATATTTCAGTGGATTTCTTGAGATGAGATGTGTTCCTGAATAAGCTGTTCACAGGTGACCCTCTGTTATTTAGAATTGCTCAGATTAAAGCTGAAGGGCATTGAAAGTTGGTGGAAATTCTTACGCACTTGCATAAGCACTTCTAGAATATCAGACAGCATCATTTCTTTGCAACTGTCCATTAAAATATATGCATAGTGTAATGATGTATTGTTTTGGTTTCCATTTTGCACCATTAAAAATAGACCATATTTCCTGCAGATAAAGTGTAGCCTTAATAATGAGACACAAGTCAAAACACTGTGTCATAACTTTCAGACTTAAGGTTATAGCTGCAGGGCTGGCAGCTTTAAAAAAAATATTTTACTGAAAGAAAAGTAATACAGAAGTCACTGATAGAGTTCTGTGATACAGGTTTTCTGAAGTCCCTTTCCAAAAGAATAGATTGTATCTGTATGCAAGCAGGTCTCCATTTGCCTTCAGTCTTCAAGTGCGCAGTGTTTGCATTTTATGCTATTTAGTGCCTGCACTGCAATACCAAGCCTTGTCAGAGAGCATGACTACCACAGTTGATGTTTTTCCTAACCATTTCAAGCAATTAGTTCTGAAGACTTTTTAAAATAAAATTCAGTAAAATGCATCTTTACATTACAATCCTTGTTAAATGATCTAGATTATTTGTTTTATTTCATGTTGGGGGTTCTCTTCCAGCTGTTGTGAATTGTGCTTGTTCTCCAAGTACACAGTGAGAAATGATAAGATTGACATGCTTTTGCATAAGGAGTTTTTGTTTAATGTTAGAGACCACAAGGGTCCTTCCATGGAGAGCAATCTTTAGAGGCAGATAATCTTCACGTTATTATGCTCTTCACTGGCTAGACAGTAAGAGCACACTTGCCAGGAGAGGTAAGGCTGGAAGTAGCTTAATGGGAAGATTCACTAGGGCTCAAAAACATTTCTGAGAGCAAAATTTGAAGTTTTGGCTGATGCTTACAGAGACATACTGGTAGAATTGTGTGTTTGACTTTCTTGGAAAATGATAGCCATGCATCCACAGTTCATTAGGAAATGTTCTTCTACTTCAGTTTTGAGTCCTTTGTAGTACAACATGTAGTACAACAGGACTCCAGCCTGTGGATCACTGTTCATGGAAGGACTAAAATAAAGCTCTGGAATTGAGTCTTTAAGATATTATGTGCAGGTGAAGAAAAATTTAATCTCTTCTTGGAATTTGGGGGAAGGTTAAGTTGTTCATTTATTTTCTTACTGTTTGCTCAGTATGTCCCTTTGAATATTGCACTCCGTAAACTCAGTAAACAGATCTACAATTGCCAAGACGTTCTTGTGTCATTATAGAATATGGATTTAATTCATAAATCCCGAGTGCTGACAAGTCAGTCTTTTTGTATGCCCTTATAATAACAATAGCCTTACAACAGAAAATGAAAAATTCCTTTTTGACAGATTTATGAGAATTTATGGAGTTTATGCAGGACTGTCATACACAGACATGTCCTCACTCCTTTGCTAGAAATAGCTTTCAGAAATGTCTCTAGGAACACTTAGGTGGAATTGGGATGACATTATAAAAGGTTCCTTCTGTGTTAGGTACGTAAAGCTCAAATGAATAGTGAGAGCTTGTAAAATGCACAGAGCTACAACCACAGGTACTGCGAGAAAAGCCACTGTGTATCGCTGGACTCTAAAGTGTAGTGCACTTCCTGACATCAAGACATAATGGTGTTTTATGTATGAACTGCAGCAATCACACTCTGAGCAGCAACTTTCTAGAGCTTGAAAATGCAAAGGGAGAATAGCTATGGGTTTGCTTTGGAGGCAGCTGGCCAGAGCTGCTTTCTACTTGTTGCTCAGTATTTGCTGTGCATCAGGACTGTACTGCATGTAAAAATTGGAAGGAGCTGTGGGCCAGAAGCACGTGCAGCGAATAGCCAGTTCAGCTAGTGCTGTGTGAAGCACTGGGTCTGTCATGGCCACATTCAGCCCAGCATAGGGGAGTCTCAACTGATGATTCTAACCTGGCACTGATGTGGAAGATGGACTGACCACCAAATGATAAGCCACCACAGGTCTGTTTGGACTATGGTTCTAAGTGTTCTTCTAACTATTTGGTCAATATTATTTATACAGTCATTATTAATATTGATAGTTGGTGAGTGGTAGCACTATCCATTATATGGTACAATATATGATGGAACCCCCTGTTCTTCAGATTTTCTGCTGTAGGGTTTAACCAGACTAATCACTTTGCCCTGTTTCACAGAGCAAAACTGAATCTTTAAATATGTCCCTTGCATTCTTCTGAAAATCATTTTTTAAGATACAGGAAACTAATGCTGAAGTCAATATTTTGAAATATCATTGCCCAGTGTTAGGTATGATTTCTCAGGGATAAGTGGACGTACTGAATTGCAAGCCATGTTTTAAAAGGACTGTTTCCAGGCATTTATGGTTGAAAATTACACCTTTTATCTATATTGTCTTGCTATCATGTAAACTATTTTGCTAGGGCTCCCCCTTCCCCCTGCCCCCCCGTGAGACCAAAAATAGATTTAATGCTTTGAGAGAGCTTTTAGAAACCTTTACTATCTTGTTCTTGGGGGGGAGGCGGGGGGAGAATGTTCAAAGCTGAGTAATATAGCCATGTCCTTTGCAAACTATCTATGTATAAACCATTAAATTATCTTAAGATTCTGAGGATATATGTGTCATTGTCCATTTGATAAATGACATCTCTTAAAAAGGGTAATAAAAGTCTGTTTCCAATCTTTCTGTAAATGGCTTCTGCAAAACAGTTCATAAAAAAACCCAAGTAATACTGTGTTACTGTAATGGATCGCCATGAGAAAGTTTTATGCATGTCAAAATATGTTTTTAAGGTTTACTGTTCAGATTCCTAACAATCAGAATACAACTTTTTACGAAGTCTTTGAAAGTATTAAAAAGAATTTATAGGATAGCATATCCTCTGAGGTCAGCCTGACAGTTGTCCTATATACACAGGAAAACGTTTGTCACTAAAAGGGAGTTTTACAAGTGTACATGAAGTTCTAATCAGAATTAAGATATTGCTGACATGAATGGGTAACTCTACTGGTGCTAAAGCAGTTACTATGCACCATTGCCACTTTCTGGTCAATTATATATTGTAAGTTATTTTTTCTAACTCAGCAGATTACTCAAATTCAGCAGGAAATAGCTGTATCATTTATTCAAACATGAAATACCTGAAAATACGCATGCTTCATTTTAATTTTCACTTTCTTGAGAGTTAAAACAACAAAGTTTTACAAATAACTGTACTAGCTCCAGGCAATACATAGTTCTTTGTTGGTATTTCCTGACTTAGACCTATTTAATTTTCAATGTTTGGGTTAATTTACAACAGCTGAGCTTCAGGGAGTCAAAGTTTTCTTTGTTACACTCCCACTGCTCATTTACTTGCAGTTTGTCTCAGAACATGCAGTTCTGAATTTCTTCATGAGAGTTTCATTAGCACCCGCACTGCTTGTAAAGTCTCTTTTTGTAATTACTCCTGGTTGTATATTGGAGCATGGCTTTGTGCTTGTAGCACATAATGGGTTTCACTTGTATGCTGGGCTTTCTCCAGTAAGACGAGATGGCAAAAGACCCTGGACAGTCTAAAATTTAAACATGAAATAAAATATCAGATTGGAAGTAGAGGTAGAGGGATTTGAATGGAATTGCCTGTTCCTAAGAGGAAGTGAATGGCCCAAATAGGCATGCAGTCTGTGTGTCCTATTCCTGACCTTAAAACACAGATTCACAAATACATATTTTACTCTTCAGCTGTGATTTTAGAAATATTATGGTATAAAGAAATGGTAATTATTGCCCAGATTCTCAGGAGCTGTAACAGCAACCATGCTCATACAAGACAATCCTCCCTGGTAGGAGGGCCCCTTGCCATTAACACCTGCAGAGTGAAAACTCATCAACTAGATTACTAGATTGACAACTAATCATGGTAAGAAGCTTTCTGCCTAAAAATAAGAAGTAAGATTGCTTACCAATTTAAATTAGCATAGCTTCATTATCCTGAGTTGAAGTATGTGGATTTATATCAGATCAACAGTGTGAGGTCCTGCTCACCTTCATCATGTATGTACTTTAAGAAGATCTTAAGAAGGGTGGACAGGAAAAACGCTTGACAGTTCCAAACATGGCAAGCCATAACTGCTGCATTTTCTGCACGAGGAAAGCTCCTGTCCACTCTGATTAGGATTCACTGTGGCTGGCCTGCTGATACCATGGATTTTAATAGGTTTTTGTCTGGTACATGAGATGAAATGCTTTTTTATTTACATATCAGATACTGTATATGTAGGTACATGTAAATTGCATTAGGTATACTGTTTCATATTACCTCAGGTCATTCTGGAGATTTAGAAAACAGCTGCATATACAAAGAAATTCTTCCTGTTGTAGATTAAATTTAGAGGAAAGACTTCCTCTATGGGCATATACGAAGAAAACACTGGGCAAATAAAAATGGTGAAAGAAATTTAGGGTGAAAACTAGTACACTGCTGTGAATCTGTTTTATTTTGTCATAATAATTAAAAGCAGGGAGTACTTTTATATAGCCCTTGACACAGTGTTCAAGAACAATTAGGTCAAGAATAATAATTTAGCCTTGGGCTAGGTACTTAACCAAAGGGAAGGACTGGATTTTAAATAGACAACCTACTTCCTTATGAACTTCTAAAAACTTTCTTACTCCTCCTAGACATTAGCAGAAAAATGCATCTTTTTTTTTTTTTCCCCCCCCTAATTTGGCATTCATACTCAAAAGATACAGTAATAGTCTAATTTAAGGTCAACCATGTTAAGGAAGGCGGCTTGTTTTTATTGGAAGTTTGTTTTCTAGTGATCATTTCACAACTTCATTTGAGTAAGTTTGAATGAACCTTCACATCATTAGTTAGAACATACATTTGGTAAACAATCATTGACTCTTTGTACCAAATTATAAATCAAGGTGGGCCTATTGTCTTTTGTCTAAGTTATCTTACAGTGGGGTTTTGATATGAAATGGAGAAATTAGAAATGTTTAAAAAATGTTACGACCTTCTGAAAGGGCAGACAGAGGGCGCTGAAGTCCACTTTTCTGATTCATTCCAGGCCCTCATGAGGCAAGTATTTGCATGTTAGAATGCTAGAGAAAGGAAAAAGTTCACTTGACACTGCGTTGGTCTGTTTTCTTGCCCTGTATAGATCTCAAATTCGCTATCCAGACAAGTAAACTCATTGAAAATGTAATTTTTAGGAGAACCTTATTTTAAAAATGTAAGTGGAATTTTCCAAGCTTTTTTTATTTCATTTGTTACGATTTCCAAAATATTTGTGTCTGTAAAAAAATCTGTATTTCAGCTCTTCATCTTTGGTCATGCTGTTTTTCAAAACTGTCTTTCAATAGTATCCTAAAATAATGTTGAACTGCATTCCAGTCAGTAAAAATTTCCTTGTGGAAATTTTCTAGAAGATTGAAACAGCTAATGTTGGTTCACTGCAAGTTTGAAATATTACAGTATTTTATGCTGACAGTGCATAACCAAATTATATAAAGGTTTGAGACACTTCAAAGATCCCTGTTACACAGGCTCACTTAATCTTTAATCAAATTGGTGTGTTTTAAACTGAGCTTGATAAGGCGCATTTTTACATTTGTTATGCAACTATATAAATATTGCGTTTACCAGAAGGGTCATGTAGGTTACTGTAGTTTATTAAGCTGGTTGCAGATTGATCAAGGAAATGAAGTTGTAAATTGACAGGTTTCCTTATTTTCTCAGAGAAATAATTGAAACCTGAAGGAACAAGGCAAAGGTTATTCCTGCATATTTCAAAGATTGTAGATGAGAATGGTAGGTAGGAAGAGGAAGAGAAAAGAGGATCTTTTCATGTTATTTTTTTTTCCTTTTTCACAGAACCCAGCATAGAAGGTTGTGATATATGGTGTATAAAACTGTGAGACTTGTGACTTTGGTACATAAAGTTGTATAACTCTCCTTACTGTGGGTGGGATCTGTGACAGAGTCCTGGCTTTCCCAGGGCTGATAACAAAATGTATGTGGAGTTATTCCTGAGTTAGTCTTGCTACAGTAAGAGCTTTTAGGAGTCAGCACTTGTATTACAAATTTTTGCTTTGTCTAAATTCAGAATAATTTCAAATGGAGGCAAGCTTCAGTTTCAAATCAAGAGGTGTTCAATGCTAATATGTGCACCAGAGTCTGACCACCTTGCAGAATAATATATTCAGTCAAATCAAAAAGAGAAACAACTTTTTAAAATCATGTCCTGTCATGGAATTGTCATATTTTATGTTTGGTGTGACCTTATTTTGATGCTTTTTAATTTATCGTAGTGTGAAGTTTCCTCTTTTCAACAAGCTACGCCACTTCACTAATTCAGTAGTCATTTTCTTGATAGCAGTGCACCTGTAACAATGGAACAACACAGACTTCTGTTTTCAGCCAACTGTAAGATTTATTATACCTCTAGGTAGAGATTTATCTTTTCTCTTGCTAGATCAATATCTAACTCTCAGGTCAGTAAATCCTGACTGAATCTCAACAGAAGCCAATTGCTACCTATTATGTCATCTAATAGACAAAGATTTTGTGGGTGTTGGGTGTAAGTAAGAAAATAAGGTTTGTGAGTTCACATATCAGAAGTTCTATTACAGTTTCTTTAATTTTATTTATATAACGTCATGGGGTTTATGTGTGTCAGAACATTATGAAAACTGTGGTACACTTAATTAAAAAATATCTGTTTGTGATCTAATGCAGTTCCCGAGTCAGCATTCTGTTTATCCAGAGTGCAGTTCTTAGACATTTTTTCTCCTACCTGGAGTTTGAACTAAGATTTTTCATTGTGTGAATAGATAGAGATTTTTTTACAAGTACTGAAGTTTCAATTAATTTGTAAGTTTTTGTTGGTTAAAATGTTTTGATTTGGGTTTTGTTTGTGGGTTGTTTTGGTTTTTTTCGTTTGGTTAGTTTTTCGTTGTTGCTCCCCACCCCCCACCCCCCCCTCCCCAAAAACATTACAATAATATTTTGTTTCTAGGATTTTTCTTTCAAGGACCTGTAGGGAAACCAATTAAGTGATATTTGTAAGGTAGTATTTGTAGTAATATATATGTATGTGTGTGTATATATATATATATATATATATTTTTACACTTGGGTATCTAGCACTAAAGACTTTCCAAAATGAAGAAATTTTGCTGATGTTATTTTGCTGGTTGTTGAATCTAATGATTTTCCTTTGAACAGACATTAGCTTGCATGGCTACTATCATAACATGTCAAGCAGAAATGGTTTCATTGTAATTCAAGTACCTAGGTTACGTGGAAAGTGTTTCACATTTCTGTATGGACACCAGCCTCATTGTATTTCATTCGCACTTTACAAACAAGCATACTTCAATGCTGAGTAAGGTTGTGCTCTAAATGACTTATAACAATTATAAATTATGCTATACTGCCATAAGGTTCTTAACGAGTTATGCATGGGTCAGTGAAGCATTGTGGTTAAGTGGAATGCTCATGGGTACATAATGAGCATCACAGGGAGAAAAGAACACAACCACCATGTAAATGTTTGGTCTGTGGTTAAGCCAGTTTTCTTAAGCAAGCTATCTTGAACAGATAATCTGAATTATATGTCTTGACCTTGTCAGTCCGTTGTAATTAGTGTAGTCAGCACATGAAATTTTGTCCAAATGTGGAATCTTTCCAAGATTGTATGTTGCATTCAGTTTTTTAATTAGCCAGGCACCATTTTAACCCTGTTTGAAAGTTCTTTTGTCATGACTGTAGGGTCATTGTCTCTCTTCTTGTCCCTCTTATTAAGGTGATTTACTTTGAAAAGAGAGCACAATATTATTGAACATAATGGGAAACTCTTTTAATTATCTCCAATTATTTAGATACATTTTCTTGTACTCAACAAAGACAAGAAGTTTAATTTGCCCAAAAGTTTAATTTAATAATAGTAGATGAGATACAGGAAGTCAAGTCTGTGGCTCCATCTTTATTTTTCTTTCCATTATGAAGGAAGTAACAAGGAGCTTTGGATTAGGAGTGAAATATTAGCAGCTTTAACCTTCAGCTGTCTATTATTTTGCCATTTTCATTCAAGCTATAAGTTGAATACATTTTTCTGTAGGCTGGAAAGTAAGCGACATTACAAGAAGCAATGTTTGATACTGGCAGTCAATACAATTTCTGTTTTAAAAGAGAGGTATTTCCAAGCTTGTGAATATAAGCAATTAGTTTTCAGGCAGTTTTAAGCTCTTTCTTCTCAAATGGGATTTCCTTTGAGAAGATTCCTGTACTTAATTCCCAGCTGCTATGTTCCAAGGTTGCTGAGTGCATCCCCTTTTTGCTTGTTTTGTTCATCTCATGACATAAGTCTGTTCCTTCTCACCAATTATTAAATACACCTATAAGAAGTTTATATCTGAAGAAAGCACACTTAATGTGCAGTTTCCTCCCTTCAAGCATTCTTTGCCCTTGCCTTATCTTCACCTTCACATCATTTGCTTGGTTCCTCTGCGTGTCTCCCTGACAAGTACTCTGTTACGGAGAAGTCCTCAATATCTAAGCAGCATTAAGTTATCTGTTGGTCATGTATATCTGTATCTAGGTATGTTTCATACATACTACTTGAACATAATAATTTACGTATTTCATTATATGACCAGCAGTCTATTGTTACCATCTTTGAGGAAACAATTACCTTCCCCTAACACACACACACACACACACCCCACATCCCCAGTTAGGGTACAAATTGTTCTTTGGTTTTTAAATACATTTTTAACTGAATTGTCAAAGGAGAAAAGCACATTTTCAACACAGCAGTAGCATTATTCTGCTGTAGGCTTGCCTCATGCTGCTTTATATACACCACCTGCATTTACAGGAACATGTCAGAGTTTGACCACTGCGTTGTTCATGTTGGAGAATCTGGCCATTTAGCCCTGTTTTCTCCTAACCGTATGTTTCTTCAGAACTGTAGAAATGCCACTAATTCAGAATCAGTTCCAAGGAAATCACAAGTCAGTGCAAAACCACTGAATTGTCTTCTGTTATAAATTGAAGTATTTCATCATGCACGGTTATACAGAGAGCTAGTATATAGTGGCATGTTGCTGCTAGACACAACAATCTTTTTACTGAAATCAAAGTCTGTCTTTAAGGCTTTCTTCAACTCCTCCATACCTCATCTCCAACAGTTTTGTGTTGAAAAAAAAAATCTTCAATAATGGAGAAGCAATTTTAGGAGAGGTCAAAACCACTCAGGTAGGGGATTTGCTTGAAGGAATGTTCAAATTATTTTGCTGTCTGAAAATTCATAGGAACTTATGTGCAATTTATACTTCAAAAGAAACAACTTGTACATTTTCAGGACATAACATATTGATAAATGGTTTCTGAAAATGGAGGAATTAGGCCCTTTGTGAATTCTTTTCAGAATCTGCACATCAAAAAAATTGGCAGAATTTTCCTATTTTTCACCATGAATTGTTAACTCTTCTAGAAACAGGGTTAGATTAATGGAGAACTGTAATTATTGTCCAGTCCCAAAACTAGCAAGGGTGATTTATTCTTCCTGAATAAAGAAGTATATAAGAGAATTTGTAGAATCTAAGTGTGTGTCAGTCTTCTGAAAGGCCAAGCAAAACGAAATCTGTAACATAAGGCTGGCAACTTTAGGCAAAAAGAAAAATAGAGAATCTGAGAAAGAATTCAGCCAGTACAAAAATAAAAATAGCAATAATGTCTTTCCATGTGTTTTTCTGGAAAACAGGTCACAGTAAAGAAACCGGATTTCTTTGTTTTACGAAATGGCAAGTTACATTGAAAAAGATAACTGCCATGTCACATGCCGTTCTAGTTAAATAGAAAGCAATAAGCAGTAGCAACAAAGCACATATTAAATGGCTATGAACTGGCTACCTGGGAGTAAGCAAAAAGTTGTCAAGGCAGAATCATCATGCAAGGAAAAGATTCCATCACAGCTCTACATGGATCAGAGTAAGAGCAACCCTATTCAGCTTCTTTCTGTGGGGATTAAAAGTAAACATAAGATTACTGCTCATGAAATTCTTGGATGACACAAAAATGGCAGAATGATGAATAAAGATGAGAACAGTGCTTTCTGTCAAAATAATCCAGATTGTTTGGTAACCTGTGCCACTCAATGCAATAAAGGCAAAGTCCTACAATTAGAACTGAGGAGATTGGGACAGTATCCAGGAGAACTATGTAAACTAAGAATAACGTAGCTCAGAAGGAGTTTCCAAAGAACTAAAAGCACTAATAAGCAAAAAAGCCCAAAACAAAACAAAAAAAAGCCCAATACAACTCTTAAATAGATTATTTAGATACTGTAAAAAGATCAGGAAAGTGAAATTTACATCAGAGGTTGGTACTGGGAAGGGGGGGTGACGTTAGGATTATTGAAATATTAATTTATTTTTTCTGTGTTTTTGCAAAATTTTGGAAAGCTGAAAAGAACAAATAACACTATGAGTGGGAGAAAAGGCTTTAGAGTGATTTTTTTTTTTTTTTTTTTTTGGTAACATTTAGTTTATTAGAAAGGTTAGCTTCATAAGAATGTAGCAGTACCTTTACAAGGAGAAATACTGGGAACTAATAGTCTGAAAGAGGGCAGCAAGAGTCAATGGTTTGAAATTGAAAGTGCATGCTACCAACTAAAGGGTAGACCTTTGGCGTGATGATTAATGTCTGGAATATTCAGTCAAGGAAATAGGTAATAACTTTCTACCTCTTGATCAGTTCAGTTCAAAATTGCATGCTTTCAGGACGATGTGCTGTAGCCAAAATCAAACTGCTAGGTTCAGTGCAGTGCTAGTTCAGTTAATGGCCTCAGTTCTACAGAAGGTCTGGTGGTCCCATTTGGCTTTTAACAGTGAATCCATTAGATAAAGAATTCACCATTAAGCTTGAATATCTTAGTATTTTGAAAGAATACATTTTGACTCTGGATGCATAGGGTTGCATAAACTATATTAAAAATGTTAGCTAAACTTTTATTTCATTCCAAGGTGAGGCTTGTTGCTTAAAAAAGTCTCAATTTTAAGATTTGAATTATTACAAACACTGTACCTAATTTGGTGTTAAGCCATGTAATGTATTTGATAGTAATGTGTTTGGGAAAAAATACTGCTTTGTTAAACAGAAAAAGAAACGGACACGTTTCCGACTTCCAGTGACTCCTGCCCACCTCTCGGGCTGCCAAGTGGTGGCTACCCAGCACTGACTTCTCTTAGAGAATCTGAAAGTATTTTTGGAAGCTGAAGACTACTTGTTTTCTTACAGTCTAGTTCATGCCTGTTTCTTTGTGGATGCTTACGGAAGCTTGTTTCCTTTGACTAGAAAATATTTGAAGAATTGATGCTCTATGTCTTACTGGACCCAACTTAATCTAATGACTGTGTAATTTACTTCATTGTTACTATGACAGCAACACCTTGTTCTGTTCCATTTCCACTGACTGTTTCTGTTAAAATATATTTCCATCCTGTCTGAACTACAATCTAACAACTATTTTACTTGCCATGATTGGCTCTTCTCTGCTACTTTTAAACACAGAAAAAAGTATTTATACACAGTACTTGAAGTTGCAGCCATACAGCCTGCCAGACACTACTGGAGTTGTGTGTGTAATTCAGGTTTACGGTCCAACCTCCACAGAGGTCCTCAGGGAGTACAACCATGTCTGTACAGCTCAACAGAATAAATGAAAAGACACCTGTACCTTTACAGCTATATAGAGCCACACCAGACATAGGTTTGTTAAAAGAGTTTGGGTTGTGATTAGATAATGAGGTCTGCACCAAAAAAAGTCACTTTTGTTTAAATGCTAAATTGCTTGAAAAGTTTGATGCAGATGTCTAGGCCAAAGTGAAAAGTTGATGTTTACAGGAATGGCAATAGTCACAGTGGCATAAACAACAATCCACTACCACTAAATCTAGAAAATATCTCTTCCATAGCATAATGATTTGAAAGTAGCAGCAATCTGAAGACAAAGGGAGAAGCACAACACTTCAGTGGAAGAACATCCCTGATAGTAATGTCCTGCTGAATAAACCAGCCTACATGAGGTGGACAGAAATGTGAAATACTGTGAGCCATACTAACTGAAACAGAGCTGGCAAACCTGACATCCGTATACATGTGCTTCAGCTATTGGCAAGAGAAAAAATGACAGCTTCCTGCTCAAATAGGGTGGTCACTTGCAATGGTATTTTTATAAATGTTCCTTTGATTTGCAGCAATTGCATATGGCAGATTAGTTTCTTGTCTGCATTCTGGGAGGCAGCATGGCAGCAAATTCTTAATTGATTCATTTGCATAGGCTTTGCATTATGAAAAGAGTGGAAGATGCTATGATTACATTTGGCATTCATGCAATTGCCACAAAAATTGGTGTATTTTTCACTCAGTATGTGAAGCTTTCTTCAGATTCCTTAATTCAGGAGGTTTCAGCACAAGACTTCTTCAGTTTCTAAATTCAGGATGTTATTCATCAAGATTTTTGAGACGGCTTTATTTACTAACAGTAAATTGCAACCTGCAGCCTGATCTAGGTGAACCTGCTTTAGCAGAGGGGTTGGACTAGATGATTTCTAGAGGTCCCTTCCAACCCTGACCATTCAGTGATCCTATGAATAGATTGTTGTTGGGCTTTTTTTATTATTTTATTTTATTTCCTGGAGGGTATCCATTGTAATATAATGTCTGGTAAATCCACCCCTTCTTTTAATACCAAATGAACACTAATATAACCTACTTACTTAAAAACCCTTACTATTTTCTTTTAAAAATATTCTTATTTGTCAACAATTCCTATTTCATTACAGCAGTTGTCTTTCAGTGATGGAGTAATGTATTTTATTTCAATGATAATTTTCCTTAAGAAAGGGCATAGTGTACTATAATCATAACCATAGAAGAAAATTGACCACTAATTGTCATCACTGTAGTGCTTTGACTTTTAGCCATGAAGTGTCCAGTGATGTCCCTGTAGAGGAACAAAATGTGTACTGTTAGTTATATAAAGCATAACTGACTCAAAGACCTAGATTAAAAACATCTATGTTATAGAAGCATTCAGAATGTGGAGTATGACCATGATATCTCTACTGCACATTTTGTTCACAGTTATAGTTCAAACTAATTCACAAATCCAATTTAAAGTCTATTGGGATTTCTAGATTCGAAGTTTATTGTAATGCTTTTAAGAAAAAAGAAATGCATCTGCTGACTGTACTTGCTCAGTATTTATCTTAAAATGCAAAAACCATACTCCTTTCTCTTAAACGAGATGTGTCGTAATTCTTTCAGGATGGAGTAGTACTAGATTTTGAAATATATTTGAATGTATACAATATATTCAAAATATTGTTACAGTAAAATTATCAAACTACATATCCAAAAGGAAGGCAGGGATAAAAATAGAGCTTTTATTCACAAAGTAAAAATATTAATGAAAGTATCATCTGCAACAGTTTACTTCCCTTAGTAATTAGTAAAACTACACATTTAATTAGTTATTAAATAGATATTTTAAATTATATTTGAACCATTTAGTGACTGTGATCGTGACAAGACAGATATATAAGAAACTAGAATATGGGGAATCTAGTATGACCGACTGGTCCTTCATAAAATCTCTAGTGACCAGGAGCGGGATCCAACAAGAGAGTGGAAATTTTCCAAACAAAAAAAAATTAATTTGCCAATGACAAACTAATTTGTCATTAAAGTGGAGTTGGTTTGTTCTGGTTTTTGTTGGTTTTTTTCTCCACTAGATAGAAAACCTTTGAGCTCAAAATGTTAAAACGAGCCATGGTTTATTCTGGGAAGGTTCTATTCACACATCATGCAGGAGTAGGCTGTAAGGTAAAGCTGACAAATTCTGCAGTGGTTACTGAATCTAAAATAAGTTCTTATTTTGTATAAGTAATAAGATAAATTACTTCAAGTGTACCAGACTGTCAGGTAAGTACATAGTTAAATACTTCATTAAATGCGTAGTTGGGCACTTGGCTGTGGCAGACTTTTTCTTAATAATTGTCTGCACTTGAATTTTAAAATGTTCATTTATACAGTCTCAGTTACAGTTGAGCCTTCTGTTGTATCTCTTTCTACATGCAAGTAAAATGGTTCTTCACAGAATGCTAAAAAAGACAACATAACACATTGTCAGATGCTGCAGAGCATAGAAGTATCTTAAAGAAAACTGGGGGTGGGGGGGAGGGAGGGGGGATGGGGAGGAAGGAATTGACTGCAGTTCAGCATCCAGAATGAAGTCAGAGAGCCTGAATGGAGAAGGAAGTAAAGCTTGCCCAAATTAAACTTATTTTCAGGGCTTTCTCAAATCCAGAGGTGTTGGGTAAAAGGAAGGAGAGGGAGCTATCCACAGCAGTAGACATACCAATCTTTCATCTAAATGTTCTGTGTCAGTTTTGTCTGATGTTTTAAGGATAAATGCAGGGCCATCATGAAGAAATTTCCTGATTGCAAATAGTTGTGAGGAATTGTCAGTACAGAGGAAGAGCTTACATCTTTGAGGGCAAGAGCAAGGAGAACATAAGGAAATTTAATAGTATTATATAGTAAAGGGTTATGTTGCAGGACTAATAAGAAGACTATCTGGATGATGTTCTTAGTCATATTGTTTAGTTTTAGTTAGTCCGGTGAGGAGCAGGGAATTGGGACTCCATGATCATCATGGGTCCCTTCCAGCTCAAGATATTCTGTCATTCTACAGAAATTCTGGTTTCATTAATTTTGAAGTGTCATTAGAGGAGCATGTCCTGCATGTATTAGTCAAACAGAGATGAATCACCTGTGTGATGTAATGGGGCGGGGCGGGGTGGGGGGTGGGGGGTGGTGGAAGGGCGGCAGAAAAAAGTTGTAATTAGAAAAGGTGGTGACAAAATCTCCTCTGGAATCTATGTAGGTGGGTTTCTGGTCATCCGTGGTCAAGGAAGATAAGTTCAAATTGGAAAAAGTGTTTTCCAAGACTGTAGAAACTGTCAGAGAAAAAAACCCAAAAATTGGTGTGATTTAGATGTGAATAATTTTAGCCAAGAAGTCGGAAGAAAAAATGTGTTCTGGGAGAGCCTTCAATGTGGGAAAATACATCTCACATAATTCCAAGATGGAAATAGGTATGACTAAACTCAGCAGGCCAGAGGTCCAGAGCTGTGTGCCAGAGGTCCAGAGCTGTGTCTCCTTCTCACTTCCATTCCGATAGATCTGTTTCCACATGTTGCATGTGATTTTTGACATAGTAGTCAAACTTCTGTAAAAATTCTTTGCTTAATACCTGAAACAGGGTGGGTGTCCCTGTAACAATGTCTGTATCTCACTTTTCTTTTTTTTTTCTTGCTTTCCTTTCTTAGTAAAGATGAATAAATATTGGAAACTTAGCTGAAAAGTAGCCAGTTAACAGGGTCGCAGCACAGCCTAACAAATATGAGGCAAAATTAAGGCTGTGTTTAAATTTAAAAAACCTGTGACAGTTTTCTTTTTCAGTTTCTTTCCTCACTATTTTAGACAGAGATGTCTCAGTATGAATTTCCTCTCTTCTCTTGGGATGTATAGGAGCCCCTGCCAAGTATGCTCAAGATACTCAGGTGCAATTCCTCCTTTAGAAGGAACTGCTACAGCATTTCAGATTTTGTTATAGGAAACAGAAACCGAGAAAGTTCTCCTTACACCTTTTGGGGCCATTAGAGAAATATGAAATTATGTATAATTGTAGTGCTATACTGCGAGAAGAGTTGGTGGAGCTGCTAGTGACAAGGATGGACCATTAGGGTCCTCACAGTAGCTACATACCTCATACTGATCATATAGCTATAGGATGTATGTATGTATATGCAATCAAGAAAAGAGAGAGAACTGAATCTTCCCTTATCTCCTGTCCTGCAGCAGCTCAAAATCAGTTTTCTTATTCTAAGCTTTGGATACAAGGTTTTGGAATTAAAAACTTGCCCATTTTCATTTACTCAGTTTTCAGAAAAGAAGAATCTGATGCAAGTGGGAGAGATCAAATGATTAGTCATCCACAAACCTTTATTAACTGTCTATGAGCATTGGTTCAGTACCATACTCCTTGAAGCAAAAAGGAAGAGGAAAGTAATTATAATACAGAGGAATCTCTGTTTGTTTAAATGAGTTTAAAAATGTGACTAGTTTATGAGGACTGTACAGAAGATGTTCCACTATGTAAAATGTGATCTGTTTCAAATTGAAATGGAAATGTTTTAAAAAAAAAAATATTCCCATACTCACTGCATGCATATTCATAAACATTAAGTGTTCTAGTAAATTTGGTTTCAATGTGAAAAAATGAAGCAATTTATTTGAAAAATGTCAAAGCAGGACATTTTTAATTGTCATACTTTTCTATATTCTGGTTTTTAGTAAAATGAATTTTCAGGACAATAGTATCAGGTTTTGTGAACCATCTTGATTCTGATGAAACTGCGTATTTAAGTTGTATCAGTACCGTTTATCCAAATGTCTTCATACCTTTCTGTTATAGTATGTATAAATTATGGTTAATCTCAGTATATCATGGTGAAATTTGTGAAAAAATGTTTGTTTCTAACCGTGTCATTTAAAGGAAAAATCACTGATGAACTAAAACAGACTGGTATACTATTTTTTGCCAGCTTGTCCAGAATCTATGCTTCTTATGAAAAGAAACTTACAGGACAAAACTGTGTTACAATAATTCTGAATCTTCATTGATACTTTAAAATGCTATTCTTTTTTGATAGTTCTACTTATTTATGTATTATTTGTTTTCAGAATAGAATGGAAATAATGATATAAGCTACATGAAAATTTCCATTTTATATGAAATAATGGCTAAATGGTTTTACTGAAGAAATGCAAAGAAAGTAATTTTAAAGCACAAGAGAAGTAGTGTTCTGAAGGTCACTATCTGCATCATCTAAGACTGTGGGAATCAAAAAACTCGAGAATCATGCTGTACAGCAGGTTGTCTAGAAGAGTGAGGATCATCTCTAAGTCGCTTTGTGCTAATGGCTATAATATGTTTAAAAATTTACCCAGAAGCAACATCTGATCATGCTATGGTATATTTTCTTACTAGTTGTAACAGCCACTCAGTTTAAGAGTCCAAAACCAAGTTATGTTAAAATTTTAGTTTTTTGAAAATGTAATGTTAATAGATTTGGCATTTCACGTATTTCTTTATTTCTGTGTAACTCACTCCAGTCTGTCAATGTCTTTTATGTACTGGTGAGCTCAGAGCTGGACTTAACACTCCAGATGCGGCCTCACCAGTGGCGAGCAGAGAAGGATCCCATCCCTTGACCTACTGGCAACGCTTTTCATAATGCAGCCCAGGATGCCATTTGTCTTGCTTGCTGCAAGGGCATGTTGCTGGTTCCTGTCCAACTTCAAGGACTCTCTAGATCCTTTTTCTGAAAAGCTGCTTCCCAGCTAGTCTGTCCATGGCATGTACTGGTTCCCTGGCACAGGACTTTAGATTTCCCCTTACTGAATTCCATGAGGTTTCTGTCACCCTGTGAGCAAAGAAATTAGCAGGGACTGATTTACAGTCTCCCATAACTGAAACTGAGCCCACAGAGTTACCTGTTCCTTTGTTGTAATCTTTGCTTCTGTGTATGCAATTGGCTAAATGTTAAAAAAAATTTCTGATGGTGATGGACAAAAATAATAGAATTTTAGGATCACTCAGTTTTGGGTATCTCTCTGTACTGTAACAAAACCAGCAATAGTTTATCTTCCACTTTACAGACAAGTATTAGGTAAGTCACACTTATGAACATAAATACATATGATTGACTTATCAAATAAGAAAGTATAGGTTTTTGAGGTTTGTCAAATAAAAATGAAGTTTAGCTTTTGTGTAGTTTTAAGAGGTATGTCATATTTTAATTCAGAAATTAACATTTCTTAAAAGGAATTTCTGTCTTCTCTCGTGGGTAAGAGTTCCCATTCATTAATATATCTATTAAGTAGCTATTTAAACAGTATGAGAAAACACTGGAGTTTTGGCAATGTACCTTTTGGCTAGGAATTTCATATAGGATGGATTGATTATTAATTTAATAGTTGTTTTAATATATCTGATTTTAATTTCTTTATACCCTCAAGCAAGTTGATTGTTAAGCAGCATCTGGCATTGTTTTATTTATATATATATATCTTTATATTGTTTTATATATATATATATAAAAATAAAAGACAAAAACAATAAAGCCAGCTTATTTTGATTGTAGAAAAGCTTTACATTTCCAGAAAACATGCCATGCTTCACCTTTCCTGAAAAGAAAGGTTGTGTCCAGCCTTTCCTCTTGCTTGGACAAGCTAATCCTGATCTTTCTTTTGTTTCTTTGTTTTCTTTCTGTCACAGGAGTCATCAGGACTGCCTTGCACAACATGGACAGGGAAGCCAGAGAGCATTATTCCGTTGTCATTCAAGCCAAAGATATGGCTGGGCAGGTCGGAGGGCTTTCAGGGTCAACAACTGTAAATATCACACTCACTGATGTCAACGACAATCCACCCAGGTTTCCTCAGAGTATGTACAATTTCAGCATATAACTGATTTGAAAATCGTGTTGATTTTCAGTGAAGTAAGAAGCTATTATTGAAATCCAGTTCGTATTCACATTCATGGGGACAAGGCAGCTTGGGAAGTGTTTGGATTCACCAATATTTTTCAGTTTTCCAGTGTTTTCAGATGAAGCACAGAGATGGCATAGCTAGAATATTGAAACCAGTGAAGATTTCTTTCAATTAAACACTAAGAGTGAGATGGGTGACAAAGGAATACTTTTGTTATATGTGGATTATTCTTCAGTCCTTTTTGAATGTATATTTCAGTAACTGTTTGATTTTGATCCTGCAACTGAATTATGTTGTTCCCATGGTAGACAACAAGAGGTAACGTTAAAACTTTTAATCCAGCATGCCTTTGGCTCCCTCCATACATATCTACCAATTTTTTTCTTCTGTTTCTTTTTCTATACCCATGCAAACTTTTAAGACCACTTTTTACATTACAGATGGTCAAAACCTAAGCTGTTTCTCACTGTTGCTGAGCTGTGGTGAAGTCTTGCCTTTATCCTAGTTATATGAATTGTCCATGTTGATGTCAAACTGAATGTTCACACATGCATATATGGAAAGTATATGCTAGAATACTCTTAGAATATCTTAATATGACCACTAATAGGAAATTCCTTTCAGTCAAGCTCGTTGGGTGCACATTGATCTGACACAGCAGCTGGAGTCTTGTAGGAATTCTGATTTCAGTCGACAATTTATTTAAAAGTCTTCTGGAATGTAATTGCATAGCTAAACCTGCTTTCCTTTGCAGATTGGCTCAAGGCCAATAAGAATATTGTAATCTGTACTCAGACATTGTGTGAGCCCTTGTAGAACATAATGGACTGGTAGCTATAGGTGCATCCACCGGGAAATGCATTAAGCTGTTTGAAAGAAGATTTATAAACAGTAATAGAGATCACAAAGCTCTGGGGAAAAACAAAGCTCCCTGACAATTATACATTATGTAAAATCTGGTCACGCAGTAGAAAGGCTCATTAAAAGAGTGGTAGAAATGAGTATTTTTTCTGTGCCTCACAAAGACATAAAAACATAAAGCCTTTGAAACACAGTCTTAAATAAAGTATATTTGGTTTTATGTTCCACAGAATTGTCATTGCATCCATCACTCTATTTAATACTTCCTAACTATTGGAAAGGCAAAAGGTAAGGCATATCTTTGAACAAATATAGCATCTAAAATAGTTAAAGTAGAAAAAATGTCCTCAATTTCCTGCAAACTCAGAGACAAATGAATCCCTACATATCAGATGTCTAGAATTGGCCCCTTTTATTTTGAATGGAAGGTTTTGATATTAAACTGACTGGCAGGCAAAAATGTATGTTGGCACATATATTTCTTTATCTGTATTAATATTTTCTTGCAAATGGAGGAAATATAAAATGTTCAGGTTATATGCTATACATTTTAAGGGATTCTAATAACTGTAAAAAATAACATTGAAAACTACAAAGCATTGTTTCACATTTAATGAAAACTCATTATTGAATAAAGCAAAATAAAAAAAGCTATTTTAACATTCATAATTTAAAAAATAAAGTATTAATCCTGGAACAATTCTTGTAGAGTATAAATGTTTTCTTTATCTTTACTTACACAGGATCCCTATACCACAGTTATGGCTGTAAATTCTTACTCATTTTCAACACGTATAATTTAAACCCTTTGCAAAAGAACGGTAGCTGTATGTTAGTAGCACAGAACAAAAGTATAAATGATCTAAAATCAGGCCATCTTAGCATCATGAACTATTACAATAATATATGAGTATTGCACCTATAGAAATAACTTCACTGTTTATTTTTCTTCTCTTTTCTTTGTATGCCATGATTTTCAGTTAAATTTCTCTTCAATTTCCTTATTAGACGGAATGCTAAATGAGACTTACTGAGGCTTGTCACATTCAGAATTGAATTCAAGGGAAGTGCTAACCAAAACTGCATGTATCAAGTGTATAACCCTTGGGACAGGCTGAGCCTCAGCTAAACAGCAGACTTTCTTTTGGTTAGTTTCCTTTTCTCCGTTACCATACTTGTGAGTTTTGAATCTGACGCTTAACTGTATGATTACTTTACTTGAGAACATGCTGGGAAGCACATCTGATTGATGCTTTTATTATTTGTTTTATCTAGAAATATGCTTTATTGTATATATTTAAAAGATCGTACCTTCTGACTTTAGTAGATCAGTGTTCATTAGAGATGCATATGGAGTAAGGTATGCAGGATTTGTTCCCCTTAAAGAAACACATTAAAAATCTCTTTAAAACTTGGAAATAGAGGTTGTAAATATATCTGCTTAAATGAATTTACTGTGTTTTTTTCTGTACTCACTCTAAATGTAGATTACTTTCTTTCAAAGAAATTACAAACAGAAGAGCTATAGTTTTCCAAAATGCAAAAATGTCTAGGAGGAAGAATATGAAACATTGCTGCATAATTTTATCAGTCTGATGGTTGCAGTTCTGAAATCCATGGTAATGATAATCTCTGGAATAGGAAACATAGCTGAAAAATTCTGCTTGCAAAACACAGTAGTATGTGGGAGAAGTAGGCAAGGGGTTGTGAATTCAGCAGGAGAATAACCTGAAACCTCAAATACATTTTACTTATCAATTACTTCAGTGCATCTTGTACAATACTGATTTCTTTTTCTTCTTCACCACAAATTTCCTTTATTTGGAGAGTTCAGTTATAAATGAACTATCTATTTAATGTAAGCTGACAGACAATGATCTGCATGGGAAGATTTTTGCTTTTCAATAATCAGCATGTCTCAGTTCATGTTAGTTTTACCACTGATGGAAATACTTGGCTGATGGCTGAGGGCCCTAATTTCATAGTCATAAATTCATTTCAGTAATTTGATAGAGAATGTTCCATCTACTGATGACACTGTTATCAGCTTTGAGTTACATCAGAATTTTTTGTGTAGTTTTCTTTCATTAATTCTCTCTGGTCTTGTTTAAGATTAATAGATTCTGTATGTTGTGCTTTGTTTAGGATGAATAGATTCTGATTGCATCAAGATCATCACACTAGACAGATGCTTCCAATGACATGTTTTGTAAATCATGTGCTAGTGATTACACTCTGGACAGTGTGTAGCAGATACGTAGTTATTGTATGTATAGTCTGATTTTACAAGGAAATTATTTCCCTGACGCCCCATTTGTAGATTTCGTTGTTTGATACATCTAGCTCAGTTCTTCAGGATAAAGCAGAATTTAAATATACGTCATGACTTAAAACATTTTTTATAAAGCTTCGTTGTTGAGGCTTGGTTATTTCATGGCAGTATATAGACTTATGTGAGATTATGTATATGCATAATTAGTTTGGCCTCACTTTTTACAGTGTCATTATATGAAAAGTACACAGCCATGTTTAAATAAGAACGTTGTATGAAGATATTCCAGTTAGTTCTGAAAAAGTAAGCTCCCATCCCAGTAGTAGACATAAACTCTGTTCTGTGCTAGTAAGGTGTCTCCTATCCAGCCCTGTTAATATAACTCATCAGCTAATTAAGTGCCGAAGTATCTGCTGTTCATTTTCTTTTGGAATTTAAACTCCAATATGGTCCTTGCCATATCCCCAGTTCCACATAGTACACCAGTTCCTATGAATTCGGTACGTAACTGCCAGCACCCTCTCACTCCCCACTACCATGCACTGTAGACTTTCCTGCCCTCCGCTGGTGACTAGTCCAGCGCTATCTGCCTGTTGATTGACCACTTGGCGGGCGCCAAATGAGATGAGTAAAGCCGTATTTTGTTTGATTCTCTTGTAGCAGGTCTTCCTCCTCTATTCAACCAGTAATTGTTAAGAGAATGTAGAATAATGTTTTTGAGGCCTCTGCCCTTTTGTTAGATTTGGCTGAAATTGGACAGGGCTTAAAAGTTACTGGACACTATTGCATTACAATAATTACAGAAGTTGTATGTCCTCAGGAAACTCAGATTTAAGACAACACAAGAAAAGGACATGATAACTGGTTTGGTTTAAGATTGCTGACATCTGGTCAACTGCATCTTTGTAAATTATATTTTGTTTGTCCCTAGTAATCTAGCTCCCTGTTTATTGTGGCATTTATGTGATGATGGTGAGTCCAGAAATGATCCAGTGTCCAGGGATTATTAGATAGCATTTCATTCCAGAAATTGTTCTGCACGTAAATGTTGCCTATTTATTGAGATCTTTTTTCTCATTATAATTAGAGGAACGTCTTTTTCGTATTTCATACTACAACACCTACTACAATTGTCATTATTCCCAATAGCTACTAGATAAAATACACTACAGGGAAAATGTATTGCAATTGAACAGAATCCCAAGTATCAGTTATTGGTGAAGAGATGCTTAGGTCTTTTAGTAAGAACTAAATCAGGCTAAAGGGACATGTAGAAAGTTGATTTAAAGCCAGATTTGCACAGAACCCTAATATTTTCTTCTTCAGAAGATTTATTCCTCCACATAACTTTATTACCTTTCTTCAAAAGTGAAGTTACCATCCTGGAATTTTATTTTATTCTCCTTTTTCTCATTCCTGTGTTCCACAAATAAGTTTTTTGTACTACCATATTCAATGTTTGTTTCTGCAGGATGTTCACAATTTAGGATATCCTTTTCTGCAAATACAGTTTACATATTAACAACATTTTTTTTTCATATATGTGTTCCAGGATGTCTAAGGAAATGTAGATTATAATCATATTATTTGCTTTTTTTTTTCTATCTGTAAGATTTAGGGAGGATCATTCTTCCTTTCTAGTGGTTAGACAAAGTCAGCTTCAGAAACAGCTCTTCATGTAAATAGTAGGCAGGATGAGCCTGGTGTGCATGATTGATTTACTGAAACGCAGTTATTAATATCTCATCAAGAGATAAAATGAGTAACATATATGTACATGCCAGGGAGAATGCCAGGCAATTAGATATTTCTATGCAATAAGGAAATACAGTAGCCTATATAAATATGTTTTATGTCCAAAGCAGGTATTACTTAAAAATGAAATGTAGATTATTTTCAATACTGTTTTGAAATTGAGTAAATGTAATGAGATGTAAAGGGTTTAAAGGGTGTACTCTTATGAGAAAATTTAAGGGCTATTCAAAGACAATTCCTTTTCCTGTGCCCTTAAAACACTGCTGGTTAATACCAAGAGTTTTCTGCAAAACTGAGTACTTGCCCAGCATGCTAATCTTTTATAACTTGAGACATAAATATTACTCCAGAACATTTTAGTATATTACTAGGAAATCTTAAACAAGAGTGGAACTTGGATATAACAAAAGACATAGAAATAATTTGTAACCTAGAAATTCTGGCTGTTAGTGCTGATCAGATGTAAACAGTATTTCAATATAGACTTTTAAAATTATAATGGTATCTACATAAATCAAGTTTCATTTATTTGTTTAAGGAAAGAAATGTAGCAAGATTTTCTTTTATTAAGAATGTTGTTAGGGCTGTGTTGAAGGTTGCTGTAAAATTCTGGCAATGTATTTCATGGGGTGTATACATTTTAGAAGCTGTATTCTTTGGTTATAGTATGTATTCACATAATAGCATAATTGTGGTGCTAATGGGTATTTTGCTTCTCTTGTGTTCTTAAAGCCAGAGTATTTTTTTCAATTAATTGTGTTTATAAAGCATGTGCTCAGGTCCCAAAGTGAATGACCAGTGAGTGACATTTCCTTTGTGAGTATGGTTGGGGTTCATTATACTGATTTTCTGCCTTTACAGAGAATCATCACAAATCTCCAGGCCCCTCGACCTTAATTGTTCTTTATTTAGAAATAGCTAAGCTGAAGTGTCACATTAGAAACTGAACTTGGGGCAGGTAAATATATATGAGCTAGAAAGCTTCCATTTCTGTCAATTTTCAGAACACGTGTTTCCTTCTGACTGTGACAGCCAGGAATGCATGTAAAGGGGAAAAATGCTATTATACGCTTATATTAGCCAGTAAAGGTGTGTGACTTGAATGTGTCAGGTCAAGAGACAGCAGCTGTTTGTCTTAAATGTAAGAAAAATGTAGTGGTTTTTTGATTCTCCAGAAGTATTTAGAATCACCTGCCTAGCAAGGCTGCTGAACAGGGACAACAGGCTGTTTAAAAAGGAGCTAGCATCAATAATGTCCTGAGGAAATAGTGTGGTAAAAAGGACAATCCTCAGTGATCTGAGTGATGTTGTAAAATTTCTCTTACGTTTTATCTTTCTAATATCCTAGATTCAATAATTCATCTATGGTATGCCTAAAGAGAGGGACATGTGAGGGGAGGATTACATTACTTAAGGGGTGGTGATGTTTATTAAGTACCAAATAGAGTTAAGAAATAAAGTATATCTATCTTTGAGTGCATGCTTCTATAGACTGGAAAATGTTGTGTAAAGTGCTTTGTTTAATTGTCTTCTTACTCTGTCTGTTTGTGAAAAGATTGGTATGTTCTCATATTTGCACTGTATTTGAAGGTAAAGCTACAAAATTGTTTCATTTATCTCTGAAATCTGATACAAGTGGTTTAATGACATTTGACCACATATGATATCTAATGATATTCTGTTTCCTGGGCAGAATGAGTGTGATTCCCATAATCAGATTTTTTCTGTAAAAATTAAATGAAGTGAATGTAATACTGTTCAGTAATAATTATCTGATTTTAAAATTCTCCTTTAAAAAGAATTCACAACAATAAAACTTCATCACAGAATTGTTTACAGAATTCAAATATAAAGGGAAGCTGGGAGGGACGAAAATATATTGTTTCAAAGTCTGACTGACTATTTGTGGAAAATACGTGTTCTGAATACTGAGTTTTAATGCCAGCTATGTGCATTACCTTTATTGCTAACAGTACAGTGGAGTCTAGCAGTGTTTTTTATTTCACTTTGTTGAGTACTGTCTACAAAGATTTCTATGTACAAGGTAGATTATTCACTACATATGCCATCCATATCAAAATAATTCTGAAATACTCTAGATGGAAAAAAATACCTTTTTTTTTTTTTTTCTATAAGGGTTCTGAATGAGGTAGTAATGTTTTTGAGAATGTGAGGGGTTGTTTGTTTTGGTTTTTTTACTGAGTGGAGAATTGGGAGCAGGACCACTCCATTTTAAGGATTGTTCTGCAGAACTGCCTTCATTTTCATGTCCTTTATGAAGCTAAACCCCAATGGGAGCACAATCCTAGCTGGCTAATGCCAGGGAAAAGCAAACAAACACACACCACCAATCACAGTCTGAAGGGAAAAATCCCTTTTACAGGTGTTGCTATTGCTCTCTGCTGACCCAAGATGCCTGATGTAGCCGTGGTCCCCCTTTAAATGGTATGAAATATGCTCAACACAGCACAATTGTAGAGACTGCTACAGATCATGCCCAACCATTAAGTTGCTTGTTAGTGATGATTATGGGGTGTATATGTTATTTTTCCCATGTCATTTGCATTGAAAATGTGTATTTGGGTGTCCAGTACCTACAGGAAAGTAATGGATCTGAAAATCCAAGAAACCCAGTTTCTCCTCTGTTTCTGCTTTTACCCATGAGTGGCATAAACTTCACACTTTTCACAGCTCAGAATACTTCTGATCTCTGTAAATTAGTCAGAACGTTCTCAGGTACTTCTAGTTAGTGTCTCTAAAGGCAAAGTTGCATGGAACATAAATTAAACTCATAAGTGATTATAATCTTACTCACAAACATAATTCCCGGTTTGCATTGAGATGTAAAAAGCAGGGACATGGGGATGCACAAGTCTTCTTCCAGCCAAAGGAGTCTATTGCATATAAGAAGAATGTTTTTTTCTAAATTGACCCAAGAGTGTTACGTTCTCCAGAGTTTCAAGGCAAGCAAAGTGTCTGACTTTTGAACATTGTTTTAGTGTCCTATTTGCAAACAAGCAGTAACTTCACTTACAATTCAAATATTTTTTGAAAGTGCAAAAGCACTGTTTTTTTGACAGGGAAGAATAAGCCAAACTCACATCTTAAAAATTTCTTCCTTAGTTCAGCTGTATGAAGGGGATGTTGTCATCAAAAAGAATGGTCAGAACAAAGACAGCAGATACAAGATTGACCAAGTTTCTGGAATTGTCAAAGTGACTGTATTCATAATGATGATGTATTATTAAAACTGGGTTTATTATATTAAAAATAAGCACAGTAAAGAAACATGTAACAAATGTCCAAAACATGCTGTGAGAAAGGGACTTCTAAAAAAACTGCAGTCTCAAAGAAGAAATTCAGAATAATCTTATTACATGTAATGAAAGCAAGCAGCTCTGTGAATGAAGAATAACTTTGTAATGGAAAGCCACCAAGCAAGCTGAGCACAGTCCACAGTTGGAGCTGCACTGTAGTTTTATCAAAGATGGCTGGCTGTAAAATGTAAGGCATAACTTCACAAATGCCAGGAATATATATATTCATGTGAGACCTCCACAAGGTGATCTGACCCAAAGCCTTGCTTAATGAAGGTTCAGTTAGATCAAGTTGCTAAGGGCCTTATCTAGTCAAGTTTTAAAAGGTTCTTTTCAGGTCCTTTTCTGCAAAGCTGCTTTACAGGCGGTTGGCCTCAAGCGTGTACTGGTGAACAGCATTATTCCTGCCCCAGTGCTGTCACTGAACGCTGTGAAGCTCCTGTTAGCCCATTCCTCCACCCTGTCCAGATCCCTTTGAGCAGCAGCCCTGCCCTCCAGCATACTGACCACTTTTTCCCAAGTTGGTATTGTCCACTCGCTTGCTGTGAGTACATGCAACCCATCGTTCAAGACATTAATTAAATCGTTTTGGCCACAGTCTTGATTCCTGAAGAAGTACTGTTAATTGGCTGCCAGTTGAATGTTGTGCTCATAATCATCAGATTTTAAGCCTGGTTCACTGTCCATTTATTCTCCATATCTTATCAATTGGGCTCATAACTGAGTATTTAGCTAGTTGTAGGTTCAAGCAAACTTTCTTTATGTAGCACTTTGATATACATTTAGGATGTGGTGGTATTTTACATTAAGACAATCAGTTGCTGTGTTTATCAGTTTGCTGGTAGATAGAAAAAGGCATCAGTGTATGAGCTGTGCCATATGAATGAACGTATCTGTTGGTTCATCACCAAGCAATATTTATAATGTTACTAAGAAGATGCCTTGGATAAACAAATAACAAGCAGGACAAATATTTACTTATTTCTCTATTAGTTTAGTATTATGCCTCTCCTCCCTTTGTTAAGTAAGGCAATTCCTACAGTTCAAGAGGTCATTATAATCCCTAAAAGTAAGTGAAGATTATCAACAGAACAGATTAATAAATAAAATAAAGGAAATAACATGCTTATTGAGTTGCATTAAATACTGTCATACTTCCTTTTTTGAGATACTCAGACACAGAAATTGCTTTTCTGGGAATAAAACACAGCATTATAGGTTGCCTCTAGGCTAATAGAAATGAGAAGCAAATTGTTCTAGACGTCAATAAATTGTTTCTGTATTATAATGACAGGTAAGTCATGTAGTTTATTGAAAGAAAGGTGAGGATCACCTAAATGTACTTGAACAGTGTTTCAGTTAGCATAGATTAAAGTCCTGCAAAGGAGTATGACTATCCCATACAGTACATTAAGTGGAAAAGAGTATTAATTTACTCATTTCATGAGCTAAGTGAGCACATCTGTAGTGAATGTTAATGTAAAACTGAGATCCAAATCAACCTCTACAGAATCTTGACCTGTAAGCCACCAGGCAGCTCCTCTAGAACAATTTAGAGCATCCCTAAGACTGTTTGGAATTTCTGCTTTACAACAGCTCCTGAAAGGCTGCGAGGCTGGGAGCGTAGGAACAATCTGTTAACTCGGACAGATTTGGTGAAACAGTTCTGATACAGACTGCTACCTGATCCTCAGGGCTCCCAGCTTCCCAACCAACTTTTAGAGAGTTGAGAGAGACTCATAGCTTACAATAAAAAATCATAAAATCACAGTATACGCATCCCATGTTATTTTTAATTCCTATCAAAATTTATTCAATGCCCAAGGAAATGTTCGGTTCAGTCTTTAGACAGTTCCTCTACTTTCCAGTGATAAAGTTTACAATGATTTAGTAAGAACATTTCCAATGTCCACCACTAGTCTAAATAAATGTCTATAATATATTCTATCTAACCTTCCTGTTGCTGAATTTTATGCTCTTATGTATTTGTTGGTTTTAGAGAGTATTGTTTGTAATTATCTATCTGGCTCATGTCTGTATGAGACATCTTCAGGCTGTCTCTGTGAAGCAGCAGTTAAATAGTTGTTGGGAGACACTTCTGACCTTACGATCTAAGAGTATTTATTTTTTAACAGTTTCCTTTGAATTCCATTCATTTTTTGGAAACATTTCAGTTCTACAAACACTGACAGATTATTAATGAGTGATTTCAAATATTTGGTTTGCTTGAAGTTTTAGTATTTCATAAGGTTTGATGCTGGTATCAGTAAAATGATTTTGTGAAGCAGATGGCTAACACTTGGGGTGTGATTATAAAGCAGAGTGTAGTGTCATGTGGATATATTTGAACTAGCTTGACTATTTGGAAATCTCTAATTAGTTCACCCTATCATATGGTTTATAACACTTCCAGTTCCTGAAGTGGCTTGATTATATAACATATGCTTTATGGCCTCTACATGACATATTCTTTATGGCCTCAAACTTTTCCTTTTTGGAATGCATTAGTAAGAGCAAAAGTGTCAAAAGACCACATTTCACATTTATTTTAACAATAAGTAAATTCCGAAATGATTCTCATTCCATCACTATCATTTTATGTATGAAATAAAGCAACCAGGAATATTAAAGTGTCAGTTGACATCATCTGTAAGCACGAAGCATTGCAAAAGAGCGTATGGCAGAGCATTTATTTGGAAAACTGTGAAGATGGCTTTTATATGCATATCAAAGAATTGCATCAAAGAATTAACTATGCTTTTTAATTGACTCAACTACTAAGCAGTTTTCCTTTTACATCAGTGTCGGTATTTTCTTTTTTACATTTTAAATTATCCTTTTTCTTTTGTTCTGCTGGGCATTTCTTGTTACCCCTGAGATTTCCCTAATGCACGGTAACGGATTTATTTTCCTAGGAAACTTCTCTTTCCTTTTGGGCTAACAAAGTCTAGTGCACTCATCTGTACTTCTCATACTGCTATTTGTGTAGTAGTATTATGGGCTAGTATTACAATAGCAATTCAAGACTATAAATAGGTTTAGGAGCCATTGTGTGAGGAATTAGAGAAATTTATAATAAAATCCTCTGTTTTTTTACAGGTGTCTAAAGTTAGTTGTATTTTAGTGATAACTTCTGTTCCCTTTGCAATTGCACTTCTTCAGATTCATTATTTCTTCAATCCATCCAACAGACTATGATCTTCTGCCATAATGCAGGTTTAATCTCTGAATTTGATTTAAAATTTGCCTTTCTTTTTCTACATGCTTACTGAGGGCACCTCTGCAGTCATGCTAGCTGCTTTAAACTCAGCAAACTGTAAAAACATTGGCTTTCATGTGTATTATCTTCTGATCCACTGTCCTGCACCTCAGTGTTGCACTATTGCATTAACTATCACAGAATGCATAAGTTAAATACAGAAGAAATTCTGTAGACTTTCAGAAGATATGTAATAACAGAAGTTGTTATTTTGTTCTCATTTCTGTGCTGGTGGTTGGCCTGTGATGTAAACGGTGCAGACTACTGGGGAGAGATTTGGATGGGGGGTTGTTTGGCGGGGGTGGTATGTGCACACCTATTGAATGCGTATTCTCCTCTTCCGTGATGGTAGGTTTCAGCATCCCTGCTGTGCTGCAACACTAGCATTATTGGAGAAAATTTCTTTGAGATGTCTTTCTGACCTAGTTTCAGATGGAAATTGAGGTTTATGTATTCACGTTGTGTCTGTTTGCCACTTTTTTCTCCTTGTGGCACCGTTCTGTCCCCCAGGCAACCTCGTACCTGTGAGGAGATTTAATCCAAAAGGATAGAGACAGTTAAGAAAATTATCTTAAAAAAAAAGTAATTAATTTTCTAATAATTAACCTATCAGGTTATAAAAACACTGAAAGAATGTCATGGTTGTTACAGATGCCTTTTATGGGCACGATAGTGTAATACTTTTATGTATCCATTATGTTGATTTTCCACCATGGATACCAATTAAAATTTATGTTCAAAGGTTTCTGTGCTGCAACAAAACCACTACAAAGTGGTAATGGTAAAATATTAATGTTTATTACATTTTTCTGTAGAAAAAGATGTGTTGATTCAATGTCGCAAAATGTTGATGCAGTGTTGCAAAACTGATCAGATTTCAGAAAAACAAATTAGACAAAGACTCATTTGATGATAAGTTGGTGAAAATAAAGACATTTTTGGTTATGAAGAAGATAAACTTTTAAAAATACTGGTGTGACCTAAGCTTCAGAGTTAATTTCTGTGATATGTGATGAACAGCAAAAATAATTGTGAAAACCAAAATCTTGTATTAGGTAATTTGGATTTTGAATAGGGAATGAAAGCATCCCAAGTAAAATACAATTCTCTTTCCAATTCTTTCAGGAATCTAAATAAGTTCATACATTTTTTTGTCAGGTTTGCATATTAAATATTCTTCCATTTACTCAGAAGTCTAACAAGCATGTAACGGTTCTCTAGTTTGGCTAGAAGATGTCCAAGCTATTGTGTTATTTGTGTTTTTTTCCCCCTCAGAACATTATCAACTGTATGTTCCTGAATCAGCTCAAGTTGGATCAGCAGTTGGCAAAATCAAGGCAAATGATGCAGACACTGGTTCAAATGCAGATATGAAATACACAATTATAAATGGTGATGGCTCTGGAGTGTTCTCTATATCTACTGACAAAGAAACAAGGGAAGGAATCCTTTCCCTGAAGAAGGTAAGCAATAGACTTTGAAAGTTCCCTGTGTATGTAATTAAAATATAATGATAAATGCTGAATAAGCAGATACCCTGATGACAATATTTTACTGTGTTAATCCATTGAACCATGCACTTCATCAGTTCAGCCTCTCCACATTGCTTCCTGAGACACTAAATCTTTGCAGGAAAGCAGGGAGAAAATAAATCCAAGGAAAGAAACAGTTACCTAAATCTTCTGTGCTTTTTGAATAATAATATCTAATATTTATAATAAATTAAATCTTACTGATTTTTTTATTAAGATAGTTTAATTTTTCTGAATGATGGTTTTGCACATTACATATCTCTGAAAGAAAATTTGGCTGGAACTTGTACTGTTGTCCCCAAACTGCATGAATCTTGACATAGAAAGTTTATATGTGGCAATGAATGTATAATTCAGTTTTCATAGACTGTTATTCTTTGACTTACTTGCCAGCTCACATCTAAATGTATTGTGCACTGTTTAATGTAAATACCAACTTGCTTATAAAGACGCAAAATATAACTGAGTCAGGCCATCACACAGTTATCATTTATATGAATTTCCTATATTTATCCCAGTCTATTTAAACTATTAATTATAAAGTGGTCTTGCCATTTAATTTCATTCTTAACTGAATTCCATGCGCAAATCTAATTCCACAGATAATTTCATCTCCATATTATGTCCTCTGAACTGAGGCCATGGTGAACATTTCCTGAAGTGTCTGCCAACTTACGCTAATGTTCTGTGGCTAGATTTAAATTTACTTTTATAATAACCTAGAAAGATGGGCTGTTATATTTAAGTATTTGTTTTTTAAAAAAACCTTTCCAACAAAGAGAAACAATTTCCTGATTTCAGTTTTCACTTGGACTAACAGACATCAGTTAAAAATTCTCACATGGGTTTGTTCTTATTGAGTCTTGTAGGCATCTATTGTAGTCATACAGCCTAAAAAATAAAAATGAGTTTGTATTCATATGTGGTAATAAGTATTCTGGGCCTGATCAACAGTAAGAGGAATGAAAACCGGAGAAATGTAGGAAAGGAGAATAAATAAAAACTATCATAATGTGGTTTTTTACATCTGAATAGATATGTATGTATGTACATTTTTATTTAACATCTTAAAAATATTTTTTAACTGAAGGAAATTCTATTTTTATAATTCAGAATGATTTATAAATGGTTCCTGTCTCTCCCAGTATCTTTAAAAGCTTTAATTCAGCATCTTTTGTAAAGGTTGTGTAACGCCAACCTCTTTCAGCCACATAAAAGTAAACGGTCTTGTTTATACCAATGAACTTCTTTCCTCTTGGCCTTGATGTAGCTAATGCCATAATCTGTTATTTGTTCTTCAAAACGAGCATTGTTCTTTGTTTAACAGTTCACCATGACTATTTTTCATTAAATACAACATTTATGCATATTGAGAACATGAAGCAGAAAGGAAGAATTTGCAAGAAAGAGTCCATACATAAAAAGTATAAAATCATATTTCTTACATTTTTTGGCAGACAAAATAGCTTCAGAGAAATTTTCACTATGATTTAGAATATGACAAAAGCATATGTTATCTGTTCTTATACGTACACATGACAGTGATTTGAGTCATTTTCCCATCAAGACAAGAATGGGTACATTTTGTTTAGGTAGTGTTATATTTCAGTTGAGCAGAAATTCAGCACTTAAAGCTAAATAAATTGGTGTGGAATCTCTCTATTCTTTCTTTCCTCAGAGAAGTTATATCACCTTGTACATTACAAAATGGAGATAGCTTTTTTTTTTTTTTTACTCAGCTCTTGTATGCAGTTCAATAAGTATTTAATATACTGTGTGCTGTAATTACTTTTAATTGAGATTGGGTTTTAAGCTGAATTAGTTTGATAGCCTACTCGAAACAGATGATCTCCACTAAGAACAGAATCAGTTTTGTTTCATATATCAGATGCCAATACCTTCTATAACAGTACAATAGAATTATTTGTCCTCTAGCACTTCTCTAGGAGAATGTATAGTATGCGCATCAGAAAAGCCAGAAGTAAATACATCGTTGTGTCTGAAGATCTGAAGTTCTCCTCAAACCTTTTGAAGCTTCACTTATTTGAGGTTCTGATACAAAAATCACATTTCTCAGCACCTGCATGCTAGGCTGTTCAACAGGCATGTAAAGTCTGTGAGTGTTGGAAGGAATCTTTTCTAGTCTCACTCTGGGCTGACCCAAAATGTCTGGTACTTTCACTATCTCCCGTATTGACAAGCCCTGTCTCAAAGATCCTGCCACAAAGGTTCCATTGCAAATTGTCATGAAGGGTTTCCCCTTTGCCTCATGCAGTTCCTTGTTTGAGTGGGAGACTAGAGGAAACCAAAACCAAATATCATAGTGAAAGCCATTACTCTCTGGATCCTTCAGAGAATGACTCGTCAGCATGTTCCCTCCTTGTGACTTTCAGTTAAGTATGCTAGAACTTTTCTGACCTCAGGTCAGCAAGTATCATTCAGACTTCCCAGAAAAAATTATGTGAACAGCCCATGTCTCTTCCATTTTGTGTAGTGAGACTGGAAATGTTCAGGAAACAACTATTTACTTATAAAATTCTGCTATTCCATTTGGGAGTCTGATATTAGACACTGCAGTATAAAGAAAGGCAGTGTTTTCCAGTTAGCCCTGTGACTGTTCACTTGAGCTACATCTAGTATTTTCAGTTTTGCATGAAAATCACAACAACCAATGAATACATACTGAAGAAGATATGCAGGTAACTGTCATGGAAAGACATTATTCTTTGGGAAAATAGAAATATGAACAAAGTTCTGTTTGGGTCCATCTGAAGTTTAAATGTTTTGTTTCCTTTCCAGGAAAGAGTTAATGATCTTCAGTGTTGGGACAATTTTAGTTAAATTTAGAAATTATGTAGATTTCTAGAGGGACAGGAAAGTGCTGCCTCTTATCTTATAGCTACAGCTAATGACTGAGATAGGTGACTGATATTCAAGGCCTCTCTCTGAGTTAAATGAGGGAGAATTTAAACTTTGGGTTTACACATTACAAGTGAACATCTTTACAAGTCATTTATTTGAGTATTTGCTTCTCTTGGGCAGAGCAACAGGTCAGACAGGACAGAGCCACATCTTTCTGTTTGGCTATTGGGACTTCAATGAGTCCTATGGTGAATCTGATGGGGTAGTTGAAATATTTCCTTTGTAAATATAAATTATTTCACATTAGCATCTTTGTGCCCAAATTGTTGATGAATTGGAATACCTTAGGTATTTTAAGCTGAATATTATGATTAACAGATTACAAAAACAACAAAAAAAAAAGGAATCAAGACCTCCTACTGGTAAACACCTCAGATTATATAAACACCTCAGAAATAATGGATGAGTCTATAAGCAAATTTCTTAGCACAGTATTAGGGAGGCTATAAATGGGGTCCCAATTTGTTCTTTAAATGTAAGATAAATGTCAATTTTAGCACATGCACAATGTTTGAGTGGAAACCCAGCAAAATACAGTTCTGTAAATTCAAATTGCAACCAGATTTCAGTTTTTTAATATTTTATCAGAATAAAAAGTGATGTAACACCTGGAATTCTGAGTTATACAAAGATATGGAATATCACAGGGCTTGCTTTGCTTGTAAGTCTCCTTATTTCTCCTCAGGAGAGAACAATAAAAAATGAATGTGTGTATATATATAAATATACACACACACACACAGAGATATATAAAAATTTTGACCCCTAGTAATAGTAATACTTCGTATAGTCTGTGTATTTTCTGTCTAAAATAGCTCAGTGTTGAAAATAGTGGATTTTAACCTCTGTGAGTCACAGTGCAGGAGAGTAAGCTCTTTTTCTTTTATGTCCAGTATCCGATTCTTTAATTCAGAAATGTTACGGGAAGAAGAATAAAGAAAATGGAAGTAAAAAACTGTTTTGGCTATGGTTGAAATGTTAGCTTTTGCTGTTTATCTGAATGAATTATTCTTGTATTTCTAGAGAAAAAAAAAATGTTGGTATTGTCTAGTTGAATAACTACACAAAAAAAAAGAAAACAAGACTTTGTGTTATTCCTCTTGTGTTTTCTGGGAGAAATTAATTTTCCTATACAACCTAATCCAGTCATTGTCAGTATAAACTTATAAAATTAAGTTAATTTTCAAAAAGACATCATTTTTATAATTTGCAATCCTTATGTAATCTTTTTTAATCTTAGAATACATATGCTTCAGATAGAATTTACTAAACTTATTTCTTTATGAACTGATGTAATTGAGTAATATACTTTTTTTTTTTTTTTTTAATGGTAATAGATTTATCAGGCTATGATAAATTTCCATATTTTACATTCAGGAAGGGGAGACAGAGAAAGCAAAATACAAAAAAGTCTCATACTATTAGAGTTAAGAGAATGGATTAATTGTCCTTCAATACACAGAGGAGAAATCAAATACCACAACATCTCTAAGTCCTGACCAACTCTTTTTCTTATACATCATAGCCAAATTTACTGTAGAATTTATCTACAAAACACACACTGACACTGACAAATCACACATTGAGTTCCTCATATTTCTTGCCTTCAATACCACTTTTTTTACTCTTTGGGGTGGTAGGAAATACCAGTTTAGCCTTGATTGAAGGCTTGAATACTTGTACTGTGTTCTGTTCAGGCAGGCTGTCAGTTCCGCACAAACAATACTGGTCTTAGTGCAATTCTGCCATGCCATAATATCATAGTATTTTTTAATCTAAAAAAGAACTCCACATGTATGCAACTTCTTTTAGTGTTATGCCTGTGTTCTGAAACTGTTGGAAACGGTAGTGTGTGTGTATATACATACATACGTACATATATATATATATATATATGTGTACAAACTGCCTGCTTGGTTCAGTATGATAATAAATATTAATCTACTTGCCCTTCTTTATAAATTGGCTGAAGCCAGAAATTTGTAACCCAGTAAGTATTGAGGTGTCTATCATCGAGAATGAGTGCTTTTCCGCAACGCAGAAGCACATTTGAAAACATTGCTTAATTCTGTATCTGCTAAAGGTACTTTATTACTTGCATACTTATAAGTTAAATGTCCTTTTAGTCCCCTCTACTGCATGACTGTCTGACACTGAAAGAGTTGAGAGATGGGTGTGTCGTGTTTATCTTTTATCTTGCATAAGACAATGTAAAAGCATGCTAATGTAGTGTTAAATTAATATATCAAGTCGGTAAAATTAGTTCACAATAATCTAAAAATCAGCTGAATTAGGGAGATGAAATTTTCACATGTAAATAGCAAGCTAGAAATGGGACTGCTGAGAAAGAAAGTATCCATGCTGTGTGATACATGAGTGAGACCCCCAGCTTCTTGCTTCCTGGTGGAGAGGTAGGATTCCTAGTAGGAATCCATTGATTTAAATAACGGGGCAATGTTAAAGTGGCAGTGGCACTTCTGGTGGATGGTACAGCCGGGGATGTGCCTTCTGTTCTGTTTTATTCAAACATTAGGCCCTGTAGAAGGCATGTCCCCAGCTGCAGTCTTTCTTCCCATTTGTGATGGTATAATCCATATGCAGCACAGCAGTACGTGGTAAGACAGGCTGAAGAGTTGTCTGTCATTGTTGCTGGTGAAGAATTGAAAAGAAAGTGGTCTAGAATATAGGGATGCACCCTTTCTGATTAGAAAAGCACACAAGCATGTGCTTGGGCTATTCTTACACATTTAAGTTCCTATCTCTTAATGATAACTGCATTCCTGCAAGAAGTCACTTTTTTCAGTTGAGGATTTAAGAGAAGAGATGCCCAAAAGAATTTTAGTATCCTTATCACTGTCTATTAAACTTACTAATTAAAGTTACAAAGTTAATTTAATTTGGGATACATCAGTCTCTACCTTTTTCAGTATTTATCATTGACCAATAAACGTCAAAAGGTGACAAAATCCAGAGACTTTATAGTATCACAGAAGAAGAATCTGAGGCTCACTCTAAATTGCGAGTTCTTCCAAAACTGGTACCTTGCCCACAGTTCTGTTGTACAGAACACCTGAATCCATCCTGCTTCATGTATATCCTTCTACTTACAAGGTGTGACAGTTGCTGCCAGAATGTCACAGAATATTGTCCCTCTCCAATAACACGAAGAAATGTGGTTTAAGTTAAATGGAAAAGATGTGGGTAGGTTGCTAGCAGGCTAAACTGAAGCACAGAATGGCATTGATAAATCTTTTTTTCTGCCAACAGCCACTCAACTATGAAAAAAAGAAATCATATACACTTAATATAGAAGGAGCAAATACTCACCTTGATTTCCGCTTTTCACACTTGGGACCGTTCAAAGATGTAACAATGCTGAAGGTCATTGTTGGCGATGTGGATGAACCTCCGCTCTTCACTATGCCTTCCTATGTCATGGAAGTTTATGAAAACGCGAAGATTGGGACTGCTATTGGCACAGTAACGGCACAAGATCCTGACACTGCCAACAGTTTAGTGAGGTATAGTAAGTCCAAATTATATGAGATCGAATTCCACTGGGTAAAGGATTAATGACCTCAGGGATGTATGAAATGGTGTCTTTTATTTTAGTACATAAAGGGAAACATAGGTCAGAACAGTGTCATTATCACTCCATATGGATTCGATTAATAATGTAATCTTTGATCTTTTGTTGGTTTGCACTAAAATTGTCATCTAGCCCTTGCTCTGAGCAAAGGTCTGCGTGCATTGGTTCCTGTAACAGCACCTCCAAACGGCCCGTAGAACAAGGCCAGTATGTGCTACCACACGATATAAAACGGTGCACTTCACTGGCCTGCTGCCAATAAGTATCCTGCTACTAGCTGTAAATCTGTTCAGGATCATAATGCTGTTTTCCCCTTGGCATGCTAGTATTGTGCTGGCCCTCTGCACACTTGCCACACTGTAGTTGTCCCAGGTGCTTCTGCAGGACAGGAACTGCATTAGGTATGCCTTCCCTCACAGACAAGCAGTATGATTTTTGCAAAATTGTGTTTGAGGAGGAAGCTGTTATTTTGTAATATACTTCAGTTTTAGTGGGATATCAAAAGAATAGAATGGGTGTAATAATGTACCCTGCTGACGTTGCTAAGGGTATGTCACGTCATTTCCAATTACAAAGACTAGGGCAAAGAGAAGTGCTGAGAAGCAAGCACTTGCAGCATCACATACATCGTTTGAAAATTAAATGAATATGTAACATACCAGGAAGGAAATCTCTTTATAGTCTTTTTAATGGAATTAATTCTAAAATAAAATGTTCTTGTTAAGAAGAAAAAGAACATAAAAGAAAGGAAGATTTCTGTGTTGCTGCTCTGGCCAGAATACTTCTTATAATAACAGAACTGGCTTGGAAACAGGTCATGGCTTGAACTAAGGAACAGAAATGAAGCTGGAAATACCCCCAGCAGCAAGCTTGGAAAAGCATTGATGGCATAAATATATATATTGATGTTAATTTGACTTATTCTAAACTTAAAAGCATTTAGATTTAACCTTGAACACTCTGGAACTGGAGTTTGAATTCACTACTGGTTTAGGGTAAAGTTTTCAGTTACATGTTTTTGGCTATTATAGAATCCAATGACATTTTTTTCTGGCTTCATTTGTGGGATGAGTTACTTTCTAAACTGACATGCAGTGTGAGAATTTTGTTGAACAATACATGAATATTTGTTTTGAAGGTGGTAGTCGATTTAAAATATTTCCAAAAATAAATTCTTCATGAAAACATATTTGATGCTATTCCTTTTTATGACATAATGGTATAACCTTTGTGGAAATCATATGAGTATATACTTGGAAAACAGTTTTTCTTAAGCTAATAGGGCATTTTTAGTCTCTTTACTGGGTTGAAATCTGCTGGATATCTAATAGTCTCGGCAAGATGAAACAAGTTTTGCAGAACAATGAAAGTATCAGGTTTTTATGGTTCTCTTGTGCTAATAGTCTAAGATTCAAAATGTTTAGTGTCAGATGATCAATATATACAATTTCTTAGTGGCAAGTTATATCCTTTGAAAAATTGCCACTATGGTATTTGTGTCTAAATTATAACATAAATAAGAAAATTTCACTAAAAATAACTGCCAAGTGCCTGTAGCTTTACCACTATAATTCTGAAAAAAACAGTGAACACAGTCAGACAAGTCAGCTGTCATGGTAGTTTGGGAGTAGGAAGGGCAAGTGCAGATTTGACTGGTTCCTCCATTCAACTGTCTGTGGCCCTAGGAGTTTTGTGTAAAAGAGGGTAAGACAACCATCATAAAAGGGAAGCAGCAGCAGTTTGTAAAAGACTGTAAAGGCCAGAAATAGAAACAGGCAGTAATTTGGAGAAAGAGGGATTAGAAAGAAAAATATTTCCAAATACTTTGCTTTTTTTATTGCCCTTTTTTTTTTTCCCCAAACAGGAATTTGTAACCAGTGATTGAGGCCAGAATGTTAAATATGTATTTTATTCAAATAATTGAGGAGAAAAATTGTCCTTACCTTTGTCTATCCTATTTTCCCCCACCTTGACGTTTATTTTTACATTGTTCTTTGCATCTTGCTCTCTTTCAATGTGGAAAAAAATAACGTGCTAGCAAAACTTACCAAATTGTGAAGCTCTGAAAGGAGCCAGACCTCAGTTACATGTTGGAGGGGTTCGGCAAGGGCATTAGCAGCTGAGGTACCCTTGGCATATCCTATTGTGACCAGGTCTGCTCTCTAGCCAGGCTTCATCCACCTCGGTGGAACTGACAGTGAATGTCGTTTGTGAGCGTGCGGGCTTTTTATGAAGATGCTGATCCTCTAAGGCCTGGACTAACACGTTGGTGCATGAAACTGTGAAGAGGCACCAAGCTGGGGTGGTGTGCCCTCAGGATCTCCTTGAGCTTCCTCCTGCAGGAGGAGAAAGGCTGCCCTGGGAACAGGCAACTTTAACCCCCTTCCCCTCACCTCAGCACACAAACACTGAGACGGTGCAGAAGGGCTTTGTGTTAAGATTTGCCTGTGGCTAGGGAAACTAGGGGTTGGAAACTGCCCACGACCTGAGAAACAGCCCGGGCTGAGCTGCTGCTCCGCTGGAGGCAGGGTCCTGCTCCGGGCTCTGCTCACAGCAGTGAGCAAAGGAACGGCTCGGGGGAGGCGGTTTTTCTCAGAAGCACTGCACGGATGTCCTGCTGTGCTGGCCTGCAAGAAATGCATCCACTGTTCATCTGAAACCCTGATGAGTCTGAAAAGATAGTCTGAGGGTAATGAGATCACATCTATCCTTCGTTTCCACAGAATTCCTAGTTCATTGAAAATAAAAATAGTGATTGTAAAAATAAAGCCAGCAAGAGTCAATGTAACTTTCTCAGAAAGCACAGATCACACAGTCTGCAGGCAAGACAGCTGCAGGTAGGACTTGCACAGCTGATCTGTGTGGAGCAATGGAGTGATGGTTCCTCAGCCAAATGGCTCAGATACATCTCCAAATGCTATGAGTCCACAGGACAAGCTACAGAGCAGTGATTTGCTTAATGTTTTCCTAATCCACCTTTCCACTTTATGAGGATGCTTTTTGCTGTGTGTGAGAGTAATAAAGCTTTAGGCACACACAGTTGCAACCCTATCACTTCTTTGCTGCCCAGTTGCTAAAAGAGATACAGTACTGTGATTTCTTCACTACCCAATTAAGTAACAGTTTATTTTGGTGGCAGGAATGATTCTTATAACCAGGTAATAGTTAGAGGAATAGTTACAGTAATTAAAAATGCTGAAGGGAAATCTTTTTTAAAGAGTTATTTGAGCTAAACCCCAAAATAAATAACAACCTCTATTGTTATCAGTAGAGAGGGAAGTGAAGGCTTTTTTTGTCCTTATTTCCTCACTGCAATTTCATCACAGTGATTTCAGCTTGTTCCTGAGCTGAGCAGTCTTCAGAGGGCACTGACTTTGTGCCAGTGCTTGTACTACTGCTTTACTTTTTCAAGCCCAGCAAAAGAACCTCTGTGATAACAAATGGGGCTATTACAGACTTCTTTCATTCAAACTATCTGGTTGGCAATTTGGACTGGTTTAAAGGATTTTTCTTTTTAAGTTGATTTTTTTTTCTTCAAGCAGATAGAAATGCATTTTCATGGAACATTTTAAAAATGCTATGTTTTGAAATAAAAGATTATTATTCTATTGAAATAGGAAAAGCAAAAATAATCACAGAAAGCATAAAACGCAAAGATATTAAAACTTTGACATTTATTATTTTAAAGGTTTTTGGAGTCATATAAAGACACTTAAAAAATTGTGTTCTAAATCAACAGAAAACATCCCAAATTGTAACTCATTCACAGGTGATGGAGTGGGAGTCGGACCTGGAGAAACGATTGAATCCCACTATGAGTATGGTCGTTCTCCTTTATTATCAGTTCAACTACAACTTATGTGGCAGAGC
>JAVJGI010000040.1:8863859-8927963 GCA_035590275.1 Ibycter americanus
GCCTTCCCCTGGGTCACAAGCCTGGATTGCTCAGAGGGACCAATCCATGCCCTTTCTCAACTAACCATGTCTCCACACACAGGGATTACTGCCTTGTTGGAATATTTTTGAGAAACTAATCCCCTTTCATTGCATTGTGTCAAGTAGTCTGCTTGCATACCAAAATCTTTTGTTGCTTGAAAAGGTCAGGGTTAAGTCCCATAGAATCTGAAAGAAAGCATGACTATTACATGCTCAAATTATAATTTTACTTTAGTATATTATTAAATTTAAATCTACATACTTACTTATAAATCTTTTTTTCTTCCTGAACCCGTGCACAGAAGTCTTCTGCGATTAGGGGTGAAAAGAGCCTTTAGTTCACAAGTTGCATGTGTGCATTGGGTGCAGCCCTAGGCTGCTAGTACTGCCTCAGGGCAGCGGTTAGTGCCTGTTGAAACCCTGCCATCTTCCTGTAGGTGATTCTTGGATGGTGAGTCCATCTAGCCACAACACATACTTGCAATGATCCGTGCAGCTTTTTGGCTGCATCTGGTCTGTTTTCAGCAAAGTGGTTTTCAGAAAAATAATGTTGCTGCTTTTCACCAAGCCTCCTCCAAGTTCGTGATTCAGAAAAGAGCAAATACATAGCTTTGAGACCATTATACTTTCTGAAACTCTGATATAATAGTGAAAATAGTTGCATGACATGGGCATGTTCCCTCATATTAACTTGATCCCAGTTTGATAATGTCCTATGAGGAGCTGAAAGCATTTATTAACACTATAGCCTGGTGACGGTAGTTTTTGACAAGTCAGTCATGCTATTGTAGCAGTACTGTAACATCAGCTTACTCCTTTTGCTGCTGCTGTGCAATCTTTGTCATGCAGTGGTACAGGAGGCAAATCACTGTTTTGAGCACTAATGGTAGGGCCTCTGTCCCCTTTGGTCATATCTTACTTCCATTTACTATGTTTGACTTAGGTTGTTTGCATTTCTGGGCAGGAATGGTCTCTTCCCAGCTATTTAACAGAAGACTTCTGGCAAACGGTATGGGTACTAATCAGAACTCTGCGTGTGATCGTAGTGTCAAACGATATGAAACATAAGCACCTTCCCTTTTCAGAATGGTGTCTATCATGGCTTGGTTGAAAATAAACTTCTGTTTTGTGGTATCATTGGAAGGTTGATTAGGTTTTGTTATATTAATACATTGGAGTTCAAATTATTTTTATGTTGGACCCTAACCAGTCTGTAGTCTACCTTACTATAATGGATTTTATTCACTAGGACTGGAATTGATTAGCTATAGGAAACTGAAGTAGTCTTAGTGCCTTCCTGATGTCACTAGAAAATTAACTTCTTTCTTCATGTCTAGTGCTCTAGACACTACTGCTAAAAAAGCAGTAAAACACAGAAGAAATAAATATGAAACATAAAGGTGCACATGGTTGTCTTTTATAGAAAACAATCGTTTTACTTCTGGAAAGGCAGAACCAGCCAACCAACAACAAAACAATAAAAACAAAATAGCTACAAAAACAACCAAGGAAAGTCAGAAAAAGTGCTTTTTCTGTGTGTGTGTGTTAATATCAGACTTTTAATTTTGTGCTAAGTTAGTGAAGAATACAAATACAATCTCAGCCCTTATTCTGGCTTCTCGCTTGTATAATGGTTTTATGGTATTGCCTTATAATGGAGAATGTATCATAATGGTTATGATACATGTGTATACTAATGAGTACAAAAATGTGCTTTCCAACACTGTACCTTGTAACTAGAAGCTATAATGAATTCAGAGTTGCCTTACCCTGGTTTGATTTAAATTGACAGCCTTCTCTTCCTTTCTTTCATCTAGAATACTGAACAATTCATGAATGACAAGTACATAGGATTGTAACAATTAATGTGGTGTAAGAAATTGTTCTTCAACTCCTGCATCAGGCAAAGGAACTTATTTTAACTTTTGCTGCATTGGTAATAAAAGACAGATACAGATTTTCTGGCATCAGCCGTTAGAAAGTCATGTTAATTTTCAGTACGTGGTATTTTAAGAGGCATGTTCATATGTAGATGAAAGAACATACCCATGAAGTTTCATGTATTCCTATTATTATTTCTGAGAACCGTCAAGACATAACATGTCATGGAGGATTCTGGTTATAGACTATTTTTCTGTTGTAAAGTTTATGTTTACCTAGAGGTAGAATAAGACCTAAACTTTTGATTCAGATTCAGTCACTCAAATTTTGGTCACACAGTATCAGCATATTAAGTGAAGGGAGGTGCAGGAGAGAGCTGGGAGGGGTGGTGGTGTGTGTGATAATGCAAATTGTATTTTTAAATATTTTCTTTTCTTCCTGTTCTCTGAGATCAGTATCAGTTTCTATGCCACTCCCCCCCTACTGTCAGTAGGGAGAGAGGATAAATGTGATCCCTTGCTGAAAAATGTAAAAGTCTCTTCACCTAGTTGTATTCATTTGTCTTACTTGCTCTTTGAATGTCATATAAGTGGAATAAGGTCGATTTGTTTCTGCTATCCTGCGCACAGGATGCTGTTAGCTGTACTTATAGCAACCTACTGAGATGGGTGCCATCATATAGACTGATCGTCCCTCGCTCACATGCCCAATGGAGGAACATCCTGCCAGTGCTGTGCTTGTGGAGGCAAAGGCAGACATGTGTCCTCCACTCTGCTCAGACCCTCAAAGCATGATAGTGTCATAATCCTGTGATCAACACCTACAGAGACACGCTAATATCTTCCCAGAGTATGTGAATGGCTCACAGTTAGTTAGCAGAGAGGAGCTGTGTATTCTTCCTCCATCTCACCTCCTTCATTCATTTGCTCTCTGTATTCCTCCAATATCATTCTTCTCTAAGATTGTCACTAAATCAGAACAGAAAAAGAACGCCCTATTTTGAATGGCTGAAGACAGAGGGGAATTCTCCTCCAATTTCTTCTCTGATGCTCTGTCTGTCTTCACAGGGAGGAGCCATTTTAAAACCTTTCTTGATAGTGAAAGATAGAGGTGAGAGATCTGTTGCTGATTTTTCTCCCTGAGGCCTCAAATTATTTTTGATTCTTGCAAGCTACGTGGCCCAGACCTCCCACATACAAAAATGTCCATCCCTCTCTCTGCAGGAACTGGTAAGCTGTTCTGACAGCTGTTCTGACTAGGAAGCATCCAGCTCAGGATGGTGGTCAAAATTTCACAGCAACCAGAACCACCTCCATCCCTCACTTAGAGCTGTGAGAGAGAACGCTGACAGATCATCTTTATATGGTGACTGTGAGAGCCTGATTTTTCTTGCCAGGACATCATCTTTATTGTTTCTATAATTTCCACGGGTTTCAGAATGCCTTCAGTATTTAAAAATCTTTTGTGTTTTTAGAGTCAGTCTTCATATCGGAACATCTCTGTAATGTGGTCTGTTGATAGGGACATTCAACTCCAATAAATAGGCATACATCTATCAGTCTTGATTTTATTTGGTTTAGTCTTTAGTGTGAGAAGAAAAAAAAAAATGTAAGTAGAACACCATTCTTTAGCTGGTAAATCTTTTAGGAACAAAAAAGATTCTCGTGTAACACTGACTGCACTTTATTTCTTAGCAGCATTGGAATCTGAATGTTAATCTCTCCAAATAAAAAGCAACTTCAGTATAACAGTTCAGCCATCAACACATCTACTTGAAATGCATTTGGGCAGTTGTAGTCAGAAAAAGAAGACAAATCTTTATCTTGCTTTGACTTCTGAATTACGCCTCTAAGGATGTGGGCTGTTCTTAGCCTACATTTACTGACAGAGTTAGCTAGAAAAGATGATCAGTAGTTAACACATGCAGACAGAAATTGTTAGCTAGAAAAGATGGGTGTACATAAATGGCTCATTTCCTTCAAATGAACAGCATACCCATTTTCCAGTGTCCAAGGTGAGCGGTGTGCTAGCAATGCATAGGGGATGGGAATGAGAACAGGAACAGGAAGCCAATTTCTGCATGCAGTGCAAACCAGTAGTGGCTGCCTCTCAGAGGCTTTGCTGGGAGGCAGCAGCTCAGTGCTTGCAATTTCCCCATGCCTCCCGGCATCCGCCACCTCACATCTCTAGGACAAGGAGAGGAGAGGCTACCACTTCTGCTGAGCTGAGATTTCGGAATGAGGTGAACCAGGAGTCCTATATGGGAGACAACAAAGTACTGCTGATCAGTACAGAACAGCTGGCAGCCAGCACCCCAGCTAACTCAGTGGGAACAGCATATCAAACTGAGTTACTGCGAATGCTCCAAGAGGAACAGTGTTTCTCAAAGTTATGCTATGCCTGTCTGAAAAAAACCTGAAGGAATGGTAAACAGAGAGATTACATTCTCTAAGCTGTCTTTAAATGTATTTCATTTTCACAACTGGAAAGCACAGTTGAAGGCTGTAGCTCTCAGTAGTAGCCTTCTGCTGAGAAGCTCTGGAACATCTAATGTCTCCTTAATCTACCAGACATGCTGCAGGGAGAAAATTGGTTACCTGCTGTATTGGCAGCCAGCTTCTGACTCACACATCACAATTGCTTTACTCTCCTGGAGAAGTTTGTTTGAACTATGGGGAAATGGATTGGTCCTGGAAGGGAGATGGCGTAGTGCAAGACAGTCATTGCAACAAAGTGTCACCCCACTGCTTCATTTGGCATCAAGGGGATGCTGCTGGTTCCCAGGCTCATGAGGAGTGCAGCTGCCAGGAGGCAGGGAGAAGATAAAAGGCATGCACCAGAACTATGTCCCACCGTGGGCCATGTCTTGTTGCACCCCAGCTGGCCAAACACGGAGAGTTGCAGCTGATCAGTTCTCTCACTGTTTGTCCTGGTATACCACTCTCCCTCACCCTGTGCAGTTGTTGCTTATGCTTCTTTTTCTAAGTTTTTTTTAAAAGTAAAATAGTCTCTATAATTTGAGCCTGAGCATCTCTTTCTGAGAAAGTTTCTTTGCTTAAATTTTTAACTAAACAGGTTTCCTTATAACGGCATTTGATTTCTGATTGGTAAGTCTTTAGGTGGTGTAAGCAATTGGTTTGACAGAGGATCTATCCTCTTCCCATGACCTTTTTAAAGTGCTTATTTGTAACCGGTTTCACATGTTATTAGAGAGCTGGCTATTTACCTATGTCTCAATACAGAAGCCCAAACAAGTACTATGACCTGTGAATCCACATCTGGCAGAAATTTGGCTTTGGAAGTTCATAGAATCATAGAATCATAGAATGGTTTGGGTTGGAAGTGACCTTAAAGATCACCTAGTTCCAACCCCCTGCCATGGGCAGACACCTCCCACTAGACCAGGTTGCTCAAAGCCCCATCCAGCCTGGCCTTGAACACTTGCAATGATGAAGTATCCACAGCTTCTCTGGGCAACCTGTTCCAGAGCCTCACCGCCCTCACAGTAAAGAATTTCTTCCTAATATCTAATCTAAATCTACCCTTTTTTAATTTAAAACGATTACCCCTTGTCTTGTCACTACAGACCCTACTAAAAAGCCTTCCCCCATCTTTCTTGTAGGCCCCCTTGAGGTGCTGGAAGGCCACTATAAGGTCTCCCCAGAGCCTTGTCTTCTCCAGGCTGAAAACCCCCAACTCTTTCAGCCTGTCTTCTAATAGGAGAGGTGCTCCAGCCCACTGATCATCTTTGTGGCCTTACTCTGGACTTGTTCCAACAGGTCCATGTCCTTCTTATGTTGGGGGACCCAGAGCTGAATGCAGTGCTCCAGGTGGGGTCTCAGAAGAACAAAGTAGAGGGGGAGAATCACCTCTCTTGGCCTGCTGCTCAGGCTTCTTTTGTTCATTGTCTTAAGTTCATTAAGTTTATATCATCTTAAGTTTATTAGCAATGACAGGTTTGTAGCCAGGGTGGAAATTTCTAAAAGACTTCTTGTTTATAGTTGGTAAATAGGGTAATAAACAGAAATAGCATAATGAAAGGATAAGCTAAAGACTTGATTAAAAACAAACAAAACCACAAGTTAGAAACGTAAAACTATTTAAAAACTCAAACTCATGTCTCCCCCTTAAAACACAATACTGGAGAAAGACATACTGGAATAGTAACAGACTATGCCACTTGTCTGTCAAGTGACAAACTGATGTTAATAATACCTTAAGACGGAATAATTTAGGGAGAGGCATTCTGAAAATGCTTATGGGTTTTAGCTTCAGAAACCCTCCTAAAATTTTTGGAAATCATTAATGTTCCTAAACTCCTTTTTAAGCTTTTAAACTTTCTCCCTTTTTAAGCAGGCTCTGTATTAATAGAGCCTGACTACTTCAATACTGCAAACTGGTTTATATGCCAAGAGTGCCCTTCTGCCTAAGACCCATCGCGCATATATGTTTTCCTAATTCATGCAAATGCTTTCAGTTTTCAATAAAAATATTGGGAATATCTGTCACCACTGAAGCACTGCTTCACTAAAAGACAGGAAGTGAGGAATGAAGTCACAGGAGCCAGGAGCTTGCTTTGGTTATGTATTGCCTCTGGCTGAGATGGAGTTGTTTACCCCACAGCAGCCCTCAGAGTGCTGTGCTTTGTGTTGGCAGCTAGAGGTCTTGATAGCGTGCCAGTGCTTTGGCTGCTGCTGAGCAGTGCTCCCACAGCACCAAGGCTGTCTCTCCAACATTCCTCACCTCACCATTAGGCTGGGAGTGGGCAAGATCTTGGGAGGGGACAGAGCCAGGACAGCTGACCCAAACTGACCAAAGGGATATTCCATACCATAGGATGTCTGCTCAGATATAAAAGCTAAGAGAAAGGAGGAGGAAGGAGGGGCATTTGTTATTTATGACGTTTGGCCTCTGGGGCAACTGCTATGTGTACTGAAGCCCTGCTTCCTGCGAAGTGGCCAGACATTGCCTGCTGATGGGGAGTAGAGAGTAACATCTTTTGTTTTCCTTTGCTTCCACGTGCAACCTTTGCTTTTGTTTATTAAATTGCTTTTATCTTGACCCATGAGTTTTTCCATCTTATTTTCTCCCCCTGCCGTTCTGCGGAGGAGGGGAGTGATACAGCAGCTTGGTGGGCACCTGGTGTCCAGCCAAGGTCAAATCACCACAGATCAGAAGCTGGAATGATGACATGGGTGTAAACTGGGAATGCCCTTCTGTTGAGTGACTCCGCCTAATAAAAAAGGTGGCACATGTTGCATTTCCCACTGCTTTCAGGATCGAGTTTTGGTGTTTAATTTCCTTCATATTCTCTTCAGGTAGTGTGACTAATAGGTTTTCTATATTCATGATCCTTTTCAATGCATTTTCTTTAAGATTGGTTTCTGTGGCTGGTTTGGACGCAAACAGTTCATGGAGAGCTGTTTATCTAGGCATGTCTTGTTATTAAGTCTCTTTATTAACATGTGCCATGCAACTCAGATGTGCTGATTCAATGATTAAAAGTATACTAATTCACACTGCATTGTCATGAGTAAACGTAAACAAATATCTGCAATGAATATTATGAATTTATTTGTAAATGAATGCATTCTAAAAAGAAACAGTCAACTGAATTAAGGTGAAAATTCACTTTTGAAGTAACTCTGAAATTCAAAACTTGCACTACAGCTTTTTGCGGTCTAGAAGAAGCATTGAAAAGCAGCTCAGTAGAGGTGGAAGGAAGGGTAGGAGCAGAAGGGTATGACTATCTTTGTTGCCACTGTTATCTAGCTGCAAGTACATTTTTTACTAGATGAAATAAATGTAGAAGCCTAAGGAAACCATCATTGGCTCTGGAGTATGCTGTATTTATGCATATACCTGGTCTCTATTCTCAACATGTCAATACATCAGTGGCTAATACTTATGAAGGCCTAAAATGTTAAGGACTTTGTAAATACAGTGGAACTTGTTCTAAATGCGTGGCTTTTACATGTGACAGAAATAGGTGGCTCTACCAAGGGGGTTTCTTGTACAAAATATTTTTAGAGCTCTTGGGATCAGTGCTTTGGACTAGGATTCCTTGTTCTTCTATTGTGTGGGAGTATCTTCTGTAATTTGTTTTACTGAGACATTCATGAAGGTTGGAAAGCACAGCAGTGCAAATGGCTGCTTTGGGTATGATACACAAAGCAATTGTAAGAAAGATTCTGGAGTAATGGAGGAGAACTGAACATTATAATGGGAATGCATAAGAAAGGGCCACATTTATTCACGATCAAGAGAAATGTGTCAAGCTGCAGATGCTTCAAGATGTCTGTGACTGTATGCACACAAAGGGGAAATGCTACTGTGGGTATAATAGAAAGATTTTTCATTATTCTACTGTTACTGGAATTAAAAGTGTTAGTAAAATAAGTTACCTTAGGATCACTTTATTTCCATAAATGACACAGAAAATACAACTGAAATTATTAATCCAGTACTCAGTTCTTTAAACTGAGAGCTTTGAGATTCTATAGAATACATTTAAATAACTGATTTAGAAAAAGGTGTTCATATTTAAAACACTAAGACCATCTTTTACTATAAGTCTATGAAAATGAAGTGTTAGGTAGTCACAATTCATAACAGAATCAAACTTCAGTTTTTCTACACAAACTTCATATTTGGGACAAATATTTATCATTTTTAGTTCTGTCCTTTACTTGGAGGGGGAGGTAATGATTTGTTGTAAGTCACACACACATACAAAAGTAGCTGAGTATTCTTACTGCTATGTTTTTTTCTCATTTCAGCCCAGTTTGAAATTGGGTCTATTTTATAGCTACTGTCTACAAATACTAAATAGCCCTATTTTTGTTGTTCTGTGGTCAGCTCAATACTGACTTACAGAGCAGTCATTGTGCCTGATGTTGATAACAAGTAAACAATGTCCACAGTAATAAATGTTTGCAAGGACAAGACTCTTGTATTACACATTGTTTTGTATTTGCAGTACATATTCCATAAGAACAGGTCAGTGAAGCATTTTTTTTTCTTTAGCAAATAATTCTTGTCATTACCAGGAGACCCCTAGAGTCAAGAAAAACAAGGCTGTTTTAGGAGAGAAGGAATTAAATTTTATCATTGCATAACTGATTGTAAGCTCTGCCAGTGAAGGGTCTCCAAGAAAACTGAGGGACAATTATGCTTCCTATGCTTCCTGTCAGCATTGCAGTTCATCATGTAAAATATATTTGTGTATATGCGCACTGCCCATCTTGCCCAGCACAACCAAACTTTCATTATTTCTGCCTTAATGCAGGCAGATACAGGCAGTGTAGTCAAGATGTTCCAACTCTGTCATAGCTCAGGTTTCCTCCACTGCCAAGCATAAGGTTTAAGGCAGGGGCGGGGGCGGTTCTTCACCCGCAGCATGTATCTTCTGTACAAAGTTCAAATCTCAACGTAACTCCATGGCAGGCATGGCAGCTTTATGGACTTTCAGAGGTTGATACCACTGTCTCCAAAGTTTTTGTAATTAATAAAAGGTAAGGCTAGCAGTGCACATAAGATACAACTTCTCTGCAAATATTGGCACAATCTTTCAGAGCACTTCCATGACAAATACACTTGGAGAACCTGAAAATATGTGCTTCATGGAAGACTGAGACCTGCAGAGACACTGGAAAAATGAATTGTTTTGGAATTGAAAAGCAGATCCTGATTCCCAAATAAAGATGTGTGGGTAGCCTGGACCAATACTAGCACATACAATAATGCCAACAGGATAGTTGTGTGGTCCTTTTTTGTTTGTTTTGTAATGGGGCCTCAGAGGATTCCCATATTCCTCAAAAGCAACATAAATTTTCTTGGACAGCTGTAACATTCAGTTTGTGATTATCAGTGACTGGTGAATGTTGATCAAGAGTGCTTTTTTAATTCATCTGCTGAGCTTACTGAGCACTGAGAAGCATACCAGCTTTCATAAGTGTGCCTGCAATGCCCACTGTGATTCAGCAATTAGAAATTCAGCAATTTTTTGTTGTTTTGTTTCTGGCAACATCACTTGTTTTGATTTTTTTCATCCAATTTGGGATACGCTTATTAAATAATGTCCTCTGAAAAAATACTTCCTGAATTTAATTCTTAAAAATGGTTGCCCCATCCCCTGCATAATCAAGATCTTGCCAGTCTGCTTTCAGCATGGGGACAGTTTGAATCTGTTCCTTGTTTGAAGCAACTTGAGCTGCCACCTTGCACATCCAAAGTGTCTTTACTGAGCATTTCTGGTGTATTTTAGAATGAAGTTAATGACCTGAACATAGGTTCTCACTGTAGCTCAGATAGGAAACAATGAGTTAAATGCTTATTCTAGAGAAACATAAAATGGGTGGGAACTGAGGTTTGCTGTCTCTCCAACAGCTGCCACAGTCATATGTGAACAGTTTCACTCTTCACAATGTTGAAAGGAAACACAGAGAGCAAGCCAGAAGGAAAGATTAGCTAGCCTAGTTTTGGCTGCTTTAATTTCCAGTGCCTGACCTACAGTTCTTTAATCGCTGAAAATACTGGAAGCATGAAAAGAAATAGTTGCATGCCACAAGCCAAAATAGCATATTGTAAGGCAGATCTAAAATACTTCTTGCAGGGAGGAGGGAAGTGCATTAAGGTTCTCTCCAACAAGGAAGACCTAACCTAAGTCCTGAAGTCCTAGCTGGCTTTTCCACCGAGTGTCCTATCTTTTGACCAGTTAAGATGCCTCACTTAAATTGCTGCCTCGTCTAGTGCTTTATTTCTTTTGCTTTTTCATGTGTCATATCTTACTTTAATAAATCATTCAATGAAATGTTTGTTTGCTTGTTTGTTTTTACTTTCCGCAACTAGTACATTGTGAGGGAAGTAAAACTGAAGTTATTTTTAACTTTTTTTGAGCCTGACAGCTTTTATAGGCACCACTCTTTTTATTAGTCGGCAGTTACACTTTTGGTGATGTAAAAATAAGATCAATTGGATGGGACAAATAAATCATTTTGACCTATATAGAGCATCCATATGTTGAAAAATTCACCGAATGAAAGCAGGGCTGACAAGTTATCAGGAAAAAACAAATATGGTATATAAAAGACTTAGAATATTTCTGCTTATTTTTTTTCATCAAGTCTGAAGTTAGTGAAGAAGGCTTGATAGGGTCTGTGATTGCTTCATTTGTTAAAATCTGTTGTAAATGTCTCCAGCTTTGAGAAAAAAATGTCTTGTAAATCTCTTCTCCTGCATTCCCTCCCTCTGCTTCCATTACCCACTTCAAGGCTTTTACTGTCCCTGCTAGGCAGAGTGCCCAGAAGCTAAGGGAGATAAGTGGGGCTGCTTAGTTCTGCTTGTAGGCTAGTGTCACTTGCAGCTCTGGGAATCAGCTGGTTTAGCTACTAGTCTCTAATGGCTATGTTCAAAATGGCTTGTGTCATCACGTCATCAACTTCATGTCAGAGAGACATGCTTCACAACAGGTACTCGGACTAAGCACACTGGTTTGCAGTGACAAGCAGAAGAATAATATCTTAATATCTTTCTGTTTTATTTTCTGCTTTTCCAGTTTATGATTTTATATGTGTAACTTACCTTTGACAGGATTGTATTGTGCTGTGTAAAATATCACCTGTTAGCAATTCATATCTTTGTGACTCATGGTGGAAAACTTACTATGTATAAAAAAAACCTGTAACATTATGAAAGAAATGAACTATGATGGTACTTTGGATGTCTCCATAATATAGAACTTTTTTAGGGTGTTTTTAAAAATGTCTATGATTATAAAAGCTTGGAAATAATATTCTCATGTAACTTTCTGTTGCTTTGAATTATACATACTACAATGAGTATATATTTATTGTTGTATTTCTTCATAGGTATTTCATTGATCATAACACAGAAGAAGATAGGTATTTCACCATTGATGCTAGTACTGGGACCATTAAGACTGCCAAAATCTTTGACAGAGAGGAGACACCTTGGTACAACATCACAGTGGCTGCTTCTGAGATAGGTAAATAATGTATTTGGCACATAGTATTAAAAAAAAAAAAATTGAAAGGAAAATAATACTTTTCAGTTTTTAAGAAACACTATCCTGAGATGTTACGTTCTTTTTAACACCATTGGATTTTTAGTGAATTTGGATAAAGGAGTGTTTTCTCTGTGTGCATAAATTCCCTAATTCCACAGAACAAATAAACAACACCCCCCCCCCCCATACCTGTGTGATTCCAACTGTGCAACTTTACCATGTTTTTCTTTATGTGATAAAAGGCTGCCAGTTACCCAGGAACAGTTCCAAGCGTCAGTGTCCTAAAATCAACAGCTCGTCCCGTTTGTGTTTTGTGTTTCATGTATCTTAGAAGATAACACTATGTAGTACTGTCTGAGAAACACATCCTTCCTTCTTGGCTCTGCTATTAACCTGTTTTAGAGAATTGCATATTAAATATGCTAATATTCATTTATATCTGACAGGTGCCTAGTAGCTGCTGATTATCAGGGTATACCTCTGGCCTTTTAATAGGCAAATTGCCAAGTAAAGATACAATAGATACTTGCCTATGCATTTGAAATGCCTCAAAATCTGATGAATTTCCATTGCCTCAGATAAGCCAAGCCAAGAACAGTCAAGAAATGTCTGACTGAGTAGTCCCAGATAAATATTTTTACAAGGCAAGGACAATTTAAAGAACATTTCAGTTACCTTTTTATTACAGGGTCTTTTTTTTTGGCACTTTTTAGTTTCAAAGTTAAACTCAACAAAGCAAATGAAAAAAAATCCCAACCTGGATCAATAGATCTCGTTCTGCTAAGTACTCTTCACGACACTGTCTTTCAGTGGCAGTGATTTTGATCAAAACTGTGAATCTTTATGTATATTCCTTTATGTTTTCTTTTTTATCTTTTTTTGTGTGTATTCTGTCATTGCCAGATGACACAATACAGGTTTTACCTGTAACAGGAGCCACTGACATTATTGAGCCGCCTCTGCTTTCACCTGTTTCATCTCCAGGTTAAAATGCAATCTGTTCTGCTGCTACATCGCTAACACATGCTACAGAATTTACAGCATGTATATATTTTATAAGGACAACAGATTGTTTCTTATTATTTTACCTGATTTCACAACTAACTGACATTTTGAAGTAAATTTCTATTGTAAATAGTAAAATCTTGAGTCTTATGGTTAGTGCTTTAAAAAAGGTAACCACTGACACTTCAGTGTGCTTATCAGTGTCTTTGTATATACTTTGTTATTCCAATGCAGGATGACATAAAATTCAAGCCTAACCATAAACGAGTGCTTAGTAAGTTTTAATTTGCATTAAGATTTAAAAGCCACGTTGGGACATACTGAAGAAAGGAGTAGTCACTAGTCATTTTTGGAAGCCATCCAATTGTAATTATTTTGCAGAAATAAATCTCAAGAGCATTAAACTTCAGTGTAGCTTTCTACACATTATTTATTCCACATAATCAAATGAGTGGTAGTACACATACCATGCTGAAAGAATAGAATGGGAAGGGGAGAAGGATTGTGTTTATAACTAAAAGAGAATGGAATGAATAATGAGGATGAAATTACTTTTATTTTTAAGACAGCCTGCTTAGAATTCTCCATTCTAGGTGCAATTTTTTACAGGAAGACTGAGATTTTTATTATTTTTTCTTTCCCTTGCTTTGCCTTTCTTACTTTTAAAGTTGGGGTTGGAAAGATAAATAAATCTATAATGTCAGTTATGAAAAAAAGGAAGAGGCAGCAGCGAAGAAGAGATGGATGGCAGGCAGACTGACAGGCAGCCTAAATCATGGGCAGCCTGTCCTTTTGTCTACTTCTTTGGCCATTTTCTTACCTATTGTAATTTGAAAATTACAATACTACTGTACTCTTCTAAAATCATTGTAAAATCAGTAATTGGTTCTGCAATGGAAAGTGGAGCATATGTTCTGTATAGAGCAAGACCAGAACTCTGTTAGGTGCTACCTATCCCATATCTACAGCCTTTGATGGCATTCACTTTCAGGTCTGTGCACAAGGAATTCTGCAACTAAAACTAAAGCTGAAAACTATGTGGAAGGCTATAACCAAAGTATTATTTAGCTGTGAGAGTGTCAGTCTTCAGGTTCATGCGACATGGTAGAAGGTATTTGTAGCTTCTGACACCATTTGCTTAGCCAGGAATACAGCAGAGTCTGCACAGCCCAGAAAGACTGTACTGCTTCAACAGTAAGAGCTGCTCTGCTGAAGTAATATTATGGTTATAGTTAGTTTCTTGAAGTGTTTTCCTCTGTTGACTTTATGCTATGCTTCGCTGACACAGTTGTTTCTAGAGATGATCCTTTGGGCAGGTCTTTGTAGCTGTGTTTATTTTATGCAAAAAAAATTTTGAGTCAACATCCTATTTCTACCCTCAAATGTACAATATCTTCATGCTTCAGCCTTATTGTTTCTGAACCTTTCATAAGACATTTACTTTCATTTTTAGACTCTGCACTGATCAAATGTCCCCTCTGAAATCAGTGGAAGTTCTACCACTTCCCTCTGTGAGAGTAGTGTCGATGTAATGATGAGTGGTCTTTTCTGATTATGCAGCTACTTCCTAAAGCACACCAGAGTTCATTGCCATGAGAACAGGTCGGGCAATCCTTTTCTTTTACGTGCACGCTTCTTTAACAGCAGTATACAATGAGGAAGAATAGGATTTTGGTGTCCAGGGCACAGCACTGAAGCTACTGCTTTGATTGTTTCAGTACTAGTACTTCCTGAAAACTCCTTGTGATATTAGGGAATAAGAAAGATGATAAAATAATATTAAACGTTATACTGAAGGATCTACAGACCATTTTTGGAGCAGGGGGAAGGACTACAAATTGATGGTAATAAGATTTTAAAATACAGTTTCACATGGAATTATTCACACTTCATTAGCTTGTTAGAAGTCTTTGAAAAAGTTTATGAGAGTATTTAGAAGAGGAAGGAGATAGAATTTAGCACTGTTAAAGGCTTTTGACCAGTTTTTTGACAAGTGTAATGGAAATAGGAAAGTACAGTGCAAGTGCACAAAGTTTTATAACAGAACAAAGACTGATTTAGAGGAAAGGAATACAGTCATAGTGACTGGTAGTTTCCTTTGGGAGTGGAAGAAGTTAAGGCTGAGCTATTTTAAGGTCTGGGGTAGGATCTGTCAATTAGAATTCTTTGTAATGGTAGCACACAATGATAGGAAGAGATTCAGATTCCCAAATAACCTTCCCGGATGCTAAGAATGAAGGAAGAGTGAGAGATACTCCTGTAGGAACAAGACACATGGAAGTATGGGCTAGATAAATGGACAGTGAAGAGGATTGAAAACTGTCTGAAACGGCAGGCTCAAAGGGTTTGATCAGCAGACCAAAGCACAGCTGGAGGCCAGTCACTAGTGGAGTACCCCCAGGGGCTGATACTGGACACAGTGCTCTTTAATCTCTTCATGAATGACCTGGTTGATGGGACAGAGTGGACTCTCAGCCAGTTTGCAAATGACACAAAACGGGAGTAATGGCTGATACATCAGAGGGTCATGCTGCCATCCAGAGGGATCTCAACAGGCTGGAGAAATGGGTGAATGGGAACCTTGTGAAGTTCATTAATAGGAAATGCAAAGTCCAGCACCTGGAGAGGAATAATCCCGAGTCCCAGTACACATGCAGGGCCAACTGCCTGGAGAGCAGCTTTTCGAAAAAAGGACTTGGAGGTCCTGGTGGATGCAAGCTGGACACGAACCAGCTATGTGTCCTTGTGGCAAAGGCGGCTGACGGCATCCTGCTCTGTGTGAGGAAGGGTGTTGCCAACAGGGTGAGGGAGGTGCGCCTTCCCCTCTCTACAGCAGCACTGGTGAGGCCACGCATGAATGCTGGGTCCAGATCTGTGCTCCCCAGTGCGAGAGAGGCATGGAGCAACTGGACTAAGTCCAGTGAAGGGGCATGAAATCATTAAGAACTGGAGCATCTGTCATATGAGAAGAGGCTGAAAGAGCTGGGACTGTTCAGTCTGGAGATGAGAAGGCTCAGAAGTTGTTTATCATATGTTTAAGTGTAGGCAGTGCGTTGATTAACATTGATAATATGCAGCTGTGGCCTTGCTTCGAAGGCAGTGGGTTGACTGACCTGGATGATGTGCAGCTGTAGCTTGTTCCCGTTAAGTGGTTAAATAGCTCTGAGGAGTGTGGGAGAGGCCCTGGAGGAAGCAGAGAGAAGAAGGAGGCTTTGCATGATGGAGGAGCCTGGAGGAAGGAAAATCCCAGTGTAGCAGAGACAATGAGCAGTGTGGTCTGGCCTGTGGAGGGTGAAGAAACAGCATGGACAGTGGAATCTGACCCACAGTAAAGCCTGGTTGCAGCCTGCTAGTTTGCTTGTGCTGTGATATTTAAGTACATGATAGGGGGAGCAAAGAAGATTAGTAAAGATGAGAAGACTCATCTGAGTAGTATCCAGTGAAATGACAGGAGGCAATGTGCATAAATTGAAATACAGAATATTCTGTTTAAACATAAGCAAATGGTTTTACTGTGGGATTAGTCAAAAATTGGGACAGGTTACCTAGAGCGGTTATAGAGTCACTGTTCTTGTAGATACTCAAAATGCAAACAGACATGGCCCAAAGCGATGTACACTAGTTGGCCCAGTTTGAGCAGGGGAGTTGGACTTGCTGATCTATGGAGGTGCCTGCCAACCTCAATGATTCTGTGATTTTGTGATATTGGGAGCTATGCGTGGAATGTGGGGAAGAAAAAGGGCAACTACTTCTCACAAATTGTGATGTATTCTCAAAGAAAATAGGTGGCTGTAAAAATAAGTGTGGGTGATTCAATTAAGGTTTCTCTCTAGCATATAGTAGTGCTGATAACAAAAGCAACAATAATAGCAAAACCCAAATCACAGCCCCTGCAAGAGAAAGGTGGCACTAAAATAAAAATGGATGGCCTTCTGCCTGTTCCGAAGCCCATTTCAGTTAGAAAAATAAACATGTACTTCAGAGTTTTCAAAGCAGTGCTGCAAACAGGGCAAATAGTATCCCTGAAGTCTTTGTGCTCGATAAGAAGGAATGAAAGCTGCGGGGTGGCATAAGCACTCACAATTGAAGGAATCGGAGAATGGCTTGGTTTGAGAATCAAAGTGAGGATTATAGCTTTCACTAGAAATTTCTACTTAGAAATATAGCAAGGAGGATTGTGTCAGGAAACTCCTTTTAGGTATTCATTCTACCATTTGAACTGACTGTGTTCAATATCTGCTCAATAGACACAGAGCAAACTAGCTTCTAGATATGGCTTTCAGATGATGTTAACATCAAGAGATTACTGGGATTCATAAAATACTGGACATTTAGATGGATAATAAGAACATCTGTGGTTATATTAAGAAACATGATTTTTTGAAAGCAAGGTAAATGCTTTTATTTCAGGGCAGATCTAAAAGTTCATATTCAGAGATTTAGAAGATAGTTTATATTGGGAATTTTTTACATATTTCTCATATACAAGTGGTAAGTATACCAGTGTGTAAAATAGATTTCTGGGTTTACTAGCACATTGATCTGTTTGGGTGAAATTGTGATGTTCCTGTGTGTCTTCAAAATGTTCTGCGATGACTGAGAATGACAAAACAGATGATTTCCCACTATTTACCTAAAGGACCAACTTGAATGCAATGAATGTACAAACTTGTCTTTGAAGGGTCCCTAAAGCATTCCTGATCTGTAAAGCCATGGAGAGGCTGTGAAGAACAGGAAAACTGAAATAACAGGGTTCATGCCAGATTCTCTCAGACCTCCTAAACTTAAAGAAATTATAGCAAGAGACACTAAAAAATGACCATATGGAAGGATACTGCGTGTACAGAGCCTTGATACCACCGTGTATTAGAAATCAAAACAGTTAAGAGACATCATTATACAATTTGATTTTACAAACAGAACAAAAATCTCTAAGGCTATCAGACACAATCAGATATTGGAATAAAAACCAAAGATATTTGTCATTGTTTATGTCTTCTGTATTTGCCTTGCCATGCATATTCCTCATACTAGCTTCAGCAGGGGATAAGATACCGAAGTGTTGAGTTAAAGCAACATGTCATTGACAAAATACGCAATACCCAGTAATGTGTTATTGAAAATACCCCAGGAAAATAGTCATTACAAAAAACCAAAGAATTAACTTTCAGAGGTATTTTCACAGAGGGCAAATAAGCCCTATTTAGAATTAAAATATGTGAAAAGGCAGGACAGATGACAAGAATAAGAGTTTGATGTAGCTTGCAAGAATTAGGGTAAAAACATTAAAGCCCATGTTCTAATTATATGATAAGCAGTTTTTTCATCAGTAAGTTTTGGTAGTAACAGAAAGATACAGTTACACAACTCAGAGGAAAACAAGATGCACAGAGAAATAATAATTTTCAGCGGTGACATATAAAATCTCCTGAGATTTTGAATAAATATTGAAAGCCCTATAATTACATTTAAAAAAACCAGATGAAGTATATAATTATAGTGAGGTGCAGTTATATCTTTAATTTAGATGCACAGGGATATTACCACCTCATGCTGCCATTAGTGAAGAGCGAGTTGTGAGAAGAATTTGTCAGTTCTTGTTCATGTTTTATGGTTCCATTGCAGGAGAAAAGACATTCCTAAGATTTTGGTGGGAGATTAAAATATATGTTACTTCTGATAGCACTACATGACTGTCATGTGGAGAATGAGGACTGAAGATAAGAGTGGAGTTGTAAACAAACCTGTTAGTGCCATTAAGAGGCACAGTGATTTATTTTACAAAAAATAAAATCAAAAGACAAAAATGCACAGTTTTTTTCTGTTTATTTTGAAACATATGAAAACAACATACATGTTGCCTGAAGGAAATAAGTCTATGGAGTAATACCTACCTGGTGTACAGCACTGAAAGAATTAGAAAAGAACAAAAATTCTATTTTCTCATTTAAAAATTTTTCCCATAATCAAGACTAACTTTAATGCCTTGTGTCAAACAATTTTCAGAAAAAGGAAACCTTTTCAATATCTGAAAGAAAGTAATCTGAATTGGAACAAATGCTGTTACAGTGTTATAATCTCCTAACCCTCTGTATCTGGTAGACACCAGGATAATTGTTTAATACCAGTGAGTTTGTTTCTATCTTTGTGTCTTAGTTATTCCTTGAAGTGAGTTTTTTCTTACAATTAATATAAAATTTCCTCATACTGATTTTCTGTCTATAATTTTTTTCAAAAATAATTCTTTTTTTTAACAAGACAGAGTACACTTAAATAATGAAATCCACTCGATTTTTTTAACATCAGTACAGGGAAATTCTGTCATATTTATCGTTTTCTACATTTATGATTATTTCTGTAGGCACGTTACAGAAACAGACATAAAAGTGTTACCTTAAACCCAGTCCCCACCAAGAAAAAAAATCACATTCATTCTTCATCTTTGACCTCACTTGCACTGTGCCTGCTAGCTCAGTTTCAGAAAGTTTTGGTATTGGAAACAACTACTTTATTCTTCCAAGAAACAGAATCTTTCACAGAAGTAGTTCTCTAAAAGTAGACCAGATTAAAGCAGATCGTAAAAACTACAGGGTCTGAGTGTTAAGACTGTTTTGCTCATGGACTAATGACAAACTGAATATCTGATATCTTTTTAATGGTGAGAGCTAGACACAATACTGGTACCCTGTCCAAACTTTTCAATAATAGTTTATTTTCAGCCTTTGCAAATTGCCTGCTAATGGACCATAAAGGTAGAACAATATGATTTTTAGCAGGATCTGCTGTTCTTTTAAATGTACTTACCAATGCAATAAGGAAAGCCTATTGCTTTATTGCTAAAACTATTTCAAAAAATCCCAATCGTCAAAACGCAGCTAGTTCTCCATCCTGCTCAAGAAGTGATGCTTTTAATTCCAAGTTCGATGTTTATTTCCCTGTTTATTTTGATTTAGTCATTGGCTTCTAGGCATGATGGATTTTCTTCTCCTCTATATCTTTGAGGAAAGGTATAATGAAGATACTCCTATGTTGTCATCTGAATATAGTGTAGGGTATAGCTCCTCCTGGCAACCAAGGTGGGTCACCAAAGAAGAGACAGTCTTTGGGATCATGTGACATTTCCCTGTTCTGGGCTTTGTCAGTCAGTACCAGAATCTCAAAATGGACATTTCTGGCCACAGAATCAGTATATTTTGTTGTGTCCTGATCTCCTCGAGAGTTGAGCACCAGTGTTGTCTATGAGCTGCAGAATTTTGCTTGCATTAAGTCAGAGGGAGTTGCCAGCTGGAGAGTGCTAAATGTTTTAAGTCTGCTGCAGTGCTGCTATTCCTACTATTGCTCCTGTTGCTAGTACTGCTACCTCTACTAGCATGATTCAAGAGAAGTGATCAGTGCCTTCAGGTCTGTGTTCATCAGTGAGAAGTCAAATTTTACTATAAGAAAAAATGAATCAATTTCTAGCCAACTTCAGGTAACAATATTTGAAAGTACCCAGTACCTTAATAAAGCAGAATAGAACATTACAGTTATTACTAGATTCTGCATAATCTTCTTGCTAGTTTATCACATATACACTGTTCTGAATTAAACCTAGTATTTTCTGAATATCACCACTCTCATTTACATACTAGAAATTCTTTCCTCATTTTAGTTCTGTTTATGTAGTATATCTTATTCTTCCTAGACCTATGTTTAGTCTTCTAATGTGTCAAAACTAGTCATTATTAGAGAAGTGTGATGAGTGCTTCTACTTCTCTTTTAAAAAGTACTGGAATAGATAGATGACTTCACTTCCTAAGTATTGGCTTGCCTCATTAGGTCTTGAAAAAGATGTCAGAATAAGAAAAAAAAGTTGTTCTTGTACTGATTAATATCAATATTTAATATTGATGATGCAAAAGCATAGACATTTATTGTAATCCTACACTAGGTGAACACTTTGTTCTAAGTCATAAAAACATGTAAAATTACTTATTTTTTTTCTAAAATCCTTCTCTCTAAAAATAGTTCAAGGTGTCTCCGGGTTAAATTATTCACTCAGGTTTCATAATAATAGCTGTTTTAACTATTCCAGTCTAACTTAAAAACCAACCAACCAAACAAAAATCCCAACAAACAAACAAAAAGCAAAAAACCAAAACAACAAAAGTGTTGATGTCTGGAATGTTATTCTGACTGTCATTCAGGTAGAATTTATTTTCATAAAGCCCATGGGAATTTTGTTAATAAGAAAAGGAATTCTCAGACATCAGTAGCTCTATTAACAAGCTTTCTTCTTAAATAGGGGTTTTAAAGTTTGCTCACAGAAATTAGTGGAAGAGTAGATTCAAGACTTTAGACTGGCTGTTGATAGGGACTTCTGTAAGTTCACAGAGAACTTGCTGGTGGAGGGGTTGATAGTGAAATTGATTCACTTTACAGATACTTAGTATTCTTGCAAAAGAACAATTTATTCTGGGAAAAATCTCAAGCATAAGAAAGCAAGTCCCTAGCGTAGGTGAATTAGAGCAATGTTTCTGCTTCAGTTACCCCTTAAAACAGTGAGCATTCACTCTGAAAAACCTACTTTTGAGGCATAATGCTGATAGGACACAGAACATATCTGGCTGTTTTATAATGCACAGGCTGGAATGGTATGTCAGCACTGGTTATCTTAAAACTGGAAATCTGCCAAACTGCTGCAAGAAATTTGTCTTAATTAACAAAAATGTACTACTAAAAGGACCAGGTATTTGAGTGGTTTGGAGATTGGAAGTTCATTGTACACCTGAAAAAGATTGGAACTTACATTTGTTTTATAATAAAACAACAAAATCAAGCCTAAAAAAAAATTTGTAAAGCCCCTCTTAATTCGTTCTCATTCTCTCCCCCCATTATAAACCGTGCTATTGTCTTGCATGTGAATCCATGTAGCATACACAATCTGACAAACTTCAAGACTGTTTTGGCAAGTGGTGTTAATACTTTGCCTATTAGCATTTTGTAGTAAGTAGGCTGTCCCTATGGAAATTTGCCTGCAACTGTCAGTGATCCTGTGTGGTAACTGCTTCCAGTTAGTAATGCATTAAGAACTCTTTTGAACTGGAAAGGTATTTATGAATTCTTTGTACTGCAAAGCAGCTGCAGAACACATGAAGGTGAATTCAATGAATCTCCATAAAATCTCTGTGAAAATAATGCAAATTTAAGACTAGAGCAAGACCACATTGGGTAGCAGTGACAGGCATACAAGAGGACACATTTAAGGTGAGGCAAAGAGGTCTGATACACTGTACTGAAACAAAAGTACGTACCATTTTTTTTGCCACACATTGGACTAAAGCGTTTGCTTTTCCTTCCCCAGTAGCTATTCCAAACGTGCCAGACCTATAGAACAGTTCTCTCAGGTATCCTCTGCCCTGTGCTCTTGCTGTTGTTCTGCTCCTTTCCTCTTAGATGTATTATGCTCCCTTACAGCTTTGAAGGTGTCCCTTCTTTGAGCTGGAGACTGGACCAGTGCCCTCCAGAAGCCCCTTTCAACTAAGATTTTTCAGTGATCCTACAATTATGTGATAATCACAACTTCTTTTTGGCCTTTTGGCAAAAATTTCTTCGGGTCTTCTCATGTCTTAAAATCTTCAATTCCTTCACTATAGTTTATGAAGCCGTGCCCAAATGGATTTATTCATCCTTAACCCTTTACTGTGATCTCTGCCTTCTGTCTCCTTTTTATGCTTTTGTGTGCTCTCTCTATTTATCTGCTTTGTGTCCTTCCTTTAATTTATATCACTTCCTAGTTCACGTACCTCACAAACTATGTGTGAGAGCCTCCTGAACAAAGCTTCGAGAACAAAGCTCCTTTGAACTATAGGTCATCTCTAGATTATCTAGTGCTAGATATCATGTTCGGTAATTGTAATTACAGGATTTTTGTAATTTGATTGTCTGATAACATTGACAGAGGAAGTTACCTAAAGGAGTTAGTAAGCTGTATTTCAGTGAGCAGTAAGAAATATTCAATCTCTACTGCTTGTGCTGGTCTGCACAATCTCATGACCTACATCCAGGGGAGGACCAAACATCTCTTTGTGTTAATACTCATACTGCAAAGGGTCTCCTGCAGAGGAGATTGCTTTCTTCAGTAATAAAATTAAAGGCAGATGAATGGTTCCTTTCTCCCAACTGCTTAGTGAACCACCAAGTGTCATTCTTCCTCACCTTCACTTTATATACTCCTAGCATTTTAACATTCCTCAAAGTTTTCCACTAAAAGTGTTTTCTGGATAGCAATGGAAAGCCTCAGTCTTGCATAAACACAATTGAGATAGCCTACTTTATTCTCGTAGTTCAGTAGTTATAAAGATATTCATAGTTTGGGGTAAAACTGAAAATATCAATGGTCAAGGAAAAATTCAGCAAGAAAATGGATTTTGAAGTCTAAAATGTTTTCTGAGTGTTCTTCTAACTTCTAATGCTAATGTTAATTGGGAATAGAGGTTTCTTTATTACCTATGTTAAGTCTCCCTTTTCTATTGACTTTTTTGATCTTTTCCCATTTTATGAGGATAATGGACTAAGTTCCAAAAGTGAATTAAAATGATGAGGAGAACATAGACATACTAGTTAAAAAGAGAATGTTGAAAATCTGAAGAGAACTTCTAAACCCCAGGCTTTTTGACTAGTATCCCCGATGAAAATCGAGAAGGCTAAATCTCTCACTTTGTCAAAAGAAACTTCAACATTCTCAAATATTCTTTTAATGGGAGGCTACATTGCTGGTGACTTTGAAGACAAATATGAGTTTAATCAACGTTTTTCAGAATTCTAAGCAGAGGCCATTAAAGGTGTGACAAATCTAAGGCATTTTACAAATGACCCTTTTTTGACAGAAACGTGATGTGGATTAATTAAGATCAAAATAACCAAGGCAAATGAGTTTTAGACTACTAATGTTTCTCTCTTCTTTTTTTTTTCTTCTCATGAGCACACACAGGGACATGCAGTTTTAAAATGTCAGTCTGTAAGACCCCATTCCTCCATCTTGTTGCATTTGAAGGAGTGACTTTGCTGTCTTCTACTGGTAGTTTCATTTAATTGGTGAAAGTAAAACGAAGTTTGTCATCTAACTGATTCATACTTTTACAGGCTTCAGAAGGTGTATTTTAGCCAATTATAAAAAAGTTTGAGTATATAATTCTTTCAACAAAATGAAATTTTCTTAGTAATAAGAACAAGGGAGTTATGGATTTTAAAAAAAAAAACTTCCCCCCCACCCCCACCCCCCAATTTATCATGCAAAGTATATTCTCATTGAAAGGATTCTATTTATTGTGCTTTTTGAGGGTGAGCTGTCATGAAAGTATAGATCATAGGCTAAGACACTGTTACTTAAGCATTATTTTCTTCTGGTATGTCACTGCTAAAGCAAGACTCATTAACTGCTTTGTCTAATAACATAGTAGCTGCTAAGGAAGAAGAACTCAAGCTTGGAAAAGGTTTATATATGCCTATGCATTCATATTTTCTTATTATTTTGGTATTTTATTCCCAAAACTCTTTAAGGGACTGAGAAAAAGCTTTTACTATTTTTCATATTAGATTTTATTCAATACTGTGATGACACTTTCACATTCATAACAAAGCAATTGACCATTTCTTAGCACACAGTGTGACAGTATGCAATAACTCCAACAGCTTTCTCCTACTTCAGTTCCAGAGTAACTTGCATTTTTATGGATATAACAGTGACTTAAAGACTCATACCATACTTTCCACTATTTTTTTGTTATTATTTTTCAAAATAGTTAATGAAGCACAGCAAACAACCACTATTAGTATCTTGCTGCCTAAATTTCTGCAGGTGTGTCTAGTTCTCATCCAGTTATTGTGCTAAGAAACCATGTTTAAATTGAGGATGTCATGGAATATTGAGTATTTCAAAAGGCTTAATACCCTCTGTGTGTTTTGCAGACAATCCTGGGCTAGTGAGCCACGTTCCAGTTGGTGTTAGAATCCTGGATGTCAATGACAACCCTCCAGAACTCGCCAGAGAGTATGATGTAGTGGTCTGTGAGAATGCAAAGCCTGGTCAGGTAACTCTCACAGCTATCTTTCTCCCTGTGAGAAAGAATTATTGCTTCATTTGTTAATGCCGCATACGAAAGAAGTTTGATTCAGGGAACACATGTCATAATTCTTTCAGATTTCATTTTCATATTTCATGTTTTATTCAACTTTTTAATTGTATTAGGCTGAAGGGAGAAGATTTGGGAATTTGTTCAATATATCTTTCTTGTTGCTGCAAAAAAATACCCAAACTATCTTCAGTAAAGACAAGCAAAACTTTAATCTTGTCAGATAAGTGGTGGAATTTGACAAACCACTATCACGAACAAAATGTATGAAGCAGATTTAACATCTCTCATCTAGGTGCCACATGGTAGCAAGGTTTCAAATACAGCTCAGTGAAATGGCTGTTTAACATGGCTGCCATCCTCACTCTGCGTGTTGATTGCCCTTGTCTGTACAGTGTCATTATGGAAAAGATGTTGAATGGGTTTGTCGCAACTATTAAGATGGGGAGGGTCAGAACTGAAACTGAATAGCTGAATCACATTCCAGCTGCTGCTCCTGTGATCAATAAACTTCATTGCAGTCCATGGTTTGACAGTTTTACTAAGTGGTTTTGGTTTTTTTGCATAGATTGAGCTTTTATCCAGCACTCTGTGCTGGTTTTGCATTGTTAGACAGGTTGTAAGTTGCAATTGTGAGCTCAGTCTTTCCTGAGGAGTATATTACTAGTAGTAACAGTTTTCTCAGCAAATATTTAAAAGCAGTGTACATAAATGCATAGAGGCATATTTCTGTTTTTAGTGTTGAGACTATAAAAATGCTGTTCTTTGTTGGACTGTAGGCTGACCAAAGTTATCTTCTCTAACAGTGGCCAAAAGCTGACACCTGAAAGTATAAGAACATGGCAAGCGTGTTTGATACTTACCCCAAGTACTTCCACAAATTATTTCCTGATCCAAACGTGGTTTCTGTTTTTAATAATCCTTTAATAACCATCTCATATGAATCTGTCTAACTTTTCCTAATAAACATAAAGTTTTGATATCTGCTACCTCGTGCATCAAGGAATTCTGCAGTTTAATTTCATGTTTCAGAAAGACCTGTCATCTTCCTTTTTTCCCCTTTTTTTAATCTTCCCATGCTGTCTTCAATCAATATTTACTAATTATTGTGTTGGGGGAGAGAGAGAGAGGGAGCAGTTGATCCCTGTTTATTATCTCTGTGCCATTCATAAATCTCTAGCACATTGCTCCTCAGCTGTCTCTTGTCCAGACTGAAGAGTCCTACTTAACTTGGACAAGCCGTGATAAAGCCCTTTTTAGACTTTTGATCATTTATCTTGTTCTCCTCTAAACTTTCTCCAGCTCCTCTCTATTCACCTTGAGATGGGGAATCATGATTCAGGATGCAGGTGTATGCTGTAGTTTATAATTCTTATCATAGTTCATGCTTCGCAGTATATGATGATCTCTGCTTTGTTCTCTATTCCTTTCCTAGTGATTTCTAACAGTGGCTTTGCTTTTTAACCACTAGTAAGCATTGAATGCAAAAAACCTGCCTGCCATAACACCAGTATCATTAGAAGTAATGGTCAGCTCAGGATCATCATCATGTATGTGAAGTTAAGACTTTATGTCTATGTATAATGAATTTCACCTGGTTTTTTACTGCCTGGCTACTGAGTATTGGAAGGTCTTTAGTGTTAGCTCTTCCTCTTTTCTTCCTTGAACAACTCAGTATCATAAGTCAATTTGGTGGGCTGATTATTCATAGTCTTTATAAGATGTTAATTATTACAGTGACCAACAAGTGGCCCAGCATAAATCTGTGTGGAACAGGAAATCTCTGTGACTTCCTCTCCATGTGGAATAGACCATTTACAGAAGAGACCCTATCTCCTGTCTTCTGAGCAATTACCTGTGCTAGGACCTTCCCTCTTATCTCATGACTGCATAGTTTTCTTCAGTGCTTTTAGTGAGATACGTTACTCAAAGCTTTTGAAAATCTAAGTAGGTCTGTCTATCAACTGAATATCTCTAATTAACATGCTTATTAAAGTAAAAATAATGTTCTGAAAACCTCAAATAAAGCCAAATGCAGAAGAATTAAAACTTTTAAAGGACTAATTAAAAAAAAAATAAAACCTCTTAAGCATTTATTGCAATTGCTTTCAACATATTCTGGTATTTTTAAAATTATATGATTTAACAATCATTGTTAAAATGTTATAATTAATAATAAGTTAAAGCATGCAGTGGAGCTAGCTCAGAAATTCTGTTTGATGGGGCTGTTGCTGTTGGCGAGTAGCTAATGCTTCTTATTAGCAAAGTTTTAACTCTCCAATAATAGCTCTGCAAATGGAATTTGAGTGAGATATTTAAAGGATAAAAAAAATTATTACTGTAAAAGCATTTGCTACTGATTTGGGTCAGTGTTGTATTTCTCTCTGAGCTGCTGTTGCAATTGAATGACTCCTGATGTCTAGCATTGCAGTTTAACAGCCAAGATTAATGCTACCATGAAGGACTCTACAAGCAGCAGTTTAATATGGAAGGCTGGATCAGCATGCTGTTGTATTCTTAAACTAACAGGACTCCATTACATACATGACATACATTAATTTTTATTTGCATTGCACAAGAAGGCTTCAGAAAATATTGTGATACCATTGCACTGTACAAAAAAACAAAACTAAACCAAAACAAAACACAAAAGTACATGGCTGTTACTCAGAAGATCTTACTATCTAGTTTAAGAAAGAAAATGACAATGTTCAACACATATTAAGGAGAGACAAATAAACAAGGATTACAGAACAAGACAAGTGTTTCATATGCTAAAAAGCATGCCCAGCTGGATGGTTTTGAATCACTGAAAAGGCAGTATTTAGCCTGAGTTAACTGTCATCTTGTGAGAATGATTCATAAGATTTATCACTGAAGAACAAATTCTGTCAGATACTGCCAGGCTCTTCTGCTTGACTAGTGCTTTGAGACTGGGATCTAGCCCTACATGACTTGTAGGAGTACTTACTTCATTCCTCAGCACATCTGTTTTGAATTAATTATGTGCAAGATAAACTAACCAATAGTTCCTCATTGGAAGGCTTTTTGTTTGTTTATTTTCAGAAGAGGCTTCTATGCAGAGAAATCACAGTATCATTTAATTGCACAGCCTCTATCTCCTGCTTCTTTTTACCTCCACAGCTCAATTTATTTACTTTTAAAAACCCAAGAAAACCCAACAAAAACCAATAAAACTTAAGGACCTAAGTGCTTAAAGGAACCCCTCTAAGGAATGTCGAACAGCAAATGCTTGTGAGAAGATGGTAATTTCCACACTGCAGTGACAGCCTTACTCCCGTAGCAGTCAACTTGTTGAGAAGATACACTAAGTGTCTCCAACAGCTTCCAGGTGATGCCTGGTAGATATTGTATATTAAAGTAGATAAAGCAGCTGTGGTTTGATCTTAGATGGCATCCAGACATGGAGAACTCTTGCTTTTAGAAATGTACTGATTTTGTGAATGATTGTGAAATTTAGCCAATGTAGGAAAATTAAATTCTGCCATCTTCCACAAAATGAACTTACAAATTGAATTTTCCTTTGCTTTAAATGCGACTTCTTTAAATGCGACTTCTTTAAATGCTTTGTTCTGGAAAGTGAAGGAGTGAAGCACTGACAGTTTTCTGAATGTTTCAGTATTTGTCCTGGCAGAGTATAAACCCATTAAAGTAGGTTAGATTAAAATCTGACTAGAACTGTTAGCCATAGTCACTATAGCACTCCAAAGATAACATTTTTTCAGTGTGTTTTTCAGAGGAATAATAAAAAAAGTTGTGATAGTAGTGAAATGTCATTTTCCTGACACTATCCATCACTATGTAAATTAACACACAGGTGTGTATATGTGTGCACACACACACAAACAACTTTTTTAGAATCAGAGTGTGTTCAGTATTGTGCTGCCAACATGAGCTACCTTGCCCTGGATGCTGTTATTTCTGATAGTCAAAGGAAATCAATGTTAGCTGGCAGGGAATGCCTCTGCTATAAGCTTTTTGTGTGTATATTTACTTGTTTATTGATTCAGGTCTGAAAAGGATCTGAGTAGAATTTAGCACCTGCTGTCTATCCACTTCAATTAGCTCTCCTCCATTCTTGAAATTCTTTTCTCACTAACTCTTGTCTTTAAATAATAGCATAATCCCTTAGTTTCATTGCTTCAGTGCTATGGACTGAGCTTTACAGCAGCAGAGGTGCTATGTCTACATTTTTATTTTAATCAGCTTTGGTAAGGTGCATGTTAATGTCTGCTAACAGGCCATTAATTAGTTAACCTATTAATTAGAAAGTTGTTAACATTACATTTGGGTGTCAAGAGGACACACTTGTTCCTCACCTCTGGATGAATGTCTTTTAGAAATCTTTTCCTTAGAGAGCAAGAGCATTTTCTGAAAGAGTGTGAACTTTGCTTAAAAATGTATCTGTCAAAAATATTTTGACCTGTCCTATTACACATGCAGTGTCTATTTTCCACATGGAAAACTATGATTTCTGTACCATCTGGTGCTATACTTTTTACATACATTGGTGAATTCAGGGGACGTAGATAGTATATTTTGTTGAGTTTTAAAATTAGTCTTAAAACCCAATAAATCTCAAACTAGTCATGTGGCACTGAGGCCTTGATCAAAGGTATTTTTGTTGCAAAATGGCATGTTCTTGAAGGAAGATTCTGTGAAATGTCACTGAATCTTTTATGTAAGAGGGCAACAGGACAGAAGTTTTATCTGCTAGGCTGTCAAATAAAAGTTGAAGATGCACGGCACATTAAGTTATATTTCACTGATAAACAGCACTGAGGATCTGTAAACAATATGTAATAAATCAGTGTCTTTTTTAATGTCTTATCTGAATTTTTTGCAGTTATGTACAGTATTTCATAGTATTTTTAGTACTTGAGTAATAACAGAAACAATCTTTTGAAAATATTCTTCCATCAACCTTTTTCGTCTTTCTTTGCCTCATAGCATTTCAACGTTATTAAGTAAAAACATATAGCTAAGATAATCTTAATTTCTGTTGTTATATGGCAGTTGTTTTAATAACAGATATGACACCTTTGCAAAATTCATCAGAGAACAATTAGATTTCGCCAAACTTTTTCACCAATATTGTCATGACTGATAAACTACATGGTTATAGATGTTTCAGATTTATCTTATTCTGCTTCAGTTCAGAAAAAAAGTATTACAACAGATTTTTAAAATATTCTCAGCAATTATCATCAGTATTGTTAATTCTCTCAGGTGTGTATAGTCCATATAATGTTCCATATTGTATAAAGACAATGGAATAAGCATTGTATTCTGTTGGCTTTAAAATGTATTTGTTTTGTCTCTTTCATGTGAATGGAGGTAGAGAACTGTGTGCTGTCTTTTAGTTTTAAAACACACCAAAACAACTTGAGCCCACACTGTTTATGTTTAAGGTTCAGTCCAGACAGACTGCAGCTGAACACTGAACAGAAAAATTCTCATGAAAAAAGCACTTTCCCTCTGCCTTTTGCGTTTCCCTCAGGATATCTATCAGCTCTGTGCAGCAGTCTGTGTGGGCTTCACTGCCTATATCACAAGAACAACTTTTATTAAATTCTACTATAGCACTTGAGCTTCCAGCCCCAGCATGAAAATGAAAGCAGAGGTAGAAATATTGCTTGGTCGCACATTCCAAAAGCTTAGCTCAGTTTTAGTTGAAAGTAAATTTTAAAAACCACTATGGCTTTTGAATGCAAAGGTCCTACCTTTCAAAAATACCTCTGCTATACATGGTTGCTACCTCTAATTCTGTTCCTTTTGACCAAACCAAACTAAACCCAGTGGTGGCTGCTGTTCTTCCTCTTCTGTTCTCCAGCTATTTAAAACTGACTCATAGCAGGAGTTTTAAACAGAGCTGGTATTATATACCTGCCATTTTGGTTAAACACTTATTTTGCTAACTAATATTGAAGTGCATCTAATTATTAGGATGGCAAGCAGATAAGGCTCCTCATAGACCATCCTGGTTCAGCCTGAATTTTGGCTCCATAGGAACGGATGTGTAGGTGAAACTGTAATTCTGAAAGCCACCAGGATGCAACACAGATGGTGAAAATCTCTGTACCAAGTCCTGACCATATCAGAATGTAAGAAAGTATAGATGCTTTAGATGCTTCTGTCAAGCTCTGAAGTGTGGTTCCTAAAATATTCATGGTAGAGCAATCAAGGTAATGGCCCAGTCGTTTCATTGGTTGAATTTAGCAGCAGTCAAGTAGAAAATTGAAATAAGCTAAGTTTGAACATCCTGCTGAGGTCAGGCACTATTTGGGTCAAGTTCAAATTTCAACACATTCACTGTTAATTTTTATTTCAGGTAATTCAGACTATCACTGCAACTGACAAAGATAACTCTGCAAATGGGGCAAGATTCCATTTTTCCCTTGATGAAGGGCTTTCTTTGAATCCCAACTTTACTCTAAGGGACAATGAAGGTAAATCAAACACACAGATCTCAAAGAAATGGGTCTCTGTTTTATCTGGGATGTTTCATTGAACAGCACTATTTCCATACTTGACAGAAGGAGAAAAGAGTAATCTGTCATCATAGAACAGGTTTATATCAAGGGCATGGTGTGTACCGCATATTGCAAACTATGAATAATCAGATACTGCATTTTATTTTTATATTCCATTTTATTTTAGCATTTATACTTCATACATTCAGGAATGTTTTTAAAAAGTGGATCCATGAAAAAGATGTTGGCAATTTGGTCTATTTCTAGGTGAACAGCAGTGAGTGGGTAGTGTCAAGGTTATTGCCGGTTATTGCTTAAAGGAGAAAATAAGAATTTAAGGGGCATAAAAAAAGTTGAATTCATGCTTACTTTTACAGATATGATACCAAGAGCAGGTCCCTCCTTGCTTCCTGGATGATAGTATATCATTTCATGCCCTTCCTAACAAAGTGTGCCTAACAAATAAAATCAGAAATTCATAGCAGATAGGCCCAGAAGGAAAAGGGCCTTTACAGTCACCCAGCCAAGTGTTTCTAAACATTTCTTGAATCAAAGAACCACCTAGCCTTTGCAAAAAAAACCCAGATCAGCCTTACTCTTCGTTGAGTATTGTTTCATGGTTTCCATTTTGCAACCTGATGAAAATGAGAGTAAACTTTTAACTGCTTATTAAAATGTAGCTTTTCGCTTGAGCTTTTGTGTGCATGTGTGTTGTTTGGTTTTGTTTGTATGCATGGGTGGAAGTGCCAGGGCTTGGCTTTATTTTACAGTTGTATTTTTGCACTAGTGCCATGGAAGGCCGCCTGAGATCTTACAGATCACTGCTCATCTGTAATGGCTGAAAAGCATTAACTCTGTCATTGGTACATACGGTACATACAGGGTTGTGTAAACTATTCTTTCCCAGATTAGTATATCAATTCCACTCAGATCATGATGGAGCATTATAGCAAAAGCCAAAGGATTTTTCCTGAAATAAAGTGTACTGTTGTGTAGTTTTGTATTTGCGTCTAAGAGTCAAATAAACTCATTGAGTACTGGGCTGTGGTCTCATGCAGGAGACCATGGTCACGTTCATCTCAATAGAAGAAACTTACATCAAGTCATGCTTTTGAATAACTCCATTAAAAATATGGTTCATGATGAAGTAGATATTTTATGTTTTTGAACATATTTTAATCGGGATCTGTATTATATGTGTTTATAACAAGTGGAAAATTTTGTGTTATACTTTAAGGACTGCATGTCAACATAAGTTACCTGCTTACACAGCTTTATAGAAGGGTGAGGACTTTCCGTAATGCTCTCATGTGGCAGTGTCACGCTTTGGATATAAGTATGCAGCAGTAAGTACTTGCTGCTTTATTATTACCTCCCCAAGAGCAGTGAGCAGTGACTTTACCATCAACAGCAGAAGGCAGTGTTTGGACTATCCTGAGTTGGATTTGGCAGGGGAAAGTAGGGGAAGGAACTGGGAAGGGTGTCCTTTTAAGGGCAAGGCCTGTTGTGCATTATGTTTTTATTTCACCTAAGGAGATACAAAAAGTAAGTATGCACTTCCAGTAGCATCTCACATAAAACTTCTACACGTACAGAGACTCCGGAAATGCAGCTTCAAATTTGCCCATACAATTAATGCAATGAGTTTAACTCAAATCATAACAAAAATTTCATCTTAAAAAGCAAAGCATCGTCAGTGTTTTGCTCGACACATGACCATTTGATTATACTGTTTAAACACAGCCCTTTGTTGGGACCTTTTCTTTGCGATACCATCTATATGTAAAACATCAATGAGACATTTATAAAGTGTCTTCACAATATCCAGTTATCTAGCATTTACAACTTTAATCATTATCATCTGTTCCTATTCAGAAATGGAATTTCTGTTGATTTCTATTCTAGAAAATAGCTGAGAGATGGGGGTTAGAAGAGGCTTTTCTTATGTCTTTGACAAGTTTGCACTTTTGAAAACTCATGGTTTTGACCATTAGCTGTTAAAATAATCAGAATGCTCTTAACGCAAGATAGCTGCTATTTTTACCGCTGGATTTAATAATTCTGTGAAGGCTGGTATTCTTGGAGGGTTTCATTTGTTTGTTTATGTTTCTTCAAAGAAAAAAAAAAAATAAAGCAATTGCCTTAAGAGAGTTTTCAATAATGTTTTGCAGAATGATAAGTCTTGATGTCACGTTGAAAGTGGTAGTCAGTGGTAGCTGTATCTGTCACTGCAAAGCTCTATTTCTCTTGCAGTCATCTCTGGATCTAGTCATCCTCTCCTTTTATTTCTTCAGGAAAAAGGTTTCATTTCACAAAAATCTCAGTAAGCATTTTCTTTTCTTGTTTTCATAACTGAGAACAACAGAATTTTGCTCTTTGAGCCCAAATACACTATTACATGAATGTTCCCCTACTCCAATATCGTCAATAGAGCTACACCATCAAAAGACTCTACAACAATGAATTGGGTCTTTAAATATTAACGTTTATATCTATGCACTTTGACTGAAATCTAGAGAGTTGCACAAGCACAAGATTTTGTAGTTTGTCCATACCCACCTGTATAGACTGCAGTAATATAAATCTCAGCATGTGTATGATTAATAAAATTCTATCGTTAATAAAATTCTATGGCTTCAGCAGAGGAAACAGGTATTGAAGCATCAGTCCAGATAACTGATCATATGACCAGTGAAAATTTTATCTCCTGGGCCTGAACTTGTGCTTTTACTCAGTAACAATCCACAGTGTTAAAGCTCCAGCCTTTGAATATGTACCCTCACAATGCAGAGCTTAAACCCCTTGGGGAAATGTAGGTCAGGAGACAGCCACAGGGCTGTATGAAATATACAGTCCAGCAGAACCTGTTGCTTGGATCACCTTCTGGATTCTGTTGGTATTTAATTTTTTTCATTTAAAAAACAAAAATGGAAAAAGCAGACTATGATACCTTTTCCCCTACTGACTAGATTCTTAAGCTACAGCCGATTATTGTTATTTGAGGGGTTTTGTGTATGACAAAGTACTATTCAGAGGGACTAAAGACTTAAGAGTATGAAAAAGAGCACAGCCAACAAAATGATGCAGTATCTGTATACATGCATGCAAGACAGAAGAGCTGCAATAGAATTTCTTTGCTATACAAGGAAAACCCATTAAGTTGTAATCGCTTCCTGCAATTTTAGAAAGCAAACACAGGGAAAATGCCTTTTTGTTTGGGAATTGTACTTATGAAGGCTTTTTAATGAAAACAGGGCTGTTGGCAATTTATTCTGTCCAGAAGAATGTTGCAATTTCTATTAAAACCTGAGTAGCCAAAGACTTTTTTTAATCTGGAGGTTCTCTTATGTTGCATTTCACACACTAACTCAGCTCATTGTTATCTGTGTTCTTCTCACTTTGTTTTTTAGGATGTTATCGTAGATAATATTTTAAATGCTTTTTTCACTTTTGTGTAATATCTCAAATTTATTTTTTGCCTAATCAGAAATACCCACTTTCGGATGTCCCATTAAAAATTTGCCAGGGAAATATGAAACTAAAACCACCTTCTGTTGGGGAATCTAGAGGAAAGATGAAAGAACTTCTTCCCAATAGAGCTGCTTTTGAGTACTGAATTTTAAAATTATACTTTTTTTATCCTGAAAGAATCATAATATTTTTCCAGATTCTTAAAGAATGGTCAATGTATTTGTCAAAATTTGTTAGCTTGATGGAAAATGCATGTGAGCATATGTCATTGTTACGATATTCCCAACCGTTAATACATAGACACACACATTTGCATACTCTGTTTCTCTCTGAGTTTAAAAAATTCATTACCTCTTTCTGCCTGTTCTGTTACCTATTAAAGACCTCTTTCAGATGTTACACAACACTTTTCAGGGACCTGGGAAAAGATTGAACCCTCAGAACAGTGCGCGTAGGCACAAGAGAACATTTATGAATTTTATGCGCTGTAAAGCACTGTTTTGCCACTGGTATTTTTTGTCACAAGATGTACAGTATACCATGGATGCTCCGGTGGGTATTGTAAATTTTCTGGACCATAAGTGTTTGTGCAGAGACTGTGCACATTCACCCAACAGCCCCAATAAGATTTGTACATTCTCTTAACTGTAATAAATTGAGACTGTCGACTTCTAAAAGTAGACAGAGTTCACCTTACTTTCAAGGAAGAACAACTCCCTAGAGAATGCTTAGCATTTTTTCTCCTCTCCTTTTATTTCTTCAGGACAAAGGTTTCATTTCACAAAAATATTTGCAGTTTTATTTTTTCCCTCTGCTCGCTTTTCTCAAAGATCTGGCCCTTTGAAAATTGCCCAGTGATGGAGAATGTTCTGGAGTTGGAACAAAGGTAGGACATTTATCTGATACTATCCCTTTGGAGATTCCTTTTTCTTAATGTTAAGCCACAAGATACTTTAATACCCACAGAAGTAGAGACCTGGTTTACTATGAAATCTGGAGCACAATTAGTTCAATGGAATCTGTATAAAATGAAATCTGTAATGTGTTCATCCACCCATGCCTGTGATGCAAATTAACATTTTTCTTGTGTCACTGATCAAAAATGTGTAAAAGCAAAATCAATTTTACTTGGCATTGCTGTTATTTAGGAAGAGACCAACCTCCAGAGAGTATTTCACCCAGCATGAATTCCCTTGCAGAAGTTTGTTTACCTCTCTTCCCTGACATGTGCAAAATTCTTCCCTCCAACCATATTGCACAAGACAGCTGTAGCAGGCCAGACTTTTGGGCTTTAAAGTTGCAAATAAACGTGCCGGATATAAGACCATGTCTAAGTTGCTTTGGAGTGTCTGGTGGCATTAAAAAAAAAGTCAGGTTGAAACCCCTGCTTTGCAACCCAACATGAGCAGGAAACAGCTGCATATTTCCTGCCTTCATTTACGTCAAAGTGGCATCCTGCCCTTCCATGAAATTTCATCCTGTAAAGACTGCAAGTTGTAACTTGGGAGAAATTATATCTGAGAAAGTGCAAAGTTAGCATTATACATGGTGACTGTAAGTACAGTCCACAGAAATGCTGTTACTCTAAACGGGTTGAATGCCTGAGCAGGTTTTATCACAGAATCAGCATATGAAGATAAAAAAGGAATTGGACCGTTGAGTACAAAGGATATAAAACCATGACTAGCTACCCTAGAAGGAGGCATTTTTCTTCCTCAGACCTCTGAACATCTTTGATCATTTTTTCATTGGAAAAAGTTGTATCATTTAAAAAAGATTGATCAGATAGGTAAGTTACAGCATAACGTATGGGTTCTTCATGCACTTCTTTTCAGTGCTGCTACCTGTTGGTGTTTTACAAACAAGTGCAGAAGCAAATAACTGTGTTTCAGACCAAAAAGTCTTCTGTGTTGCTTTTAATTTTTGCTACTCACTGAACTAGAAACTGGCAATAGCTTTTTGCCCATTGGCAATAGCTTTGAAAGTAGCACAAAAAAAAAATATTTACAAGAGTTATCAGTAAAGAAATGAAACAGAAATGCTTGTCAATATAGTGCCACATAAAGAAACTGGTCTAACTTTAGAAGTATAAGAAATGCAAATCATTGCAGTGTACTTTCTTTGGGTTTAATTAGTTATGACTTCTCAGAAAATTTATAGAAGTTGAACTGCTGATCTAAGCAGAGCTGAAAATTAAAAGACCTCTTAAGCTATAAACAGGTTTTTACTCTATTTTTTTGCTTCCGTTTCTCTTGTGTCTACCTGTAACGTATAAAGTGTCAAAGGAATTCTCAAATTGTGAATAATAAATGAGTATCCTCCAAAGTGCCCCAGTAGTCACCTTCCATAGTGTTTTCATTGTATCTCAGCTGCCTTGATTTTTCTATGCCCTCCTTTGTTACGAAGCTCAATGTAAAAAGGCAGAGATGACAGAAAGAGGAATGTGGTAACAGCCTTGTATACAGTGTGCAGTCTGGCTTAATAAACTACATCTTCAGAGTGTGAAGAGCTGCTGTGTTAGAGCTGTGCAGAATTTCCCATGTGTAACCTCAAATCCACTTGAGATGAATCTTAAGTTCTAATTGCCATATTCGCAAAGCACAACCCAAATATGAGAAAGTTTAGATCATGAAATGGGGCAATGTGTGCCACAAGGAATCGGATAAATTTTCTTTCCCTGTGTTGGAGTTGTTAATTTCCCTCAGCAGTCAGGCCTTTCATCTCCAGCAAGTCCTAGTTCTTATCATATTTCTCAGGGGTGAAGTTTACAGTTTAAATATTTTGAGATAAAAAGGCCTTGCCTTCCAGGTCTAGAAGAATCAGATTTGTAGTTATCATCCTAGTGCTACTGCTGCTGTCCTATACACTTGTCTTCCCTGTCTATCTGCTGTATCTGTTTTCAGGTGTCAAAGGAGTTTCTCAATCCATGACCCCTGTCCTCCCTTTCAAACTAGTTTTGTTGATATAACTTCCTCCCCCTCCCCCCTCAGTAAATGCTTTCCTATGTCGTCAGCATCTGTCTTCGTACTTGGCTGCCTGTAGCTTTTACAGTTTCTGGGATTTTTTGGTTTCATACTAAGATCCTTCTCTTAAAAGTTCTGCCTTTTTAGCTCCTCTCTCAGTGGGTCCTCCAATAGATTTTGATAAGGAATATAAACAAAACAAGGAAGCTTAGAACATCAGAAGAGCTGTCAGGATGCAGTTGGTACTGCATATTGGCTAAACTTTTATTATCTATTCATTTTGTTGGCACACCTTTACATACATTTGTCCTCAAGAATAGAGCTCTGACTAGAACATTAGAGGCATGATTTCTGTGCCATGCCGATGTCATTAGTTTTGGTCATTTTCCACGATCCTTGATTCTTAGTGATCTTTGGAAAATCACTTCTTAGACACTGTTTCCTTCTCTGTTAAAATGTTAGAGACCTCAATTGTAAAATAGTCTAAATTTTACATCTAAATCTTTATTTCTATATCTATATCTAGATTTATATCTATATCTAAATACATTTTAAATCTAAAAAATTTGAAAATTAATGAAAAAGAGTATCACTTGAGAGCTGAGTTACTTTCCTGTGACTGACTTATATGTACACACAGGCATGTGCTAAGAGTTACTATATCTGACTCTTAATAGTGAAAGTAATAGTGAGAATTAAAACCTCTGATGCTATTGGGAACTAAAAATTTCCATGTCAGTGTCCAAAAGATTATGGTCATACTTTTTATTTGTGTTCAAATTTCTGAAATTGCATTACAGGAAAAGCTTCTTTGAGAATGCTTATAATTGCATATGTTGTTACAGAATCTCCTGGCTATGTATCATGTAACATCTGTTTCTACAGAAATCTATTTACTACTCAAGAGAATGCAAGCAACATAAACTCACCATGGCAAATTTTTGAAACTAAAAATTTGACTCTGGCTCCTTCTTCACCTAATGTTGTGCCTTATGCTAATACTTAGTTCTGTGATGTTAATGATACAAGAAAAACGATTTAATGTTGAATAAAATACAATACTAAAAATGCCTGGTTTTTCAATCTGTGTTTATTTTGTGTGGTATAAAAATGTCAGTTCCTTGTTTGGCAAGACCTTGCACCCCAGAGAAGTGTGGTTTAATTATAGCTCTTTTCTGATTTTTTTTACTGTAACATTTGAATTGTCTAGTTTGTCCGTGTTGTCATTTTGGTCTTTTCTTTGTATTTTTCTCACAGTGTTTATTTATCATCCTTACAATTTTTCCCCCATCTGTCCACAGTTATCCTTATAGCATACGTGCTCACATATCAGTGCTCTTTCCTTTACATCTTCACCAATAGTCTCTGTTCTTAAATCATTTCATTACTGCTAGGTTCCTGCTCAGGAATCCTCGGTTCGTCTTAATTATATTTAGTCTCTGATGCTTTTCTTTCCAACCAGCATTTTCATCTCTGCTTCTGTAGCTGTATGGTCATACTGCATCCTTCACTCTTTTTTAGATTTATGCCAGAGAATGAAAGGAAGAAGTTACTCTTTCCTGCTCAGATTTGAATACTGGGTCTTCTTTGGGTATAAGCCCAGGAAGATTCACATGGACAGAGATTTGTAGGATTTTCTTACTTATATGAACAAGGTAGCTGAACTGAAGAGTTTGGGGCTTGTAGACACTAACAGAAATAGAGTATTAAGCAGAAATGAAAGACTGTTCTGATTATTAGTAATAACACTTCATGTCACCTTTTGGATTTAGCAGTATAAGATCTGAGATTTTTTTCCTTTGCGATGAGAGACATAAGCATTTTTGATACTAATGCTTAGCTCATGGAGATAGTGTTACTACCAACAGGGAATTACATAGTAGGGAATTACATTTCAAGCTGAGTCCTTGAACATATCCTTAGGTTTTTAAGGTATTATTTCTGGATAACTTTGTTGTGTGATTGTCATCATCTCGTTTGTTGTAACTTGAAACATAATTCTCTTTAAAACTGTCACTTCTTCAAAATTGCTTTCTCTTTCTGTGCCAAAAAGTGCATATGGGCAGTGTTGCACTTTCTCTAATGACTTCAGTGGGATTTCTAGGTGACCACACAGACTTTAGTTTATTGTGGCAGTATTGTTGCTGAGGGAAAAAAGAAAAAAGAACAGCAATCCACAAAGTAAAACAGGACTATGACTGTTCTCTTGCAGTGAAGCTTAATAACACAGGCTGTGTACATTACTTAGCACTTGGCCTTGTACCTCCTCTGGACCCTGTGTAATACCCAATGGAGCTCAGCTTTCATTATTAATGTTTTTTTTCTCTTCTGAATTTATGAAATAATGTTGAAGTTGTATTGCAGCCCAAAAGAGCAGTGTTAGTATGTCACAAAAGGAAGTTATGTGCTGCAGAGTGTGTAGCACGAGGCCGTTTAGGGATGTTAAGGGATCTGCAGGCTGTTAGAATGATGTTGAAGCACTGTGTAAAATAGAGGGAGACAAACCTGGTGCACTCTTGTCCATACTGCCTGCTGGGAAGGGTCTCGGTGTATGTTATTAACTCTGAATGTGGTTGGATGTTATGTGAGAGAGTCCTAGTTGGCTCAGACCAACAAAATACCAGGGAGAGTGCTGAACTTCAGCAGTGTGAACAGTTGGTGTTCCAGGGATCATGCTTGTGCCCCAGCCTTGTTTTGTTTAACAACCTGCAACTGCAGAAGATAAAAAGAGAAATTGTTAGAGAAGAGCCCTGCTAATAATCTGCAATAAGTTGCATTTCAAGGAAGGAAAGCAAACATACGCTGGATTCTGAACAGCTAGACAGTGGAGTTTTTCATGCATATGGAGGAAGTGATGATGAAGCTTGTTTCTGAATGTAGAAAGGCAGAAGCAGCAGACTCCACATTATATATATACTGCAAACATTAGCTCCTTTTTATGCAAAATATGTATTCATTTGAAATTCCCTACTAATCACAGATATGCAAGTTTATTTTTGCTTTTGGGCTGTATCTAGAGCTCAGTCTGCCATTGCTTTGGCAGCAGACAGGCAGACCAGCTGAAGGTTATTTAGTATTCTGTGGTGGTTTCCCTCTTTGAACCACTGAAGATTTTATCTGTGTCCTCCAGCAATATTCGGGAAATTAAGAGTGACAGTCTAGCACAAAGAAATGGGAAATGGGCAAGATACTATTAAAAAATGGCAAGCAAAAGTTTTTTATGTGACATTGTGTAGCAGAAAGATAAAACAGCTGCTTACTTTACCCCCTGATTATACCAATTAGGTATTGAAAAATTAAAAGACTCGCAGGCAGTCTACCTCTGTGTCATCTGTACCTCTGTAATCCATGTTCCATTAGATTATTTGCTTGTTTTAGGAGTATTTTCAAATAGATCGCTGAGATATTGTTCATATACTGCATTTAATTAAAAGTGGAAAACCAGATGTATTAAAGAACAAGCTGGTCCAAATTTTTAAAATAAGACTTGGGACTTTTCTGTATATTTTAGAATTAGACTGGCAGAGCCTAGTAGGACTTCCATGGGTGGGCACAGTCTGTAATTATGGCCTTAAGGCCACTGCTCAGTCTGCTTTAGGGGAGAGTTTTCTTTCTACAATAAAAGCAATCTGAATTTCAGTGATATCAGGCTTGATTTCTTCAATCAATTGACTGAATTCTATCACAGAACACTTTGTTCCCTAGTCTGGTTGCAGAAAATGTGGAGATAATTGATTTCTTAACAATAAGATAATGAAAAAAAGCAGCATTAATGAGAATACCACAGTATGTTTTTATAAGGTTTCACAAGCCCAGAATAAGCAATATTAGGAGAAGAGCTAAAGTTTTAACAGTTTTTGTAAAAATGGTAGAAATACTTCTGTATGTCATATGCTATGGGTATATAGGAATCATTTCTACAACCCTGCAAAGGAAAATACTGGTTTACTGGACATCTTTTAATCAGCTCTGTGTTTGGGTTCTTCTGCAGGTTATTGAAAACACTTTATTTTGTGTGTGTGTGTGTAATAACTTTGTAAGGAAAAGAGTATATTTTGTCATAGGTATTTTATAACCTCTCTGGAAATATGATTTCCACAATGTGATGATCTTACTCTGTGTAGATTTTTTTCAGATGAAAGAATTATATGTTCATCTCAGTATAGTTTCAAAAAGGGTCTGTAAATGGAATTAATATTAAAGGCTTTGTAAGTGGCTGGTGTCATGCCTCTAAAGAGGAAGTTGGCATGAATCTTGGGGTTCAGTCATAAAAAGTATATCTTGACATGAACAAGTAGAAGAGGACTTCAAGGCCTACTGCAAATAAATAAATAAATAAATAAATAAAATTATATTTTGCACCCCCTGCAAGCAAGAACAAAATTTAATAAGTTCATAAAAAACAGCATGCTAGAGATTTCCAAGAACGTAAGTAGGGGAGTGGAGAATAAAAGCTAATGAACTTCAGTGCTGTGGAACCTGATGTTCATGGCTCAGCAGCAAGGGTATCACTTCCCACCTCATATAGATTCCTTCTGTGAAACCTGTTACCAAATATATTATGTTATGATATTATGCTGATATGGGGCTACACCACCAGTTTTTCTCAGTACCGCTGTCAGAAGATATGCAAAAGCAAAATGTTGAGAGAAATGAGTTAAAATTAATGTTTTAAAAATTGGTGCAGAGCTTGACAGAAGATGTGGCGTGAATAGCAGTCACCTAATAAACAGTTAGTATCCAGTTTAAACAAAAACCGCTCCTCTGTTCAAATACGTATGTGGAAAGTTGTCAGTCCTATGGGCTAAAATATGCCACACTATCTGTGTTGTTGCACCAGATTTTCACAAAGGGTGCCACAGACATCATTTTTCCATAGCTTATGGTAAATCCACTTAATGCTGTACCTACAGTGGTAAGGAAAAAGAAGAAATGTTCTGGTTTGTAAAAGGAAGAGAAACTCAGCAGATGTATTTCTGCACTTACCACCCCTGTGGTGTTTGCTAAAAACCTCCAAACCCATAACCCCGCAATTTAACTGTGTAACTGTTAATCATGGACAAGCATTACAAGTATTTCAATTACAACATTTCTTCCAATCTCTCTTCCATTTCTTAGTCCCCATCTCTCTCTTTCTCCACAACTGCTCATGTCTGATGTCTCACTGTCTCAATTTTTGTTTGATTTATCTGTGGGCTCTTATTCAGAGGTCGGTACTTTTAAAGTGGTGGCAACAAACTGAAATTAAATTCTAGACATATGAAAATAAGATATAACTATGTATTATTGTAGTATTTCTTCCCATACACTCTCTTTATGCCCCTTAAATTCTTGGACTTAAAGAATACAGGTGGCAGCTTACTTTTCTAATTAGTGCCTACAAATGCTCTTACAATGTGTGTGTAATAAGCATTAGAATTCTCATTGACTGTAATATATGCCACATGAACCTGTGGGTAACATTTTGGTGACAAAACCTTACATCACTATCTCTCTTTGTTTACTTACCTTTAACCTCTACCAGTTTAGAACATGTAATACCTGCTTTTTTCCCCTTCCCTTCCTTCATGCCTCTTCTCTGCCCTTGCCCTTCTTCTTCCTGACCTCTCCACAGCATGAGTCTTTGGCCACTGTCCTTTCCGATGTTTTTTGAAAGCTCACTTGATCTATAAAGCCTATCAGAAACAGTAAAACAGGAAAGTTTAACTTTTACTAAAGACTTTTTAACATCCTTCTGAGAATCAAGAGGATTTTATGTTGTGGATTAATTATATAACAGATATCCTCAAAATTCCAGATACTCACATTTACAAGTGTCCATATTCTACCAACAGCATAACATGGGATTAAAACACTTGCAGACTGGGCCTAAAATGTTTGTCAAAGTTAATTTTGACTCTAAGAAAAGTACATGAGCTTAAATAATCTTATTTATGTAATACTAATTACTTTTTCCTGCCTCTTCGTTTTCCTCATTGGCCACATATGCTTCCTGACAAATTTTAATTCTAGATTGTGCGTTTTCACAGATTAGGACTGCCTAGTTTTAAGATGCCCTATGCTTCTACTCAACAGGAAACATACAGTCAATAACATTGTTTGGGTTTTTTTTCTTCATCAAAATGATATTCTGGTTTTGATACTTGTAGATAATACAGCCAGTATCCTGACAAGACGAAGGAGATACAGTCGGACCACTCAAGATATCTATTACCTCCCAGTGTTGATTTCTGATGGTGGAGTGCCCCCTCTCAGCAGCAGCAGTACTCTCACAATTAGGGTTTGTGTGTGTGAGAGAGATGGAAGAGTGAGAACTTGCCACGCTGAAGCTTTCCTCTCCTCAGCTGGCTTGAGCACAGGAGCTTTAATCGCAATCCTGCTCTGTGTTGTCATTCTTCTTGGTAAGCCACTTCTAATATTGTAATGCTATCCTTCCACTGGCTTTCTGAATGTGACAGGGCAGAAATTTTTAATATGCTGTGTTTTTGAACCAGAGGCTGCCTGGTAGTAGTAGGTAATTAGAAACATATAGCTGTGATTACAGGGAAAAGGTTTAGCTAAAATTAATAGGGAAAATGCCTTTAAATACATTGGTGAATATTTAGAATCCACTAGGAACACTAGAAATTATTTTTGAGAGATTATCAAATAATTAGCACTGCAGGTCTTTTTTCTGTAATTTGGAAAGATCTCAAAAAGCCACTGACTCTAATTCCATGTCTAAAACAGTGTGAAAAATGATAGAAAATAGATGAGGAAAGCTTTTTTTTAATGCATTACGCTGTAAGAAGCACCATTAGCACTGTACAAAAGCCATTTCTTAATTACCTTTGTGGGATAAGCTGATAGGAATGCACAACATAATCCACAGGGGCAAGGGACATATGAGACTGTAAGATGACTCCATTAGATAAATGCCATTGCAAGTGCATTTTCTCTTGAGTTCTTTTTCATTTTTTTGCCCAGGCCAGTTTGAGTGTTACCCATTAGTTAATATGCTTTCTGTTTTTTCTGGCAGAGGCACAACTTGCTGGGTACATATCTTTGTACTACTCATGTGTTTTCTGTATTCTTACAGAGATGTCAAGAAATAATGGGAATTGCAGTGTGACCCACATTGGAAAGTTTGAGGATATTTTTTTCCCAAAGGCTCTACATTCTCTAGAGACTACTTTCCTTACAGCTTTTGTCAGAACTTCCTTGTCGGAAAGCTGTTTTAAAATGTATAGTCTTACATTTAGTTTATAGTCGTACATTTTATCATACAAGTTTGACTGTTCATAAGATAAGAAATAAACCTTTTACATTTTGATTCAATGTATATGCTAAATATTGTTTTTAATGAAACACTGAAAGCCCTTAACAATGCTTTTGAAAAATGTCAACCCTAGTTACTAATTCCTCCTTTAACTGAAAGAATGTTATCCCCTTTTACGTCCTTTATGAGATCCCTAATAATCCAACTAGTGGATTCCATTATTGGTTCAAGAAACCCCAGCAATACCTGCAAAGAAAATATACAGTAGAAAGAGTGCTCTTTACTGACCCTTTGGAAGACCAGGCTGTATCGGAAGTTTGTAGTTGCAGTACAGCATTATTAATTTTCCCCTTAATTGTGTGGTCTCAGCCTGTTGCACTGTGGCATGTTGCTGTGTATGGATTTCATGGGTGCTTTCCAGTCCTACGGTAATCTATCTTCAGGTAACATGTTACAAAATGAAGGCATTGCTCACTTAGGAATATAAGTATGCTCTTTTCCAGATTGGATAGGTTTGGTGACCCTGTTACAGACATGTGCCTGATATAATGGTTCCAAATACCAGTAATTAGCCTGAAAATATTACACCTCTGCATTTGTGACTTAGTGCCTGCTTTTTCTTTAGTGTATATCTATTTACTTCAGATGTAAACTTTAAACCTACTCTAATATCTGCAGTTTTCTCTTTAGCAATTGTGGTCCTTTTCATCACCCTAAGACGTAGTAAGAAGGAGCCTCTGATCATTTCAGAAGAAGACGTTCGGGAAAATGTTGTGACTTACGATGATGAGGGTGGTGGAGAAGAAGACACAGAAGCATTTGACATCACAGCACTGCGGAATCCATCAGCTGCTGAGGAGCTAAAATACCGGAGGGATGTTCGTCCTGAAGTGAAGCCTGTGCCCAGGCATCATCCCTCCTCAAGTCTTGACAGTATAGATGTTCAGGAGTTCATTAAACAAAGACTGGCAGAGGCTGATCTGGACCCCAGCGTGCCCCCGTATGACTCCTTACAGACATATGCCTATGAGGGTCATAGATCAGAAGCTGGATCTATCAGCTCTCTGGATTCAGCCACAACACACTCCGACCAGGATTATAATTACCTTGGAGACTGGGGACCTGAGTTCAAGAAGCTAGCTGAACTCTATGGGGAAATAGAATCAGAAAGAACAACTTAGCTGTAATTCCCAGAACAGAGAAGTTCCTAAACAACTGGAGATAAAATGACAGCAACAATAACAAAAAATGAATACAGTACTTTGAACTGAGCAAGTTGTATGCAGTTACTGTAGAACAAGTGCCCTTTTCGTATGTGAAACTGGGTTCTCCAATTGGAAGAAAGTCAAATTTTGAAAAATACAGAAAAAAAGAAGCTATTGTCCCTTGTGTATATTTTTTAATTGCTCAATGAAGTCTGTGGTACCGTATCTGTAACAATACTTAAAGTAAAGCCAAGCAACGACGTTTTTATTGCAATATGCTTAACATCTCCAAGCTACAGTAAATTTATGGTCATGCCTGTTTAGGAAGATAGCTAACGGGGGAGCAATTCTCTTGCAGGTGGTTGTGATTTTACATTTCTAGCTGCGCTCTAGGCCTTGTGATCCCAATGTGAGGTAGCCAGTGGAGTTTACTACCAGCGTGAGAAGTGCTAACAGTCTGTTTGCTTTACAGAAGGGATCAGCCAAACTGTCCTCTTAAATAAACGGTCCTTTGATGATTTAATCTTATTGAATTAGCAGGTTGCCTTGAGATGGTGTCATTTCATTATGTCCTTCATAATCTTTTCATCCATAACCAGCTAGGAAAGGGAAGGCATCATTAGCTGTTAGCTCAAACATGGCTCTAGACTGTAACACCAGACCTGCTCTGTTACTGCCTGCTAGGGGAACTGCTGTTTGCAGTGTTGTGTTTTTTGGTTTTGTCTTTTCACGGGAACATCATTCATTTAAATGGAATGGGTCCAACGTACTCTTTATGCAGCAAAGCAGATGAAGCATAGGCTCGTTCAATAAAAACAACTATGGCAGCACCATTAAACTATGCAGTTGTTTGGTTCACTGTGCTTCACTTACGTCAGTAGATGAAGCTTTTCAACACTTTTTTCTGGTCAGAGTCCAGGAGCTACAACAGTCAGTTTAAAACAGAATTCTTGACCATAATGTGTTTCTATTTCCATGTGTAACTAAAAGCAAAATAGAACTACTAGGAAGATACTGGGATAGCAAAAATTAAAGAGAATAAGATGATGATGCTTTTTTCATTTTGGTTCAATCTAGTGATATTTAATTTTTCTGAGAGTCATTTCCAGCTAAGAGCAAGCTTTTTTCTCCCTATTTGAAGCATCATGGGAGCTTGGGAACATTTTAAGTCAGTGGAGTAAGAAAAAATTAAAATGTATCATTATTGTGGTTCCTATGGATTAAGTAAATTGATTTCTTATGTTAGTAACTTTTTAGCATTGCAGAACTGCTAAACAGTTCTCCCTAACACTTCAGGCTGTTTAAGACCTAATCCAGCAAATTCTTAGGTTTTCCTTTGGTTTTTTTTAAACTTTAACTTTTTGTTTGTCTTTCTTGTGATAATACTATGAGAGGACCAGGAGCTCATAATAAAAAAGTATCCCAAGAAAGGTTATGACCTATAAGGCTCACCATCTATTGCAGTCTTCTGCTTCTGAGAAAATTGCAGCTCCACCTAGGAAAGTGGACTTCTTGCAGTATGCATTTTATGGGAAACTGTCCAGAGCAGAAGCTGTGTACTGGTTTTTTAGTCTCTGGGCTGGTGTGGACAGTGATACAGATCTGTACACTCCACTGGATTCCTCCCTATGCATTTTAGGTGCCACTTACCTTCAGCTTAGTAGAGAAGGGTCTGTATTTATTGCTGACCTACTGTGGGCCATGCAGGTGAACCAGATTATTAAGCCTTCCATTCTTTGCTGTGTGGTTGGGTAGGTCCTAGACATGACTGAAACTTCTGATCAGTTCTCCTTTGAGGATTTTTTTTTTTTTTTTTTTTTTTCTTTAAATGAACTCTGTCCTGACATGTAGTTGACTGCTTTTGGTTTAAACAGCCTTCCAGAAAAATTAGCAAGTAGCTTTGCAAGGAACTTTTCTAACTCTAAAAAGTATTAGTTGCACTATAGTTCCAGAGTTTGTTTTTACTATACTGTTTTGTTTGCAACTTGAAAACGGTAATGTTTCCCATTTTGTCAACATCTGAACCCACAAGGCAATTTAGAGAGGAAAAAACCCCAGACCCTAAAATATCCTGCTGATGATTTAAAAGTAGTTTAATAACCTATGTTCAGATTTATTTATGTATTTATTTATTTTATTTTTACCAAATACAAAATCTTCTAGAAATGCATTAATGGAGGCATTCTCATTGTAGACTGAAGTTAAACAGGTACGTTAATGTAGTAAGTGTTATACTCAAGCTGATAATGGTTTATATATGTCTTTTTAGGGGGGTAGAATTAGGATATGTTTCAGTTTTGTCCCAATGAAGCAACTAGTAGTGCAGGATTTTATGAGGAGGAATTTTCTTTTGATTTAGATCACTTTTGCTTTATGCCAACATGTGAATCTTTATATTGTATGAGTAGAGTGCTAAGAAGAAAATCTTTCAGCGTTAGTAGTACCATGGGCCATAATACTTTGTACCACATCTGCATGAAAACTGCATTCATTGTTGTGTTATAGTTCTGAGAGCCAGGTATTAGTTTTCTTTATGTCTCTTCCTTCTGGCCCTACACCGAAGCACGGAAAATGAGTTGTATTTTGTGCTTTAAGCAGTGTTCCCACCATTGTTTTCTTTCTATTTGCATCATAAAACATTCAGGCTTAAAGCCAACAGAAGTGCAGTGACATAAGCAAATAATCACTCCTTATGCTCATGATCTGTTTAAGTTAGTGAGAGAAGGAGGTCATATCTCAGAGAAATAAGAATCCCCTTTTCACCATTCCTGGTGCTCTTTCCTGCTGTACAGCACGTGCATCATAACCACAGCCCCAGGAATTCTGAATCCTTTAAAACTCTGCAGGGCTATTGAGACGCTGCTTCAGTGATACTGCAGTGTGTCCTGTTTGGTATGTCCTATCCACAGTGATCGCCAAATGTGCTTTTCTATCATGATACGTCTGCATGCTTGCTATACTTACTGTTTTTTACTCAAATACACATCACAGTGCCGTGTTGTTTGCATGACAAATAGCAGAATATTAAATCTTCAGGGCCACAGAAAAAGGCCTCACAGTGCAGAGAGAACAGGTTTACAGATTTCTTTTCCTGATTCCACAAATTTTTCCTTTGGTCCTCGGTGTCCTAGAAACAAATGTAAGCTGTATTTGAGAATTTCTACATTAACATTGATTAAACTGGAAGCAAATTAACACTGTATGCCATGGAGGGCATGATCATTTTGTAACATTGCTGATTTAAACAAACTATACATTCAGTGAAAGTATGGTGGGAAACCCTTTCCTAGTTTACGATTACGTTTAATTGTATAGACTTTGCTTAAAGCTTTCATGGATCTTTTGTGTACTCATATTCCCACATATTTTCCTCTTAGCCTAAATAGTAATCCAGTTGCCGCTTAACAACTAAATGCTGAAAACTGCCAGTTTTACTTACACTGGAAGATACAGAGTAAAGTTAAATGGCACATACAAAGTAGTGCTTAAGGGCTTTCTGATTTACAATTTTATTTCTGCAACAACTATTCAACTAATAGTACATTTACACCAAATTAATTAGTCGCATTCCTTCAAACAAACCCTCTTTCTTGTAATGGTGAGGGCGCTCAGTACGCTGTAATCTTGACACATCATCTGGGAAAACTGCCTGTATTTTAAAATGTGAAGATATGTTGTCAAATTAACACCAGTCAAAAACGTCATTTAATACACTTCAAAGACAAGGAAGAGCTTGAATTCAGCTGGCGTTAGATTAAGATTCATATCTTGAAAACAAATTAATTTGGTTATCAGTCTTACCATTTATAACATACACATAGAAGACTGTAAAAGTTGAAAGTAATTTCACTGTTATGCACTTTATTTTTTGCATTCTTCTTAGAAAACCAAAATAATTGTAAACAATTTTTGTTTTGAATTCTGATGCAGTTAATTTGTGAATACTGCAAGAAAATGTCTATGTGAAAATATTATCACTGGTATTTTAAAGGAATTACAAAATTTCTGTGGTCTAAGGCTTTGTAAAATCATCCTTTAGAAAATCTAAGTATTGGATCAGTCTGGAATTAACCAAACTCACAGACTTACACAAAGGTTAACAAAGGAAATATTCTAAATGCAGAGAAGAATATGAAATTATGCTGCCTAGGGTTCTTTATGGATTATAAAGTTCTGAGACCTTGTACTTGCAGTACATATAAATGGCACAGTGCATTCTAAGGAACATTAGGAGCGTATTGGGCCATCCTTATTTTTCCAAAGTCTCCAAAAATACTTATATTTTTTTTAACAAAAGAGTAATGTAAAGTATACCTCCTTATGCAAGTGTTACTGATAGAAATTGTTACATTTTGTTTTAATAAACGAAAGGGACAAAATCCTTTATTCGTATTTTTCAAATAAAATATGGTCTTTGCTATGGTGATGGGTTATTGTATTCCTCATCACAACTTGAACGGGTTATTTTCTCTTCACTCTTGTATTTTATACTCACCAAAGAAATATAACTATCTAAAGACACTGTGTCTTTAAGAATCGGATCTGATACAGCAGTATTAATGAGGTCAATGTCAAGAACGGTATGGTAACTTTAACTAGATTTTAACACCTGGTATAGTCACTCAGTTGTTACAGATGGGTGGGGGGGGGTGGAGAGACACCAGGAGATACCTTGCAACAGACTGCACTATAACTGCTAAATGATTCATTATTTTTACTTGTGGCAACTATTCCACTCCAGCCATCACTGTCCTGAAACTAAGATACATCATTGTAGGATGAATACATTATCCACATGAGTGAGTTAGGGAGTTGCACATCTATGAATCCAGATTGGTGTTAACAGCCAGAGTTGTTATCTGAAGTTGACACAGAATGGAAGGGAAAAAGCAGGCAAGGACATTCACAACGATGAAGCTCAGGCACATGCAATGCAAGTGCACAGGAATCATTCATAATTTCTCAAAGGAATTGACAGGCTTTACCAACAACTTACATCTTGGAAAATACAGGGACTATGGCTCACGAGGAACTTGTTGCATGCAAAAGCTTCTTTCCCAGACTGACATAAAATTCAAAAATAAAGCTAAGGTTGACAGGAAATGAAACTGCAATTTTGATATAGCACTTACTTGCTCTACTTTATTGCCTGCAGGCCGGTTTATATTGTGTACCATCATACTGTGCAATTCCTGTATGAGCCTCACCACATCCCCAGAAAAAAAATATTATGGTAAGATAGTATTTGCAAGACAAATATTGTCAGTGTGAATCTCAATGCAAGTTCAGGGGAGGAGCTAGTGGTTTTCCGGGTTTTGGTTTTGTCCTCATATGCGGTGTTTCTTTCTAAAGAACGTTATTTATAAAGATTTTAGATCATCTAAGATTCATTGAAGTTTATTTTGGTTTGTTGGGGTTTTTTGGGTTTTGTTTGTTTGTTGTTTGTTTTTTACTTAGCAAAGCTTACTATCCTCTTATATTATTGTTAAATTAAATTTTAGGTTGCTTGAAGTCCAGACTACTCCTTCTATGCATGGCAAACATATTATTTATATTTAGGTACAGAGAGTCTTCAAAAGCTAGAAGGTTTTGCTTGTGAATTTAGTAGACGTTTTCTGTGGGCTTCATGATTCTGTGTAGCATTTTTGTGTTGTGTAACTCCTCACAAATACATCAACGCACCTCAACCTTTAATTAATCGAAAAGGACCTGAAGATCCAACAAACTCTTTCCACACTAGCTGCCTCTAAATTTGGTTTGTTCTGGAAGTACATGCAATAGAGCATATTATAGCTAGTGGGCAGTTGGTACCTGCAGAAACATTCTCATCCAGCAAGGCAGCCTTCAAAGGGAAAAAAGGATTAGGACTTTTAGAGGATCATAGGGCACACATAGCTTTAAAGGTGTCAGATTCCTAGCCAAGACTGAACAAAATCAGGGTCCATAGGACCTTCATAGTGGATCTTGTCGTCATGCATGTTCAATGTCCAAATAGCTGGTGAGCTTAAGGGAAAGCCCAATGAAGGTTCATGTAAATAAATGAACTGTTCAAATATCTGAGCTGTCACATCTTCTGCTAGAGTTGTGGATAGGAATGGATCGGTTTGCCAGGCTTACAGTGTGAACACAATTTTGAGGCATGCTGCTGTTCTAACATACACCTTTACCTGACACATTAACTGTTTGGAAACAGATTGCTTTTCACTTTATTCTGAAGATTGTACATTGTTTACTTAAACTCTGAATTAATATCCATGTTCTTTGTTTAAAAGTAATGCTTTCCTGTGTCTTCAGAATTGATTTGGGGACAGAGCGCCTACAAGTAAAATTCAGCCCTGCTTTGAAGTGTCATGCACAGGATATCTAACAACAAAATGCCATGGTAGGATTTGGGTTGGGCACAAATCAAATACTGGTTGTGTACAAAAAGTTCACTCATACCAAGCAAACTATTTTTTTGTTAGTTTGGGCCTACTGATTTAAAACTATGCTCAGAGTGTAAAGGTATATGAAAATACACACATCCTGATAATGACACAAAGACAACGTTTGAATTTCTTAAAAAGAAGTAAAACCGGCTCACGATCTGTACTATTTGCAACCTCTTTGAACTCACTCTTTTTGATCAAACTTGTATTTCCCAGTTAGTTTCAATACTTTGTGCTACATAAATTCTCAACTGGGAAATGGATGAGTGCTTCAGAGATTAAAATCTTTTTAATCTCTAGCTGCTATAACTATTAAAAAAAGACTGAAATTGAAAACTACTGTCTATGAAAGAAATTGGATTATCAGCTCTGAAAAGCAAGTCAGTTGCATATGATGTTGCTAATAATAAAATTAACAATGTTCTTGTTCTTTCTTACTTGTTTTTATCATAAAGCACCAAATTAGAAATTGTGGTGCCATTTCTGCTATTGTATGTCTCTAAAATGTTTCAAACATGACATATAAACAGAACATCTCTGTGAATGAGGTGTCTGTTCTGTTTTGTCTATCCCAAGACACAGGTGGTTTTTTTACATTGTTTCATACAGAGAATTCTTTTAATGTAGAATGACAAAGTATGCTTTAAGTGTTAACTAATTTAGTTATATAACTGCACATATGAGATTTCTCTGAGAGAAGGAAATTAAAGGCAAACTAAACCTCTCAAATCTTGTATATGGAACACAAACTCAAGACTCTTTAAGCAGATCTGAAACCACCACCCTGTAAGCATATTCTATCCTCTGTAGCATTATTAAAAAATGAAAACAAAACCCCCTCTCTAACAATCACTTCATCTTGTGTCCTGATTTTCCAAATGAATATTTCTTGTGGCTTTATCATGCTTTTTTTCAATAGTATTTTACTGTTTCAGTAAGACTCACTAAATTTTTGTGAGAAATTTTCTTCCTAAATTCCCCAGAACATTAAGAAGTTACTTCTGTTGAATATGATGGAAAGTCTGTCAGAAGGACTGTTCTTTGACAAAGTCGAGCTTCCCATCAAAATCTGCAAGGGCTAATCAATAAGTGGTCAAAGCACTTTATCATGGAAGTGGAAGATTGGCTTCAGAGCAGAATGTTAGATGGGGATCTCCCAGTTCAACTATTCCTTTATCATAATCCCACATCACAAATTTCAAGGAATTTTTACTGATTTCTTAATCAGTATTTTTCAGTAAAACAGCATTCTTATTTTCTGTCAAGCTCTGTGGGGCTGAGTGATCCTGAAAACATGTATTATGTATTGTTCACTTTATATCCTCCTTTATTGTTTCATGTTGGTTTCTTTCTTTTCTACCCCCACTGGCCCCTTCATTGTGCTGGATGCTTGAAGCACTGTAGTACAATAATTTATCTAAAGAATGTCAGGGGAATCTAGGAATAAAACTTCATCTCCTGAAAAATGGAAACATTTATCAGTGTTATGTGATGCCAAATGTACTAATCTTCATTTTTTACTCTGGGGCAAACATTTTAATGGAACTTTACATAGCCCGATTCCTTACCTTTTCCCTGTGCATAATAATACAAAATTCAAATCAATTTCCATGATAATTTAAACAATCTTGGTGTTATTAAGCATTTATATTGGGCATGAGCCTAGTGTCCTAGGTCACATAGAAAATGACATTATTTGTGTAAAGCATTTCTGGCTTAAAAGACAAGTTTTCTGAATCCAGTGTTCCAAAAGAAAGACTTGTAAGGGAGGAAAGGGGATTGTAGGAAGCATGAAGAGCAGTGGAAGGATAGTAGAGTAGATGATAGCAAATATCAAAGGGCAGATACAATTACTGGTGAAATGATCTGAGATTAGTCATACAATCAATAAAGTACATAGTGCTACAGGACAGATTTTTCAGTAATGTATTACAATTATTATTGTAAAGCTTTATGAATTAATGCTGCAATATTTTATGACATTTGCTGCAAGATTTATGGCATAGTCATAAATAATAAAAACATAAGTTATGTGATATGTAATGGGGATTATGAAATTCAGAAAAAAATTACAGTGGAAAACGGAACATATTTAAATGTTACTTATTTATTTGTGTTTCTTTACACTATTCAGCTAATGCTAATTTGTATCGCTGATATTGTAAATACCCCACATTGCTGGGTCAGTCAGGTACATGCAGATTCCCACTTGTATGCTTAGGCTTTTTGCTTGCTGATTTTACATATGGATTTTGAAAGTATTTAGTTTGTTCTGCAGGAAGTTTCAGACTGTACCTTTGTAAAGAAAAACTGCTACAATTCCTTTACTTCTGGAGCAGAATTTTAATTTTTCTGATAAAGATTTCACATTGCAAGAACAGTGACGATAGCCACACAGAGGGCTGCAGATAAAAATGGTCATGTGTCTACTTAGAGGAATCTATTACTTTTTGCCTGATTTGTATCCACACAAAATATTGGCAGAGCTCACAACACATTGAAGAAAACTTCTGTCATGATGTACATAACAAAGCCTCTGTTGACTCTTTTCCAGCTCTTTCATGTCTAACCAAATTTCAGATTAGATGAGTTTAATATGATTTTTTTGTTCATACTTTGTTTAGCTTGTGTGAAAAAAAAAGTCCAAAGAATACAGACGTCATATAAAACATGGAACATAAATGCACAATATGCGCACCTTATGCTATATTCAGATTACTGTCAAAGCTTTATCCCTACAAGAAGAAAGTGAAAAGGGGCAAACTCCTTGGCTAGTTTGGACCTTCAGCTTCTACATTGGATTCTCAACTGTCATGGCATTGGAATGATAATTTACATACAAATACATACAAAGATGCAGTGTGTCAACTGAAAAGTAAGTGACTGGACAGCAGACTTGAACTCAGGCTGCCTCTTGCCAAGTTGTATTTTAGAAGGAAAGAACACCTTGTGAGAAAATGAGTCAGATGATAGAAACATACCAATTTAAGTTTGTGGAAGGGGTACTTGGTGTCTTGTAGAGTTTTTACATGATTCTGATAGCCAAGAAGATGCTGTTATGATTTGTTCCTGTGGAAAATATTTGCCCTCTGAAAGTGAAAAACTTTTCCTTGTTTGCAAGGTGTTTTATGTCAGACGTTACTGCAACTTGAAAGGATTCATCCTGAATGCAAGAGCTTGTGATGGTCAATCTGTCCCTTTGCACCTCTGCAGCTGCTGTTGATGATGCAGTCTGTATGGTCCTTGGTACTGCTAAGGAGCATCCCATTCTTGACAGAGTTTTTAATAAATGTATGGTGGTAAATTTATTTAGTTAAAAAAATTAATATGAAATACTGAACATTTCAGTTCAAGGTCAGTAATTCTTATTTGAAATGGAAATGAGAAATGCAAACGTGATTATCACCAAATGACTGGTTCTTTACATGAAATTTGTTTGTAATCTCACTTCAGTGTTAGCACAGAAAACCTGCATGATAACAGTGCCAAAGAGATAGTCTGATCACCATATTCCTGTCTACTCCTAATTATATTCTGAGTTTCTTGTTTGACTTTGAGGATTTGACAAGTATTGCTGTAAACAGACCTATCCAATTTTCAAGTAACACCACTGTGGCTGTATTCAGCACAGTGTTACATCTCCAGCTTCCATCCTTGCTACATTACTGGTGGTGTTTCCACACTGGAGTGGGACACTGTCATGCCTTGACAGCTATCAAGATCTGAATACATCTTTCTACAGAACTCATCAAAAAGTGAACTTGTTCTGTCTGGATATAGAATGTAACTCTATTTCTGTCTGGTTTGATTTATGTAAAATACAGTTTAAACTCTCACCTCCTTTCATCGTGCAATGAAAGTTTAGCAATGTTGCTTCCACTTTTCTAAAGTAGAACCTGAACCAAGACATTTCAGAATTAAAAATCAAAGAAAATGGCCAAATAATATAAAGATATGGTGACAATAATATCAGCCATGTAATGGATAAGGAGCAAATGGTAGAAATGTTTTTTAAGCAGAGGACTGTTCAGTGGCCTCTGAATGGTCACTGGTAATACAGAATGATTATGGATCTGCTGTGGAAAAAACTGTGAACAAATCATACTGCTGGATCCTCAGCATACAGGACTTCTATGTACTCTAAAGGCCACAAATGAGAATGGCTTTGTTAAATGGGAAATTCCCAGAACATTATTGATTTATACGGTAGTATCACCTAAAGAATTTTTGGATGATCAGGATGATCAGGACATGAACTTCTTAGTGCTGAATAAACACCAGCTGAGATTTGCTACCTCAGGGACCTTAGCATCTAGACAAGGCTGAAAAAAGCTGTCATCCAGCTAATGACAGAAACAATATGAATAGGATAAAGAATAATTGATGATGTTTTATACTTGAAGGTCAAGAGACAGCATAACTAAGGGGAAGATAAGATTGAGTCATTTCCAAGAGAAATAGGATAAATAACTTGATGAATCTGGGTGGTATAATATTTCTAGCTATTTACAATGGAAAACTTAGGGTTGAGCAAAAGTCCTTGATACAGTTTTTTTGAAATGTAATAAAGGATAACTCCACAATACACACAGGAAAGAGGAATAACCATACGGGATCCAGCAATAATGGACATGAAACTTTAGTGCATTTAGTGATAAGAAAGTACTTTGTATATATAATGGTGTAGAATCAAGGCTAAATATTTTGTTAGTGGGGAAAGTGACAGTGAAAGAAATCTTGTTCCTTGAGCTTAGTATAATAGAAGTGAAATTCTGTTCCATGGAAAAGAAATGTCAATGCATAAAAAGGAAATGTAATCAAATAATCTTTTCCTGTCTCTGCCATTGATTCCCTATCTGTACTTAAGCAAATAACCTAATATATGCCTATTAGCAAGTAACTTACTTGTGTTTCTTCCAGTGTGTAACTAATTAGTCCTGACTGTTCAGATATGCTTGCCTGAAATCAATTATTGCCATATCAATATATACTAAATAGAAGATGCTAAAATGAAAGGTGCTGAAACTTCCTGGTGATGATTTCTACTAATAATCTGGAACCTAAAACTAAGTGATTTAGGAGCTCAGCTTTAATGTCCAGCTTTGAAAATCCCTTTTTGTTGAGTGCTTTAAGAACTTGGGATGGAAGTGCTAGAAAAATTCAAAATCTTCCTGTTTTATTCTTAATGTGTTCCTAAAAGGTGTCTAGAAACTGTCACAAACAGCAAAATCAAGTGGACACAGCGATTCATAGGATAAGTGAGGGAAAAGTAAACCTAGTTTATGTAGAAGGCTAATCTACTAGAATTTCTTGAAGGTGTCGATAAGCCTTTGAACAAGAATAATCTGATTGATATAGCACACTTGGATTTCCAATAAGCTTTTGACAAGGTCCTTCATCAAACCTGTTAGGGAACAACATGATCTTAAAAACTGATTTAAGAACAAGAAACAAGGTACAGGAATACTTTATAAGGTTTCTAACTGTAAAGAGTGCTGTTAGGCACTATGCTAGGACTGGAATTGCTTGACAGAGTCAAAGATAGTCTAGAAAAGCAAACTGTGAAGACTTGCAAAGCAATCAATGGATACTTAGTGCATGTACTAAAGTTGTGGATGAAACTGAAGTAAATGCAAGTTAATGAGCAAAGGCAAAACCTACCCAAAATGCATCTGCATCATGAGCTCATAATAAATTGCTATTACTCAGGGAGGATATTTTGAAATATTTTTTCTATCTAAATATCTGCTAAGCAGTCATCAAAACCAATATAAATAAATCTGGTGTTAAGAATTATTAAGCAGAAATAGAAAACCAATTAGAAAATGTCATTGTGCTACTTTGGAAACCCAGAGTGATTCCACATTGCAACTACTCAGTAAAACAATCTGGTCCCATAGGAAGACTAGAGAAAGCATACAGAATCCAAGAACAATGTTCAAAGATATGGAATAGCATTCATCTCAGATTTTAAAAGTTAGGACTCTTCAATATGGAAAAGAAATTACTGATGAGAATAACAATAAATTATAAAAATAAATTATAAGATTAGAACTGTCATGCAGGAAATAAACAAAAAATTACTATTATGATTTTTTCACAATAGAACAACTAGGAACCATAAAATGAGCTTTTAGTTAACAGATTTAGAATAAACAAAAGTAGATACTTTTTCACATGGTACGCAACTGAGCGATAAAAGTCATGTTGTGGATACAGAGGTGATAGAGCCTTTTTCCACACCAGATGTGGCTTTGGAAGTCACACAGCTGCAATTTCTTATTAGGTACAGTGTTGCTGCCTGCACCTCCCTCCTGGGATTGTTTTTAAAAACTCCTTCAACCCAAAGAAATTTTGCCTAGTGCCAATGGAAAAAGAATCTGGATTCTGGCTAAGGTAAGAGATACTAAAAATAAGACCAAATGACTATAAGGTTAAAACTGGTTCCAGTGTTCCATGCCTAATGCTTTGGAATATGAAGAAACCATTGAATAATTTCCAGCCCTATAATACTTACCTCCATCCCCTCCTGTGTCTCTCAAATTTGCCTGTCACACAGTTACAGATGTAGTTCATGAACCTTCTTCAGCTGACTTGATTCATCTGTAGATAACGCCAGTCATGAAAATGAACCTACAAGTCCATTTAAAACCCAATGAATTATGACACTGAAGTCAAAGAACTGCTGGCCTCTACTCATCCTATACTACCCACAATCATCTATTATCCTATTCAGCATGCTCTGAAGTGAGTCATTACTTAACTGAATTACTGAGAGCTGAGATTAGAGAGCAATGACATAAAATATTCAGAGAATCAGTTTTAAAGAGAAATAGAAATATGAACCATTATATTTCTCAACTACTAATCTCATCTTCTCTGACATCCATAGGGTTCTTTCATATTATGCTTGAGATTGTAGCTAACAAAATACCTGGTAAGAAACTAACTTAGCTATGTGCTTTATTCAGTATAAGGATCCTATACTCATCCTATACTACCCACAATCATCTATTATCCTATTCAGCATGCTCTGAAGTGAGTCATTACTTAACTGAATTACTGAGAGCTGAGATTAGAGAGCAATGACATAAAATATTCAGAGAATCAGTTTTAAAGAGAAATAGAAATATGAACCATTATATTTCTCAACTACTAATCTCATCTTCTCTGACATCCATAGGGTTCTTTCATATTATGCTTGAGATTGTAGCTAACAAAATACCTGGTAAGAAACTAACTTAGCTATGTGCTTTATTCAGTATAAGGATAGTTCAAAGAAAACTTTTACATTAAAGATCGCTACTATATATGTTAAAACTTCAGAAATTCAAAGCAAACCTAACCAACTGTTTAAATCCATCTATTGTGGAAGTGGTAATTGAGAAGAATGCATTGAGCTATAACATATTTTGTTATGATAATTTGAAAGAAAGGAAATTCATATTTTAAGCATACAAACTTATAATTTTACATTACCCATGTAATAAGCTAATAAATTATTCATATTATGAGTAAGAAAAGGAACTTACTTCTTACCTGTAAATTAGTGAGTGGTTTTATTAGAATTGCTCCTTTTTTTTCCATTACCTAAATTTTTTAAAGAAACTACTCATATTACCTGATAATGTTTTATACTCTCTATGTAATAATAGACTGCTTTGCATTAAAAAAAAAAGTTCAAATGCTGCTTACTGAGAAAAAAGTCATACATGCAATTCAACAGAACATAGTATAATCAGTATAATTGTAATAAAATGTATGTATGGTACTTGGATTATAAAAGGCTCTATGAAAGTCTTTCTCTATGTATACATATGTGTAACTATATATACATATAAAGTAAATACCTTGTATCTTTTAATTCTTACCTTCCTTTTGCAGAATGAAGACTGCATTTCATGCATACTTAGTTTATTGATAATACACTAAGATTTTGTGGGGGACTGATTGTGTTGCAGTGAGCTATGTATTCCTTCCTACTTGATAAGTGAAACATTTGTTTCTTGTATTTAAATTTCATCAGGATACGCCAGCTTATGTCTAACTTGCAGCATTTTATTAGTTCAGTCAATGTCACTTGCAAATGTGACAGCTACCACCCACGGTTAGCAGCTTATTTATTTATGCTGAACTTGCACCAATATACTGGCCACAATAGTCATAGAATCCAGTTAGTCATGGGCATTTAATGTGCTTCTGCACAAAACGCCAGAGAAAATTTTGTTCATATAAATAAATAACTGCCTATTTTATGTAGAATATTCTAGGAACACCAGAAAAATAAAAGCCTTATATTACAAGGTTCTGATTATAGATCCAATTTTACTCAGTAAAGCAGATTGACACCTTCCACAGACTCACACGACACATAAACGCCCTTGATATACTGTTCCATTTTAAATATTTTAAATGTATGGTAAAATTAATAACTGGGTTTGATTGAAGAGTTTAAACTACTGAGAAACAGTATTTTTAAAGAGAGAAGCCAAAAGTCATAGCAAAGCAACAAATTCCATACAGTTGTATCAAATTTAGACAGCTTTTATCCTTCTACTGAAAAGCTTCAATACATCATCTTTACTATTGTGTTTATTTGGTAGGACCAAGCACTTTTGTTGCATCAAAGTGGGGAGAGGAAAAAAAAAAAAAAAGGTTTGTGTTTGGTGATCTGTACTTACTGTCTGGGATATTAATTCTTAGTCATTTAGGGTGGCGTTGGAGCTAGATTATTTCTGTGTGATGTATTTATATTTACGTGTCTCTGTCTGTTTTTTAGCATTTTTGCATGAACTGCAGGACTGAAGGGACCACTTCATTCTTGGATGGCTCACCAGCTCTGCTACTTCCATTTGAAATAATAGGCTCAGATTGTCTCTCAGTTCAAAGATGCTGTCCTGATAGTCTTCCTGGGGGAAAACTGGTTTGCATTCCAAGATGTAGGGAGCATATTAGGAAAGAAATGACAGTGGGTGGTATGTGCTAGAGGCATTTATTTTTCTTTTTCAACAGATACTGTTCCGATCAATGTTTTAACCATGACTGATGCCTCTACATTATTTAAGAGCCTTACAGAGCATTATGGAATATTAAGTATAGGAAAAATATGAGTGATGTGTGAATTTCAAGTGTCTTTTATTCAAAAATTTCCTATTCTAACCACTGCAGAGAAGCCAAAATGCAGGTAACTGTCTATAAATCAAGGCTGTGGTATTAGAAGAGATAACGATAGGTTTTATCTTTCTGTCCTGCAAAAACACAGTGGCAGGCTGACCTACATAAGGATATTGCTGTTCCTGAAGCCTATATTTTCTGTGGATGGGCATGATGAGCTATCTTTGTGTATTGCTGGATGGAGTAAAACTGCTTCCCAGCAGGGCTTTCTAAATGAATTTTTGCTGTAAGTCACATTTCCAACTGCCGTGTGTTCACACTGTTGCCAGATATACAACAATAAGAAAGGAGTTTTTGTATGACAACTAAAAGAAGTCACCCAATGCAACACTTGGGAGTTATGACTGTTAACTTACCACGTTTCATGGTGGGAATATATGCATGAGGGAATCAGGAGCTCTGCTTTCAGCAGCCTTCTCCTTATCCCTACTCCTGGGAGCTGAAGTATTCATTTAGGTTGCCTGGTGCTTAGACTTCTGTCTAACAGGAGGCTTGGTTTTATTTCTTGGCCTCAAGACTGAGGGGACAAGTCCAGGTTCCCCTTATGCAGTTCATCTGGCTAGTTTTATTATTTGTAAGTAAATCTAAACCTATTGCATTTTCTGATTTGACTCTCAGGCATGGCAGAAATCCAAGTAAATAGGAAATCTAGAGCAGAAAAATGATTTTTCAACTTCTGTTTTTCTTACATTCTTCAGTTAGTGAAAATAAATCATTAGCAACTCAAATGCTTTAAAAGATCTCATGATTAATTTTTGCTATCAAGTTTGAGCAGACAGATAATGATTTATGTGAATGTGTTATTTACTTTTAACTTGACAGCGATGCACTGGGGTCAGCCCCTATCCCAGTGACACTGCAGCAGGGCCAGTATCCAGGTGCCCACAGCCCTGGACTTCATGGCCATGGGCCTCCCCAAGCCAGGCCCACTTGCAGGCCCACACCCATCTGGTCCCCATCCTGTCCCTGTCCCCAGGGAGGTGCCTGATGCCCAGGACTGGGGCTGTCCCGGTGCCCCCGTGGCTGCCCTGATCCTGGCTGGGGAGTGGAATGAGCCGTGGCTGCCAGGCCCCACCATCACCCACCCAGGGACCCCTCAGCACCTGAAGAGAAGAGTCCTCTTAGATCAATGAGTGAATTATGATCTTTTTCATCGGCTTACCAAGTTCCTTCTTTGTCGCAGCACTACAAAACTAGCAGGCTGCAACAAGGCTTTTACCATCCCACACCACCCCTCTCATGCCTTGGCACCACCACCAGTCCCACACAAGGTTCCAAAAGTTCATCGACTGTCTGTGCTGTTTCTTCATCCTCTTCAGGCCAGTCCACCCTGCTTCTTGCCTCTGCTGCATCTGGGTTCCTGGCTTCTCCTCCAGCCAGCCTCTCCTCATCCAGGCCGCCTTCTTCTCTCAGCTTCTCCTGGGGCCTCTCCTCATCTCTCCTACATCCCTGGGCTCTTCTTCGTCCAGTCTCCTCTCTCTTCGTCCAGTCTCCTCTCTCTTCACCCAGTGCTCCCCTTCCACCAGGCTCCTCAGTGCTGTTTAACTACTTAGCCTGAACAAGCCACAGCTGTACATTATCCACACCAGCCAACCCACCACCCCAGAAGCAAGCCCACAGCTGTATATTATCAGTGTTAATTAACCCTCTACACTTCTTGAAATTTGTTTTCCTGTCCAGTCTGTCCTTAGTTCTTGGTAGACTGCTGCGGTATGTTGACCTGGCCGGCTGCCAGATGCCTACACAGCTGCTCTCTCATTCTTCCTCCTCAACAGGATGGTGGGAGAAAATAAGACAGAAATGCTTGTGGGGCAAGATAAAGACAAGGAAATCACTGACCAGTTGCTGCCACAGGCAAAACCTACGCAACTTGGGGAAAATTAATTTAATGTATTGTCAATTAAAAATTGTGAAGGATACTGAGAAACAAAAACAAAAGCAGGGCTCCAGTTGGTCCATCTCAGTTCCTCTCTGCCACTCCCTTCTCCGCACACCTTTCCTCTGCCCCACCGGGGTCTGCCCCGGGCCGCGGGGGCGTCTGTGCTGGGGCGCCCGGAGCCCCCC
>JAVJGI010000040.1:8928063-8944846 GCA_035590275.1 Ibycter americanus
CCGCCCGGGGCTGCGGGGCTCAGCTGTGCCCTGCGCTGGGGCCACTGGAGCCGGCTGGAACCGGCTGTGGCAGGCACGGGGCAGCCCTGGCACCGCCTCATGGGCCGCCGCTGCAGCCCGCCACACTATCAAAACCTGGACAGCAGGACCCAGTACAGCTGTGATTCATCCATGATTTTAATACAAATCACTGACTTTTCTTTTACACTGGATCCTGCATGATTTCCAAAAGCCTTTTTTTTCCTTCTTTTCCCCCTAATCTCAGCCATAGCTTATTCAGTCTAACCTCTACAAACGTCAATAGGAGCATTGCTGCCCTTTGGACTGGGCTTTGAACAAGCTGTGCCTGCAACCTGTAGTTGCAATAGTACCATCTCATATTTAGCAGCCAGACAATAAGCACTCTCTGACGATGCAATGTTTACCTGATTATTCTTATTTTGTTGCTTTAGATAGAGCTTGAGGTCAGCTGATGTGATTTAATACATCTAGCTCAGACAGTGTATTCATTGGTTTTCTGCTTGGTAACAAAGCCGAGTTACCAAACAGGACTGCACAGCTGAAAAATCTTGCATTGCCTCCATACCACTAGATTTTGCCGTTCTTATAAACCTCAAACGGAATCTGAAGAAGCACAAACAGAAATGTTATCAAATTCTCAGTGTGAATGAAGATAGAAGAACCTCTAAAACATAACATGATAAAAGCTACTATGCACACAAAAATAATGCAGATCTCTGTATTGAACCAATGCCCCCTAAGGCTTGCCCAGTACTACAGCAGTACTGTGGAGGAATCATAGAATCACAGAATGGTTGGAGTTGGAAGGGACCTTAAAGAGCATCTAGTTCCAACCCCCCCTGCCATGGGCAGGGACACCTTCCACGAGACCAGGTTGCTTAAAGCCACATCCAGCCTGGCCTTGAACACTTCCAGGGATGGGGCATCCACACCTCCTCTGGGCAGCTTGCTCCAGAGCCTCACCACTCTCATAGTAAAGAATTTCTTCCTTATATATGATCTAATTTACCCTCTTTTAGTTTAAAGCCATTCCCCCTTGTCCTGTCACTACATGCCCTTGTAAAAAGTCCCTCTCCAGCTTTCTTCTTGTCCCCCTTGAGGTACTGGAAGGCTACAATAAGATCTCCCCAGAGCCTTCTCCAATCTAAACAACCCCAGCTCTCTCAGCCTGTCTTCATAGGAGAGGTGCTCCAGCCCTCTGATCATCTCTGTGGCCCTCGTCTGGACTCACTCCAACAGGTCCATGTCCTTCTTATGTTGGGGGCCCCACAGCTGAACACAGTGTTCCAAGTGGGGTCTCACAAGAGTGGAGTAGAGGGGGGAAATCACCTCCCTCGACCTGCTGCTCAGGCTTCTTTTGATGCAGTCCAGGATATGGTTGGCTTTCTGGGCTGCAAGCACACATTGCCAGGCCATGTTGATCTTCTCACCCACCAACACCCTCAAGTCTTTCTTCTCAGGGCTACTCTCAATCCGTTCTCTGCCCAGCCTGTATTTGTGCTTAGGATTGCCCCAACCCACATGTAGGACCTTGCAATTGGCCTTGTTGAACTTCATGAGGTTCACACGGGCCCACCTCTCTAGCCTGTCAAGATCCCTCTGGATGGCATCCCTTCCCTCCAGTTTGTGGACCGCACCACACAGCTTGGTGTCGTTTGTAAACTTGCTGAGGGTGCACTCAATCCCAGTGTCCATGTTGCCAACAAAGATGTTGAACAACTCTGGTCCCGGTACAGAAGCCTGAGGAGTACCACTTGTCACTGGTCTCCACTTGGGCATCAAGCTGTTGACCACGACTCTTTGAATGTGACCATCCAGCCAATTCCTCATCCACCAAGTGGTCCATCCATCTAAGCCATCCATACTACATAACATATATTAAGAGCATAGTACATTAACTACTTCCTGAGTAAGCTGGTACTGGATATAACCATTCATATTGGTGTTTGCTAGAAGACAACGTACTTTTTATTTAAGGCGTGGCAAAAGATACTATTTTCTTTGCCTTTAAATCTAGTTGCTTAGAATGTTCTATAAAACTCCATGTAGTTTTGTGCAGAGAACAACTAGAAACAGTTTTAGATGTAACTAGAAATTCTTTCTTTACTTTATTTTAAACATTGCCTCCTTTACCTCTCATTTTCCACTGCAGTGATCAAGCCTCTCAAAAAAACTCTTGTAACACTTTTCAGATAGTTTCAGTCATTTTTGCTTCACTTGATGGAAATTGCTATTCCCATGTGTTGTGTTAGCTATGTAGTCATGCAGCACATTTGAAGCTTGAATTAAAAATCCATTTTTTTCCCCTGAACAAGAGTCATAAATAAAAAATACCATCTTTGAATAAAATTCAGGTATTGCACTGAAGGGAAAAGGCTTTATATGTTAACACTGTCAAGAATAAAATTCAGGTATTGCACTGAAGGGAAAAGGCTTTATATGTTAACACTGTCAAGACTCAATGATGCATAGTAAAATGTCTCCACAAGCAATGAAATTCAGATTTCAAGTTAAGTTCTCTGACTTTCGTTTAAAAAAACTGCAGCAGTTGACTTAGTTTCATAAGGATTTCAGTCAGTATCAGTTCAATTTTAGTATGTAGGTTTGCTGAATAAAAAGCCCCAAACATGTAGACTGCTTTTCTGTACCTTCAGTCATCACTCAGAGGGTTGTCCCGCTGCCCTAGAAGAAACCACTTTCAGAACATTATATCTGAGAGACACGGCAATGTGACATCTAAATGCATCCATTTATCATGCGCACATTTTTCCTCCCTTCTAACTCTAAAGTTAATTCAGCAGGATATTACCCTACTTCATCCTCATACACTTAGCTGACTGTGAATGATAAAGAAGTGAAGACTAATACCAATCATTGGAATCTCATTAAAATGAACTACTGAATGCCATCAAATGACATCTACTCTTGCAGCTGTCAAAGGAATGCAATTGTTCAGATTATGGGTGGTCTTTCCAAGTTGGCACTGGTAGTTCTGTTAGCTCCCTTGAAAAAACACTGACAATTGTACATATTCAGTTCATATCAGTTAGACATTTTAAGGAAGGCACCCATACTCAGTTCTTTCTCATTCTTTGTGCCTGAACAGACTCTGGGTAAATAGGTATCTAACCCTGCTCAATAGCAAGACATTAGGATAACTCTGTATATCCAGCTGGGAAAATGGAAATTCTTTACTGCTCAAGTGTTTAAGTACCATACCGATGTAATACTTAAAATTGAAATGTGTTAAGGTGCACCTGCTGTTTCAATGAGAGCAATTTTATTTTAAACTTGTGCTTTTAGAATGTAATTAGTTTTCTGTGAAATTAATTGCTCTTTTTTGCTACTTTGTCTGTCTCTGTTCAAAAGACCACTACAAATAAAACAGGTTTAAAGACAAAAGTAGATTAGAAAGAATTGCCTTGATTATACATCTAGTCCTGTTAAAAAAAAAAAAAGAAAAAAGAATTAACCTGCTACACAAGTTCAAAACTTGCTTGATTCCCTAGACGGCTTTCCTAACACAAGTCATATCTCAAGTTCTGGAAAGCGTAGCCACTTTCATAAATCCACTGATTTTAAGAGTAAAAATAGGTCAAATTCAGCTGATAAGATAATTAATTATACCAATTTGCAGAGCTCAGGGAAAAAATGGCTGTCCTGCTATATTCATCTTTGGTTCTGTGAACTGATTATATATCAGATAGACACACAGAACACTTGGAAAATTACAGCTGCTTAAATCATGTTCCTGTGCTGAAACAACACTATTTCCTTGTTTTTTCACTACTGTGTTTACTTAAGACAGACACAGTGTTTTTGCTTATTATGCCAATAAAGTTGAAACTGTGTTTCTGTGCACTTGTTGGCCTCTTGTAGCTGAAAGTAGCTGACAGCTTTAAAATCCTTTAGTTGGCTTGATTAGACAGTGACCCTTTGCCTGGCATTGATTTTAGGATTTAGAGTTTATTAGCAGGTCACCAGGTTTTTGGTTTTTTGGTTTTTTTTCGCTATGTGTTGTTGGTAATTACCCAACTCCTTGAATAACCAAATACTAAAACCAATCAGAATTAGTGCTGAACTCTTTTAAAAGGTTTTGGTGTTGCTTTTTCCTTCGTATGATTACAGAATTCTCATGCATATACTAGTACTTTAATATATATTTCATTCTTATGTGGTAGCTCTATAATTTTTATTCATTTTTTTAATACAGGAGTGCAGGTAAAAAAGAAACTGACAGAGTGGATTTCAGTTAAAGGCTAATCCATATTAATGGCTTTTAATAAAAAAAGCCAGAGCAAAAAAGTCAAGCAAGATATTTACTGAAACAAAAGCTCATACAATGATTTGCAGTGTGCCATGTCACTCCCTCCTGAAGACAGAACCAGAGTGACAGGTTATCTGTATGGTACTTACATGGAAAGAACATTCAGTGAATAAAGCACAAGGGAAAAAGAGGGGTTATGGTCTGCAGATTGCTGGCCATAGCATGGCTGTGTACAAAGCATTGATTGATGGGGTTAGAAGCAGAGTGCTATGCAGAGCATCTAACAACCATGTAAACAACCAAATGAAAATGACACTGTCCGACACAGTTTGCAATATCTCCTTGTTTGGTGCAGTTTGTATGCTTGCTAAGTGTACCTGATATTCCGTCATTACTGAGCTTGAAAATACTGAATAGCAAAAGATTGTGGTCCAATTCCCACAGGAAAGCATTCAACACATTTTTTTCAGTTTTGACGGTGACCTTCGGCTGCTGTTCACTGAACGGTTTCCTGACCAGTTCTGCATCCATTTGACTGAGTTTTCATCCAGGTTATGTTCCCCTAACTTGCCCTGGAATGTCACATAAAATAGTATCCCAGACTTTACTGGTGTCTAAATATGTGAAACCTATTCTTTGTTCATTAAAGGCAATGCATTGCCTAAGATGGAAATTTGATTAGGCAGAGAAATATCTTCACCGTCAGGTGTTGGCTGATACTCAACTTTTTTTTTTTTTCTTTTTAAGATGTTTTCAACAAGGTTTTAGTATTATTTGCTTCAAAGTTCTGCTAAAAATTGGACCTCAACTGAATGATGCATAGTATTTTGAGTCTTTTTTTGTCTTTCTTTCAGACAGGCAAAGAAATTCCAGTTTTCTGAGACAATACGTATCTTTCATTAATTTTCAATATAGAAACTAATGGATACTAGATACTAATACTAGATAATAATGGATAGTAGATACTAATGAACAATAGAAACTAGTGGAAGGGCTTTGACCCTTTCTCATAAAAGCAGCTAGTGAATTTCTTATGGAATTTTCTAGTGAATAAAGAGAATGAAAATATTACTTTGATTTTTGGTCCTAACATGCATGCTATAGTTCAGAATTCATTCCTAGTACATGCCATTATCTACTTTGTCTGTTGTCTGTATTCAAGTGAGGTTTCTGAAACAAACTTATGGTACAGACATCTTGGTCTCTCATTAAGGTTCCCATCTTCTTCCAAAATGGGTATTTTGAATTTGTGCTTTTAATATGGTTTCTTTAAGAAATTCTTGGTTTTTTCTGGTAATTTTTTACTTTAGACTAGGTGCATTCCTTCTGAGGAAGGAAGGTGATCTACCATGACCCAGAACCTTTCAGAAAGTCTATCTCCCTTTATCCCTGAAATACATCCCCCTTTGGTTGGTATTTATTTGCCTATCCTAAGAACCTGAGAAATTGATATTCTTTAAAATAATAGTGCAGTCATGTGATTTATGCCACCAGTCTAAGGCTGAACGAATTAGGTCATAATTTTGGCTATGCATTAAGGTGCACAAATTCTTTTTTCTTTTTTCTTCATAATATGTGGCACATTATTGTATGTTTGCTTGTCTAAGATGTTGAGTAGATCAGTGTACTAGCTTTCTTCTTGTTACTCTTCATTGCAGATAGTCCTCATCCAGGACACCATTACTTCCTCCTTGTGCAGACATTTCTCTGTGCTTTGCAATCTTATACCAGTAAGCCAAGTTTGCGGTTCTTCCATAAGGCAATGTGCAATGCTCTGCAAGACAGTCCAAGAACTACACTTGTTTAGATTCCTTACACATTTCCAGGGACTTTCTCTACCTGTTAATTTTTAATTTTGCTGATATTGATTATTCTCTCATAATTTATCTCCTCTCTTTTCCTTTTCTGCCTCTCCATACTTGCCCATATTTTTGGTTTTCTCCATATTTTGTCCATATTTTCTTGTTTTGCCAAAATCTAGTTCCCTTTGGAGCTTTTCCTTACAAAACAGCAAGTTTAACGCTGCTCAGGGCAAGAAATACGTGGTAAGGCCCCACAAAATAATGCTAATGAAGCTATACTAGAAACAGAAGAATACAGTAATAGGACATAGTCAATTAGTTCTTCTGATGAGCACAACCCTGGCAACATACAAATGCAGCTCTGACCAAACTTGTGTCTCTACACACTGTTGTATTGTGCAGATGTAACTGACCACTTAGACCTAGATGAGAAATGTATCTACTATGCTTCAGCTTAATTATTATTATCCCTGTCCAATTAACTTATTGCTAATTGGACAGGGAAAATACATCTTTGCAGGCTCACAGATATTTCTGTCTCCAGATTCTTGATTTCATGCATGCCATCCATATGACTAGAAAGCAATCACCTTTATATGGGGAAGGGGCCAAATAGTATCCTAATTGAGAATATGCATGTCATCAAATCTGATGCATGCTTGTACACATAATATCAATTTCTTCATTGTGTCCTTGGCAAAAGTACGCTTCTTGAGTCCTGATCTTAGCAAGCACCATTTTGTGCCTAGAGCTACCTTTAAAATCTTTAGGAATGTTAGGATCATCTGCCTTTTCTAATTAACTTAGTTACTGTGTGGTTCGTTTTCACATGCAGTCACTCTCTTTAACATGCTTACAATGCTGTATCTGTGTACCCCACTCATTTAGGGGGTGGGCTTAGGAGTGGCTGTATTTTAAAAGCTGGATGACAAAACCAACAAACCAAACACACAAAAAAACAACTCTAACCCCCACCACCCCCCGCAAAAAAAAATATAAAAAATTAACCATTTCATTTCCACCATACTTTCATTTCCACCTGTCTTGCTAATCTGGACATCTGCAGGAGATAACCTTCAAAATTTTCAGCTGCATTTCTTTTTAATTAAGCATACACATTCATTTAATTAAGCATTCACTAAATAGGTCCTGTACTATGTATAAGTCCTAGTGCATGATCATCTCTCTGCAAAAAGCAGTTGTTTGACAGAAACCCCTAAACATTTAAGTAATATAAGCCATAGGATGAGATTATAGCCTGTATCTGCTATGTCTGACCTTGGTGGGTTGACCTTGGCTGGCTGCTGGGTGTCCACCAAGCTGCTCTCTCACTCCCTCCTCGGCAACACAGGGAGAAAGTAAGTCTGTGGGTCTTACTTTCATCAAGGACAGGGAGATCACTCACCAATTACCATCACAGGCAAAATAGAATTGATGGGGAAAATTAATTTAACTTATTGCTAATTAAAAAATAAAGTAGGATAGTGAGAAACAAAAACAAAACTAAACACTCCTTTCCCCCAACCCCCTTCTTCCCAGGCTCAGCTTCACTCATTCATTCCCAACTCTTCTACCTTTTCTGCCCCTGAGTAGCACAGGGGGATGAGGAATGGGGTTTGCAGTTCAAAACAGATCAGAGCAGTTCAGAACAGCTCCTCTCTGCCGCTCCTTCCTTCTCATTCTGGTCCCCTGTTCCAGTGCAGGGTCCTTCCCATGAAGTACGGTCCTCCATGAACTGTTCCTATGTGGGTTGTACCCATGGGCTGCAGGTTTTCAAGAGCTGTTCCAGCATGAGTCCTTTCCACAGGGTACCATCCTTCAGGAGCATACTGCTCCATGGGTCCCCCACAAGCCACAGCTCCTCCCAGAAAACCTGCTCCTGCATGGGTTCCTCTCCATGGGCTGCAGTTCCTGCCAGGAGCCTGCTTCAGCATGGGTTCTCCATGGGCTGCAGGTTGCTTCAGGACACATACACCTGCTGCTGTGCAGGCTCCACAGGCTGCGGGTGGATATTTCTTCCATTGTGGTCTTCCATGGGCTGTAGAGGGACAACCCACTTCACCATGGTCTTGTTCATGGGCTGCAGGGGAATCTCTGCTCCACCACATGGAGCACCTCCTCTCCATCTTTCTTCACAGACCTTGGTGTCTGTAGGACTCTCTCTCACATTTTTCTTACTCCTCTTTCTCAAAGCTGCTGTGCAGTGTTTTTTACCCTTTCACACCTTTACCAAAGAGGTGCCACCAGCATTGCTGATGGGCTCAGCTTTGGCCAGTGGAGGGTCTGTTTTGGAGCCAGCTGGAACTGGCTCTGTCTGACACGGCAACAGCTCCTGGTCTCTTCTCACAGAAGCCATCATCCTTGCAGCACCCCCAGCTACCAAAACCTCACAACATAAACCAAATGCACTGATTCTTCTCTGTTGCTTTTGATAAATAATCTGATAGCAATGGTCTCTGTGATTTTTTTTTACTGGCTTGTATCTGTCTCTAAATGGCAGAAAGCAACAGTCTCATTTGATTGTTATGGGAATTCATGTAATATTTGCATCATGTTTTGAGTATTTGTTTTTAGTCTGGGCATCATTAATTAGAAAAATTAGCAGTTGCAGCTTTTCTGTATTCTCATTCTGTTTTCCTTTGCTATCATAGAGAAATACAGATTGCATTTTCCTCCACTCGTTTCTGTAACTCATTTCAAAATAAAACTCATTTCAAAATAAAAATACTTTTTCATGTATTGGGGAAAATGTAATAAACTAGGTAACTGTTTTGACACATACTTTAAATTATGAGGTAAGAACTGTAATTTTGAAAAAAAGACTTCTTTTTACCATGTAAGTATGTGTTGGATGATCTGACACAAGGAGGAGAATTAAATACTTTATTAAGAAAGATTAGATTTGTTTATAATTCCTCTGGTGAAAGAGCATTTATCATTCCTCCCCACCCTCCCACATCTTTTCATCCTGAACTATAATCCCATCATTTGCTTGACTGTCTCTCTTGAACTTTGACATTTGGTTTACTCATGCAGTGTAAAAAGGATTAAACTGGAGCACCCACCCGGGTGGAATCTTTTTGCCTTATAGTCCTCACCTCTCTGCCTTTCGTTTGTCTTAATAATACAGCCAACAGCAGCCAACAGCATTAATAAGCCTAATCAGGTCACATCAGTTAATGGACTATCCTTGTCACAGACCAGATTTTCTCTTTAGATGCAGAAGGGAATCACTTCAATGATAGATCTTTTGGACAGAAGATCTCTTCTCCCTTCCTCTGCAGCTTTTCTCTTCAAACCGTCACTGATTTTAGTTAATATAATCTCTTTTTTTTCTTTGAGTCAGTGAGCTAGTAATAACCTATGATGTGTCATTTTCTATTGCGTTATGCCATTTGTATACTGGTATCTTGAGCATGGCATTAGATCCCATTGTACAGCTGCAGATCTACTGTTTATTGCTATAGACCATTGCAATGAAAGGCAGAGTACTGCTTTTTAAAGTTTTTTTCTTACATTTTGCATGTTTTGATGCAGAAAAGCAATTATATGACTAGGTATATAGGCCTATAGCATTTATATTAATGATGTATTCACAATATAAAATTATAATACATTTAGACCACGCTGAGAGGATATGATCCTTGATTTTAATATGAAAAGGTATCAGCTAAATTTTTGCCATTGACTTGGTAGAACAGGGTTTCACTCTTCAGTTTTATTGAGATGCAGATTAAAATTTAAGATGTCTTGGAAAGAAACATGATTGAAAGAGGATGAAACATCTGTTCCAGCACTGCTCACTCTTTTTATGATTTCAATGGTAACCCTGGTATCTAGTGCATATTTTTTTTCTGTATTTTTCAAAACTTTAAGCCTGTTCCCACTCTTACTTCCTGACAAGACAACTTTATACCTGGAGTACCAGCTTCTTTTACACAGATAGGGAGGATGTTCAGAATGCCATAAAGTCAATGCTTCCTCAGAGACTGAATATAGTAGACTAAATCTAGGCAATTGCTACTGAGAATCTTAATTGTGGTTGATTCCAAGACGAATTATAAAAGCTTCTTTAAACTTCAAAGATTGATTAATATTAAAAGGTGATATTTACTTGATAAACTCAAGATGGTTAGCAGACTAGCTGACATGTCATAAGTCAAATATTTAAATTTTAAATTATTCTGTAAGTTATAAAATAAATAATTATTTCTGAAGTCTTTCCTGATTGCCAGGTTTATTCCTGGTATGTGACTGGTTTTCTTTAGCTATTTCTAGTCTTTGATGTTAAAAAAGCATGAAGGTGCATATACTACTGCAGGGTGCCTTCCCATATCAGATTAAACATCTGTATATATGTATATATGCATTTTACAATAATATATTGTAATACAATTGTATATATACAAAATACTATTGCTATTCTATATCTCAGGATAAGGAAAGTGGTATAAGCTCAGAGAACTATGAACTTCTTGATTGAACATAGGCAGATTTTTGAGTGATCCATTCCCACCACCACTGTATTGTTGGCACTTCTGTTTGCATTCGAAGGAACAAAAAAGCAGGTATACAGAAACACATTACCAAATCTGGTGGAACAGATCTCTTCCATAAAAGCAGTCACACTTCTAAAACTCAGATTATTATCTGAAGACTGAGTTTCACATGCAGGTAGGCAGAGAATTCTCATTTCACCTTTCATGTTGAAAAACTAATGGATCACATTTTTCATAGATGCAAAAATTATGTGTTTGTGCAGCATGGATGAATTAATAGTATTTTTTTTTAATTATTTAGATGTTTTACAGAAACTTAGCTTTTATATTTAGTATGCTATAATGCATGGGTAACCAAATGCCTTGTAGGACCTATATGTACTGAATTTACCTCTTGAAATACTTTACATAACAGGGCCTACTTAAATTGAAACTTACATAATTGTAGTGCAACCAAAGGAATCCATGTGACTGACATCATTGTAATATATCATTCATCCTTTCATCTCTTTTGTTTTATGAAATTCATTGCCAATGTCTTTTTTTGCTACTTGTGATGATAGTTGCCTGTTCATTTTGTCTTATAGAAGAAAATCAAAACTCACGCAGTTCTTCTTTTCAACTTTAGTGATTTCATGTCTCTACTGGTTAGTGGTATTCTTATTAAAGTAAAACCAGCTGAAGCAGCTAGACTCCATATTAGTGCTCTATAAATCCTATTTATCCTATTAATTTCTATTTTATCCGTCAGCTAAGGAGGAGCAAAACGATGTGCAAGTGATATTTTGCACAGTTATGCAAAACAAGCAGTAACAAATCAAATTAAAGCCTTAGTGGGTGAGCAAACACCAAACAAAACCCCTGCTAGACCTTCCTTAAAGCAGACCCTCCAGTGGAGAGGGAAAGCACGGGGAACAGGCATAGGTAGCTCTCTTTCATTTCCCTCACAGCTGGACAATTAATTCACTCAACCTGCTGGGTGGCTGCCTGATCTTGAAAAGTTTGTTGCATAATGAACATTTTCTTGACATGTGGAAAATAATAATAATAATAATAACTCTCATCCTTTACCTATTTTCATCAAAAGCTTGCAGTTTCTGTAATTTTTTAATACGATTCTGATTTTTTTTTTCTTTCCCCAGAGATGTGTGATGAGAAACTAGAGTTGCAGGTCACAAGAGGACAGCAACTGGCTACATCATGGTGAAAATCCTTCCAGAATAATTTAAAAATACTATAAAGAACTAGTTGTTTATGAGCTTCGTTGAAGTGTTTGATACAATTTGTTCTTCAATGGGCTTTAGCATGGATAACAAATACTTTTACAGAAAAATATCGGCCATAATTGTGCATCAGACTGCAGAGACAGTTTAAGAGTCAATCAAAGCCCTCCACCAACAGGCCTCTTTCTTTCTTCCATTTCAGTACTTTTTTTCACCTTTCAGATATTACACTATATAGCCATGAGAGAAATATAGAAAGCATTCCAGGCAGAGATAATGTCATACACAACACCATATTTATCCCAAACTTCATTCATTTGCTTCAGTGTGGCCCTGCCAGGGGTCATTAACCTTTAACTCCTGAGAGAGTACAACAAAATCTGTAGCATATTTCTTTAAAAAAGCACCACATATTTTAAACCTGATTCACAAAGAAATCAACACATCATCTACATAAATAAGAGATATACTCTTGGCCTTCTGACAAATATACATCTGGTAAATTTCCAGTTCTAAGTTGTCATTAGTTAAGTTTTCCCCCAATTATCTGAAAACTTGCTTTAGGACTATTTACCAGTGCAATATAAACCATTTCTGCTACAGTGTTTTGCCATTCAGGACCGGAACAGAACAAAAGGTACTTTTAAAAAATGGATCACTGAACTATTCCTTTTGTGCAGCTTCCAGCACAGTCACTTAAACGAAAGGAACTAAAAATACTGAAAGGCCTCTTCTGTAATGTGAGGTTACAAAATTTCAGTCACAGTCAATGGAGACATTCATTCAAATGAGGGTGGGAGGTGGAGATGGACAGGATAAAACAGTATCAAGAGATATAGGTATAGCTCAAATGGTGTCTCTGTAACACAAGAATGATGCAAACATCCTTAAAGCTTTTAGTAGGAAGAAAGCGGAGCTGATGAGGTCCACAGGAAAGATACAGCAATTCTCTTCTCCCTTGACAAGGCATCCTCCCCTCCTACTCCTCACCCTGTATTGTGGTGTACCAGCTATCTTCCCTCTTCTTGGACTGCCACAGGTAGATTGAAGGCACTTTGATGACTGACCCTTTCGCAGTCTTTAACCTTCCTCACATGACTTCTTTCTGTCTGGTGGACACTTCCACTGCTTCAGCTATTACTGGCCATGGATTGGTTTGCTGTCCTCTATTTCTTCCCAATTAAATAAATGCACACTAGTTGTAATCATTTCCAAAGCAATATAGCAAGAAGTAATTTTTGCTAGAAATTCTCAAAATGTTCACTTGGCTGTCCAAATCAAGCCTGAAACTTGTTTTTTCTTTCAAGAGTGATGAACAAACCAACCACCCAAATAGATGGAGGTTTCAGTGCAAATGTGTTATCCCAGGAGTTCTCTTAAGAGTTCATAGTTGTGAGTGTTTTGTTGTCTGTTCTGCTTCAAGATCACAAAGAGCTTTGCAGACTGTTATCTAAAGCTACAAATATCAGATATAAAATATGTGCACATATAGGTATACAGCCTACACTGGCATGTCAGTCTTTTCACTTTCAAGAATTGTTTGTGAATACAAACATTGTAATTTTATACACAATGCAGCATACTTCTGAAATGTTAAGGTTCTGAATTTGGCAGTCATCTCTTCTTCCCTAGGACTACACTGGTCAGTGAAATACATTAGCTTAAATATTTTGTTGTAGCTCATTAATCATAATAAAATATAAATAAATCCACCAATTTACTATTTATATTCACTAAAGATTAGTGTTCTAATCTATGAGATCATACCTCTGTTGGTATTATTAACTGAAGTATGACTTGAACCTGTGGGCAATGAGAATCTAGAGATAGAACTGCAGGCATTGCTGACACCATTCCTTCCTTAGGAGCTCATCCTATTTCAATGTAAAAATCAGTGAAAAGGCTCAGGTGGTAGCTCACTAATAGAAAAGTGGTTTTACCCTTTTGTACTTCTCATTTAAAGGTTCTCTGCCTCCAGTGTGCTTGCTTACTGATCTGCCCTGGATGCCTGGTACTTCATGGCTTATCAGTCATTTGTCCTCTTGTGTTTCACAAAACTGTTTTCCAAAGACCCAGATACATTTTGCATTTTGTCATATGAACTGTTGTTACAAAGCTTGTTTGGGTTATAGCCTCCATAACAAGGTTTGAAGCAGTTAGGCAACAGTTTCAGAGTCTTGGGAATGTTTCTTGTCCTCCTTTTGTCTTCCATCTTTTGACTGCTTTTTGAACTAAAGATACAGCCTTCGATATTAAAAAAAAAAAAAAAAATATGAAAAAGAAAGAAAAAAGTGGAAATTTCATAGAATTGCAGATTTTCAGGAAACAAATTAAGAAATGCATATCTTGATAATAACTACATTCTAAGAGACAGAAAGACAGAGAAAGAACATATTTCAAAAGTTAAATTTTAAATTATTCCAGACCTGCAACATGTATAGATAAATCTAAGGTATAGGCAAATTTTCCATTAAGTCCTTTCAATATTGCCTTCTCCTGGAAATCTAATTTTCTGAGATTCTCAGATGCTATGTAGTATCTGTATCAGACTGTAAGAGACATTTCTGGATATGTGTGGGCAAAAGAGATGAGGAATTGGTCTTGGTGCTTTGACTGTCACTATTAATTTTCCTGACACTGTTTGCTTACTGTTAATTATGCATGTACTGCCTAGGATGTTAGGGATGTCAGACCAGGTTTGCTGGAATGGTAAGTAAAGTTGCAACAAACTCAAGGGAATGAAAACACTGAATAAGTAAAAGGTTGTTATTTATAATAGATGGGGTTTCTAAAGTGATATTGATTCAGAAAAGGCTCACTTGACAAGAAATATCACTGTGTTGTTAAGGAATATTAATCATCAGATTGTGGTGGCTTTTAAAAAATATTGTTCATTTGATTGTATTATTACTAAAGTCCAATCTAGGATACAATACATGACACCCAAATGAAATATTTGCAGAAACTTTCCAGAACACTTATGGTTCCTTTGTAATGTTAATTCCCTCCAAAGACAACAGGTAAATCTTGATTTCTTTACACAGTTTCATCCAGTTATTTTTAATTCTGAAGACAGAATATCAAGCCCAAGTGAACTGAAATTGAACCCTTTCCCTGTAACTCTGCATTCTTATGGGAAAGTGCTAAACGTATTCAAATAAAACTGAAGGCTGGGTTTTAAGTTCATTTAAGCTGTTGCTGATGCTCTACTGAGTGAATTTATAGCAGTATTGGCATGGAAAGAAGACCCCAGACATTGTACTTTCCTTTTGTCATGAATACACTAAGAGAGTTTTTTCTTTCATTTGGTTCCTCCATTCTTGTATAGCCCTTATAATTCAGCAGGATGTCAATATAGCCCCATGTCTGGTCTTGATTCATCTTAAATTGTTTATTGTACTAGCCATGAAACAGCCAAGCAGCTAAAATCTGCCATCAAAATCAAATGGTAGTTGTTGCTAAACTACAGGCCTTGTTCACTACTGTTAATCTCTGCACTTGTTCAAACATTTTTTACTAAACTGTTCGATCTAATGCTTAATGGTTTGAGCTAATACTTACCAGTCCTGTATCTGATGGTACTTCCCTGTTTCATTTATATCAAAGGTCCAGCAAACAATGATAAGAAAACCATTTTTAAAGTATAGAATAGCAGACCAAATGAAAAAGAAGCATCCTGACAAACATCAACATAAAAAGAGCTGCAGGAAAATGCAAAAATTTGCAAAAATTTGCATATGACCTGAAGAAGAACGTCCACCATAAACAGAGTTAACAGACCAGTATAGCTGCCATTCCCCTGCACTTGCCTAAGGGAGACAGGCAGGGACCGGGAAACCATGCATGACCAGGACAGTGAGAAAGAAGTTCAGGTAAGAGTGGCAGCTGTGAGGTAGAATATTAATGATTTAATTGCATGATTGCTTTCCCTGCCCCTTTTATTTTGGTTGAGAATTTTTGATTATTGGTGTGCTGTGTGGGTGCAATTTTACCTGGAATAGCAGTGGCTTCTGCCATGTATCAGTACGAGCCATAATGATCCCACCAGTATCACTAGTAATTTCATGGTTCTCTGTATGAGGTACGTTTCCTTTTTGCTCATAACAAACTTCTGAACTTAACACCAGGGAGTATGCAGGTTACATCTAGTGTTTTTAAGATTCAGAATACCTCAAAGGACTAGAATAAGGAGAAGGTGAGATGCTACTTCCAAGTTCCATAGCAGAAATGACCTTAGCCCCCTTAAGTATCTGAACTTTCAGACGACAGACATGAATATCTCACTCCATACTTTTACCTATGTAGGCTAATATGAAACAGTCTTATTCTGGTCTTTACTCTTCTTACCGTACTGAGAGAAAGATCCAAAGTTCAACACTCCCCACGACCCAAGGTATTTGCAAAAGTGATATTTTCCACATAAAGAAACACAGAGTATCTGGGAATGTTCTCCTGCTTAGCATTTCTGTCAAAAATGGTATTAGGGCTATAGCCTACTTGAGGCTATGGTTTTAATTTTTGTTTAGACTTTATCCTGAAAGCCATCTGTTCCAAGGTTTGTGCACTGGTTCTAAGTGTATCTAAAAAGTGCTGGAGGATGCTTGCTTCTCTTTTGCCATATTCTTCTGCTTAAAAAAATGTCTGTTCTTTATCATATTAGGGCTCATTTGAACAAATGAAACACTTGTCTCCTGTGCTTTCTCTAATTATTAAAAATGGCTCCATGTATTGCTTTCTACATTGTTCTTCTAAGCTTTTACTAACAACTTTGTCTTTTTTTCAGATTAATTTACTACAAACATACATACACATATTATATATACGTATAAACACACACACATACATATATGCAAAGAATCACATATGCTTCTAGACAGAGGATGTCCAAAAATATTGTGCTGGTTTAACCCCGGCCGGCAACCAAGCACCACGCAGCCACTCGCTCATTCCCCTCACCCAGAAAAAATGGGG
>JAVJGI010000040.1:8944946-8960057 GCA_035590275.1 Ibycter americanus
CACATCACAGCCAAAACACAGCACAGCACCAGCTACTAAGAAGAAAATTAACTCCATCCCAGCTGAAACCACGACAAATATACAAACCCGTAAGCTATGGCTGGTAATGAAAAAAATGAATGGGCAGATTTGCTAATGATGAGCACTGATGCAGCTCAGAATTTAGCCTCACTCAGTAGCGTGACTGACTTTATCAGACTTATTTTACAAAGGAACTTAAATTGAGAGGTGACTGTGTCATCTAAAACCATAGCAATGTTCTAGCCAAATGCTTCTGCATTTACTGTGCTATCATTTAATAGGTTTGATTCACGTTGAGCCTTTCAACAAAATCTTTGTGCTGGCTGGCAGGAGGGGTTTCGTTCTGCCTTTCCTTCTGGACTGGCTTTCTGCTAGACCACAGTCTCTGTTCAGAAGTGCAGTCCTTGCCTTACGGGAATATTGAAAGTGACAGCGATAGCATTCTCATCGCTGTTCATATGCACCAACTGGGTACCTCTCATGGCCTTGCAAGTCCTGGTTCTAAGAAAGAAGATGAAGTGATAAAAGGAACTAACTTGCCTTGATTTCAGCCATAGTAAGATGCACAAGTCTAAAGAGAAATAAATATGAAGCTCATATGAGGTACATAACAGATACATCTGCATCATATAACCACCTGTAAATTAATGCACTAATAGAGGCAGATCAAACAGGACCAAGGAAAAAAATATGCCTAAGGGAAAGCCTGACCCTAAAATCCTTTAGCGTTTTAATTTTGTCATGACTACTGGCTACCAAAATTGAACCTTTATTTTCATTATAAAGAGATATATATGGCTTCCTATGAAAGTACTGGATTTGGGAAACCAGATTTCTGTGGTGTCATACTACATTTAAATTAATCAAAATCTTGTTTCAATACTATGATGCAGTGAAGAAGCTCCAGAAAGATCAATATCACTGTATAAACCTTCAAAAAAATCTCCCTAGAGCTGTAACTACAAATACCTGTGTTTCTATGTCCAAGGATTCAGTTGTACCTTTTAGTATGCAACCCAGTCATATCTCAGAAACTCGATGCATTATTTAGACTCTTGAGAAGATTTCCAAATGGAAAAACTCCACTATAATTAGTTTCTTTTCTTTCTGGAAGTTTCATCTCTTGTAGATTAGAAGTCCTTTAATTTGGTAGGCATTTGTAACAAGTAGAACAATTCTTTTCTGTGGATATTTTTCCTGGATTCAACTGGATCATTTACCACAGTAAAACATTAATACATTTTTTCTTACTTTACAAATCAAAACTCAGAAAGATTGTGGGTTTTTTTTGTTTTGGTGTTTTGTTTTTTTTTAATATACATGCCTTCATTTTAAGTTTCATCCTTTTTTAAAAAAACACAATTCTTTAGAGGTTTATTAAGTATTAATCTATGTAATATTAGTAATTTATTTTTATCAGTCTAGTCCTGTGAAGCTGAAGAATTTAGTGGGACTGAGAAGGAAATACAGTCTGTTATTCTATCATGAATGAAAAATGATGATTTTACTTTAAGGCACTGAAAAGTTCATTAGTTACGAATAGGTCTTCTTCTCTTGGTGAGTATGCATCTTTTACTTTCAAAATCAGCAGTAAGGTATCACATACGAACATTTCTTATAATTTACAAAGATCATTTTTTTTACCTGAACACATTAATGTAATTTCTGTCTACATGTTTCTGTCAGCAAACCTTATGGCATCGTGCAATTAATATAAAAGCCTACCTGTGTCATGCCTGTGTATCCCATTGCTTTTCCCAAAGCAGGAAAATATGATCTGCTGAGCAGAAAACACATGCTCATTTTGTAACACCATTACAACTTTTTCACTTAGTACCTAAAATCTCAATGTTTAGACTAAAATAATGATCAGGGACAATACATGATTATATTATTTTCTCTTAATTTTACTGAGTAAACAGCATTCATGCTCATCCTCATTAGCAGACAGACAAAAAATAATTATATAAAAAACTCTTTTAGCACAGTGTCAGATATGAATTATGGAAAATGTCAGCAATTACTGACAAAACTACATATTCCTTCTATGTAAAATAATGAACACAGGAATTCTTATAAATTATTTACATTTTAAAGAAATTCAGTATTCTTTTAGTATGTCTGTATAAATACATTCAAATATTAATGACAGAAGTTAAAAAGATTATATATTTCATGAGAGCTCTGCACTTCCACAACTGTTTCTAGGCAAAGGATTTTAAAATATTTCGGGCAAAATACACAAAAACATGTAATTGACACAGGAGTCAAAGTCTCATTTTCAAATGCCTAAGTAGGTGAGAGCACCTAAACATGCAGATGGGGCCTAGATAGAATTGCGGATATTGGCTTGTGACATGTTTACTAATTAATCACTTGGACTGTTCTCCATTAGTTATGCAAAGCATAAGAAAGTCGCTTGAGCTGCGTGACATGTACCTGAATGAAGAGATATCATCCTACTTTACAAATAGGAAAAATAAATAATATACAATACATTTTCTATGAGCTTTCTGGTTTAGGGCAGCATTAGCTAAGTTCTGAACCCCTACGGGCAAAGCACAGATGCACACGTGACAATGTATTCTTCAGAAATTGGTGAAAAGACACAAAAGGTCTCATTTCCTTTCTTAAAGATGAACAATACAATCTTAATATTCTCTGAATGGATTTTCTTTTGAAATTACTTCTATATGCAGGTTATATCTAAATTCTGTTTAGCCTGGCCTGACATTATCCAGAAAAACTAGATGAGAAATCTGTCCAACAGGTTTGCTTGATTAACTCAATGGACTTCTGCAAGGATAAAAACATGCAGTAGACAAAATTCAGGCTGACTGATCCAGTCAGACTAAAAGATTGTAAGTATTAATTTTTAAGAGACTTTTTTTTTTTTTTTTTTAAACATACAAACAAGCAAACAAAACCCCAAACCAGTCCCTCCTATACAAAAATCAAACCTATGCTTTGCCCCATTATGCAACATTTCAACTGACAGACTCTTGAAGCTGAGAGGGCAAACATGTGACAGACCTTTTTACATTGCTTAATGCACTGCCGGAGGCTCTCAGGCATTAAAATGATTATCACATGATAAGGCTACATGTAGAAGTAATTGGTCTGACCCAAAAATGCAGAGCACTACTTAAGTTTTGTTTACCTATTGGTAACAGCAAAACACTCACACCTAAAATAAACTAAGTCCACAATCAAGGGGCAGAGATAGAATAACACTTTCTTCCATGCTCTGCAAAACATGTTCAAGAAGCAATTAGGCTAAGTACCTTAATTTATGAAATTATTGTTTACATACTAGCTTAGAAGGGCCAGACACTAGGGAGTGATTGACAGAAGCTTCAGTGTGTATGGAGACACTTGCAAAGATCCTGGGAACAAAACACATTTGCTTGTGGAGCATTAAATGTGAGCAGTAGAAGCAAAACTTTACAGAAGACAGACAATTTAAATCAATTTTTCTGCTCTTTCTTCACAGCTTTGTTTTCTTCTTCTTCCTACCCCTAGCATCCCTGATCAGTCCATGTGATACTTTGGTTAGTACTAACGACAGCAGGAAAAAACAAGCAAGCAAAAGACTTCTAGCATTTTAGAAAGAAAACAACAAAAATAAGAATGCATATAAACAGAGAAGGAAGAAACGAAGATACACTTGGTATGATATGATACCATAAAATCAATTATTCAGAAGAATCAAGAGATTGGGCTAAAAGCATAGATAGAAAACAAGAAGAAGAAGAAGAAAAGGAGACAGATTTTTAAAAAAATCATCACTGTGCCTGCATAATAATTTTACCTGGCTTATGTAAATGCTTCTATGGACCTTCTCATTTTCTGTATGAGGCCACAGTATGACCATAGTACATCAAGGAAGAAGGCAGCGTTTCTCTGTCACTGCCCAAAACAGTTCTTCAATAATTAAATAGCTATGACCTGAAGCTCATCAGGCATTTAGAGCATTAGAAGTAGCTCTGGTAATGATAAGTTAAATGTCTGAGTGGGTGGAGACTTCACAGAAACAAGTTAAGTGCAGGTCTGCTTCAGAACTGATTCTTTAGATATTGCCACTAGAAGTGTAGGGTTTGCTACTAGAGGTTTTGTGCAAAGTTTAACATGGAGGTTATACTGCTGATAGCATTTGGTTACCACTGGGCCTAGCGACATTTTTTAACCACCAGGCCATACTACAGCAGTTGCTGTACAAAATTTCCGAAAACAACTCCCCTGTCCCATTCTTAAACCTAGGATGTCACTAATCAAAAATCAGAAAGTATAGTTTTGAAATTGAAATGCAGAGTTAAGACTGCAGATTTCCTTTTCATGCATTGCTGTAAAACACTGGGGAGTTCCGTATCACCTAGCTTTAAGCACTTTGAGATTGGAGGCCAGTGTGCACATATTCTGCTGGAAGGCAGAGAGCCTCCACCATGGAGTAATTTCAGATAGGAGCCAAAATTATGTGTCCCAAATCATTCACTAGATGATGCTCTTTCTCTTGTTTATACATAGGTCCCAGACAGACTAGCCACTAGGCATATTAATTGGCTGGGTTGTTATGCTTTCCTGACACCTTAATTTATGCAGCAGGATGAACTACTGTTACAAAGGAAGCAGAAAAAGTATTAATACAAAGAAAAAGGGAACAGTTTCACTGCACCAGTGAATGAACACAAGTGAATGAACAAAAAATCAGTAGATCTTAATATTGGCTAGCGTTTCTAAAGGTAGTATAAAGGATTTTTATAGTGTTGTTCATGTATTATCTTTAATCAATTGATATTGATGGGTCATAGACAGAAGAGTTCAGATATTCTTAAAGTAGACATCTTGAAGACAGCTGACCCTCAGGCCAACCCTTATGACCCAGTTGTACACAGCTTAAGTTTCCTTAACTTGATCTTTCATATACCTGATTCCACATACTGAATTCTTCTTGACTCAAAAGTGTCTATGCTCTGTGCTGTGTACTAGTGTTGATTTTCTTGTTTTCACCCACACATCTCCAGGTGGCTGAGTAATTACAGCTCAGGTTCTAGTTGCTACTCTGCAGGAACCACGGTCAGGCAAAAAGGAGCAAGATAAGACTGTAAATAGCAGCCAAGTAGAATTGCAATCTGTAGATTTTTAGAACTGTATATATGAGTGCCTTGGGACATGTGATATCTCAAATAAGAAAGCAGCAAAAACATACAGCTGACTTTTTATTATAACTAGACAGAGAGGAAGATACAGAGCTTTGCTGCACCACTTGGAGGCATATAAATGAAGAAATCTTTCCTCTGTGATCTAAAAGGCTCTAGAAATATTTTATTCAGTATAGCTAGCTCAGTGGGAAACCTCCAGCAGCAGCTGCATTATGGTTGGGCAGATAGGTTAAAGCAAATAATATTCATTTAAGCAACCTTATTGCTACTATTAACATTTTCCTACCATCACAATTCACATTTGTTCTTTTTTTCCTGATCATTCTCTGTGCTGACCCGTATAGTCAGAAGGACAGGCTGGCAAGGGCCTAAGAGAGGAACTAGCTATCTTCAAAGTAAGCAAAGTTAAAAAAAAAAACAGCTTGATGAAATATCCTTTTTTAAAAAATGTGAAATACTATTCTTTACAAATTTTTTCATTTTGCTATATTATTTTATCCAGCCCCTAGATCTTGAAATTCTGCCCTTCATGCTGCATTCTTAGTCTGCACAGAAAATGTCATGTAGCTCTATTCTAAAAGGAGCTTTCTTTTGCCAAGAAAGGTGAATTATTATATATTTAGAAGATATTCAAAGATGGTAAAGATTCAGACTACAGAGAAAAATCTCCGGTTTAATGTGGATGTGGCTTTTTGCTCTGCTGGGATTTCACTTCTCTGATCTTTCAGTATGTTCCTGTCAAATGGCGTTTTGCACAGTCTGTAAGGAGCAGAGGTAGCCCATCAGCAGGTGTGTTCCAGGTCTTTTCTGTGGGGCTCACAGAGGGTGCCAGTGGGTTACACCCTGCAGCTGACAGTCTCCAAGCTGGAGTGTCTCACATGATTAAGGCTCTAACACTACACTTCAGAGGGTGGAATGGAAAGTGGTGATAAGGTATGAGTTTAATTCATGGAAAGTATGATTTTTTCACATTATTTTTGCAACTGATGCTAAAATATGCAGCAATGTTTTCTTGGGTGGCTGCATCTCATTCTTGTCAGCTGCATCAAATACAGTCTTTCAGAGGGGAAAAACAGAATACCTTCTGCAGTCAATAAGTATATAGAACATCCACTTATTCAGATTTCTGTGTTGAGTCTAAATCTTAATTTCACAACAACATAAAGCTTGTTAGTTTACACTTCCTAATGGAAGTTGGGACCCCCAGGCAGATTGTCTCCAGTGGCTCTGCTGTAGAAAAGCAGCTATGAGAAGGTGATACATTTTGTATCTGTCATCTCTCATTAGATAAATAAGTACATAGTTCAGAGGCCTATTTAAAAAAAAAAAAAAAAGCTGATTGGTTGGAAAGTGCTTTCTCATGCTAGATTCTTGTTGCTTATGTAGATCTAAATTAATCTCCTGGGACCATGACTTTATCTGACAGATCAGTTCTTCGTCGGCAAGTTCCTGTTTTAGCTTTGTTTTGCTACATGATCTTGCTTGCGCAACATTTCTTCAAAAAAGCCACTAGGGGAAACATCAGATAATTCGTGTTTTAAAATGAAATTATGCAATCAAGAGCTGTCTTTCTGTTACAAATAATCTGACAAGCAATGGTCTGGATTATCAGGTTTGTGCCTCTGTTCTATGTCAGCATTATCCTACTGAATTCAAGATAGATAAACTAATGGTAAGATTCTTAAATATGGTGCGAGAAGGCAAAGAACCCAATTGTAAATTTTTGTAAGTTTTGAAAAGAAATGTGTTCACTAAATACGTGTCATGAAAAACAGCACATGCAGTTTTGGTAGCTGATTTGTGGAGTGAGAGGAAAAATAGTAAGTATGCCTGTTGTAACTGTAGATGGATCACAGAGTAGTCAGTGGTTGGTGCTGCCAGGAACATATTAAAGCTGCCTGCTGTCTGAACTAGCCATTGCTTAAGGGATGATTATTGAAACCTGAAATCAGTAACATGACAATCACTGAAAATCATAATTTTCCTCTTCCATTTAATGCTTTCAAACCTCAGCTCAGGGTACCTAAGGACTGCCCCTCTGGAGCTGAAGGAAATAGTATACGTATATCAAACCTATTGCTGTTTCAAAGTGTAATAACCTGAAAGAACAATCAGAAATTCTGCACAGTTGTTAAAACCAACAGAGTTTCTGGTTGTTCTTTTAGGTTATTACACTGCTATTAAATATATCTGAGCTGTGAAATCACTTACAAAGGTAATTGCTATTAATAAATGTACTTATACTACTAGTATTATACATGCAATGTAAAAAATTTTGTTTTGGTGGTTTTTTTCTTGGTTTTTTGTTTTTTTTTTTCACTCTTGTAACTCATATGATTATTGCAAGGTAGAAAGAGGATGCAGGTTTATCAGAAAAGGGAAATCTGTATCCTGCTACTGCTAAGGCCAGGAGTCTGAGGATGTTGTGAGAGAAAAGTTGAAGAGGAAAGTAGGAAGAGTGAGGACTTTTTTACAGGAGACTAGAGATGTATATAATGATATTTTCTCTATTAATTTACCAGGAAGGTCAACCAGTTATTTTGACATACAATGAGGTTAGCACAGAATACTGAATACTGAAAGACTGTCATGCATCATTCAATTAAATTCTAAATAATTGCAGAAAATCTTAATACGATATCTTACTAATGGAAAATATCTTGGTGCATAGGAATAATATGCTTTTTAGTAATCTTTTATTGCTAAAATATTAAGCAATACATGAAATATGTTAACATGAAGAACTTTGTAGTGTTCCACTATATATATAGGTACAACTCTAGAATTTTTTCCTGACTTGAATTTTTGTACTCATTCATTTATTCTTCATGCTAATCTAGAACAAATAATCAGTATCTAAAAGAAAACCTTCTTTGAATAATATGATGGTTTGTATGCCTTGTAAGGCTGATGTTTTTCCTCCTGGAATTTCAAAGAGGGATGCTCAGGTGTAATTAATGAAAGCAGAAAGGTTGCTTCTTTTCTGTGTTGATTTTGTTTCTTTGTAAGGATGAATATCAGTGAAGAAAGTTCACAAAGAAGATGACATCAGCTAGAAATTGGCAAATTTGGTCTAGTTAGTCATAATGTTATGGTTGGGGAAAAAAAGAAGAAAAAACATCTATTATCATTACTATCACAAACTACCTAATTCCCTTGTCTTGCAGTGCTTAGAGGCAGAGGCATAACACTAATAGGAGTGGAAAGGATAGATGCATTAAAGAATGAAAAATTTTGCACCAAACGTTTCAAACTAAGTGGTAAAACTGTCATGTGTTGTTGAAACACTGTTTTTGGAAGGCTTTTGTAAATACTGATGGTACGCTTAAAGCTATACAACATGTGAAACAGTAGATGAAGGCTCGCTCTTATGATGTAATTTGAACAACAACAAAAAAGAAGTCTTAATCAAACTGCTACTTCTGCTCAGAAGATTCGGCAACAACAGAGTAAACGTGACTTCACTGGTGTTCTGTATTTACGTGGTAGAGAAGAAAATCTCTAGAGCATGGATTACCTATCTTAATTTAACACATGAGCAGGCAACACAGTGAATAAGGCACCAGTATTGACATCACAAATGTAACCCTGACTGTTCTTTTCTCAATAGCTCTTGGTTCATTTGTCTGAAGGTAGTGTCTTCCAAATACCTCTGTGTTCCCTCATAAGCTGGCAACTTGGGCAAAACTCATTTTTTTAACCAAGTAAGAGTAACGAAGACTTCAGAGATGTTCTGAGTGATCCTGTTGCTTTCTATCTTTCTTGGTTTATTAATATTTTTCTTTATAATCTTTCTAAAACTCCTCATAGGGAAACTTCCAACTGCATGACACTGTATTTTTGGCTAGTGTGGTGAAGCTATTTCTAACTGTAGGAAGAGCTAAAATGCAATTAGGCTCCTTCTGTGTTATTTTCATGTATAAGTCTATACATTTTCTTATAATTTGAATTTTAAGGAGGGTCTTGGGTGCAGCAATGTAATAAAAATAATAAGATGGAATAGGAGAATGCCCTTGTGGTAGCTAGTGTATAGCATAGAATAGGTAAGAAGGCAAGAGTGAGAAAACTCGCTCAAAATTTTTAAACTGAGAAGAACAGGGAACATTCTAAAATTCCATATTTACTACACTATATTATATTTGCCCTTCTATTGCTGCATAATAGCAAAACACCCATTTCAGGTTGTTTTACTCATCACACTACATCCTGAAAGACTAGTTGTACTCTTTCACTAGAAACTCCCTAAAAGTCTCTGGTTTGGTTTGGTCTGCTCTGGCAGGTGGGATGAAGCCAAACCTCTGACAGAACTCCAAAAGAAAAATTGAAAAATGAAATGGAATTTAAATTCTTTTCCAGAGATGTTAAAGTGACTGTTAACAGGTGCTGGAGGAATATCTTCTCTACTTACGCAAGTCATGACCCCCTCTTGCAAACACAGAGCTGTAGCTACTTCATTCAAAATAAATTATTGTCATGTTTCTGATAGAAACATGGTGATTCTTTTTTACAATGAAATAACAGAAGACTTTACTACAGATAAAAGTATTTTATTTTGACTAATGGCTCCAGTTTATAAAATTGGTGTTTGGATCAGAAGTAGGTAATTATTAGGTGGCATTTACTGATTTAAGTTCATCGAGGCTTCATATAACAGCTTAAAACATAACGCAATATAAATTATGAATGCTTTCCATCTTTCATACGAGAGTAAAATCATAGTCATAGCATTTATACATACATACTGGTCATGCTTCCTGCTTAGTAGCAAAAAGAACAACCATACCTTGTTATGTTTAGACTTGTTTACAGAACTTACAAAATCACACAGGAATGTTATTTTCCACATTCTTTTAAGTCTGGACTCCCTAAATGATATGATAAATATAAAAGATATTGACTGAACAGTTTCTATATTACAGGGTCCAATATGAAGTCCTATAGCCTTTACATGATCAGAGGTAGAAACAAGCTCTGTCTGAGTAAGCACAGAGAGGAGAGGAAGAGATACAGTTTAGTTCTCACTCATGTCTGTTGTCCTTAATAGTGTTAGGCACCAAGGTCCCAAGGTGGCAAGTCCCAAGGGATCTTTGATGAGGGAAGGTGGAAATACAGTGGAGTGCCTTCCGCCTTCCCCATTTTTTCTTTCATTCACTGTTGTTTTTTTATGTTCCTCACCCTCCTTAAAAGAAAAGGGGGTGATCTTATCTGCTTCTGACATATTTTCAGGATGAGGACTTGCTCTGATTTCACCAAGCATGTCTCTTACTTATGCTAAAGTTTATTCTGGTTCCATCAGATTTTTTTTTCCGCCTGCTCTGCAGGCTTACTTTGGTGTAAAGAGACATTTCTCAGACCTGTTCTATATATTCAGGTCTTATCTTGCAGATTTTGCTCTTTGCTTATATTTTCCCTTACATCTCCCACTTGTTTGTGTAACTATACCAGAAGTTTTCATTTGCTCCCTTGCATTAATGGCTGTTATTTCTGTATTTAAGCTTAATATTGTTGCAAAATGCTATTAGTTGTTCTAGAGTGTTACAAAAAGCTTATATACTATTTCCAGTTACGCTATTTTAGTGTGCTTGTCTGGGTTTCAGGCAAACAAATATTGACTACCACTTGTTTTGGGTGCAACAGGCCTCTGCTTTGGCAGAATGTGTCAAGGGGGACTTGGTTCAAGACAGGAGAGAGGGGTATGGGGTCATGCTTGGAAAGGAAGGATCTATGTAACACTAGATCCCTGTACAAGATACTCAGTAGGTGTTGCAACAGCAACACCGTTTCTCCTCCTAGTCACTTTCCACACTTTCTAGGCAGAGAAACTAAAGATGTGTCCACATCGCTACCAGGAATATTGCAGATCAGAGTGCCACCTGCCAATAATACAGGTCATGACTATTTAACTCATTACAGTGATATGTCATCTGAACAAGAACGACCGTGGTGGGCAATGGTATATATAGGATCCCTGAAAATCCTCTGTGTGTAATGTAAAGAACATTGGGTCACCTTCAAAAATAGTACTGTGCAATTCAGCACAACAAACGTTTTGGTGCACTTTTGGTACTCAGAAACTGCAACCAAGACATGTGGAATTTAATGACCTTTCATACTATTACTAGCATTAACCAATTATTCCAATAACACCATATTCTCCAATTTTTTTGCTGTTTTGTGTATTTTTTTCCACCTGACTGCACACTCACTCCTTCAGCTCAAGCCACAAAATATCTTCTCTCCCAAAGTACCACTCCTAGCCCTCTTCCCAGACCATGGTTCACCTACCCTGTGTACAACAGAAACACTGTACAACTGGCACATTGAGGGGAAGGGGAAAGGCTTATGCAGGAGCAGGCACATGGAAGAGATGTGCACTGTTCATCTCTTGGCATAGGGCTGTGCCAGGATCCGGGGACAGTAGCAAGGTTTTACATCCCAGGGGAAGATCTCTCTGCTTCTCCCTGTCTGATTGTATGACAGAAATTGCTACCAGGGGTGTACACATTCACCAGATATAACAAAATTTTTAACAACTTTCCTAATGTTTGAAAAAAGAACCACGCAGGCCTTGTAAGCTGAGACTTTACCATTAGCAATTAAGGGAAGCTGTCTTTCTGGGCAACTTGTCCTCTAGCTGCCTACCTGCAGTGTCTACCTGTCCACTTTCCTCTATGCCGTCTGCTGCTGTCCCCTACTGGAAATGGAATCCCACTGTAATCCCATTAGAGACTTTCTGTGTTATGTCTTGTATTTCGTTGTCACTTATCAAGCATGTTACGTTCCTAAGCTTTTTCTTCACTTTTGATTGTTTTACTATAGCCCTTTCCTTGCTAACATGGCTCTTCTTTTTGCTTTGCAGCTCACTTAGAAGGATATGAAGAATATGTCCAAATGCTGTATTATGAAACTGTCTGAACAAAATCTGTGCGAGTTTCAAAAGCCGTATAGATTGGCATTAAATCTAAGGCAATCTTGCTGAGAGGCAAGGTATGTTAACGTGAACGCCTTATCATATTCAGAATCTGAATGGGTTTGTGTCCCATCATTCTGAATGTGAGCAGAAAGAGTTCAAGTTGCCTAAAGTATATTGCATTGATATATTTTCACTGTAGCACCCTGAAAGATGTAGTTGTTGTTGATAGCATTACATTTATCAACACTTCCATTCCCAATCTGCATTGGCAGTTTCTCTTGATTTTTTTTTAATCATTGTTTTGTCTAACCAGAAGCCTCTAGCAACTTTTGTCCTTTGAGATAGTTATTCTCACCCTGCCATACTATCTCTCTGCATAGAGTATATTAAAGTCTTAGTTTTCTGTGTTTTTACACATAATGTTGATCTGCTGATATCCTGTACGTCCCTTAAAGGTTGGTTTTGTCACAGGCTGAAGCAGCAGCTAGAATGTGCTGAACAACTTCAAGGGTGTCTGGCATTTTAGCCTTTTTTTGACAGCCAAGTACAAAAGTTATAATCCAAAACCACAGCTGTAAACTGAAATGAAAGAAAACCATACTCTAATCTATTTATACCAAGACCAGATCTGAAAGATCTTTTTTCTCATATTTATTTGATTTGTGTAGATCCATTCCCAGTCCACCTGTGCAGGGATTCTGTACCATACGGTTGCTAGGTTATTTCTCTGTGAAAGCAGCCTAGTTTTTGAAGAAAACTATTTTGGTCAAGCGAGAACATATGATAGTCCTTTTCTATCTCATGTACAGCTATGCAGATGTAGTCTCTGAAATTTATACACTCCTATTCATTCAGAGCAGGGTTCTGGGAAGCATTAAACTAAACTAACAACTTCCTGACTTAATTGGGAAATTCTGGAATAATATTCTTGCCAATGCAGGTTTGGCCAAACAGTTGTCTTCTCCTGTAGTGTCACAAAAAAATTTAGCTTGGAAGTGTCATCTCTGTTCCAAATCCCATTCAAAGCAAGGCCAGCTTGAACGTTTAGCAACCATTTAACAACCACTTAAATTCCTAGTGATCAAACGATACATCCCTTAATGCATCTTCTTATGAAGTGGTTCTATTTATTGAATCAATACCAGAAGGTATCATTTCGTAAATTATGTCATACAAACATCTAAACAAGACAAATGACTGTAGCTTATTTTGACCCTTGAGACCAGACAATAATCAACAGCTACATTGGGTTAACAGCATCTTTGAGGCAATCTGTAACATTTTTTAAGATTTTTTTTTTTTCTACAGCACCATTGCACTTTCCTATGCATCACCCAGTAGACAAGAAAAAAAACACTCTGGCAGATACAAATGTCTGTGAGCCAGATTCTTGTCTTCCATTTGCTTACTAGTATACCTTTCTATTGACATGATGCTCACACAACAGAAAGCATTTGAGAAGTAGTTGTGTCTTCTAACATTTCTTTATGCTGATCACAATTATATTTTTCTCCTAGCTAGTTTATGTTGTTGTTACCTTTTGTTTTTCTGTAAAGTCTTTGCGAAAGGACAGTCTTCCTTTTCTGGGGACACCTCTTGTCACATTTCTGGTGCTACTACTATACAAATATTAAATGAAGACAACAGTGAAATAGTAGGCCCTACATGGCTGTCATGGCTGCTGGAGCACAGCAGCGTGTTGTGGTGTCGCAGAGGAAGAAACAACCAAGAATCCATTCATAATAATGCTGGCTTCAGAGAGGATTCAGCTAGGGAATCAATGGGTTACTGATGACGTGCATGTGAATTCCCTGATCATATGTATTCATTGTAATTCTGCATGGAAAAAGGAAGTAGTATAATTAATAAAATGTGCAGCACCTTTTATTTGAGGAAAGCCTAGACTGGCTAGGACTCCAGCATGAAAGATGGATGTGGAGTATTTGTCAGATATTCATAAAAAAATGCAACATTATAGAGAAGATCAGTAAGGAATGCTTTATTAGCACATCAGAAATAAACCACAAAAGATTAGTAAATTTTATTTCCATGTTAGGAGGCTTAGTCTAAATAGGTTTGAAAAGGTACTAAACAAATACATGGAGGAGAGATCAAGCAGTGACTATTACAAATAAAAATATAAGTGAAATTCAAACCTCTAGAAAACCCTAAATTAGAAGTCAAGTGGGTAAAGCAGGAGAAAGCTCTTTCCCTAACCAACAATAATTGTCCACTTTTACAGAAATTGGGCTAGATGCAACTTATGATCTAATCACACAGAGCTTTTCATATGCCACATACTGTCTATACAGGTGAAATCAAGTACCTTCTCTTGCATTATACATACTCAGTAAGCATAAAATTACAAAAAAGTTGGGAAAAAAATACTTGTTTTCTCCTCTTTTTATTTCAGCACTTTCATTCTACATTTACAATGTCACTGACAGCAAAATGTTGCAGCTAAACAAGCAAAGAAGGTATTTCAGATACAACTAACAAGCTGTTTTCACAAATCAGAAAGCTTTGGTAAACACACCCAAATTATCTATTGGAATGAAACTGAAGTATTTTAACATTTTGTAAGAATACATTTTGTTAGGTGAGTGCATAACAGAGAATAATATTTCCTCAAGAGTTTACAATTATAACTTGAAATAAAATAAACTTTTGTTAAATTTGGCTTTGTAAGCTTTCTTGAGAAAATACAGATTAGAACAGACATAATATGTTAAAAGTCAAATAACTCTTAAACCTTATGTCAGATGTTTCTAGGAAAATAAGTGCAACATTTGTAATACTTTCTAAGCAAATAATTAAATTCTAGCATTCTAAAATATTCTGCATTAGTATTGATAATAATTATTATTATACCAACTAGAACAATAGGTCTAAAACACTAAGCCATCTTTATTAGGGGATCATGTGGAAGGGAAAATAGGTGTTGTAGGAAAATCCACCCAACCTTTGTTTCTGCCCTCATTTTATCTTTCTCACCCTCTCCCCACGTAACGCCTGCAC
>JAVJGI010000040.1:8960114-8977275 GCA_035590275.1 Ibycter americanus
CATGAGTGTGGCTAGTCCATTTCAGGATACATTTATATTTCTAAGCTTCACAACATCCTTTGTTACGAGGCAAAAATGATTAAGGGACATTGAGAACTACTGCCTGCATTTTAAATTTAAATGAGTTATATATTCTTCCTCGTGACTACTTATTGGGTGGAATGGGAAGCAGAGCTTTAATGCACATGCAGAAGAGTATTGCCAAAAATGTTAATTGGCCAAATAGCTTAGCCTTTCAAAACCCAGTTTTCTTATTCTGCCTCTGGAAGAGGTACTGTGGTGTGAATTTCTTATTCCCCAATCTAACATTTTGATTGTGCTTTGCCACAATAAAACTTAAGATTGTGTTTTACAACATTCTTTTGCAATGTAGTATTTTTCAGAAAAGGTTAAGTTCCAGTTCTTCAGAAAAGCCGTCTGCAAGCTCTCCAGTAAGGAAATTCTGAGAAACATTTGAAAAGAAAATAAGCTGAGGATGTGAAATTATCTTGTCTTCTGTTGTAAAAAAAAAAAAAAAAAAAAAAATCATTTAAAGAACTCAGGGTAATCACTGACATTCATCCAGAGAACTGCTTGTAAGAAGAAAAATGCAGAACCCAAGAACCGCATAAAAAAAAAACCCAACAAAAAACAACCCAAAAATAGGGATTTAAATAGATCATCGCTTCTGCAAAAAACTTTTGAGTAGTAACAGCATTTGAGGCAATTTAATCACAGGAGTATTGAAAATACTCCTGTTTTGGAACTGGAATTTCCAGTTCTAAATTAGAACCTCTTGTTTTAAAATAGCTTGATGTTGTTTTGTTCTATTTTTTTGTTTTGCTTTGTTTGTAATTTAGGGCCAGAAACTGTCAGAGCAATCCATCCTGCCTAATCTGATATATATTTCTTAGAATGGTTGATACAACATTTTTTATTGCAAATTTTATTTCTCAAAGAGGATGAGGTGCTGGGGATAAAGGACTTGAGTTTGATTCATTTATATCAAATAATATGTGACTTATAAATTCTTCTGGTGAAATGAGTGGGACTTATAGTGTAAGCCAATGTTCTACATGAAGGTATCAGAATCTGTGTTTTGCATAGTAAGATATCTGGATAGCTTGGACACAAAACAACAGCTGAGATCTAGCACACTAAAAATGAGCAACAGTCTAAACAGCCAGCAACAGCTAGCTCTGAGCATTTGCTTGAAAAATTGATTAGAGGTTTCCTTCATTTTTCTGTCTCTGAGAGTGTCTTGCAGATGAAATGTTATTGAGTGTTGTTTTGCCAATAGATGGGGTCAGCACAAAGCACACAGACACCTAGTTAAAGAAGTGAGTTTATCTTTACTTACATTTAAAGCAATAGAATAATATGTGAAATTAATAGTAAGTGAAATAATACAGCAAGAATAAAACAAGACAAGATAATGCACCTAAGCACTACTACATATGACAGACTATAGTGGTTTAGAAAGATACATCACCAGTTGCCCTAGTACTTTACCATCATCTAGATCCGCAGTCGCTGGGGAGCCCTGTTTACAGCGAGGATTTGGAGGACATTCCCTGGTAACTGGGAAATCCTACACAGTGCATCCACTTGTAGGTGAGGTCTCCAAAGTCGCTGTAAGAGGGTCCAGCTTTTGTACTGTCGAATCAACAAGCTCACCTAATTTCAAATGCAGAAACATCTGGTTTCACTCTCCTCTTAGATCCCACCAAAGCCTGGCCAGGACTCAGGGAGGAACCAAGGGACTTTCTCTTATCTACTTGATTTTAACCACTGGTTTGCAAACAAGGTCGTATATCTGGTTTCATAGCCTTGACTACCTGTCTCTAAGCAAGAAGGGATGCACTATATGTTCGCTAATGATTATATTCTATCTAAGCTACATCTTTCACAAATGATCCTGTGTATTTTGCTAATGATTGGGCACTGAATATACATATATATATGTATATAACATTCAGTTAGCAGGTTCATCTAGAGGTCAACTTTGGCTCAGGGCCTGCTGCTCAGTGTATACACTGCAAAATCTCTAGTTAAATTTGCAATTAACTTAGAGAGACTAAGTGTCTATATGTGTTCTATTTTATTATTCAGCTGAAAACCAGTACTTTGCAATATAATAGTAGGTATTGAAATGAGCTTCAAGAGAATCAGTATGATTGCTTTTCCTTCTGAATGCCACAATAAGGAAGTTAGATCTTAGATTGTTAGATCTGATGTTTAGTATTAATTTGGCTTAATGAGTTACTGGAATATTACTTGATCCATTTAACAGGGCAAAAATCTTTGACTCAGGCATCTGGAGGATTTATTATTCCTTTCTTCAGCTCCAGAAAACCTTTGGATAAGGCCTCAAAAGAAAATACATAAAATAAAACAGTATATATATTTAAAAACTAAATTTACTGATAGGGAAAGATTTGAAGGTTATTCTAGAAAGGTAATATTTGTGTATCCCATTAGCTGCTTTGTCATTCCTAGGTAGTGAAAGTCAAAGCGTCATTCCAGTGAAGCAAGATATAAAAACCTCAAAACTTTAAGCTGAATGAGAACAGTAAGAACAAAAGGAAAATAAAATAAAAAGAAAGGCAAATATGAAAAAAGAAACATGGTGTAAGAAGTAGTAAAGGTTTGGGGTGTCGTGTGTCCCCCCCTCTCCCTTTTTTTTTTTTAAATAAAGAACAAGATAATGTTAATCAAAACAGAGAGGGATATTTTAATGAGCCTTTTCCTGATTCTGAGACATCACTTCCCATTCAGTAATGCAACAGTGAACAGTTATACTAGACAGCAAAGAAGCTGGACTTATCAGAGTGAATAACAAAACTAAGATGCTTTGGAAGATTCTTCAGAACCAGAATGATTTGCTGTCCACTGACAAAGCAATTTACAAATAGAACTTCACTCAAAGTCATGTGTCTGTCCTGTTCTTCGGTAACCTGCCCAGTTATCATGCAGGTGTTTTCAGTAGTTTCAAGCAAAGTCATTGCCTGCCTGGGTGCTGCGTTACTCCCCACAAAAGCTGCCTGCACTGCCGGGCACAGAAAAGCAAAAAGGAAGCTAAAGCTCCATATAGTTAGCAGCTTTTGTACCTAGAGCAGGCAAAACAAGAAGCACTCAGAGCCCTCTTACCATGGCTTCCTAAAAAAGCAAGGCTAGTGAGGCTGCACTCCTTGCATGTGATGTGTGTTTATGCATATTTCCCTGCCTCAAAGATTTTCATGCCAGCTTCAGGGAACTGAGTTATACCTTTTACCCAAATTTGACAATTGAATACAAGGGGTTAGAAATTCCTTTATCACCTGGCATCATCTAGATAGAAGAGGGGACCTTATTAGAGCTAAAGTCTCCCCCCCCCCCCGCCCCGAAATAATCCCTCCCCTCTCACTGAAAAGTAATGCTGCAGCATAAGGCCATTTCATAATAGACAGGAAAGACCCTACAGAGGAGAGATGTTGTAAGTGCAGGAGAATCCTTCAAAACATAAATCTAAATGAAGCCAGGCTTCATTAGTCCTGCTACTCATAGAACTGCTTGTTTCTATAACCACTGGCAAACACACCAGTAAAACAGCCCAGCATGCTGACCAAGGGAAACAGTCAAGCCTGGTAAGTCTGGCACACATCACTTCTTCCCTGGAGCAAAATTAAAAAGCCAAGAAGTTGAACTCTGACATGGCACTTTCTTCAAACACAATAATTTTGCAACTCTGTTTGAAGCAAATATATTTATGATGAGGAGACTGTTAATAGGGTCAACCTTATTAATGGGCACCAGGCACTGAATTCTGGATTAATTTTGAAGCCTAATTAAAAAAAAAAAAAACAAAAAAAAACGTGGAGTGAGGAAGGGGTTATTTCTTTGTCTACCAGTTTGTTGCTTAGGAAATTCATTAAAACTTTCTCATTCAGTAACTGAGCACTGATTTAGGCCAGGTCCTGTTTAAGAGCAATTTAGCCAAATAGTATCATTAGCAAAACCACCTGTTATGTATGCTTGGAAAACTGAATCCTAAGCCCAGTAAAGATGCAACTCTTTTGCTAAAACATACTACCCAGATTTTAAAAGCAAATTTATTGATTAACACTGAGGGAATATACAGTTAAAAAAAAGGCGGTAGTATCTAGTTAGGCCTTCAAATTAGGATGGTCTGTCTTTTGCAGCATATATTATTTTAATCAATTATATATTGTACTATTTAAACAATTCTGTCTCTCCCTGTCTTTTGACTGAAAAAAAAGTTGGTTTATTCTACAAAAATGAAGTGCAAGTGTTCCATAGCACTATTGGAATTTTCTGAAGATAGTTGAAAGGATACTTGTAGCATGGAAATTTTTCTTGTGGTTGATCTTGTGAATCGAACTAACAGGAGTTCTCATTTTACACTACTATACTTGTATTTTCATTTCTTCCCCAGTTTTGGAAATCAGGAACTCCCAAACAGTGGTACATCTCCAGCTTCAAATGTGTACCTAGAAAGAATGTTAATGATGTAAAGCTAAATCTAATGTGAAGCAACCAGTGTCAGGCTGGATTTAGATTCAATAATTTCAAGACTGAAAAACCTATGGTTTCTGTAAGACACCCGAACATGTTAACTGACACCTGCACTCAACAAACCTATTAAGCATATCTTGGATAGGTGACACTGTGGATCTGGAAACACATTCTGTACTGCAGTAGTTCCCATCAATTCTCACGCAGATATGGCAGAGTGCTCTGCTTCATGACACCCCAAGAATATAGTTATTTACTTTGCATCTGTGCAGAGGAGATCCATGGTGGGAGCCCAGCATATGGAAGCTCCACAGCTCATGTCAGCTGAAACCCAAATGAAACGATAACTTTGACAATTATTAAACCCCCCTCCAACTTTTAAGTGGACCATTTCTTTTTTTTAACAGCATTTTCATTTAGACATACTGTGATAATAGTATGCTGCAGCTTGTAAATAGTCTGATTCACTAATAATTTATTTACTGTTCAGTTGGTGAAGTGAGTATATTGCCTTGCTCCCAGACATTTTTCATAAAATCGGGATTTTTAAATCTTTAAGCTAAATATAATAGCATTATGCAGAAGTTTGACAAAAGCTAATTCATTAAGTATCTTCTACATCACTAGAATTCAGATAGATCCAATATGTGCTGTTCCACCAGGACACAGACAAACTACATACACCATGTAATTGCTATAATTTGTTACAAGCAAAACAGCTTTTTTGCAGTATTGATTCCTTTTACATTTGTCATTGTATATTAAACTTTAATTTGGGAGACATCCTTGTCAGTCACTCTGTTTCTCAAATTTAGATCAGAGACTGTACTTTCAGTTAGGTTTCCTATATTCACTGTATGTGATGTCTCAGAAGGAAAGAACTTGCTGTTCTAATATTTTTTTGGAAGGCACTTTTGAAGTGGCAACAGCATGACTGCAGCCTCCTGTCAGTGTCAGCATGAGTAGGAAACAGGGTTTGGGGCCATGGGCACCTTAGGCATTTTGAAGAACTTGGTAAACAAAGGTTGGGAATGTTTATGCCTGTTCTGGTATTTCATCAAGTCTTGACTTAGACTTGCTGAACTGGATAAATCCTCAATGTCCCTGCAATCATCTTAAGCTGTCATGGATTGTCATTAGCAAAACATTAATAACTTTATTTGTGGATAACCTCCTTCAGGAAAGCAAGGATAATGTTGGGAAGAGCTAGTGGAGTGTAGACCGCACTTTAAAGAAATGTTTTAAATGACATCATTCTAGTGCCACATTTCATTTATCATTATAGATATTCATGTGTGGGTTTTTTTTAACAGATAGTAGGATGTTTTACAGAACTTACATTTTACCAAATACCACATAACATTGACCTACTTATTAACTATAATTTTTTTGTGTTGTTGTAATGCAATGTATTAAGAAGTGTTCATTCAAATCTGCTCTATGAAAACAAGTAAAACATCAAGAATAACTTTCATTTTCTAGTATTGCAGGGATAGAAATATGTATAAACATGTACCAACCCTTCAAAAAAGGCAAGAACTGTCAGAAATATCAACCTATGTATATGTTTGTGTTGTATTAACTGAAGCTTAACTTGATACACTTTTATACATGCATAGAGAAATCAGCCTTTTAAATTTTTTTCTTTCAGGACCCCAAACAGTAAAACACCAGGAACTCTCCTAATTGTGTATCTGACAATAAAAATAGTGAATTCACTGAAAATTATATGACGTAGGGTTCTGGAAAGGTTCACAAACTGACCTTTTGGTCAATGCCATTCTAACAGCTTTGTTTAAGCTGTGGGGGTCTGCAGTGCTTGAATTTTTCTGATTTTTCTAATATTTTGAAGTCTACTCATTACTTCTACAAAGATAGGGAAGTGAAAGTATCTTTTGCTTCACAGCATTATGAGATGCAGGGATTATATTTCTGATTTTAGATACTTAACTTGTATAGCTAAATCAAAACTCTTTTCACTGTAAATTCTTAATGTAAGTAATGAAGGAAAACAGAAATATGCTCCTGTCTATTTTCTGAAGAGGTCTGTGGTGTCTAAAAACCTAACTTACATATTTGAATTACATAAAGTTAAGTAGTTAAATCTGGACTTTGGTGCTATTCACTTACAGCTCTTAATGTCATCTCCTATGGTCAGGCATAATAAAGTTTACCCTTATTGTGGTGGCTGACCTTCTAAGATACCAATTCTGAAGTACATGGTAGGGTTTTGAACATGAGGTAAAGTACATCTTACTGTGAAAAGCTGTCAAAGACCTCTGCAGCACAGGAATTCAGGAAGAGATCTGATCTGAGGCTCCCAGCAGTAACTATCTGGATGCTTGATGGTGAAAAGGCCGCTGGCGTGCATCCCTCTGAAGAGTCTTGATTGGAAACAGTCAATAGATTGTATAGAATGAAATTGATGGAGGTGAGAGAGAGACAGAGTATCTGTTAGGCATAAAGATTTGCTAGTTAATGTGGTTGTTGGAAGACCTAATTTCTGGTGCAGAATTTCTCAGAAGATGGAGGTTACTCTCATTATTTTGTTTTTCTATCAGAAGAGATTGAGAATCACCTACTTCGGATTAACCAATAGATAAGAGACGCAGCTGAAATGCGGGAGCATTTCAGAATATGATCTTCCCTCAGAGTCTTCCACATCTCACCTAAGAGTCCTTGTTGTAGGGCTATTGTCTCTCTGCCTCTATGGGAAAAACAAAAGAAAGAAAAAAAAGAGCAGTCTTGTGTTGTCTATCAATTTTCATATCAGCAGTGTGGAAAAACTTGTTAGATCGCATGAGAATGATCCACAGTGAAAAACCAGTGTTGCTGCAAGCTGTGTAGACAGCTTATAGCTGCTGTTTAAGCCTGCAGATGAGATACTCTGAGGGTACCGCCACGGCCCAGTGTGGAGTTTGGGGTGTGCTTCCCCAGCAATGATGCTGCTGTCAGTTACTACTGACCTCGTGGCTGTGGCTTTGTGTAGCACTGAGCTTTGCTCTAGAAAAGGCACAGGAATGGCTCATCTGTCCATTAGGACCTCACTGGAGTCCTGTGAAATAAGTCAGAAGATTGTAACATATACTAAAAGACAAGTGCATGATGTTAGAGGACATTCAGTCTCCTGGCAAGAGCTGAATGGTCCCTGAGTCATCTACAGAAATAATTTGGTGTTATAAGGAGCTTTAAATGGCAATTAAAATATTTATGAAAACAAAAATGCTCACACTCATCTTAAAAAAATAAGTTTGGAAATGTCTAAAATAGACTACTGAAGTGTTTAATTCTCTAGGTACAGCAATATGTAAATTCTTGCAATACAGCTGCTTTTTAATCTCTGTGCACCAACATTTCAAAAGGCTGAGCTACAGGAAACTTCATTGAAGAGCCTATTGTTTTTACCAGTGTTCAGAGTGAAAAGAACAAAACCAAGGATGTAGTTTACATTCTGCATTTAAGCAACAGTTGATTAGGTGATAACAGTATTAATTACTCACTGGCAGGTGAACAGGCTAGGTAATCAAAAATGTATTTGCTGCAGTGAGGTTTGTATTGTCATGATAAAATAGATGGCAGACACAGCACTTTGGAGAGAATCTGGACAAACTAGTACTCCTATCTAAGTGCAGCAGCAGTACTGCTAGCTGGTAGAGTGATTTCATTACTACACCATCAGTGAGTTCCCAGCTTAGGCTGCACCAAGGTAGTCTCTACATACCCTCCTACTAGAGGAAATGGCAAAGCCAGCATTATTGTATAAGTATTGATAAAACATTTGCACAGAAAATGGTGAAATAATAGATATTATTTCTTAGAAAATTTGAAATAAAGTATTATATTGAAGCTACTGTTAAACTACATATTCATATAATTTATTTTTTAGGAGAGTATGGCTTGCTGTTTCAAGCATATAAGATATAATCTATGACATTGATACTGTCTGAAAATAAAGCAAAATATTACAATGAAGTATATCGAGCACCAAAGTAAAATTACAGCTGAATATCACAAACTTTTAAATTAATTCCATGACAATTAATACTTAACATTTTTATGAATTAACTGCAAATAAGGTGTTATCTGTGGAGGAAAGCTGCAGATCATTCACTTCCACTGATACTGTAGTTACATTTTGTTGAATTCCTCTTTACTGTTATGTTCAAAAAATACAGTCCTAATTATGATGAAGTCATAGAAATGTGTTCCTATAGAGGCACAATCTGAACATCAGATAATATATATTTATTAACAGTATGTACAGTTAATTTTACTTATAATTCAGTTATGGCTTGCAGAATTTTTATTCAAAATAACCTAAGGTCTCATTATAGCAATGCTGTCAAGAAAATAAGTAGTGAAAATAAGTGTTCTGAAAGTTAGCTATGAAGTACATTTAGTAGCAAGGAGCTATTGATCACCTCTCCATTCAGATGGCTGAGATTAAGTGAACCCACATAACTAGCACTTGACTAAGGTGCTTCTGAGAAAAGCCCCAGAAGAGTTCTACTTACCATTTTCAGGTTTTGTCAGAACTGTAACACTGAGGAATATAATATATTTTCTCATTCAGAAGGATGGGAGGGCACTCTGAATCTCAGAAGATAGGAGGAAGAAAAGTCTAATCTTTAAGGATACTGCTAGCAAAACTTGCTTTTTTATGGTGCCATGCATGTGTACTTTGCTGTTTGTTGGTGTGTTATTTAATTGCAGGTTTTGTTTCATTTTGTCCTGCCAGAGGGAACTTCTCATTTACGTTTCATTTGTGTGTCCAGTTATTAGAATCATTGCATTAATGCCAGGGTCTTGTCACAATTTCAATTACAACAGCTGTTGCATACAAGCAATTAGACATCTATGCAGCAGCTTCCTCATTGCTGATTACCGTTTACTGTTCTGTTGCTGCAATTAGGCTAATAATTTACACGTGTACTGTGCCTTCCATGCGTAGGATCTTGTACAATTAACTGCTCATAACCTCTTCCAAGGCAGGTAAGGTGCCAATTTCTTCACCTTCCCAAGTGGAACACCTGGCAGAGCCTGCCTGGAGCCTGATTTGCCTACAGAAGGATAAAGGACAGAAGGCAAGTTGCCAAGACCAGTCACACCAAACCTTGTTTTAAATGGAAAAGAACAGAGGGCCAAAGAAAGCCACTCTGAAATAGATGTTTGCTCATCAAGAGGGCAAAAAAAGTAGTTCAGAGGAAGATGAAAGAACTTCATTTGTGTAACAAGGTGTTGTGGGATGCTGAGGCCTTTGGGTTGCTGTTAGAAAGCTGAACAGAATTGTGATACAAATAAGTGACATAGTCTTCTCTTCCCCTGCATGGATATGGTCATATAAAAAAAACCTTTGTACAGTTATTATTTTCTGTACAGAAACAAAGAAAGCAATCACTCTGTTAATCATGGTTACACAGCATTGCTGTATACATATGGGGTTTTATTAGTGCAGATGTTTGGCTGAAAATAAATCATGGATCAGACTGAAGTAGCTCTACTTAAAAGTATCAAGCTAGTTATAAGATGACATGAGGGAAAGGAAGCATTCTCTCCCCCTACAAAATTCAGATTAGTCTAAATGTTTTGGTGTGTAATCCCCCATTCTCTTGATTTGTGCCATCAGTCACTGCAGAACAGGATGAGCAGGTGTGTTACATGACCACACTGTGAACTATATTGAATTTCAGCAGTGTTGCCCTGGTTCGAGACTTCATAAAGTGCAACACAAACATCCCAGGATTCTTGTCTCTGGGTGCAGTTTGATGAGCCATGAGCCTTGGCAGTAAGACTAACTAATGAAATTCTCACCACTTCTCGTTCCTGTCTCTGCATTGGAGTTTGCCTCCCCTCTACCTTTTCGTGGCAGAAGTCAAACAGATACCTAGGGAACATCAAGATTACAGCGAGCATACCACAGTAATATTAACCCTCTCCAAGCCTTTGTTCTTCAGGGTTTGTATTTAACTAAGATAGTTTAGTGTCTGCTTAAACCATGACAGTCCTTCAAACAGTTGTTTTGACAAAATGGGTGGAAATTTAATGGAATGCATAAGCAAGCAGAGGAAGAAAGGGAGACTCCTAAGGTGAACATGCTGTCAAACCCAATCTCAATGAGCTACATCCTCAAATACAGTGATACAGAAAGGATTGACAAGATAATCAGAGTTATCCTGTGGATGTCTTGGATTCTGTGCTACCTTCTTCGTACTAAACATAATGATTGTACAAGGTACAAAATAACAGAGGAAACTGTTTCATTTTAAATATGTATGTCACCTTTTAGACCAGTTCAGATCTCATTTATAAACCTATTTACCTCTGTGTAACATTTACTTTTCATTATTCCATTGTGTTTCATTATACTGTATACTGGCACCCATATTTTACATAAAATTGAATTTCATCAGCATGATGACCAAAGCCTGGAAACATAGTCCTTATTCCTTAATAATTAAAAGCATGAAACCTCTTGTAATGCTATTCAACTGAAAATCATCTCTATTTAATCACCTGTAAGTCACTTACACCAAAAATTTTGAGTGTTTGAGAAGCTTGTCTTCAGCTTTGCAGAGGTGAAGTAACTGGATGTCTTAGCATACTTCCTGCTCATTATTTTTAAAAAGGTGTAGTCTACATGTAATTTTCAAATGTTTTTCTTCTGAGTTTTGGGTGGTGCATACAGACTATTAATCATGTTTATGAGCCCCAGTTGGTGTTTGTATATTTATTTCTTTGAATTTTTTTCCCCAGATGCTAGAAGTAGCTGAAGACTCCTGATTCTTTGAAAAGCCAATTTAGATTAAAACACATATTTTTTCAGCTCCTCAGAAACTAACTTTTCGGCTACTTTCTATTAAAGGTTACTGATAGAGGACTTAGAGATATGGTCTAGTAAATAAGACATGGAAATGAAAAGTATAGATGAGGGTTTCAGAGTCATTTGTGCCACCAGTTTAATGTCTGACACCTGTTACTGACCTTTCACCTGTCTCTTTTAAACACTTTCTTAATTTGTGTTTATACAAAGCTGATCCCCCAGTCATTACTTTAGCTGAAGTGCAGAGTGAGGAGAGGTCTTCAGAGCTCATATCGTGAGCTGCAACAGTACGAAATAAAAGCTCTGTATTTTCAATTCACTTTGCTAGCACGTATTTGTTGTAATTCACTCCATGAACTGAAAAGTTACTTCAAAATATTGAACATAATTGGAATTAAAATAGCATGGAAATTTGTTGGTGGGGTTTTTTTTCCCCAGTCCTGCATTTTACATCATGAATGGTAAATAATATGGAAAGTTTTATACATAAATACTTTTCTATATATTGTGTCAATGGCCTGGCCTTCCATTCTTGCTAGTAGTGCAAGTCTGACAAACAATACCGTGCACAAGATTTCTACCATTCATTTTCCTCAGGTTGAACTGGAGAATTGTGTTGGTAACCTATGAGATGCTATCACAAGAAATTCCCCTGGTTAGGACTGTAGCAGACTAAGTAAGACACTTTTTCCTACATTTTGATGCACATGGACTAGTTACGACCCTTGAGCTGAATAGAAAGACACAGTATTAAGGTGACTTGCTACAAATTACTGTCAGAGACTTTAATTGTTTTGATGATGAATTGTGAGCAATGAATTGGATACTTGTGTACTTGTGTACTTGTTTGAATTGGATACGCATAGGGAGACTATTCCAGCATAAACAAATGAATTATTCCCAGTGCGCTTATATGATAGCAACAAGATTAGCATTTACACCCACTCTTTCCTTTGAGGAAGAAGTGATTTTGATAATCTTAGCTTTTAATCTTCTAAATGTCAGGGATAGGTCTTTATTAAAGTTTACGGTTGTAGAAGTGTGCCAGAGTTTATAAGAAAATGTTCATACACATTTCCAGAAATTGAATGTACCATAAAGACTCTGCATCTCCAGAGCTAAAGATTTATTAAAAAGGACTAGAAGGATTTCAGTTTTCTAAACAGAGACTCTTAGATCAGTTGGTGGGAAGACTAACGATAAAATGAGTTGAGAATAACTATTCTGCCTACTTGCTGCATTCTTGGTAGAAGGTCTTTTTTACTAGTCCTACATTCAGTTCAGCAATTTTTCTGAGTTTCAGCAAGTGCCACACCCTTTTTCTGGATCACTAACATATCTTTTTCTCGTTCTGTCACTTCTGACATTTGTGTATTTATTTGTTCAACTCTTCTCCAGAATCTTTCTTATGCTCTTACACTTTCTTATGCCCTTTTTCGGTCACTGCCTGTTCCCCTGTATGTCAGGAGAGTCACGCACTTGAGCAGTCTCAGGCGTGCTCTGCGGACATTTCTCCCCCTGCTCCCTACTGGGTTCCTGCTAGCTGCCGAGGTTAGCATGCAGAACGAGGAAAACAGGAGTGCTCTTCTGCCCAGCCATGCTCTTTACTAGAAAAGATCAACTGTGAGCAAAATAGATGGCATCCATCACAGAAAGCAACATTTGCAACTGGCTTTTGAAGGGAAATTGTGTTATTTCCAAAATCTTACTTGTCCTCTACATTTAACATTGTGGTGATTCACAGAGATAGGTTTTTTTTCTGTGGTGAATACTGTTTTTGAGGAGTAGGAGGAAAATGTATCTATCTTCAGTTGGATTTAAAACCACAGTACAATCTGATTGCAGTAATTTTGATTCCAAATATATGATTTCTATGGCAGCAGTCTGTGGAAGGTTCATTATATGAATAGCGTAACCATGTTTAACATAGGAGATGCTTGTGCTGCTGAGTAGGTAGTATTTCAAAGTAAAGAAAGTTTAGAAAAGAAAAAAAAAAAGCATCAAGAAACAAAACCTTTTATAGGGCTTCATCACTTTGTGCAGAGTTGACAGAAAGAAGGAACTTCATCATATCACGTGATGGTTCATTACCTGGTAAATGAGCCATAAATGTGCCCACTTGGACCGCCAGCTCACACTGCTCCCAAAATCACAGCAAAGTTTTCTCTTGATGAGCCTCACGGGCAGCTATTTTATCCTGCTTGCCTTAACACTGGTTCCATGTGCTGTGGGATTTTTCTCACAGCACATTTTGTGATAAAAAATGAGAGCCAGCTTGAAGCAATAGCAGTTCTGGCACAAGAGGTCAAGCACCAAGATTTTTTCTCCCAAATATCCTGTTGTGCCTCTTGCTTTGGCCAAGTGTCTCCATTTATAGCTATTACCAGCCAGAAAGGACAAAACTATTGTTCTGTGCTATGGAATAGGTTACTTCAAATATGCAGTGCTTTGCAGAGGTACATGCCAAAAACCATCTGAACGCCAGGCTTGTTATTCTTTCCGTGCTGGACCTTCACCCTCCCGAGCAGCATTTGCAGCAGTTTTGCTGTCAGTATTGGCAGATGCCCGGTCTGCAGTTGTCATGACAGGAGGGTAACATACACCAGCTGCTTTGGAAATAACTCTTCCGGTATGTGGCAGTATTTCTAGATATGCTGCTATCTATATGTCTGTATTGAGTGGGGCTTTTTTTTTACGGTAACTGCAAACCAGAAAAATAACCTAATCAATGCTTATCAGACAGTCTTTCAGATATTTTCAGAATACTATGAGCAAGACAGACATTCTTCTTAAAACGGCAATGGCCATAGTGATGAATATTGAAAGCCTTGTGTTCCTGCATCAAAGATAACAGCCCCTACTACTTTTCTTAACTCACATGACATGAAATATATACTTATGTTTCATACAATTGTATGAAAGCTTCAAGAAATATATCAAGACTATTGATGTATAGTTTAAAAGTATGGTAAGTATGTCCTAGATTCCTTCTGTTGGTATGGTGTAAGTATATACAATTTAAGTTTAAGCTTACATACTTTAAAACGTCTATAATTCATTGGGTCTGTACTTTTTTTTTTTTTAGAAATATGTTTTGATATATTGGATTTTATATGTTAATATTTTTTCTGTGGTAGCTGATAAGCCTGTTTCTTAACTTTCCCCCCAAATCCAAATGTAAACAGGTATAAATATTGTTTTGATGGAAAATGTATAAATATTAAACTAAAACTCAAAACTAAAACTCAAAACTAAGGTAGACAAATACAGAACAACCAAAACATAAAATTTCAGATCATATTCTGTTGGAAGCCCTTACTTTGAGGCTACCTTCCATGCACCAGAAAGCAAATAAAAAAAGACCCAAACTGTACTTTTTAGGAGGAACAGCATAGTTTCTTAGAAGCAAAAGTAAAACTACATATGGTGGAATAAGTTGCATAACAATTTTCTGTCTGTAACTTCAAAAAAACTGATGATCAAATTAAATACCTAAAATTCTATTTATACCTGCTACAATGTACCTATCCAAATGAAACAAGTAGATATTTTCAATTATTGACAGTTACTGGGGTTTAACTGGGCCCTCATGATAATTAATATGTTGTGAAGAGTAGGACTTTTTTGTTTGTTGCTTTTTTTTGTTTGGTTTGTTTTGTTTTTTCTCCCAGTGATTTCCTAGACTGACCAGGAGATTCACAATCCCTCAACAGCTTCAACAGAATGTATTTGGTCTGGTGTATTAGCACAGTTCATCATATAGATACAGACTATGGATGAGTACAACAGCCAACTGACCAAACTTGACTGAGACCAGCATCTGAATGAGGAGGTGACTTCCAGGCAACATGACCTCGCATCACTGTCGTGGTTTAACCCCAGATGGTGACTAAGCACCACCCAGCCACTTGCTCACTCTCTGCCCTGGTGGAATGGGGGAGAGAATCAGAAGGGTAAAAGTGAGAAAACCCATGGGTTGAGATAAAGACAGTTCAATAAGCAAAGCAAAAGCTGTGCATGCAAGCAAAGCAAAACAAGGAATTCATTCACCACTTCCCATGTGCAGGCAGGTGTTCAGCCACCTCCAGGGAAGCAGGGCTCCATCACACAGAATGGTTACTTTGGAAGACAAATGCCATAACTCTGAACTTCCCCTCTTTCCTTCTGCTTCCCCCAGCTTTATACGCTGAACACGATGTCATATGGTATGGAATATCGCTTTGGTCAGCTGGGGTCAGCTGTCCCAGCCGCATCCCCTCCCAGCATCCTATGCACCCCCAGCCTACTCGCTGGTGGGGTGTGGTGAGAAGCAGAAAAGGCCTTGGCTCTGCGTAAGCCCTGCTCAGCAATAAGGAAAACAACCCTGTGTTATCAACACTGTTTCCAGCACAAACCCAAAACGCAGCCTCATACTCACTACTATGAAGAAAATTAACTCTATCCCAGCCCAAACCAGCACAATCACTAAAGAGCACTTAGGCAAAAGGCCTGGTTAAATGCTTCTTTGAATATGTGTAGTGTGAAAGAAGCATGGGATGGCAGCTAGGCAACTGTCCAACAGGCGTCCTTCCATCTGTTGCCAAACCAACACTTGCATACTGCTCACTGAAGAGGGAGTCCAGAATCTGCGTTATCTTACCAGGGAATACCAGTGCGAGTCATTTCAATGTGTAGAAACCAAGCTTGGGGCAAACTGAATCTTGCAAGTCAAGCACAAAACCATCCAGAGCAGAGGAAAGCAGCATGTGAAAATTAGAAGTGGCTTTTTAAAATGGTTTAAGAAATACCACTCTTTCTATTGAGCAGAAAAACCAGCCTAACAGTACCAGCGTGCTTCCAAATTTTTAACCTGCAGTGGGATTTCCTGGGGGACAGTTGCATACTATTAAATTCAAAAAATTGCTGTTAAAAGTCGGAGGCCTGTTTCCTCAGCCTGTTTACTCTAGGTCCATATCTATATCCAAAGTGATTTGATGTCTTCAGTGCTACTATTGTATTTCCTTCCAGTTCTGTCATTGCAATACTGAGCAGAAAAAGAATTGTTCCCTGGGACTCAGTCTCTTACGCTTTACTTAGAAACCTTCCAAAGTCATACTAACATGCTAATATATCATAACCATTTTCAAATACAATTATAATTTGCAACTTAATGGAGGAGCAGAAAGTCATGCACATCATTTAGAGCCATTTACTTCTCATTTGTCAGTATTGTTGTAGATACTAATTAATCTTTTTGTCATTCACTCTTGAGATACATGGTGAAGATGTTACAGTTTTGTTCTAATTCAGTTATCTTTACAACAAAGTTGGAAGGGAATATTTACATCTCAGGATTGCCACTGAAATTGCCCAGAGGTCATACATCTCACCTGCCGTTAAGGGCTTGCTTGCCTGACATTTCCTAATGGGCCTTTTATTCATAAGATTTCAGGCAGGTATTGAATTGTACTGCTTCACAACAGCTTCCCTTTCTGATACTTTTTTCTAGTGGGTTTCTATTCTTTTGTCCTTCAGAATCTAAACTTTAATTAACAAATAATTAAAAATTATTCATATTCACTGTAAATATGTTTTAATTATGTTGCTATAATTTCCTTGACGTGAAACACTATTGGAAACGTATCTGGTTTTATCTCTCTAGAGACAGTTAATTGTGTTTCCTTCAATGTCACATCTCATCCAGTGTTCTCTTCATCTAGCCACATCAAAGTAAAAAGACCCATGCTCCATACCTTCAAGAATATTTCACGAAGAGTGATGATGAGTTAGTTGTAGAGGAACTGTAGAGGAATGAAGGTGGGTTAATTAACATTGATAATACACAGTTGTGGGCTTGCTTCAGGGGCG
>JAVJGI010000040.1:8985776-9002492 GCA_035590275.1 Ibycter americanus
TGTATGGATCATCGTTTGGCTATCTTGGGAAATTTGTTTCTGCAGAAGGAATAGAATATTATCAGAAAAACCAGTTTCTACTGGACTGCTTAGGATTTTGAAACAGAGAAGCCCTAGCTGTGTAAGAACAGCATTTGCAAATGGCATACGTGAACACTGATGCGAGTGTTTATTATTTTGTCTAAGATGCCTAGCATGATGCAAATTACTTATTTAAGATCTTTTGGAATTTGTTGACATTTGGGGGTTAATAGGAATGCAGCAACCATCTGCTTACAGAATTGCTTCTCACAACCTTGAATACAGCACGCCTAATCACTACAGTTTTGGTGGAAACTTCCTTAAGAGTATGGCACAGTGTTCAGGACACATCAACTAGTCTTCACAAACCATCTCGTTTACCTTTTTCCCCGAGGAGAGATCAAAACATGGGCATATATCTGATGCCTTTGACACATTTTTCCACAATTCTTTGAAGATGCAACAGTGGTGTTCTGCTGCATAGGAATTTTGAAAGCAGGACTGTTTCGGGCCCCTTACTACAAGAAACGTTGAGGTGCTGGAACATGTCCAAAGAAGGGAAATGAAGCTGGTGAAGGGTCTAGAGATAAAGTCTTATGAAGACCCTGGGCACTGGGGTTGTTTAGCCTGGAGAAAAAGGCTCAAGGGAGACCTTATTGCTCTCTACAACTACATGAAAGGAGGTTGTAGGCTGGTGTGTGTCAGTCTCTTCTCCCAAGTAAGAAGTGATAGGACAAGACGAAAAGGCCTCAGGATGAGCCAGGGGAGGTTTAGCTTGGCTGTATGGAAAACTTTCTTCAACAAAAGGGTTGTGAAGCACTGGAACAGGCTGCCCAGGGGAAGTGGTTGAGTCACCATCTCTGAAGGTATTTAAAAAACATGTAGATGTGGCACTTAGGGACATGGTTTAGTGGTGGACTTTGCAGTGCTGTGTTAATGGTTGGACTCAATGATCTTAAAGGCCTTTCCAATCTAAATGATTCTATGAGTCTCTGTTTCCATATAAATCTGCCTTTTTGCAAATTACTTTTGTAATTAGTGCCCTCAAAAAATAATTTTATTTTCAAGAAGAAACAAGTTAGGTCTGGTTCTTGACGCTATAGTAACTTTGTATCTGTTTTCCAACATTTTGGCTTGTGAAATGAGCACTTAATGATCATCACCAGAAACGCAGTTCTGCCTTCCTCAGTGTCCTGCTTCTGCCTGTAGATCTCCATGTGATACTTCAAGAGAAAGTGAAAAACCCCTCTCCTTTACCCACTCAGTTAAGATTCTGTGGATAAAAGCATTTTTTTTCCAACCTTTTCAGAAAAGTACTTGGAGCTCTCAAGTGTGAGATTTGATTGTTAATCCTCAGAGTCAGGACTTCAGGAAGAACTTCAGTCTTTACTTCTCTATAAGGGAGGAATAGGAAGGTGCTGCTTATTGTCTCAGTCACACTATATTTTCACCTGCTCTCCATCTCATTCTTTCCAGATAGTGACTGTGAATAGTTTATAGATTGTAGAGACCTACAGAAATTAGTGTTATCATCACACTAAATGGTTCACTTCCAGCTTGCTCTCAGCTTACTGGAGCTCCCCTTCTCCTGCTATGAATCTTCAGATGAAGGGATAGAGGAGAAGGAAATTACTATCCCCACTGTCAGTTCCAGTGATGTTCTCCCTCTGAACTGAAGCTGAATGGTGGAACATTGTTCAGCGAGTTCCATAGGCCCTTCCTCCTTTACTTCCTCATTTGGAGCCTATTTGTAGCCTCATGAGATCAAATACATTGTGTTTCAATCCCAACCAAAACATGAATTCAGCTGGATGAGCTGAAAATCATCCTGAAGCCTCTTCCATGTCCTACAGAAGAGGGCAAAACCCCATTTGAGGAGCATGCGTAGTTAGTAGAGAACTTCATTAGTGCTATCTGAGGATGTGTACTAATTTGCATTAGAAACGAGAAACTTGTAACCAAACCTGTGTATGATGAATGAATATGCAAGGTACTATGAAGTATAAAAAGCGGACAGATGAGGGGAGAAGTTGGGGAAGACTCCATCATAACTTCTGGGATCAGTCAACAGGCTGAACCTGTCTTCTCCCCCGTAGGGAGATTATATCCATATATATATCATATATAATAGATCCATATCTATTGGATAAGAACTTTGTCTTATGTGCGCTAAATAACTAACTCATGCTAGCTGTTATCAGTGATTATAATTTGTCATATGTAGTTTAGTTGTATATCATTTCAAGCTTGTTTTTGCAGACAGTCCCTATCACCGGCGATCATGAACCTTAATTTGTCACAATTTTAAATTAATAAAGAGTGTTATTCTGTAAATTGTTAGTGTGAGTCCTTTGTGGGGGCTAGCAGTTGCTGGCAGTGGGTAACACACTCAGAGTGGGAAGACCCACTGAGGGGTCCCCCTGATGCTGTTGGTGTGTTTCCCTGAACAAGTCAGTTGAATTGCCCTCTGATCCAGTGGGACTGTTCAGTGAAGGGTCCCTGTGACAGGACACTGACAGACTGGTCAAGCACAAGGGTCTCAGATTTCCTGGGGTGCTAATAGAGAGATCAAACACCTGAGGTTGAGAGGATTCCACTCCCCCCCCACCCCCGTCATGTGACAATCCCGAAATACGCATCTTTCTTGTGCTTGTATGTATGTGTGCATCAATTGATTTAGATACATTATTATAAGTATAGTGTAAGGATTACAATCTCAAATCTGTACTTCAGACACTTTTCTAATTTAAACAAATCCTATTGATTTACTTTGTAGATGCTAAAATCATCATAAATTAAATGCTGCTAAAAACCCTATGAACAATCTTGAATTGTGAACAACCTCTCTCTATATATAGACTCTTCAGATATAAATCATTATACAGGTGTGAGAATAAGATTTGACCTAGTCACACCTAAACTCTATTAAAAATTGAGAGAGTAAGGACATCTATGCTGAACCTTGTGACTCAATGGTAGGATACCTCTTACACTTTGTGCTTCTTTAGATCTAAAACCCGTTGTCCGTGCCTGAGACTAAGGTTAGATCTAGCCGTACCTAAACTCTATTGAGAGTTTAGAAAGCAAGGGGGTCTGTCCTAAGTCTTGTGATTCAATGGGAGGGTCTCGCTTACCCTTTTGTCCTATTCTTTATATCTCTTCTATTAGACATAAACCATTGATCAAGTCTGAGACTAAGATTGGACCTAGCTGCACCTAAAATCTACCAAGCATTTAGAAAACAAGGGGGTCTACTCTAAATCTCATGGCTCAATGGAATGATCTCCTTTACCCTTTAATGTCTTTGATCCCTATGTAAGTCATTTTGGTTCAATTCTAACTTGAATTTAACTTGATTTTTCTTTATGTGTTCTATCCAGATAATAGGTAATAGAGTGAACCTTACCATGGAACTTTGTTAAGTCACATTTCTACAAATCCATATTAAAACTATTTTGCGCATACCTTTGATGGTGATTCTTTAAGCGACCTAACCTAAACCACTCATTTCGTGACACACAGAAAGGCTGGGACACGTCCCAACAGAATAAAGTGTGAAGAGGTGATGGTACTGCAATACCACCAAACAGTGAGGTCTCAGAATCAGTAAGAATCACAGCCTCCCTTCCTGCAAACATCTCATCTCAGTAAGGATCATGCTGCTTTTTCAACCCAATTTATGAACAGCATCCTTAGGTGGTGAGGTGCTTTATTACATTCACAGTTTTTATTATACACCTGCTGCTCCTCTGCTCTTTGAGAATCGAGTTGTCTCCCACTGTCTGGTTCACTACTCAAAAGGACATTAAAAAAAGTCCAGAACTAACGCATTTGTGAAAAGTGTTGAATGTGGTTTTCTTGTAACACTGAGTACCTCTTCCACAGGCAGCACTGCCCTATGCTTCTGTTACATGTAAAGATGTACACTGTAAGTGGTATACATGGAGCTGTGCCTTTATACTCAGTAAAAGATGCTGAAAGTCTTATTACTAGAGCTGTTCTGTGTACCTGCCAGTAAACATCCTAAATGTTTAGCTATGTATTTTAACTATACACTGTGTTGGTGTAATGATGCAGGTCTAGTAGTCCCCTCTTTATTTCTTAGTGTATCATGTAGAGAACAATTGAGCAACAGAACAAAGAATGGTGATAACTCTCCATCTGCAACTTCTTTCTATACAAACTTAATGTGTATACCTCGGTGCTATGAACGTCATTTTCAAGAACACACAAGGTACAGCGTGTGACAACTGAGGATGTCACCATAAAATTTTTGCCCACCCAAAAATATTTGTAACAGCAGCCAAGACACTGGAAGAAATTAGAGCAAGGGATTAGTGCATGTCATGTCCCATGAAAGAGAACTGTCTGAAAGAGACACAAGTTGAGAATTTGGTAGACACATATGCTGTCAGACTCCTTTTTTTAATTCCCCTGATGAAAATTCAGTTGTTTCCCTCTTTTCATCATAAAAGGAATATGGATTGGCTATGTGATTTTAGGCTACTCTTCAGGATAATACTGATTATTTTGAGTTATAATATTTTAAATTAATAAGAAAAATCTATAAAGGAGTTCTTATAATTGGGTGGAGTTTGGGTTTTGTTGTTGTTTTTTTTTGGTTGGGTTTTTTTTCTGAAAAAGAGATGTGTCTAAGTCATTGCAACTTCTCTCAGTCAAATTTCCCATCCAGAAGCAGCTAACGTGAATGTGATTTCCACCATTCATCTTTCTATGTTTGGTAGTTACTTCTCAGTACATGTGAGCCCACTCATCATTTTAACACAGATTGACAGATAGAAATCATAAGGATCGGATGTTCCTGTACCTTTTTGGAAAATAACAGGCTGGTATAAAGGAAAGATCCAATTTAAGGCTTAAACAACTACCTGTTCAGATTTTCCTGCCAAGTGCCTAGTCAAGATGGGTGTTATAGCTGTCTAATCAGATTATGATTTCTCTACCGCTTAAAACTAGCTGCAATACTCACCATCTCTTTTTCCCCTCACAGTTAGGAGATACAAAAAAGAGTTAAGAGCTATTAGCAGGATCTGAAAGGTAGGAGCTCAAAAAGGATTTTTTATCTGGAGTTCATATGGTGCATATGGTGCTCTAGCTAATTGTGGTGGTTTGACCCTGGCTGAATGCCAGGTGCTTACCAAAGCTGCTCTGTCACTGCCCTCCTCAACCAGACAGGGGAGAGAGAATATAATGAAATGCTCACGGGTTGAGATAAGGACAGGGAGATCACTCAGCAATTACTGTCACAGGCAAAACAGACTCAACTTGGGGAAACTAGTTTAATGTATTACCTTTCAAATTAGAAAAATACCTTCCTTCCAACCCTCCCTTCTTCCCAGGCTTAACTTAATTCCCAGTTTCTCTACCTCCTCCCTCTGAGTGGCGCAGGGGAACAGAGAATGGGGGCTACGGTCACTTCATCAGATGTTTCTGCTGCTCCTTCCTCACACTCTTCACCTGCTACAGCGTGAGGTGCCTCCCATGGGAGACAATTCTCCATTAATTTCTCTGACATGAGTGCTTCCCAGGGGCTGCAGTTCTTCACAGACTGCTCCAGCACGGGTCCTTTCCACAGGGTGCAGTCCTTCAGGAACAGACTGCTCCAGTGTGTGTCCCCCACAGGGTCACAAGTCCTGCCAGCAAACCTGTTTCAACATGGACTTCTCGTGGGTTGCAGCCTCCTTTGGGCATCCACCTGCTCCATGGGCTGCAGGTGGATATCTGCACCACTGTTAACCTCCATGGGCTGCAGGGACACAGCCTGTCTCACCATGGGCTTCACTACAGGTTGTCAGAGGAATCTCTGCTCTGGTGCCTGGAGCACCTCCTGCCCCTCCTTCTTCACTGACCTGGGTGTCTGCAAAGTTGTTGCTGTCGCATATTCTCACTCCTCTCTTCTGCTGCAGGGTTACCCCCACTCCCCCCCCACCCCCCTTCTTAAATATGCTATCGCTGAGGCACTACCACTGTCTCTGATAAGCTTGGCCTTGGCCAGCAGCAGGTCCATATTGGAGCTGGCTGGCATTGGTTCGGTTGACGTGGGGGCAGCTTCTGGCATCTTCTCACAAAAGCCACCCCTGTAGCCCCCCTGCTACCAAACCCTTGCCATGTAAACCTGTCACACGAATATGGCTAACACTTAACTTCATAGTTTCACTGAAAACCAGACTTCATTATTTCTAGAGCTCATGAAACATGCCATTAGGTTTCTTAACAAAATCCACATGTCAAAGGTTATGTAACTTCTCTTATACTACCTGTGTATTTCAAATTCTGTGCCTTATAGAACTCCCTCAGACTTTAAAAAATATCCTCATAATGCAATAGGAATTTCTTGCAGTACTGATAGCGGAGATGAAGCTACCAGGTCTAATGGAACAAGCAGCTTCAACCACGTTTTATCTGTATTTATCAATCAATAAGATTTTTCTGGTCAGTTAATACTGAGTTTTGGAATAAAATTTCCAGCTGGTAACTTGAAAAATTGCATTTTGAATTTATCTTTTTTAAATACTGAATTTTCAGTGTCTTTTACAGCTTTCCAAGTTTTATCCCAGTTGGTATACTGACTTTCTTGAAGTGAAGAATTAATTTATCTACTCTGCTGAATTGAATAGAGGACATTTATAAATTCAAGGTCTGGGAAGGTTTTGATGATAAAGAAAATAAAAAAGAATATATTTAATTTCATGAAAATCATAATATGTTATATATTTTCTCCATTATTTACCTAGATCTACTAGTCTGTGAATCTGAAATCCTTTGGATGGAAATTAGGGAGATGTTTCCTTGTAAATGACTGCATGAGGTGATATAAAGTAAGATTGAATTTGTGAGATTAGGAAGACATCTTTAGTAAGAATGAGTGTTTAGGTAAAATTCTAGTTATAATGTCAGTGAATGACATTAACACATCACGCAGCACTTCTTATGATTTCTCATTTCATTTGCTTCTCAAGCTAATAAATAAATCAGCATAATTTAGAGTAAATTCACAGAACAGAGAGACTTAGATTAACAGTTAAAAATCTTACGTCCTATATATACTATCAGTGAAAGTGAACTCTAAGGAAAAGATAAATATATAATTTGTTTGGAGTGCTGATATCTGTGACTGAGTTTCTCCATACTTTGTGGCTGCAAAAATTCAAGGATCTTGTGTCTGGGATGAACAGAACAGTCTAGATGACTAAGCCACAAAATGAAATTACTATTGCTCTTCATATTTAAGGGCTAATCAATATCATAGGACAATGAGTTGTAAGAAACACCAAGGGTTTTGCTCTGTTGAAAAAGAGCAGCTTCTAGACCAAGAAAAAAGTGGTCCTGGGTGTGCATTCTGTACCTAGAAGACTGATCAGTTTCGTGACAGTTGCCAAGTTAACTGTCAGTAACCCAGAAACAGCTAACCTGAGAAATCCAAGCTGTTTTAAATAAAGTAGCCTTCATACCATTGTAGATAATAGAGGGAGAATCTGTCTTCAGGGAGAACAAAATCAAGCTGCTGTCTCCTTTCTGTGCTAGACAATCATCACACCTGGTTTATCTTTCGGGTGGATATTTTGAGCACAAGTGATTTCACATTAACATTATTCAGTCACACTTGGAAAAATATTTCATTTTTACAGAGTGTTTTGCTATAAAAATAGAGTCCTTATTATCTCATTTAGATATTTTTTTTTTTTTTTTTTACGTATAAGCATAGATGACAGAATTGATAGTATTAATTTGAGAACCCTGGAGTCTGCATCAACACAGGCTTTCCTAAGGCAGTTTTAGCAGTTCAGTGCATCAGAAAGAATTGCAGCATCCAGTATGTTGTGCTCAGCTTTTCCATGATGATAAGAACTCCAGGAACTGCTTGATACAGATGTAAGTTTTTGCTTATGGAAAACATACTCTGTGTTCTCTTATAATGTGACCACTGTGGTCATCAATACTTTTCTATGTCCTCCATACCCAAAAAGTGATTCCATGTTTTCAGTCTTCTCAGGAATGAAGGATCTGGAAGATAACACAGGTTTGTCTGACAACTTAGACACCAGGCCACCTTAAAATAAAATGTTGTCAGTGACTCAGAACATAATGATTTACTTGAAGAAAAGTTTGTGTTATTACGGAGTTATTTACTTTTGTCTTATGATTATTGTCTTAATATATGCATGCTCATTTTTAGTAGGTCATTAAGATATAAAATTGGAGGACTGAATCTCAGCTCCAGTATGAATAAGTGTTCATTCTCCAAACTCATTACATTTGTAATTTTTTTCCTGAAAAACAATTTTTGTATGCATATCTAAAAAATAAATATTCCTTACAACTCCTTACATAACATATACCACATATGTTTCACTGTATCAATGTTTATATTGACAGTTATTGATTATCTATAAGCAAAGTAAAAATCTAAACTGGAATTCAATATATCTTGAGTGTGTATCTTCTAATAATCTTCCTCAGATAAGGTTGAACAGAGAAAAGAACACAATTTCATGTGTTTTCTTCATACTTGGAAGAGACCTTATTAATCTCTACAACTACCTGAAAGGAGGTTGTAGCAAGGCGGGTTGGTTTCTTCTCCCAAGCAACCAGTGATAGGAGAAAAGGAAATGCCCTCAAGTCTCACCAGGGGAGGTTTAGATTGGATACTAGGAAAATTTCTTCACCAAAAGGGTTGTCAAGCATTGGAACAGGCTGCCCAGGGGAAGTGGTTGAGTCACCATCTCCGGAGGTATTTAAAAGACATGTATGGGGTACCTAGGGACATGGTTTAGTGGTAAACTTGGCAGTGTTAGGTTAATGGTTGGACTTGATGATCTTAAAGATCTTTGCCAACATAAAAAATTATGTGATTCTCTGATTTTATGATTGAAAGGTTTGACACACATAAAATTCATTTGATACTAAATGATACCACCTCATTAGCACGTTGTCATGCAGGTATCCCAATATCAATTCTTAGAGAAGCCATCTTTCTAAAAGGGGTTTTTCCTGTCAGTTTTCATTTTGGAAAAATTACCTTTTTTGTATCTCTGACAGAAACTTGATTAGTGGCCTTGACATGACAAAGCTACACATATGTCTGAATCAAAAGAAAAAAAGGATTTTTCCTTTCTATCTCTTCAGTGACATTCATTAGTATATGCAACTTTTCATGTCCTTTGTCAAAAGTTAATGGATCACTGTGAAGGAAATTCTTTGCTTTGTTAAAATCCACTTCTCAGCACTATTTGTGAGGAAAAGACCTAACACAGAACACACTGTAAATGAAGGTCAATATTAGATGATAGATATAAAGCAAAGAACAAAAGGATGAAGAAGAAAAGATAAACTATACGAAAGGGTGAGATTTGTTAGCAAGTTAACCACTGAACAGCAGCAAGAAATTTTAAACTTCTTTAAGAAAAGAAAATGGAAATTTTAAGAAAAGAAAATGAAGAATGTGGTCTCAGTGAGTTCTAAGGCAAGTGTTTATTTCATTAGTGTTGCATTAATAATTATGTGCTCTTCCTCTAGTCCTCATAAATCTAGCTAATATGATGTATCCACTGTAATAAGAAAAGTACTGCACAAAGACAGAGGAGTGGTGTGGATTTCTGCACCCACATGAAAGACACACCCCAGACACATGGACATTTTTCCTTCTCATGCCTAAAATCAGTGTAAAAGAATTATCTGAAATAAGAACAGAAGAGAAAAGAAGCCTGTATTTAGCATTATCCAATGCTGTTATCTTCACTGGATGGCAATCTTTTATGATGGTGCCTTTTACTGCTGCTCTTATTCCTGGCCTCCACCTCAAAAAATGTTCTACTTTCGTTCATTTAGAAGGTACCAGACCTGACAAATGACCGATAGTGTTACTTCCTGTCTGTATGGGTACTACATGTATGTGTATGGAAGAGAATATCTGCTTCATAGATAGAATATAACCTCATCCTAGAAGCACAGCCTCTACATTCAATAATGATATTACTGTATTACAAATAAGGAGAGTTGTCTGGAAAGTCAAATCATGATATTACAGTTGTAACCGGTGACATTGTAGACATACAGCCAATTTCCTTTTTCTCACAACTCCACTTACAATGCTTGGCTATATTTGTTCATATTGCTCATATACATTTGTATATACCAGACCTTGGGAGTTATTCCATCAATGGTCCTCACTAACACATGGGTGGATAGCTCTGTGTGGTGTTTCTTCCTTTAGGAAGAATGGGTGAAGGTCTTGGCTTGCTACCTCTCTGTACCCAACAAGACAGGCAGAAGAAATACACATGTTCTTGAGCACCACCAGGTCCTTGTGATAAATGTGCAGACTAGCCATTAAGTCCTTGACCAGCAACGAATTGGAGCAGGAGGCTTAACACAGGCCAGCGCTGCTGCCTCCTTCTTGTCTCACTGCAGGTGCTCTGAATATAGATGTCATTCTTGGATTTATAGCCTAGGATCTTCTCTATTCCGATGCAAGTTCCATTTCTTTAGATAAATGAGTAAAATATTTCTCTGGCTAGATGCTATGGCTTTATGTATAATTATAATGTGTGTAACAGGAAAATTTCTAGTGAGATTATGTTGTCATAGATGTGTGAGAGAAAGAGATTGGAAGCAGACATCTTAAATATGTTATCACCATTTTGTGATCACTCCAAGTGGTTGATTGCTGTCAAGTTTCATCTCTGTCAAGAATTGTAGTAATGTACATAAAATTAGGAAATGCTGTTTGTATTAACTCTTGCTTTAATATACAGCTTAACATAAAACGATCAGTAAAAGATCCTTTTCTCACTAAAACATGCTAAACAGGCACCAGAAAGGGAGAACAGACGTTTTAAAACTCATTGAAGCAAATCATTATTTGCTAGCTATTAAAATGCAGGAGATAACTTCTAATGTAACAAAAAGATTTCACATAGCTATTGAAGGGAAATGACTTTGAACTAGTTAGGTGGGTGATCAGGCTGCCTGTTAGGTACAAAAAGAATAAAATGAGTTAGAGTTTAGAAGAATAAGCTAATGATGGGGAAGGCGAAATTACCTGTTAAATCTGTCATATTCCACAGATGAGATAAAACTTTCAATATATGACCCTATTGTAAGTAGATTAGGTATAGGTTTTCAGTCATTTATACCTAATTGTTCCTAAACATTTAGAAATGTATTGCCTATTTTGGATGCTTTTAATAAAATTTTGCATTTGTAGATTTATCTTAACTGTGTTAAGTGAAGGGAACTGGAAAACACCAACATCCTCCTCAGCCACAAGTGCTGACCCTATACTGGAACACCCCATGAAATGCCCCAAGTGCTTTTCTTCACATTTCTAAACCTCCAGAAGGTAGCAGAAAAGCTCTCAATTTTAGCTGCATCAGCTGGGGGCAAAGGCTGATTGCAAGAGGATTGGGCAAAGTTGAAATGTCTTTCAGTGACAGCTGATGACATGCAACACTCTCTGGCACAGATTGGAGTACGTTTGAACCACATGGGTCACTTTTTCAATGTCACAAATTGTACAAAAGGACAAAAGCAACCACAAAAGGCCAGTGTCTGTATTTTTTAAAGGCTTTTAAAATTAGTTTATATTCAATACATATAAAAACACAGGGTGACACAGTGACTGGTACTAAATAAAAGAAAAAGGGGAAGAGAAAAAAAAACCTACAAAGTTGTAACAAAATAATGTACATGGAGATGACTGTGTAATTACAAGGATTTTAAAATTAGCAATGCCCACACCAACTAATCAGCCAGACATACCATCAGAATTGTGGCTACTATCCCGTTATTTAGTATTTGCACATTTTGAGATGAAAATGAGAAAATATATGCTCTGTTACTAACATAAATCTGACAGTATGAAATATCAAAACTGGAGACTTGATAGAAAACTTTGAGAACAATGGCTGTACAATGTGCTGCTTAGCAAACAGAATGAACCACTTGGCTAAAATGGAAAAAGATTAAACAATTCCTATTTTCTAGCAAAGATAATGGGTTTTCTCATTTCCCTTAGGGATAGGAAGTCAATTTTCCCTATTGGAGATTGAAATGCAAACCTAATGGACCCCTAGAACTTAAAGGGAAAAATGATTTTCCTTCTTTTTAATATTTTTTTTCCCCACTTCTGTTGTACAGTTCATGTTATTTAAATCTACCACACAGAGAATATAGAATAGTAGCTATGTTTTATTAGGAAAATAAATCATGGCAGAAAAGTACTGGTTGCACAGAAAAATCAGCTGACGTTATGGAAGTTTTATATAGTTAGCTTGCACAGGTGAAGGCAAATTTGCTGAAGTTTGTCTCCATTTTCACCTCTTTAGCACACATACCAACACTGAATGCTAATATTTAAGAAACTGTATGCTAACACTGCAGGGTGCAATGTAAAGATCATTTATCCACTCAGGTTTTCTTTTACCATTTGGACTTTCACATAATTAAGTTTTAGAAAACTGCATGATTTCAGTCTCAAGGTACAGTTATCTTGTAATCATACACCGTTGGAAAAAATGTTTCATTTTCTCTATTTTTTATACTGTTGTATTTTAAATCATAGTTTTTCCTTCTCAATAGCAGTAATGAAACTTGTATACTAATCACAGACTATAAAGTGCTGGGTGCTGAGTCCTAAGTCCTCTGGACTAGAATGCAACAATATTCTATGATTTGCTAAAGCATATTTGTAATCAGGGATTTAAAAACGAATCAGACCTTAGCGAACTTCTAAGGATTTGGTATTCCACAGATAAGCAGCTAGTGTGTTATTCAATTATTCCAATCACAGAGGTCTGCAAAACTAGGCTGACCAGTTCACAATGAGTTCATTGCTAAAAGTGCAACATCCATGAGCAGTGCATGTTTTATCTAACCAGCTTCTGCACACTGAATAAATTGATTTCAGGTTGTAAATTCGTGCATCTGGTAACTGAACTTGTCTGTACTGAAGCGGTCCTGGCCTGATGTAAATACTTCACAGGACAAATCTGAACTTGGTCTTCCCACTGAATGCTTTTAAGTCTTTGGCATGCTCCAGAGTCTTTCATGTTGAGGTGCCCTGGACCATCATAACACCTTTTCCAAAGCAGACCTTCACCATATTTTTGCTCGTGGAGCAGTGCTTGCCTGCCACTCAGCTCAGTCCTGTGGATGTCACATGCAGTACTATACACAGGACACTGTGTGACTCTATTATACCCCAGAGTGCTGCAGCAAAAGGCAGGGAAAGAGAGGCAATTTTGAATGGGAAGGGACTTCAAAAAAGCTTTCAGTAGTGAGATATTAGACCTCTTTGCTCTAAAGTTTATCAGTCCCCATAGATTGGAGCAGGTATCACTGGATCCAAAGACCTGACCTGCCTAAATGGAAAGCAGAACAGGCTACCTTTTACTCACGTTGTAAAACATAAAGTTCAGGTACGTGTCATAGGCTCCATCCATCATCTCTTTAGCATTTGTTCCTGTTTGTTTGGATGCTAGTAACAAAAATGAGTTCATGCAGTCTGGGGAATGCTTTTTAGGCAAAGAACACTAGTTCTGTCTGGGTTTTATGCTTGTTTGTGTATATGCTGGCTGTGTTTGTACATTTTCCTGTCCAAAAATGGCATAGCTAGTTAAGATGGCCTCTCTGCTTGATAGAGGAGAGGGTGGGCATGTGTGAGGAGGTCATGCAGAGTAAGAGCTGTGAGCAGTGAGTGCTGAAGCATAAAATTACATCAGTCATATGCATGTGTGCAAACTGGCCATCTACGTGTAACTGGACGCTGTTGTCCCAGGCTGTGAAGTGGTGGGCTGCTGGGAAGACCTGGGTCTACTAACAAATCTGGGACTGGCTGACGATATTATTAAAAATTTACAAGCCACATTAGAAATGCAAAATGTAAATGATGTCTGCCAGCTCATTTATGGGTTTATGGTGGCAAGGCAGAAGGTGGTTCATGTTGCAGGTTTCCCTAATAACAGCAGCCGAAGGCAGGATTCCCACTAGCAAGGAAAGAGCTCTGTCCTGGCAAGTATCAGCTGGCAGCAGGAGATGCAGAGTCTTGCCTGTACACTCACTGCACAGCCAAAACGTGATTCTGCCATCCTGTGGGTTTAAGAGCAGGTTAACACAAAGACTATGGCATAAACAGATACTGTGAAGATGGTAAACTGGAGAGTATCTCAACAGATGGGTATCCACAAGATCTTTTTTCTCTACCTTTCAGCTGCAGGGTTTGTAGATTGCTGCTCAGGGGCTTGAAAATAAAGAGGTTGTATAAGGGCAAGAGACTTGGCAAGTGCACCCCAGATGAGGCTGTCAAAAGGTAATATAGATGTAGACCCAGGATTCATTCTTTTGTTTCATTGACCCTGGCATCTTCTGTTTTCAGCTGAGAGTCATGATCTTGATGTTCAGGCAAACGAAGACAGAGCTGCAGCAGTAATGCTTCACCACTGTCTATGTGAAAAGCTGTGCTCCTTTAGATAGGTGTGCACACCCTGACCCTGACTTGCTGACTGTGGTTCCTGGCTGACCTTGAAGCTGCCTCAGTGTGATGGATGTGCCTGGTGATCTAGACTCTTGGATGAATCTGACTACCATGAGCAGACTGGTTCTGCTCACCCTGTCCTGTTACCATGAGACTGCCCCTATCTCACCAGCCTTTTGTGGAAACTCAGCTCCTGGTTCCCTTTTCCTCTCTGAGCAGACTGCCCTTGCTGTTCCCTACAAGGGAAAAAAAATCCTCCAAGAAGAGAAGACTCCAGAGCTATTGGGCAGAAGCAGGAGTTAAAAAACGCATCCTTTTTCTTCATGCTGTGAAACACTTGGTCGTACAGTAATATTAATTTAAACCCCCCCTTCCCCAATAAAACCCCAAAAGAACTGAAAAACAAGTGTCACATTAGTTTATTCTTAAGGAGGAGGTGATTTGGGGTAGAGTCAAACTATTTGGCAAATACGGTCAAGTTTCTCTGTCCTGAATCACCTTTTTCTGAAGATAGTACATATGATGTGTACATATGCATGCGCACACATAAATGCGCATATGCTTGGTTTTGAATTATTAAGTTGATACAATACCTCAAAAAAAGCCTTTATCATTATTCTTCTGACTGCTTTTTCCCTCTGACTATGAATTCTACTGGCTGAAATATTAGTGTGAATCTGTGTAACCATTATTCAACTGCAGACCACTTTGTGAGGAATTAGCCCTATACCAACCATATTCCTATCTAAATTTTGCCTACATTCCCTACAATAACAGCTCTACAGTCCTTGTCTACAGTCTACATGTCCTTGTGTGACATGTGAGCAGAAGTGAAGACCTTTATGGCAGACAAACATTATTGCAAAAACGTTCAGTCAGTCCTGAGACCTCAAGTAGTTTCTGCCTACTGCTGTGACTAGTTTCTTTCAGGATCCACTTGGTTATGCTTGGATCAATACTGCTCCCTGAGGACAACGTAGTGAATTGTGTAACTTGGTTAACGCCAGTCTTACTTTGTCAGCAGATTTCTCATTGACTTGGGGAACACATGTAACAATAGTCTATGTTTGTGCTATTTCAATTATATTGGATACACTCTGGTGGTATATCCAAAATAAAAGGCTTAAGAAAGGTTATTTTGTCAAAAGTATCACTGAAGGTGAACACATGCTGTCCGACAAATATCATGCAGCTTTTTTCATGATCGTCGATGTAGCATTCACACATTGGAAACATCAGTGATACTGTTACCAGGAAACTACGCCAGATATCCCCAGAAGTGTCAACAAATAATCTTCCATTGAATTTTAAAAATGGGGAAAACATAGAAACTATTCCAAGTTCTCAAAAATAAAATCATTTTTAACATAAATCAAATAAAACTTCAATCAACATCAGTCCCATTACCTTTATATGAATAATAACTATTAAAATGATTATTTTAATTACTGAAATCTGAACTGTCTGTATAAATGAATAATTAATAACATAGCATATTTGCTCAAAAATTAAACACTCAGAGTCAATTTAAACAGAATACCAACTTAGCTTCTTCATCAGTAATGTCATGGTCTGAATAGAAAACAAGAAAATAAACAGAAACTTGATTTAATGTCTAGTAGCAGTTTTAGCATTCTTCATTTTCTTTAATTTAGAGGTTTATTGAGCAAATAGATTGAGAAGGCATATCTTTTTGAACTAAAATAGCACATCCTAAGTTTCATTGATTCAGCAGTAGGAATTTCTACTACTAAACAGCTGTTCTCGGCAGACCAATCTTCCTATCTTTTGGAAATACCATCTCTAAAAGTTCATTTTACAGATAGGCTAGATGACTTGCTACATGCAACCCAGGACATGAGCAGAAAAGTTTTGCAACACTATATAAGTGTGTTTTGACTGTGTTAGGGGATTTTTTATAATTTTTATATTATTATTTAATATATCAGTTCAGGCCCACTTGAATCAGTAAAACCCTGTGTTGTATCTGGGGTGTCTAATCTTTCTAGCCATTGTGAAAGCTAACCAATGAACAGTCCTCCTAATTAATGCATGATTAAAAAACCACCTGTAAGGATTCCCCCTTCCAGTGTTGGATGTGCTCAGCTGCCAATACTATTTGTCCTCATCTGTTTTAAGTCTTATGGTAACAACAAAATGGATGATAACATTATGGACTATTAAAACAGGTTCTTTTCTTC
>JAVJGI010000040.1:9009261-9052288 GCA_035590275.1 Ibycter americanus
CTCTTTTCAGGACTTTCCCAGACTCTTCAAGGATACACGGGTATCTATTCAAGGCTAATATTAACAAGCTTGCATTCTGATCTCTCGGAGCAGCCGTGTTTTCCCACAGGGGGTATAGCTCCTGTAGGAGTTAATCTACTGAAAAAATCAGCAGAATATTTGACGGGTGGACAGATATGGGAGATATGCTCCAAAAGCGAGAGTTAGAGTGCCTCTAAAAGGTTGCCCTTCATCACTAAAGTTTTCCTGAGCATTTGGGAGCAGTGATGGTCTCCTTGCTTCTTTCACAGGTGATTGCAACCCTGTCTCCAATATTCCATCTCAATGCAGGCAGGTGCACTCGCTGGAAATATCCATAATTTGAAATTAATGTAGTGAATTCATGTAGCAATATCTCCTGTGAGTAATTTCTAAGGAATGGAATTTGGCTTTTAACCTTCAAATCTTTCATAGATTGGATAACATGAACTCATCCATAATAAAATGTCAGTTTCTCCAGTTTGAAACTGGACCTTTTTGTTTCTACCTAAAATATCTATCTGCATCTTTCTAGATAGAGAGCGATATAAAATATGAGGAGATACCACATACAGAAACTAAAATAAAGTAATGAAAGTACAAGATTTTAAGTACCTGAATAAGCACCCAAATACTGAAATTCAGGACTTAAAATTGTTCCTACAGCTACAAGTTAACCTCATTCACCCCACTCCAGCACCACCGCCCCACCCCCCTGCAGTGAGATGATGACGGAAAGTGTTTTCTTCACTGCACAGAATCAAGTACTCTGGAGAAAAATATAAATCTGTGTAGTGAAAGGACATTGTCAGAAGGTGAGCTTATGTAATAAGTGAGAAACAGCTTATTGCAAGATAAGTTTGTTAAGGTATCTTGCCTAAGAAACTAGTTTTCCTAACACTGTCATAGGATTCCACTGCACTGATGAGCAATCTACTTAAAGTAACTTTTATCACAGGAAAAGATTCCTCATTTCTAAACACCTGACTGGAATTTCATAAAAATGCCTAGAACTCCCAACTGAAGTCAGTGGGGGATGCTTTGAGTGTGTAAAGTGCTGTGAAAAGGAAGAGTACTTTAGGAGATCGTGTGCAAAGTGTCTCAGACAGATCTCCAGGAAAAAATAGGTGTTTTGATCTTAACTTATCTGTCCCCATCTGTAACAATGAGATAATAAATACTATGCTTTTGTCTCACAGGGATGTTGTGAAAAGTCTTAATAAATGTGAAACACTTTAATACTGTGTAATGATGAGTGCTATAAAAAACCCTGGAAGTAAATAAATAACTCTGAGTTCATAGAGGGATTGAAAAGTGTACAGTAAATGCAGTATAGAGTAACGTACTGCACAAGGCCGAAACAAAATATTGAACAGCTGTTCTCTAACTAAAAATCATCCTGCCAGTGCACAGAATTAAACACAGGGGAACAGACTATTGCAATCATATAATTAAGACTGAATCAAGATGCATATGTACTAAGCATCTGAATAAAGATTACATAGGAGATTAGATCTTGCATTTCTTAACTTCTGAGTGCTTAATGTTACAGTTTTAACAATTTTTGTGCAATTTCCTAGGAAACTCACACTGAGAAAACAGTTTTCATTTTGTAATATTAACAGGTTATTAGCAATGTTATAACCCTTAGCACTAAGCAGGATGTTGCTACCTGGCCTAATAAGGTACTAGATAACAGAAGTAAGTGGATAGCTTTTATGGAGACCAGAACAAGAGCAGGACCAAAAGCAATGTTTTGCTTATAGCTTTCACAGAATTTGTTCAGAACAGCAGGATTTGGAGCAGGACATTTTCTGGCCAGCATTATGCTTTGCTAGACACAAATGCTTCCTCCCTATCTCTTCAAGTGTGATCCCATTTTGCCCTAAAAGCTAGGTAAGGGTGGGAGGTGGGCTCAGGTGGTAGGAACACACCCTTCTCTTCCCTGGTGGGATGCAGTCTCACCATGCTCCAACCAGTGAAGAAGGGCTGGGGCCAAAGTTAAGGTGCAGGGTCCAGGTCCTAGGGACAGCCATGGGCTAGATCAGGAAAACCCTAACAAAACCCTACTGAACCAATCCTTATCTCACTCCTGTAGCTGTTGAAGAATAACCAGTATCGGGTAATTAGAAAGAGTACAACAGAAGGGCTTATTAAAATGATCCTTCTTATTCTTTGTATTTCTGGCAGTCAGCTCTTCAGGGATTTCCTGAGCTAGAGAAACATGTTTTACAGATATTGCTAGATAAAGTCCCCATGACACACTCCTACCCTTCCTTGCCCTTCAAACCCACACCCACATCTAAACCTAACTTTTCTTTTTCTTTTTTTTTCCTCTCTAATATTGTGTTTGTTCTGCTTTAGCCCCCAAAGTTGTCCTTAGCGATACAGGAAAGATGGATGCCTACTGTCAGATCAGCATCCTGAAACCACTGTAAACTATAGCACCAGCTCACAATGACATTAAAAAAAAATAAAATCTCAGGCTATGAGCTGAAGTACAGCCAAGACTGAGAGGAAAATTTAAGCTTCTAGCTTCAAGAGTCCTTTTTCATATTTACTGAGGCTGTGATTTTTAAATTGAACAGATAGCAATAGATTTTTCCAAAAAAAAATTTTCAAAAAATTACTAACTCAGGCAAAAGAAAATAATTTCTTCTGCTTTCCTTTATTATTGTTCTCTGAAATGACTGAACTATTTTCACCAAAATTTTGCAAAAAAATCAAACTGTTAGACATGTAGCCCCAAACAAAATTTGCTATGCTTTTTACATACTCTTTTTCAGCCTTTCTGACATGGTCACAAGGAGCAAGAAATCTTCAAGTGAAAGATCCATTCTGAGGAAGCAGAGTCCTTTAGAGAAGTCCCTGGTGAATGTTCCAACACGCTTTGGACATTTTCATCCCATGAACCCTAACACATATGCCTATCTTCTGTATGGCAAGATGTCTCTTACCTGGCCCAAAACGCAAGTCAAATGTATGAAGTTCTAACTTTCTAGGTCCACTTACAATACAAGGTAAATTAAATCTAAGATGGGATGTTCTGGCATGTTCAGCACAACTTAAAAAATGCATGTTATTCATCCTGAATTAAAAAAATAAAGCTTTAATTACTGACAAGCAACTGATGAGGATTTATCCTGTATTGTAATGAATGCATATTCTTCTACAGAAGACACTTGAATTTCTAAGAAAGCAATGAGAAGATGACAAAATGATCCTGCAAGATTTACTTCTGTTCAGCTGAAACACTATCTGACATAAATCAGGTGTCACCCTTTTGCCTCTTAGGAATGCCACAGTTAGCAGATGTACGAACATTCAGAGAAAGGCCACCTTACAAAGATGGAAGGAAAAGCTACAACCTGCATAACGACTTCTTTAGAGATTTCTGTAGTGATTTAGTAGCCTAAGTAATCAAGGGTGATATAGAGCAGGAATGACTAAATCAAAGTTCTGACTTTGAGAAGAACATATAGTTTAAACTTTGAGTTGCATAATTGGCTGTACTTCAGCTCATAGCCTGAGATTTTATTTTTTTTTAATGTCATTGTGAGCTGGTGCTATAGTTTACAGTGGTTTCAGGATGCTGATCTGACAGTAGGCATCCATCTTTCCTGTATTGCTAAGGACAACTTTGGGGGCTAAAGCAGAACAAACACTTGAGTTGCATAATCAGGGGTGATATAGAGCAGGAATGACTAAATCAAAGTTCTGACTTTGAGAAGAACATATAGTTTAAAGTTTGAGTTGCATAATTGGGTAAGGTCTGAACCTTACAAGACAAATTATAATCTTCTCATTGAAAGCTCTAAGAAAAACGCATTATTGAAATGAACCAATGATTTCTATGACCTAATTAAGATAATAAATATTAAACAAATGCAACTGACAGGCATTTACTTCCAAGATTATAAAAATAACTGAACAAATGGTAAAAATAATGTAACAATGCAAAGCACTGCTATTGAATTAATCTTACATTAAAATCCTGTAAGGAACATGATAACTGGCCCAGATTCGTGTAAACTATTTTAACGTACAGATACATTGTGCACATATTATTTTAAGTAAGAGTCTCAACATTTTGCTGTTTATAAAAATTCTGTATTTTTAACAGCACTTTATTTCCCCCCACCCCCCCACGCCCCCCTTCTTCTTTAACACAATGCTTTCTCTGTCTCCCCGGGACTCTTCTTTGGTGCTTCACTCCAAAAGAAAAGCAACAACAACAAAAAAAGAGAAAAATGTTATTTTCATGTTTGCAGCTGCTTGAAAAAATATTTGCATAATAAGATGTTTTAGGTTATATGATAAAGCTCATGTCTCGGAGAGTGAGAGACATACAACTGTGTGTCTCTAGGGCTGAAAGCAGAGAGGGGGTTGACTGTGGGACCAGGTGAGTCCCCGCCAAGTTTAGACAGGATAGGTGGGTGGGTGTCCACAACAGTTTGTACTAGCAAGTGGAGTGGGGTTTTGTATGCCCAGGTGCCAGCACATCTGGAGAAACTGGGGTCCAGGAGCCACTAACTTGACAGACTGAGTGAGCCCAGCTGCTGGGAGGATCCACCTTGTACATATATATGTACACGTTCTAACCAGTGGACTTCCACCAGCCAGAGAGAGGACCAGGATGAGATTGTGGGTGCTGTTGATGTTCGTGCAAATGCTCTGAGTGTCCATCTACAATTTATGTGGCTGGTCATGTATATATGTATATTTGTGGTGTAATATGCTCATGTGTGTGCCTACTGGAAATACATCTTCAGCCTTGCCTACTACTTGGACCTGGGGACATGGAGCTGCAGCAGCCTCACCCTTCTCTGATTGTTGGATCTGACATGGTAAACTTTCCTCTAAGAATATGGCTATGTACCTGTTTTACCTTTGTCACAAACAACATATAGAATATCTGTAGTATATACATATGCTTCATGTGTGCATGCCTGGTGGGAATACATCTTCTGCATCACTGTTGGTTGGATCTGGGGACATGGAGTGGCAGCAATCTCAACTCTCTTATGCTACTGGGTGAGGCATGATCTATCTTTATCTAACAGAACGATTCTTCTCTCTCCCTCTTTGGTCAAATACGATTTAAAAGCAAGCCACTTGTGATGTCTGACATTTTCACTAGCAGGTATCTTTACCATTTTTCCTTTTCTACTCACAGTCATATTGTATCAGAAATACAAAGCAAATACAGGAACTCAGTGTTAAAAATGCATGACAGTTTTGTCTTGCTTAACATATATCTCTTCTGTCTGAATATATATTTTTCTAGATCCCTCATTGAGGCAACAACCTCAGCTGTGTTTAAACAAAGTGTGTTACTCTGGGTCTTGATTTATATTTTTGCTCCAGGTGTTTTGCCACAGTAAAAATGATGAAAGCCTTGGCTATCTTATCTGCTTTAGAATCCATGCTATCATTAATCACTCCATTATCCACAGCCTCAACAAGATCATGGCACACTTCAATATTCAGGCTTTCAAAACAATTATGTATGTGCTAAAAGGCAATCAAAAGTCTTGTGGGAGAGTTTTAGTTCTGGTACTGGCACACCTGAGGATGTGACTATCTCTTGCTTGTACAGGGGCCCTTGTCAGTAGGATTCCACTGCTGCTGCTCTTGCTGCTCCTCACATTACAAAGAGAGAAAGGGGAGAAACAGAGATAGGCTTGAGGATGAACATGGACAGACTGAGGGTGGGTTTTGGTGGATGGCAGTGAAAGACAAAATACCTTATTTGGGAGGAGGAATAGGGAACAGAAGGAAAGAGACGAAGTAATCACAGAAAGTAGAGAAGAAATAAGTTTTTTTAATGCCCTTTCAGATACTGAGGAACACGTATATGCAGCTTAAGTGATATATACACTCTGTAGTTTGACTTTCACAAGTGCAACTACCAGCCAGAAAAGATGCACACTTTATTCCAGCATGCATTTCTCTTATTGGCCGTATCTCTCACGGTACTGATCAGCTATTACTGCTAATAAAAACTGTGACAGTTAGAAAAGTGTCTTGCAGAGCAAATGTTTCTGAGGAGAGCTTTTCTGTTAGAGTGAAGCACATACTCTATAGTATGTCTAGAAAGACATTTGCATTCTTTATATTCCTATGCTACTGTAGAAATACTGATTAAATGCTACATTCAGGAATGTGAAGTGCTTATTTTTGGTTGGGCTAGGTTGTGGTCCTGATCTACTTGGTGGTTGGTTAACCTGGTTCAGAATAAAGAACTAAATATTGCAAAATTTGTGCAAATTAGAAGATGTTTATGTATATTTTGAATGGTTTATAAGAACTATGTATTTTTAGAGAATTGTAATCTTTTGCTGATAGATGGGATACAAGAGGGCTTATTGGCCTCTCAAATTAAATATAGATGTTGAACTCTAAAATTTCATTTGCCTTTGATAACTTGAAAAGCTGGGTGTTGTAAATAACGCAGTTAGTTATTTCCAGTGGTAGGCAGTAGTATCAGAAACCGTGAAATGAATGCTCTGGATGTAACAATGTCAAAAAGAAGTTATAAAGAATTCAACTATTTTTTATATAATATTAAAAAGATGCTAGTAGTAGCTCTTAGCAATAATAACAGGGCCCACTGAAAAAAGAAACCAGACAACTGTGGTACTACCACTGTCTGGAAATGGACGTAAGTCTTTGGGTCAGTTGGTAGAAAGAAGTAGACAGGCCAGTCCAGGTGACTTGATAACTGTCTTTTTCCTTCTTAAGGAGAGATTACAGGTGATCCAGGCTTGCCAGTCATTTTCATTTGGATCAGGATTAGGAAACAGTAAGATTACCCCAGCAAAGGCTGTAATTAGCAAAAAGATCTGGCTGTCAGGCCCCTCTCCTGATCAGCAGATACTTAGCTGAAGCAGAGGAAGAGAGATGGGAAGACAAGAATGGCTTCTGTCAGTTGGCTGAATAAAGGTGGAAAAAAAACAAGAGAGAAAAATTAATTTTCTTTGTTTTAGAGAACCAAGAAATCAACCATTTAGTTAATAGACCTGTAAAGTTGCCTTCATGGAGAATGACTTGGTATTGAAAGAAATAGTGTATGATAATGGAGTGAATGGTACAGTTATCTGAGAGATTATATTGCCCAGAAAAGTGAATTTGTTCATAATGTATTTTAAGGCTCTTTTTTTCACTGTTTCACTGTGTTTTTTAAAAAATTGGTAAGCCAGGAGACAAAAATCCTACTTGAAAGATTACATCAATGCACAGTATGACATCCTTTGGAGTTCAATCCTAGTTTTAGTCATGTGACTTTATTTTGCAAGAAGGAATCTGGGAAATAAACTTTCACTATTACCTATCTTCTAAGCAAATGAAAGAAAAACTACAAAACTATTTTTGAGAAGATCTATATTATCCCATACAATCATTTCCTTTCTGACTGCACTAGAGGTTCTGAACCGTTTTCCAAATAGTCTCAGGCATGTTCTGACCTCAGCAGGGTTGGTTCAGCATTCAGGAATAATGTTTGATACCTTGTCTGAACTGAAGCACCCATCAAGGCTCCTGTAAAGAAAGAATATAACTTTGCCAGAGGCTCAGTCATTCATGTCCAGGCACATTTGTGTGTTTTGTATCACTGGTTGACAAACCTTTGATGATACCATGAAAAAAGTAAGCAGACAACATATCATTTAGAAATATTTCACTCTGTCAGGACAGATACATGGTAATTAACATTGGATAGCTTTCTAGGAGCCTAGCAAGCAACACGGAAAACTAGCATATGAATAGCAGAGTAAACTTTATTGAAGAAATCAATATATTATATTCTGTGTTTCTATGATTCTCCATACGTTTATGAATAAGTACATGAGATAAAAACCTTCCCCAAATATTGAAAAATCTTGCTCCAGATCAGATCAGATCAACAGTCTAATTTTGATTATGAGCTGTAATGAGCGTTTTTTATTAGTGTACTATTAGCCATAAACTCATATTCTGCTATTCCATATGAGATACTAAATGAAATCTCAGAGTTATATTAGTAATAAACAGGGATAGTTACAGTGTAGTAATTGGATTGCTTTGAATTACTCAGCGTCTAGAGAATAGAAAATGAGGCAACCATTTTTCAGTAGCAGTGATTTTCAAAAAAAGCACTAAGCCATCAAAAAAATATTTCATAAAATCTCGCTTCATGTAATCAAGAAAATTTAGAACAGAAAGAAATGTATTACATGAAGAAAATATATTCATATTGCTGACAACACATTTGAAGCTGAATTATATTATAAGCATTTAAGTATGGACTAGATCTGCTGATTCTGTTCTATAGGTTAAATCTAAATTAAATCCCATTACATCCTATGAGGGATAACTTCTGCAACATTTACTGGTATATGGGTGCACAAACACCCATACCTAGCTTGTAAAGAGTAAATTAAGTTAATATGCAAGGAATGGTATGGTAGAACATCAATATGCCTAAAAAATTAATGTCTAAATTAAAAAAATAACATGTATTATTACTTCCAATAATTATTTTTTGAAGCTATACATTAATAATAGTGAGGTTATATGGTTTAAAAGGGAAACAGGTTAATTGTATTACTGAAGGTGAGAAGTTTTTATTTTTGGTTATATGGGCCTGTGTTATATAGGTCTGATTTGGCTGTTCATGAAAAGATAGCTACAAGATCCTAGAATGGTTGTTTAGACCTAGTTCCAAAAGCAGTTGCAGGTACAGTTGAGAAATGTTTGAGGAAACAGAACAGGCACAAAGTGTCCCAGGGTTTCCAGAAACAAGTAGTTGCAGGCAGGTAGAACCAGGCTTGGCATACAGCATATCTGGCAGAGGGAAGTACTGCAGAAAAAAAGTATTGTATTCTTTTACTCTTTTTGAAACAAGAGGAAAACAGAGAGGGATCTTTCCTGCTATGCTTTCAAGGGCAAGCAGTCATGTTCTGTTTCTTGCTGAGTATAAGCTGGGATTTACAAAATGTAAGTACTGCTGCACTAAATCAGATCTTCTCCCCATGATCCTGCTCCCTACATAGGCCATTAGGGAGAGAAGCACCAGCCGCACTCACTCCCAGAAACTCTCTGCACAAAGTGTGCTGAACGAAGTGCTGCACTGAAAGAGATAGTGAAGAATAATTCCTGATTCACACACCAGCCGAATGCCTGCCTATCTAAAATGAATTGTGGAATATAGTGTTTGTTCAACTCTGCTTTTACACTGGTGCTATTATTGTGATGAATATCCCAACAAAACCAGTTGAATGCTGATAGCATTAACTTGAACAGTAGTAGTTAAACTGTGTTAAAAGCATGTTAACAAGTAGAAGGATACATTTATACATAGCTAGGTTCAACCATTTCAGAAGAAAAGAATTACTTCAGAGAAAAAAAAAAGTCACGTCACTTTGCAAGGTGAAGTTGATTTATACCTGATCTTTACTCTGAGGCATTTCAGTCAGTATATTGGTATAGCAACTACCAGTGGATGTTACTCAAAATTGTCAACATCCATTTTCAGGGTTCTGCATCAAGCGTCTCAAGAAGAATTATATGAAGACAGAATCACATTCTTAGGAAATAATATCCTTTCAGGCAAATTACAAGCAAGCCCCTTGACAGGTTCATTATAAGCCTTTTTGTACTTTAGATTTATTAAACTCTTTTAACACATACTGTGAAAATTATATGACAAAAAGTAAGAAAAAAATAAGTCTAGGAGAATTCTATTACTGATCTAACAAACAAGTGACTCAATTTTTAGAAAGAGATCTTGATCTGGGCGTCTTGGCCCTCCAGTAAAGGAGCTTCAATTTATTCTTCACAGGAATTAGCACTGATTTTTTTCTGGTAAAGAGATAAAAGACAAAAATGTGTCATGATTTCTGTGTAAAGAAAAGTGATTTGAAAAAAAAATTGGAGTAACAGGGCATTGAGACATCTGGGCATATTACTTGACAAATCTTCAACACTGCAAAGACCTAGGAGAAGTGGTGCCTTTGTCTTTTCCCGTGATCTATTACAACTTCATGGCTTATGATAGTCAACCATGTCTTGGATTCTTTTGGAGGTATCCTGGTACATTATTCATAACAGTGCCAGAGTAACCCAGGGAAACACAAGTCAGTGTCTTCAGCTGATGCTAAACTACAATTTAGAGTCTGTAGCCATGTGGACTATCTATCATACATGGAGGTATTGATACTGCATTGCAATTTATAAGGCAGGGTGTCTGCAGCTCTACCATTTCCTTTCTTCGTCCCTTGCCCAATAAATGAGCACAAATGGTTATCCATAAGGTTTTAGAAAACTCCCCTTGTCTCCCACTGCTACATATAACATTTATTTTATAAAGTTCATTTTGTTCTGAAGAACCAAATAACAGCTACTCTTACAGAAAAGTGCAAAGCATATATCTCAATACCTCATGTAACGTGGTAGTATCTTTATTTTCAGTAGGTCTGTGTAATTCTGTCAGATGTCTGAATGTTCAAAAACGTGTAAAATTTTAGCAATTGCTAAAATTATTTGGATTATTATTGCCTATTTGAATTATTATTATAATTATGTGATTATTAAATATTGAATTATTTAGCAATTGCTAAATAATTGCTTTTAGCAATTTCTGTATTTTTATCAGGTTATCAGAGTATTTGCAAAATTCAAGCTTATTGAGTTGCTGTCAGAAAAATCTTAAATTTATAATTTGAATAGCACAGAAAGTAATATGTAAGGACTACATTTCTAGGTCCTTTGGGCACATTTTCCTAAAAGATCTGATAAATTCTTACTAAGTGATTTGTATTTAGAATTCAAATGCATGCTTTCTGGCTTACACTTTATTTTCTATAGTACTCTCTTTCCTTTGTACAGACAATGATAATCAAATTATATTGATAATATAATCATATTTCATCTATATTTGTAAGGAAACACTAAATCTCATTTTGCTCATGTGTTGGATTTCCACATATGACTGTGGTAATTTAACTTAATGCAGTATTGTGTTCGTTTATTCAGCATGTAGGTGCTTCCAAAAAAAAAAGATAAATCATGCACTTCTCCAAACTACAGCTGCAGCATCCAGACCTTTGTCTGTGATAAGACTGATCTTAGAAACTGGGAAGCAAAACTATAGCTAAATCAAATAAATGTAGCTTTTCACAACACTGTGCAAGTTCGTAATAAACCTAGGTGACTACGAAATGTAAGCAGTCAATTCCTCTTGCCATTGAGAAAAGCCACAAGAGAAAAAACCAAAAACTGTTGCTTTGACAGACTCATTTTCAGGGTACTTGTATAAGTTATGGGAAGGTCAAGAGTGAAATCCCTGTTCTGAACCTGTGGGTCACAAATCCTAAGGGAGGGCTCGCAGTTAGAGGCTGGGGCTCTCCATGCCCCTCCAGCCACCTGCAGAAGAAAATATGTAGCTGATGCTTTGCACTCCTCAAAGAGGAAAGGGAAAAACATGCAAGAGTATAAAGAAGCTGTGCTGATAAGAGGTAAAAAAAGGTGTCAAGAAGTAACTCAAGAGGCCAGAAAGAAATCTATAGTTAGCAATCACAGTTAAACAGAAGGCCTGTGTTGTGCATGGGCAGTAGAGGGGAAGATGGGGCAAGCAGCTGAAAATCCAGCTGTCTCTGAGAGGGCTCCCAAGTGCTGTGCTGGCCAGTGATGCTGCTGTGTCTTGACACTGTCTCAGAATGACTTCCATGGCTACTCTTTGGCCGTGCTATGACTGCCCTCCTTAAGTACAGTTGTCTGCATAGGTCAATGTCTCCCCTGCCACCCACAGTTATACTGAACTGCTAAAGCAGGGTACAGGGCTCTGCCCAGGTTTGGTTTATGCACACAGCATAAGTTCTCATGCGTGAATTGTTCCTTTAATATATTGAGTACAGTTTCAGTCAACAGGAAAAGAATGCAACTAAGAGAGCAAGGGAACCGTAAAATCTGAATGAGCCCCCAGGAAAGCAAAGCAAGCCACAGTCATAGTTTTCAACCATTCTTTCAGGCTGGAAGGGATCTTATTTTTTTCTTAACCTACTTTGTAAGATTAGGCTTTGCAGCTCTGGAAACAGGAGAATCATTATGACAGACCATTGTATTAAATTCATCGTCCTCTATTAAAAACCTTTAAGTAGTATACTGTGGCTGTTAGTTTAAAATGCTTTTTATTAACCTATTTTCATCTAAATCTCTGGAAACATTTCATGTGTTAAACTTCACATATGGCTTATCCCATTGTCTATGTTTTTATTTACTTTTAGCTTGTTATTTTTAAAAGAAAATTCTATGAGTGAGAATATAAATAGATGAGGTAAATTTCCAGTCAGACATTGCAGTATGGTCAATTCCTATTCAAGTCGTGTCTCCTTGGTGCTGAGGTATAGAGGTCAGAATTGTTATTAAACAGAAGCATATATGTGTGAATGAATCTGTGTATCATACGTTAAACAGTAAAGAATGACATTATGCAATATACAGAGATCATGTTTGAAGTTCAGATATAAACTTATGTATTTAAACTTGCCCACGGACAAGATTTTTATGTTATAACTTGCAAACATGAGGACCTGAGTACTGCATATCTCTTAATAAGAACATTTATTGCAGAAATAGATTGTTCCTCAGAACAGTCATGCTGCTTACTTCTCATAAAGTATACATATTAAGGAATATGTTTTAATCCTTTTATCTGTGAGTTTCAGAAAGCTGTTCTGAGCTATCTGGCAATATTCTTCACTTTTAAGTTCTGTGAAGAACAAGCATTCAATAGCTTTTGACATAAAACACCATGCAGCATGTGTTTTCAAACTGAGCTTTCTATTTTTGAAACTAGCATGTTGAATGTTGTGGATTGTTCTAATGATGTTTACTGTTGTCAAAAAGTACAATAATAAGATTCAAAATTTAACATTTCAATTAGAAGTGACTGCCAAAAAATCCCCGTGATCTAGCCCAATATGCCTTGCTTTCTGCATGCTTTTGCTTCATTCTTATTTCTGGGTTTCTCCCAAAAGGAGTTCTGCCATTCAAAACTGACTAGAGGCAGTGGGTGAATTTCAAAACCTACTTTAAAATTAATAAAATATTGATGAATCCTGGTCTTATTAAAAAGTTAGCATACAGTATAATCAGAACTGATGAGTGGTGTGATATTTGATATTAAAAAATTTACCAAAACCCCCACTGTCTTTCATATGCTCTTAATATATTTTTTTTTTCTCCCTTCAGGCTACCTCTTGCACCTCCCAAATGTTTTAAGGTCTTAAGTTTTTCAAATTTTATCTCAGAGCAGTTAAGAATTAAGGTCTTTCTATCATTCAAAATACTTTACAAATAAACTATTTCTAGGATGTGCCATTTCAGGTGAATGAACGGATTTTTAGAGAAAGCTTTCTTTTGAAAAATGATAATAACTTGGTACATTTCATGGTATACTGCCATAAAGGCTAATGTTTAAATGTAGGAAAGGTTTTGACTGGTCCTTTTTTGCACATCAGCTTTAAAAAAATCTGGTATAATAATAATAATGACAACAATGACAATAATAACAATAATAATAGCAACAATAAAAATGTTTTTATATATATTAGGAATCTTTTTTGCTGTGACACAATCTCTCAGAAACATCACATCCATTTTCTGTCCAGCACCCAAAATAAAAATATGAAAACCTTAGTTAGTACTGTATCAGTGTTAATAACATAGATTTTAATACCACATATAAATTATTGCTCTTTTAGAAGGAAGTTAGTGATGCTGTTGTGCCACTTACGAAATTAGGAATGTAAATATTGAAAATGTTTACATCATGTGCCAAGGTAGGAAAATATAAACCTTGAATAATATATATTAACTTGCATTTTAGACTGAATAGACATCCAGAAAAGCCGTTTATGTAGAGCTTATCAGTAATTTTTTCAATAGCTTTAATTATTTCCCTTTATATGTTAGAGGTGGTTTGAGTTAGGAAACCTAGAAGAATTTGCATTGGGAAAACAGTCTTGAAATGTAACAGAGAACAACAATCAGAAATGTATTACTTTACTCCTTCTTTATTCCTTCATGACTTAGGTTTTGTTCACTTTTTTCAAGGCTACTAATATGTTAACAATATGTATAAGATGGCCATTAGTTTGACAGGATGACAAAAACACTGTCTTTATGTTAACAGTCTGTCTGATTAAAAAAAAAAGATTTCTTCTCCAAAGTGAGATCAAGTAGGTAGGAAGCTGACACAAGGTTGGAAGCTACAGATGTTTGGAGAAGGGAGATGATCCTGCACTTTCAAATTATTCACCCAAACACATGATTTCATTTCATCCCTTAGAAATTAGTGTACTTCTTTAAGGAAGGGGGAAAATGTTGAAGGATTCACAAAGAATGTGTGAAATGAGTCATCAAAACATTTTTTGATGTAAGAGTAACGTGAAAAATCCTTCTAATGTTCACTCAAAATGTGAAAGAAAAAATAGAAAACAATAAAGTACCTTTTGTAGACTTACTCATTTTGAATGTTGGGTGTTGATTAATTTTCTTCATATATATTTAGGATTATTTAATGAAAAATATGTCTGACAAGTTCATGGTGGCAATAACTAGTGTTGACTGATTATATAAAACACAGTGCTGAATTAATATAACTTTTTAAACAGTACCATAACTCTCTTAATAGATAATCCTTGCCACCTCTTTATCATGAAGGGCCATGGGTAGATAAGAAAGACCATTAATATTTAACAGTTAAGACGGAGATATTGGTCCTATAAAACCCCATCTTTAGCATTGTTATAAAGTTATATTTTTAATGAGCACCACTGTATAATAATAGAGAAGATACTAGATTAAACTGGAGATGATACTTTTAAGATAAGATCTCTCTTGTATTAATGAAACATATTTTTGATATAGCAGTGTACATTCCCTTCAGATTTTTTTAAGATAAAAATAATCATATACAGAGATAGCTCTTGTAATTACAGAATTTGATGCCCAAAGTTATAAAGTGCAGATTTTGGATTTCTTTTGTAGCTCAGATTATTGGTATTAGAAATAGGTGTTGCAGATTAATAAATTATACAGGAGTACATACCGATTTAAGAGTAACAGAAAAGACCTTGTAATGGGTCAGAGTACAGAAGATTAAAGTTCTGTTAAAAGCATTCCTCTCAGCAGAAATGCGAATGCTGACACTAAATAATGCAAGGTTACTGTATATACCCGGTTCACAAAGCTTTGTAATACATTAATGAATGTATTTGGTAGCACACTTGAGGTCTATTATAAAAATATGCAAAATGCTTAAGATAATGTGTGATTGCTGTGTACTCTTTGCAGCTAGCATACAAATGAGAATAAGAAATTTCAGTTCTGTAGAGGGTACTCTCAGAACAGATTTTAAATCAATACTATAAATGAAGAAATTTGCCTGTCAATTAATAAAAATAATTTTGCAGATAAAACAATGATCTATATCAGTATCATGTCATCTGATGTTCTTGGTGTGTCAGAATATGTTTTGTCTAAAAAGAAGTAAGAAATTTCTTTGGATGAATAGATTTGATTTCTATAATCCTTATTCACTGTCTTGCTTTAGCTGTTGAATATTATAGAATGAGCAGGGATGGGGTAAACTCAAATAAAATCCTGTTAAAATGGAAATGTCATGAATTTCTAGATAATGAAGTATGCATTAAGCTTGGAACACTAATGACCACCATAGTAAAAAGTATATGGCATATTTTATGTACCTGTACCTCTACCTCTTCTTTGTGCTCACTTAGAGGAAAGTATTGAGATAATTACAGAGGCTTTATATTCCTTTTGCCACAAAGATAATTAAGAGCTTTAGCATCCCATTTTCTTAACTGCATTCTTTGTTTTATTTTTATGCTTATATACAAAAGATTTCAGTTCAACAAGTAGCATTCTCAGATATCAGCAGCTAATTTTGGAATGCGAGTTTGGGGAATCCCAAAAACTATTACTTGAGTGCAAATGTCTTAATCACCCCATTCATACCAAACACATAGGTTGACTTTGCATTTGACTTACGTTTCAAGTGATCACTGTTGTTACTTTTTCTGAAAAAAAATGGAAGGAACTGCTAAGACACTAGAATCACAAAATCATAGAATGGTTTGGGTTAGAAGGGATCATCTAGTTCCAACCTCCCTGCCATGGGCAGGGACACCTTCCACTAGACCCATCCAACCTGGCATGAACATTTTCAGGGACGGAGCATTCACAGCTTCTCTGGGCAACTTGGTCTGGTGCCTCACAACCCTCACAGTAAAGAATTTCTTCCTAATAGCTAATCTAAATCTACTCTCTTTTAATTCAAAACTGTTACCCTTCATCCTATCACTACACACCCTGACAAAGAGTCCCTCTCCATCTTTCCTGTAGGCCCCCTTTAAGCACTGGAAGGCTGCTATAAGGTCTCCCAGGAGCCTTCTCTTCTCTAGGCTGAACAACCTGAACTCTCTCAGTCTGTCCTCATAGCGGAGGTGCTCCAGTCCCCTGATCATGTTCACGGCCCTCCTCTGGACCTGCTCAAGCAGGTCCGTGTTCTTATGCTGGGGGCCCAGAGCTGAAGACAGTACTCCAGGTAGGGTGTCACAAGAGCAGAGTAGAGGGGAAGAATCACCTCCCTCAACCTGCTAGTCATGCTTCTTTTGATGCAGCCCAGGGTACAGTTGACTTTATGGGCTGCAAATGCACATTGCTGGCTTGTATGCAGGTTTTCATCCACCAGTACCCCTAAGTCATTCTCTGCAGGGCTGTTCTCAGTCCACTCGTCACCCAGCCTGCATTTGTTCTTGGGATTACACCAACCCACATGCAGGACCTTGCACTTGGCCTTGTTGTACTTCATGAGGTTTGCACAGGCTCACCACACAAGACTGTCAAGGTCCCTCTGGATGTCATCACTTCCCTCCAGTGTGTCAACCTTACCACACAGCTTGGTGTCACTGGTAAACTTGCTGAGGGTGCACTCAATCCCACTGTAATTGATTTTAGAATGTGGATGTTTTTATTTTTATGAAAATATTGATTATCTAAATAAGTTTCTCTATGAAAGAAAAAAAAATCCATCATGAATTTTGAAATGTTCAGGGTTTTTTTTCAGTTTGGAATAAAGATTGATTTTAGAGCAAAGCAATTCTTCCACTTGAAGTACAATTTCTGTCACCTGCCCTATTTTTATTTCCAGTCCATTGAATAGGAATGCACTGTTACTGAGTAACAGTAAAAACAAAACCCAGCAACAACAACCAAAAAACCCCTTCAAATCAAGGAGTTTCAAAACATAAATGATATAAAATAAATTTGAGATAAAATGTAGAACATTGAAGTAAAAGAATGTCTGTTCCTCTCCTCAAACCTTTTCTCCTAGTTTTAAAGAGAAGAGTAATTCTTGTGGGCTCCTAGCTATAGCAGTAATTCATATTGTACTGAGTTTCTCCCACTTGCTGGAAACATTCTGTTTTTTAAAGGAGAGTGACAGAATCAGGAGCAAAAAATAGAACTGGGTATATTGAATTTTTTAACAGGTAGGAATGGTACTTTGTTAATAAAGTGGAGAAATGCTTGGCCTGAACTGCACTTCAAAAATAATGTGGTCTTATTTAATTAACTTGATGTTCAGGTTCCAAAGAGAGTAATTGTGAAGTAGAAATTCCAAAGCATTAAAGAATTTTAAAGATATTACATGTGACCAATTGGTAAACACAACCCTAAAAATATTAAATAAGTATTAAGACAACAAATATGGATGCAAACACATGCTAACCAGTGCTGTCTTTGCAGACAACAGAACCCATATATCAAATGTTACTAATTTTTCTAGTAATTTGCCTTCTTATCTAAGTCATTCCATGCTGTGACTTAAAGCACAGTAATGCAGAACTGATCTGCTACATCTGTTAGATTGATCTTTATTATTGAATTAATGATTGGTTGAGTCAAATATTCCAACTCTTGTTAACTAAAAATGATTTTGCTTGCCTTTTCATTAAATGTTTGTCCTAGTCAAGGTTTATGTTCCTAAGTTCTGTATAAAATGTATTTAGACTTAAAGAAAGATTGAAATCATTGCATTTAAGATTGTATTGTTTTATTTAAAAGGTCATTGACGGGTAGAAATTAAACAACTAATTCCTGACAAGTGACAACTAACTCCTTATTTGAAAAGATTTACTCTGTTTTGTATCAAATAAACAGAGAAAGTAAAATCAAAAAATCGAATTTATTTTGCAATGTTAGGCAGCAACCTTTGATTATATCTCCTTTTTCTATATACATTCCAGCACAGCAGTTTAACAAAAAAACAAACATAAAAATTTAAAAAGGTGGCAGTACTGTCTTTTTATGTTATCCCAGCATCATCCCTGAAGTAAACCCCATTGATACAGCTATATATTTGTGACTTTGCATTTTAAAGATAAGATTCTCCAGGTGAAGTACAGAAATGACAAGCAGAGAATAAAAATTGCAAGAAAACTAGTTAATGCCTATGCAAACAGAAAATACTTGTCACCTTGGGCATTACTATGTCCTATTGCAAAAGTTCAAGGAGGTCTGCATACAGGTTAGGTCTTTCAAACAAGATAACAATCCAGCACCTACTGTGAGCATCTGGCCTTTTCTAGATAGGGGGCATGACTGGAGTTCCTCAGAAATTTGTCTCAGTTACTTATAAACAGAAAAAGTTTCCATCCCCTAACAGGATACATTATTATGTGCTGAGCTACTGGGGAGAGTGAAGGAGATTTTGAAAGTTATTTGGTAGAAACTGGAGATAAATTGAGTTTAGGAAAAAAATGAGCTTGAGAAATTCAGAGAGAAACTCTGAAGCCTGAGTTCCTGAGAAAACTGGGGCAGGGATGCTCAGTGAGTCACTTGCTCCATCTGTCAGATTGCTCCTACCTGAAACCTATATACCTAATTTAATAGCAATGTATCATATTTAATTGTGTTCATTTGTTTCTGGAAACAAAAGAATCAGAAGCCATTTAGCTAAGGAGTGCTTAGGGCAGACGTTTATGATGTCAACAGGGATAGGAAAATATTAATTAGAAAATACTAATCAAGACCAAATCCAGTAAGAGGTGTTTAATCCTCTGACTATTGTTATCACAGCTTTCTCTGTTAATCTTTACACCAGAAGTACTGAAAGCTTAAATGTGAAGGGTGAAATACAGAAGTGCAAGGACAACGAGGGGAAAAGGGAAGGCATTCACTTTATAACCTTTCAGATCAGCAGTCCCCTAAACCACACAGCACAAAGAGGAACTGACTGTATTTCTGCAGAATATTCTCAAGTTCTGGGGTGCTGGGATTAAAATAATTAATAATCAAAATAATCAATAATTAAAATAATTAAAATTATTCCTTTATTTTGTGATCTTTTTAAAATGTGTTTCTATAATTTTTTTCATTTGCAGAGCTTATGAACTAGTTAAATAGCCTGTGAATCTTTTAATCAAAACTGTTCAACGTATTTCGAAATTCAAATACAAGTTTCAAATGTGCTTTTTGATCTTTATTAATTCAATTTTCAGTGTTCCATTTTAATTGTATGATGGTGTATATGGTTTCCACAGTAGCCAGGAAACTATGGAGTAGTTCTGTGTATCTTAAACATCATTGTCCTGCTGTGCTTACTACCACATTTAGATATTGAAAGACTGAAAAGGGGAACAAAAGATAATTTTGGAATACTGCAGGAGAAGAGCAGGTTACAATTTCTGGTGGTGGGAAGTCAAGATACTATCACTAGAGTCTGTCTTCAATGAACAGAGAGCAGTGGTTGAGCTTGTGGAAGCTGGTGATTTTTTGGTTTGCATTTAACTTGTCCTCTGACCTTTTCTCTGTGGCACTGAACACTGCCTCCTGGTGAGCTGAAAAAAAGACCATTCCAGGACAGACGATAAAAGACCAGAGATCCCTTGGGGAAGGTGAGATAGAGTTTCTTCAACATTCAACAGATTTAAACAGGACGGAATGGCTTCTCTGCTCCAGGTCCTATTGCCAAATTAGAAAGCAAACGTGCTTTTAAGCTCTGCATTCATATCAGAATATGGATGCCTCCAAAATTTGTGTGTGTCTAAACGTGGGCTTGTAATTTTGTCAACTTCTACTTTTCTCCTCTCAGAGTCACTGAAACCACACAGTGTCCTTCTTAACCAATGGACTTAAATGATAACCAAATCTATCCTTTCAATTCTTTTACAAGGTTATAGCAATATTTGGATTCAAATGCTTCAGACTGTGATTTGGAGAGAAATTACAAGCCTATAAATGGGACTTTACAGCAATTAAGCAGTTAATACAAACTTTATGCTCCCAATGGTCAGGTGTTTTTATGTGCATACATATAATTTGATATGCAAATAGCTTACATTATTTGTCTGAGTACAAAATGTACAGAAAATATAGATTCTGAAGCAAGATGTATAAATTTGACTTTCATTGCTTCTTTTGAATCATTGTGTTTTAGATGTCCAGATGCATTAAGTCACTTCTGCTTTATCTGATATAGCATTACTATAATTTGATTGTTTAAGATTCATAACAGAAAGAATGTTCACAGATCTAACTACCTCACAGGAAATATGCAGAAACGCAAAAGCTCTTGTCTAACCCAATGATCATCATTGAGCTTACTGAATGAGATTCATGACTTTCTTTCACAACATTAAAACTTACTTAAATCTAACCCTATGCATGAACAGTCAGGGCTAGAAAATAATTTTGTTCAAAGATTCTTCCTGTTCTCTTGAAAATAGGGTCAAGGAAAATAACTTTTTCAAAGTGCTGTGCAGTCTTGACTAAAATATTTTGGTGGGATGAGTGAGTCAAAGCAAAAATTGAGACTGGTGATAAAATTCTCAGTTAACAAGTAATGATCTCCATTGTCACTGAGGTGTTGATTTTCCCCCTTCTGTTCTGTAAATTATCTATATATCCACTGACTTATAGGCAAGAGTGAAATGTACATTCTGATGAAAGGTGAGGAGTGCATATTGATGTGAAATTTGAGATTTAAAACATTTCATATCTTTTGATATCAAATGCGTTTATTTTGTTATAAGCTAAGATTAACTGAAGCATTGACATTTGGCTTTGGATGATGTTTAGACTTCTGATTTTAGCTCTGACCCATAATTGAAGGCACAAAAAGGATTTGTATTGAGAAATTTGAATTCAATCTCCACCAAAATTCTGAGTATTTGGATTTAGTGTCCCGGATTTGTGGGTTTTTTTCTAGTTCTGCATGACATAATATGTTAATACCTATCATGTCAGTAAATCTGATAAGCAGATGCCATCACATCTTAGTCACTCTGGAATGAAAAATTACAAAAAAAATAAAAGTCACATCTATAATCTTGACTTGATTGTGCTTTCTGTAACTTAACTGGTTTTAACTCTTGTCACAGTTTACTTTCTTGTAGATAGGGGTTTTATTACTGAAAAAAAATTTACAGTAAATAGTTCCAGCTGTGGTTATATTTGAAACTGAGCTGTAGCTTTAACTACAGCTATCGACATGGATGATACTGAAACTGGATTTTCTACCTTAAAACAGAAATTAATTGTAACATTCTGGCTATCTTACCACCACATCTATTTCTATATACAAACCTTAATGACGTATCAGAATTTCTGCAAAACAGCAGTCTCTTTCTAACTAAGGGAAAGCACAAAGAACTGTAGAACTAGAAGCCATCAAAGGGATCTTCTCATATGCATTACTGTTTTAAACTGGAACTAGAGCTAGAATATACCGCTTAGGATATTGAATATTTGATTAAATAAAGTGAGATTGTTGTATTATTTCAAGTAAGTCAGTGATAAAGACCTTTCCTTCTTTAGTTAAGGTTTCTGAGTATTCACGCGTGTGTTGAAGAAATCTTTCAAGTGGGGGTTGCCAAGGCCCTTTGAGAACAAGTGAACCAAGCCGGAAGGCATAGCTAAATGTGATGTCAGTGGTTTCAAGGCAGCTTATCTGACGATTGCCACTGTGCTGCTCTTGATTCATCCAGGCCTGAAATGAGGGTATACTTTTCCTGTATACTCAAGCTTGCCATCTGGCTTTCCAGCAAGTATTGTTTCAGGCTTATCTGCAGCACCTGACAGAAGGGTCCATCTGTAGAATATTGTCACAGTTTGGCTCTGTGACTTAACTCCTACTCCAGTGGCTATGATTTTCCATTTTCTGTCACTGGTTGGCATTAAAATGCCCTGCATTTGTAGCTTTCCTTCTTTCAGTCAGCTGTCTTCCTGTGAAGTAACATCTCTTCTCTGTGACTCTTTTTGACACTGTTAACTATTTTTGATGAGACAGCAGGGTACAGGCCATATTTATTCCTGGATGTGTCTCTTTTTAGTAAGGATTCTCTCTCAGCCGTGAAAATCCAATGGCTATGACTATTTTGTCATACCTTTTTATGCTGTTGAGCCTCAGTCTGGGGATGCATTCTGTTCCACGGAGAACAGAGGCTGCACAGCGGAGGTTTGCTGCGGGGGGTTTGCTGCGCGCGCCCAGTAGCACGGTGGTGCTGCAGGCTGTGCAGGGCACCACACCGGCCCTTGTGCAGCTCAATAGCCTCTACCTAATGCTCTCTGGTCACACTGGATTCACAGGCCATGACCTGGAAGGGGCTATTTTGTACAGCACTTCATCCTGTCAGTGGCCTAGTTGCTAGTTATATATAAATTCTGACCAAGTGTTTTAAGCCCTTTAACGCCCCTCTCAGAAAGCTTCCTCCACCCAAAGGCCTCCAGACTAAAACCCCCATACTTGGATGTAGGTCAGTACTGTGCCTGTGGGGCCATTGAATTTTTAAGTGTACTTTGAGTGTATGCAGGATATTGAAGTTACTACTTAGGTGAGTGTCATGGCCCTAAGGGCACTGTCAGCCCTGACTGTCCCTGTCCACCTCATGCAGTTCCCCTCACCCTGCCCACAACCCAGGACCCCATGTCAGCCCCCGGGACCGCCAGCCCCTGCCCCAGAGATGCTGCAGTAGGGCCGGTCTCCAGCTGCCCACAGCCCTGCCCTGCCCAGCCATGGGCTTTGCTGAGATGGGCCCACCTGTGGGCCCACGTGGTCCCAGCCCGGCCTCAGCCTGGCCCCATCCCCAGGGAGGTGCCTGGTGCCGGGGCTGGGGCTGCCCCGGTGCCCGCTGGCTGCCCTGCTCCTGCTGGGGAGATGGGATGGACCCTGGAGGCCAGCCCCTGCCACCGCCCACCTGGGGACCCCCTGGGGCTCAGCACGCTGACAGTAAGTGAAAAGGAAGCATGTTCCTGAGAGGTTTTGCTGCTTAGGATCCTTACCTACGTCGTTTGGAAATAAGTAGAATGAAATATTTCACCTCAAAGAGAAAGTATTATTTCATCACAGGGATAATAAAATCATGCAGTTTTTAATGTGTGAAACCCTTAGACAGAAAGGTTCATACAGTGGACAATGTAAACATTTTAGCATGACATGCCTTAGAAAACGTTTGTAAAGACGGGCTGAATTCACACCACATGCTTTGAGATCATTGTGAGTTCAAACTGATGTATCAAGTGACTGAAGTGCTTCTGCTGATGTTGAAAAGACATGAACGTGTCCGAAGTTTATTAGGTGCACACGTGACCATGAATGAAAATACAAATTGAAGAGCTGAGCTGGTTTCAGATGGTGGGTTTGTTTGTTGGGTTCTTTTGATTATGAGATCTTTGGTATTATTCTGTTTCATGTTCATTCGGAGCCAAAGAAGTTGTGAATATTAGACGTTGCTGGGGGATTTGATTAGCTGGTTTGTTTTTAAGAATAGTGTATTAAGTATTCTGTGGGTTTTTTTACTTGTTTGGTTGGGGTTTTTTCTTTTTGTTTTTCCTCTTGCGGAGCAAGCATCTCCTATAGTTACTTAATTTTAGCTGTTTAAGAGGGAAGAATGCAGTAAAGAGATAGATTACCACAGTCTTGTTTTTATCTGATAGTATTGTAGTCTAAAATGTTTGTTAACAAGTAGCTTGGTTGATATCCCTACTGCCTTTCTCCTGCTTTCTCCTGCTGCTCTCTACCAATTGACCCATTACAGTACTGCTTATAGAGCTGTTCATACCACCATTGGTGTACATGAACACAGTTTTTGTTTAGTATAGTTAAATAATCAGGTGGCAATTGTTTAGATTTAGAAGAGTTCACTCAGTTCGCTGGTAAATAGCCATGTCTATATCAGGTCCTGGTCCTGTGAAGAAAGTCTGTTGGAAACAGTAGGTGCATTTTTTCTCTATAGTGTTTAAATCCATAAGTATGAGAATACATTGGACTTGACAACTAGCAGAAGATTAAGAACATTCACAATTTGGAAACCATTGATTAACTGATCCATCTCCAATGGTTGTGAAGCAGCAGCTGTGGTAAGTCTGTCAAAGCTGAGTAATTTCACAAGGAAGAAACAAATTATTCCGCATTCCAAGGCTATTCAAATGCTAATTTTTCCAATAATAAGTCTGACTGTGAAGCTGATACCCATGAAGATTTGCAGTTCTTTATTTCAAGGCTAGAACAGCACTTCAGATTTTTCACTTAAAATATTTATTTTAAAAAAAAACACCAACCTCTACAAAGTTTTTTATAAAATAACTGTCACAGATGACTCTAAAAGCAAACAGGAAAAAACCAAAGGATTTCAAACCTATTTCACTTGCTTATATGATTGCTTATGTACTTGTCCATGGAAAACAACAGATAAGTTTAGGACTTGTCCATCAGTTATGAAACAAATAATCAGTCCAATGTGTTTTAATGCATATGCGGATGTAAATAGGGATATGGGGAGGCAGTCTTTTTAATGAAGACAAGACAAGAAAAAAATTTTCTAGTAAAATTACTGTCAGTGAGAATGAAAGATGTGGATGGAAAATAGATATTTCTACTCAGTATTTATACAATATAGGTGTCAAGATAGACTGCATCGTTTAAGCAATTCAGTCTTTATATGAATGATAATTCCTTGTTATTTTTATGTGATGAGAAGGATATGTTTATGTTACTCCACTGGGATGTCAGTTCCTCTGCTTTTGCCATAGACTTTCTACATTATATCTATAGCTATTTGAGGTATGGCTTCCAAAGCATTGTCTACGGGTCTCTGGGGTTTTGTGAGGATAAATGCGTTAGCGTCTGGGTCATCAAGATGCTCAGATGGTAAGACACAAAGTAACTGTGAAGATAAAATGAACATGCTTTTGCTTCATTCTTGCACACAGAGCTTGTCTTTGTTTCCTACTGAATTAATTTGGTATTAATCAGTCCAATCTTTACTTCTGTAGATTGATCTATGGCTTTCCTCTTCCTCTACTTAATCTCCTATATATATATGAGTCCTATATAAGTCCTACTTATAGGACTTCTCAACATCAGCAAGTCAGATAAAATATTCCTGTCAGTATTCTTATTGAATAATTTATAGAATGCTGGTAAATTCAATGCTGTGTTAAGCTCTCCATCATGCCAGATGATTACCCATGCACAAAGTGCATGCAACCAGCCAAGAGAAGAGCAAACTGTTTTAGTGAGACAGATGAATTTTGAGGAAAGATGACTACAAAAGTCAGTGCTTTATTTCTGGCCTTCTTTTGTTATAATATTTTGCATAAATTTAGTCTGAGAAAGCAACGGTGCCAACAACATTGCCTTTTCTTTATTACAGGTTTTTGTTCTTAGTGACATTCAAAAATGCTCATGATTTAAGAGGACTGCTTATGGATTGAGTGGGATTACTGTTCTTCATTTATGACAACTGTAAGAAACTAACAGAGCCTGATGACCCTGTTCCAAAGAGAAGTGCAGGTCATCATCTAACAGTGAATCTAAAAGAAAAAAATACCCTTTTGTTGGCCAGTATTTTTGTAACTATTCCATGAAATGAAAGAAAAAGCACCAGAGAAAGTATCAGGGAAATGTCTGAATTGCCAGCAGCACAACTGAGAAAGAGAAAAAGCTAGATATGAAAAACCTGTCAAGTGCAAGTTGAAAGGAGCTTGAACTTGTTAGCAAAGATATAGTTTCCTCTTGCTAGGTTCCAGAGGATTTTAGGTATTATTTTTTAAAAAGGGTGTTATACCAGAGATGACAGATTCTTCCATTTTCTCTGCAGAAAAGTAACCCATAGGGCAATGAATTTTGGGTAACTTTTAGAAGACAGTCATAGATACCTCTGAAGCACATTGGTTTACTTCATCAGCACTGGCTTCAAGTATTTGCTTTCAGTTTTATCATGCAGCCCTTGTATGTGTCTTCTAGGTGATTAAAATGCTGTTAATAGCTTAATTTTTTTTAAAATCCATTACTAATGATAGAATAGAATAATACCCACTTACATACTTTTCTCTGGCATGTGTAACACTGTGTAACACTGTTCTCTACACTGTGTAACACGGTCAGTTCTATAATTAGACATACTACTCTAAACTTGGGCACCATGATACCTGAGGTTCAGAAAGGGTCATATGTTTTAGAAAAAGTGGAATGAACTATTGACAGCTTAGCTCCTATACAGCAAGAATCAAGAGGCATGATTACTACTATAGTCATTTTTCTTAGCCAGAAAAATACTACCTGCCTTGTTGGTAGTGGTTCAGTTTCTTCAGAGTGCAGATACACTTCAGTGGACTGACCTGATGTTGGCTTGGGGTTTTGAAAAACAGATGAGAAAAATAAGGTAATATTCTCAGAAATGTGAAGATCTGCTCCATAATGAAAATACAACAGATTAATCTACATCAGTCCAGATGCCACAGTTGCACATTCTGCCAGTCCTGTTGCAAATTTATAAAGCATATCCAATTTCTAAATATGCATGCTACATACCCAGTTATGGCTGATGAAATGAATAGAGTATATCTTTTATGTGGGCATTTACTCTGGGAGCTCTTAGCATAAAACATAACCTAAATATTAATAAGGACAAATTTTCAGAGCCCAGAACAGGTGTTAGGGTATGCACCTTGGGAGATAAAGCCAGTAGTAGCTGCTAAGCTAAATGCTCTTAAACATCTCTGAAAAGTTACCTCTTAGATGTTATGTTTGATTGCTCAGAAAGATGCCAAGAATTCAGTGCCAAGTTTCTGTGATACTGTCAAGTTTCCTTGAAAAGAGCAAGTAAATGATGTTGGACTACTGCTAAATTATACCGGAAAATAATGTTGAACTTTCTAATATTAATAGTGAAAAAAATATTGGAAATTAATAGTAACAGCAGTTCTTTGATTCATTGTCAGAATGCTGCAAGGGTTGGCTGTTCCCTACAGGTTGGAAGCTCCGAGGGACCTCCAGGCTTGCAGAGCAGGCGCCCTGTCAGATAGGGCCTGTCCCATTGCCCCCAGTGAGGTCATTTATTCAGCTATAGAACTGATGGTTTGAAACTGCTAGTATCTGCATAATTTTGAAATACTTCTGTGCCAGACTTTGAACTAACAAATAACCTTTTTGAATTAGGCCTTTATTATACTTAAATTCTGGACCTAAGTACTCCTAGGAGGATTTTCTAATCACAGAAACAATGATCTTCTTGGAAGCTGAAATAAAAACCCTGAGTTTGTCAAGTCAATTTATGTTAATCACTGGTAAAAAAAATTAAACTTTTTTCCCCCCCCTTGCATATGTCCAGGAAAATAAGAAAATCTTTCCCTGTTGACAGATGTAGTTTCATAAGCACCGATTTATTTCTGAGATTATTACAACTGGGAACACCAGCAATCAATCCTGTCTATGTTAACAGAGGGTAAGTTTTCACAACAAACTCTCTCTTTCAAGTTCTCTGGAATTTGGAAAAGCACACTGCAAAGTCTGACTGGAGAAATGAGAAGAGAAGAGAAGAGAAATGAGAAGAGAGGAGCTGGAGAGGAGAGGAGAGGAGAGGAGAGGAGAGGAGAGGAGAGGAGAGGAGAGGAGAATTTGGTTATGTGTGTAATTTGAATGTCATTAAAAATGTGAACCTTAAGAAAGCTGTCAAAAGTCCTTTTCCCTCTTTCCAACATGGTACATAGTCAATTGTGTTATTGCTACTGTGTGTAGAAGACTAAGCAGCCAATACAGCCTTCTGAAAACTGCACGGACTCAGTGCTCTGTCTTTGAGCTCAACTGCTGTAGCATAAAGGCTTGATTAATAGTGCCTCTGCTAACAGCACCATAAAATAAAATATGTCACCAGAAAAGGTGCTGCAGTCTAAAATGTAATGGTAAATTGGTTCATTTTGCATTTTTTGAACTGTATAACTCCAAACCAGAAGCTGATCATGTCTACAGTAACACTAAGCCATTATCTAGAAGTGATAACCATCTGCATGTAGGGGAGTGCCAGCAGAAGAGCAAGAGAACCACAGAAGCTAGTATTATTTTTTTTTCCTTTTTGCAAATAAGCTATTAGTCAGGTGAAAAGGACTAGCAGTCAAATGATAATTCTTCTTTTTTTTTTTTGTGCTAAAGGCCATATAGTTTGCTCCAATGAAACATTGCTGAAGCTCCAGTTAAAATGTGTTAGTAATTTTTTGTTTCAATTGATATATAGAGGGGCTTGACAATATTATACCACATCTTAATAACAATCAAATCCTAGTTTTTCTAGATTTAGTAGTTGTAGAAAACCAAACAGAACGCTGACAAGGCAACAAAATGTTAAACTTGGAAGCACTTGATAAATAAAATTCAACAATATGAAACATTAATAATGAATTTTCCTAAAGCTATTAGCAGGACAAGCACTTTTAAACCTGGTTTTCCCATGTATTAAAGGCAGACAGGAAGATCTTATCCTGATGTCCTTAATTCAACCCTAGGTCTATACACAGAACACATACTCTTTTTCAGTTCTACTGAAACCATGCACAAAAAACAGAGTAGTATTGCACACTGGAGGAAAAAGGTCTTTTAATGCTCATAATAAACCCAGAAGTACCCATAAAGTAAACAACACTGATTTCTGAAAGCACAGTAGGTGATTGCAGTCAATAAATGATAAAGGTATAAGCAAAATTGTCAGCTAGTTTACAGGTGGATAAGTAGTCTGACATAACAGCAAGGTACATAAGCTTGTGCCTTACTGAACTCTGAAGTCACTGAGAATACCTGTTTAAGTAGCTCTTTGAAAGCTCTGATAGATGCAGTGAGGAATAAAAATAAATCCGTTTAAAGAGCTACCACTCGTGTGTTTTCTCTTCTGCTTTGTGGCATTGACCAGGGAAAACCTGTAATAGTTCCTGAATGAACACTATTTTCAGCGTGGTGTGCTATCACTAATGGATCCTTATTTGTATCTTGCGATCTACAAGAAAACTATGATGAGTCAGGAGCTGCTTCATGAGTGATTCAGCCTTCCTTTTATGAATAGCCATGAGAGGTGGGAGGCAGCTGGCCTGGGTGAGTAACCCCTTCAGTCGTACAATTTTAAGATGGCACTGCTGGTGGAACAAAACCTGCTGTTGTAGCTTTAGTGCTCAGACAGTCATTCCATCACACATAGGTGGACATAGCAGTCTGAGGAGGTAGACTTTCAGGCCGTATTTGTGAAGGTGAGATGGAAGAAGGAGACAGAAGTCCTTTGCAAACAATAATCATTCACGCATTACAACAGAAGTGGCTATTAATGCATTCTCTTCTCAGCATCATTGTGTGAGTTGCATCTTTACTGTCAGAATGCCTCAAACCTGTAGCCCGTAATGTTCTGTCTTTTTACAAGATATTGCTGAGAAGTATTTTTATTTTATGAAACCATTTTTGGTGTTTAACATAAAATTAAAGCTGTAACTTCTGGTATGTTTCTACTAGCATTCTAAGAAATACACATTTTTGCTTTTTAAGCGCTCAGCTTGCTAGATGTTTCTAGATGCTTCTTACTGCCTAGTGTTTCAGTTGCTATAATAATGCTATCCAGGTTATATAAATCTTTCAACAAAAACATAAAAAGACCCTGATGATGTTTCATGCTGAAAAGTGCTGAAATTTCATTCTTTTGAATAATTTCAGTGTTCTCCTGGTGCACAAGAATATGTCTTTATCCTGAAAATTCTTCCAGGTTTGCCCTTTCAAAATCTATGCTCATTCTTGTTCTCTGCTTCCTGTCTTTCACAGAAATGTCTTCCTTTCTCTGGTAAGGGTCTATAGTGCAATCACCCGTAAGGATGCAACATGCTACCTTTGGAACAGTTTCCTTGGAGTTGTGATAATAGCTCACTGTAGTCAATTATTTAAAAAATAAGAATAAAAAAGTAATAAAAAGATGTTTAAAGATTTGAGAACTGTATTTTTACTTAGAGCATTTCCTACTTTGAGCATCCTTTCTTCATAATCTCACACTTACAATGAATACTTTTTTCCTACAAAATTTTCTTTTATCAAAACTAAGATCTTTTCACTATAACCTCAGCAGGAAAATTGAATGTTATGATTTGGAAGTGCTTCTTTGATGTCCTGAAGGAATTTTCAGGCAGATATGCTCCCATTTTTCTTCTTTGGTCTGAGGTCTTTGTTGAAATCACACTGAAGCAACATCATCTCTTCCTTTGATAGGAGAAAGAGTTTGTTATGGCAGTCACCACACACAGTGTTTCATGGGCTTAGAAAATAAATTACAACCATAAGGTACCCTGGGAGTATTTTCAGTTTAAGAGTTGGCTTTGCATTGGGAAAGATAAACTTTGATCAGAAAGTGGATTTTTTGTGTGAAAATCTTGTTTAGTTGAAAACTCAGGTTTCCATTAAAAATAAGCTTGATACTTTTTTCCATCCATTTTATTCTCCATTTCTTTTCACCTTATTAATCCTCTTCTAAAACATATCCCTTCTTATAAAGTTCAAGTATTTGATGTCTGTCTGATGTTATCCTGTGTTCACCTCCCTTTCCATTTTTTTGTGTTCTCTTTCCCAGCTTCTTTCAGTTTGCTCTGCACAAGTGCTGTGTTTAAAAGGAACGATATGGGAGAAAGGTGGATGGAAGGGAAGAAGCAAAATGAAATCTTACCCTTTTTTCCTTTATATTTGTTTTGAAATTGCCACATAAATTATTGAATATCCATACAGGGTATTTGATGATATAGCATTGTTGCAAGTGCTGTCAGTTCAGTCTGTTGAACTTTCACAATGAGTCTAAGGGACCTCTACTGAACTGCTTTCATTAACCACAGAGAGAATATGTGTAATGCTTCTGTCTTCACATCCTCCTTCACTTAACAAGTAGCAAGTATGTTCTCCTCAGCTTCCCCTAAGAATACAACCAACCTGTGGGATATCTGTTCCAGTCTGTGCCTTCTACATCAGTTAAATGTTCATAAATTTCCCCATTTGCATATCTGCAATAAGACAGTTTTAGATATGCCCCAGGTTCTGTGTTCCTTTCTGGACTGAAGAAATAAATTTTACAGCTACTTTGTATCATTAATATAAATTAAAGTAACTGAAGTAATGTTTTAGTAGATCTAGCCATCAATTGGATATGTGTATGTTATTATACATGCAGAATGTAAAAGGACCTGTGGTTTGAACTTTTAGTATTTTAATGTATTGGCATTGATGTTTTGAAATGTGGAGATAATTTATTACAGGTAATGTAAACACCAAAGTGACTTTAATAACTTTTTTCATGTGTGCCTGTCTTTAAGGTCAAGCAGCCAAAGCGTACTTTCAAAAGAAGTTTTCCGTGGCAACAAAAGGGAGTCAGGGAAAGAAGACATTGTTAATTCACACGAAACTTTTTAGCCAAGAGTATTCCTGAGATGCTTTTATTTGATTTACATAAAAAGTAAGCAAACAAACAAAAAATCAAGGGTATTTTGGGACCAATTTTTCTAAATTTATTGATACGAATGAATGAATGAATGTGTCTTACTCTGTCGATAGAATTTACCAACATCAACGAGGTTATGTGAATAAGTGAGGAAAAAGAATGTTTCCCAACACCGCTCTAACAAACACTATTTCTTGATGGTGGCTGCTTATCCTTACTAAGAATCCTGTGGTCTCATCAATGAAGAGTGGGAAGAAGTAAACCAGAAGAATTTAAGTATGCCCCTAATTTAATTCTAAAATATATTTGTATCAGAGTATGATTTCAGGATAAGTTTTCACCTCTGGTGGTGGTGGCTGTTGTGTTCTATTTAAATAGGAGGCTTTTACAGGTGTGCATAACAATTAACACAGGGACTGCTATCCTTGATGACAATCTATCAATCAGCATGACTACCTAACTTTTAAGATTCTGTGTGTGTGGGATACAGGGTCAAAAGTCTGTGGTGTCAGACTGCAAGTGCCTAGTGAAGTACTGTCACAACCCTCAATGCAAAAAAAAAAAAAAAAGAGTTCTGCATTGTGTGGGTATATCATCAATCACCTTAGCAGATAAATGACAAATGCAAAATATTAAAAAAGCTTAGCTAAAATATTTTGTTTGGAAGCATTCTTTACACCAAATCATATTTTTTTATGTATATACTGGTAGAATTGTTAGTGTGACTATGATATCACTGCAAATTTAGTTTTTTGATGGTTTTTGTTAAATTCTGTCTCAGCTGAGAAATAACTAGCGTGAGAAATGAAGAAAAACAGTATGTTTCAGAATATTTCAAACAGAACTTTCAGCTCTTTTGAGGATCTAAATTCTTCAGGTAGGCAACTCTGTCCACCCACCATGCATGTATACATCGCTGCTTAGTATACAATTGAAATTCTTTTAGTTTAGGAAGGATAAAAGCATCTCATTTTACATTTTAGAATTGGCAGTTTTATAAGCTGGTGCTTAGGTATACACGCATATTTCATGTATATTTCACATAACTAATTGTAACTCCTTTGTCAATGAGTTTGATTTACTATTAAAAATTATACTGTGGCCCCTGGTCACACCTTTGCATCACATCTTTTAATCTATATACTTAAAATAGTTTCAGAAAATGTTGTATACCACACAGTGCTGCATAAACTCTTAGTAAGTTAAGCCATGACATCTTCCTCACATATATCAAAAGATTTATATGGCCTTGACTTCCTTCTTGGCATATCTTGTAGAACCTACAGATCATTTTCTCCATTACAGAATCTCTAACAATGTAAACATTTGATCCACCTATTCATGGCTATTTGTCTTCAAAGAACCGTTGTATTTCAAAATATGGTAGTTATCCAAACCACACCTGAAGTGCGTAATTTCCTCTCTTGCAAATAATTAGAAGCTCAGGCATTAGGAGTAGTTGTCCAAGAATCAGAAAAAGAAAAGGGAAAACCAATTCTCTTTGAAGTCCTGTTTGCTGATCTTGCCAGTTCTTCATGATGAGAGAACATCCAAGATGCTTATTTGTCTATTTAGTACAAAATGTAATGAAATAAGTCAAGAGCTTCTTCATAGCTGCTTTTGGTGCAGCTAATATTGCCCACACATACAGTGTGGTTCTTCTTGCATTTGCCATATCCTTGTTTGCACAGAAAGCCTTTGTCCGTCTTTACTTTTTGACCCACATCCAACTTCTATTGCTCATGTCAGAAGTGAGCTCATGTTTAAAACCAAAGGCAGAATTAGATCCTGACATTTGAGGGTGATGATTATAATAAATGAACAAAATAAAATATTTTTCATTTATTGATGTGATCATGGTTATCTCTTCCACATTACAAAACTTGTTGGAAATGTATGTATGAAGCATACAAACTGCAGATCTCATAGAAACCTAGATAACGTTTCCAGTGCAAAGAGATGTTTTAAGCTTTGCAGAAGCAGACTTGTGAAAGGTCACCACAACGGATTCACATGTATAGAAAACATGGGTTTTTTTCCCACTTTATCTATTTATTGACAATATTGATAAGATTGTAGGATTCATCTATTTTTAAAATTTTTCTCTGGAGAAAAGAGGAAAAGTGAATGAAAAGTCACTATTCAAGTATTTCACACCCGCATGATAACTGAACCTAAAAAAAGAGAGTCTTAAAAATTGAGGTTTAGTTACAGAAAATGGATGTGTAGTCCAAACTCTTTTTGATATGAAAAATGTAGTTTAGGCAATTCTAATTGCTTAGTGACTTCACTGTCAAAAAGATATTGTATTTTTTAAAACTTGCATGTACCATGTAGTCCTATGTCTAATTTCCCAACAGAAATTTCAGCAGATAACATTAGCAAGTAAATAAATACACAAGTCTGCCACTAAAGATAAATGTTTATAGTAATAATAGAGCTATGTTTTTGTGGTGATAGTGTCTCTATTTCTTTAAGCATGACAAGTATTTTCTATTTACATACCAAATATGTTACAATATCTATAAACAGGAAATGAACCCATCTTCTCTGTTTTGAATTAAATTTATTGGTGAATTATTTCCCTATTTGTGTCAACATGAGTAATTGCTCTAGGCATGGTGAAAAGAAGAACAGAATTACATGGCTTTATTAACATGACTGAAAACTGGATTATCAGAATGAGAAGTAGTATTTCTAACACAAACACCTTAAAATAATGATTTAAAAATAGAGATATGAAATAATGCTTGAATGGTAAATTAATTTTCCACATTTCTCTTTCTGCAAATTTCCTGTTAAAAAGTTGTTCTTGCTGATGATAAAAAATGTGACTTGACTAAGAATGATTATTTAAATAACGTGATATTTCTGCCATCTTTTTCCTGGGCATCTTCTCCTCTGATAGATTTCTACGTACTAATCATTCACAGGTAGGTGAGGTGTTGCGGTGTCTTCATGTGTGCCATCTGTACAGAATATGACCAACCAGCCACTTGAATGATAATCTTTATCTGAGATTAAGTGACTGAGGGAAGGGAACAGGTTTGAAAATTTTCAGTGTGTTTAGTACCAGTCCATCCACTAAAATGAATTGCAAGTTTTCCTCTGCCTGAAGAGAGAACACAGATAAACCAATAGATGTGTCTAGAAGTTTCATTGTTTTGTCGCATAAGCATCTTTTATGCACTTGATCAAAAAATACAGTATTTTTTTTTTCTGCTGGAAGTAATATACCTCTCATTAAAATAAGTATGGAACTGTATTTCTCATCTCTGTTGCATTTTGTCCTTTCAAAAGGCACTACACTATCGTGACTCTTTTAGATAGGAGTCTGGCATGGAGACAGGCAGAGGCACTGGAAACACTGCAGAAGAGTGCCAGGGTGAAACCACCCCCAGCCTTTCCCTCTCCTGCTCCCATACTAGGTCTGTGCAAAGGTACAGAGATGTCCCTGCTAGATTGCTGGTGTAGGTCTACTAAGCATGAATACACTGAACACAGGGCTGCATAGCATATCAATGTCCACTGGCGCAATTTGCCTCCTGCTGCATTAGAGTGATATTTTTCTGAATATTCCTTTGCATAAATCTTTTAGACCAACGAACAAATAATATCAAAAGATAAATCATAGCATCTGAGCAGGTATTTCTCTTGAACACTTGCCATACTACTAACAGGAGATTCTTTCAGTACACTAGTACTGGAGATTAGTGGAGCTTTTTTATCCCGTAGGTTCAGCCTTTCCTGTTCTCATCATGCTAGATAAAAACTGCACCAAAATGTATGGCAACAATTAGAGAGAGCAAGTTTGTGGGGGGAGGGGAGAGGAAAAAAGAGAAAACATCTGTCTTCACCCTGAAGCAATCCTATTCAGTTGAACAGCTACAGTGCAGCTGCCTAAGCTTTTACTGCACACATCATATTTTGCAAAGAAAACCTCACCAAGTAAGTCTTAATTATGGTGTAAGATACCTAACACTGGATGTATACATGTAACGGCATAGAAGTAAGTTCAATACATGTTTAGATGGATCCAAATAATGATGATTGAAGTAAACCACAAGAAGGCTGGTAAAACATCATTCAGCAAAAAGTGTGTGCTTACTTCAGAGAGAGAGGAATGTAAGTGCACACTTCTGTAGGTGTAGTTTTTCTTAACTGGGACACAGTACATTCTTGAATTATCTTCCCAATATTTTCCATCAAGTGTCTCAATCCCTGAATTCCTGTGGAGATAGATATATAGCTGCACATATGTATGCATATATATGCATGTTACATGCAGAATAAATACTCTCTGTTTAGTTCCACAATATGCTTAGACAGAAATAACTATTAAAGGCTCGATTCTGCTGTCCATATTCATAATAAGCAGTGTATGAGACCACAAACTTTCTTCAACTGACAGGACTGTTTCTAGTGGAAACATATAGAACTTTACTGATATCTGGTGACAGATACTAATATCGCATTCAAAAAGATTTGACTGACTTAGATACTCAGCCCATGGACACTGGTCTGCATATATTACATAGTGTCCCCAAACTTCGTTCTCTGTACTTGTGTTTCTCTGTACCTTGGGTACACTGGCCCAAAATGCAGACCATCATTTCCTTATTGATTCATTTTAATGCAACACACTGCCTCTGACAGGGAGGGAAATCCACCTCATAGACTTCAGTTTTCCTCCCTCGCACTCTAATGTACTGCTATGTATATGCTGAGTCAAGCACACGCTTTTTTAATCTCTTAACTCAATGAAGATAAACTGTACATCATTTAAGGAGGGGAAAAAACCCAAACAACAAACCTTGCTGAAATGCTGAACTTGCTTTTACTGCTTTTACTTTAAGCAGAACAAACTACTTCCCTGGATCCCATAAACGTAGAAAAGTTTTTTTAAACTAAAGCAGGTTTTTTAGTACAGGCACTAGCTGTTTCTTCTTACAAGCTTTCATCACTTGTGGTAATATAATTTCTGGGTAATAAATGTGCCTTGCTAACCAATTTGCTGCAGAAAATTTTGGTCTCTGTGAAACAGACAGGAGATAGTCAGTTGCAACACATAAATGTATGGGCTAAGTATTAATTCATTACAGGAATATGATGTTAAGAACAAAATAAATGAATTTTAATAGTTGGGTTTTTTTCTCCTTAATGGAAAATAATGCAAAACAAAAGCCAGTCAAGCTCCCTACTCTTTAAAAAGAGTCAGGCAAATGAAAACTAATTTCCCTGGGAAATTGTAATAAATAATCATACAAAATATAATCTATTTGCCACAAATATTTGAAAGATTTTTTAACTTTGTAAAACTGGTACTAAATCTAGCAGTGGCCAGGTATAAGAACAGAACCAAGATGTTTCCAACAGGAAGACATGTCATTGAAAGAAGGATCCGGGTAGGACACCTGAATCAAAATTTCTGATAAATCGGAACCGCCACAAAAGATGGTTATGTTTACCATTTTGTTCTACAAAATCATTTTAAAGATGTTAAGTAAGAATCAGCAAATAGATTAATAAATGCCAGTTGGTATTCATGTGGTTTACCTAACTGCAGGCTATTTGTTGAGTATTAATCAAATGAATAAAAAACTCACTGTAAGTTTAAGGCCCTAATAAGAAATTATTTAGTTTATTTATTGCATTAACTGCCTGCAGGTAGGCAATTTAATTGCATGTAATCAAAGTTTACTTTGTGCTGCTATTTTGTACTTTAACAAGTACACTGCTGAATATTAAATATATAATGATATTCCCATCTACTTCATTTAGCAAATTATTTCTCTCAGCTCCATTGCTGTCAAGTACATACCAACTTGTCTGAGAAAGAATTTGAATCCATATCTATTTATTTTGCCATACCCAATGCAGTATGTGATTCATACTGAGAAACAGCGCATTAAGAAGGGGAAAGGTCTGTCAGCATGGAGTTACATCTAGGAGCAGACTGTAGCCCTGTTTTCCTGTAGGAGCAGCACTGACACTTGTGTCTCTACCTCACCGCTTCCACTTCTCTTCAGCTCTCCAGGGCACGTGACACAGAGAGGCAGAGGAGCTAAAATGCTGCTTTGACAGTGCAAGGAGGAGATTTCAGTGGAAAGGGAGGTTAGACTAAACCCACTCATCCAACTTTTATGCACATGAAAGAAGGAGCAGAAAGACACATGCAGAAATTTATTTGCAGTGCAAACTATCAGTGGGGAGACAGGAAAGAACACGCTAATGGTTCCAAAGGGTGTTTCCAAGACCCAGCTGCCAGCAGCAATGCCATGTTCTCTAGCACAGAGGAGACAGAATTAAAGATGTAGCTGCTCTCTCTCTCCTGTTCTCCATTTCTTAAACGAAATTTAATTGAAGTTTACTTCAGGTATGTACAATGCCCCCTTACTGAATATTTATATCTCAGCTGAGGTCTGCAATGCTTTGTGTTTCAGAAGTGAGTATTCATGGAGGTCGTGTGGAAATGCTAGTGGAACATGTGCCAAAGGAGAGCTGAGGGAACAGCCAAAACACCAGAGGCAGACCTCAGCAAGTAGTGGGTGCACTTACAGTAGCATTATAGTTAGGACTGGGAGAAGCAAATATCCCAGTTACTCCTGTGAACCATACTTTGGGCAAAATCATGAAAAAGACTTCAAGATCACAGCCTTGATTCCCTTTGTGTGAAACTAAACCAGCAGATGAGTCCCAGGAATGTGCCCAGTGCACTCCCACTGCTGTGGGGCTGTTTGTCCACAGGTCTAGGCTGGTCTGAAATAGGTTTTAATCATTTAGAGCATGCACAGTGTCAATATCAACTCCTCAGTGACAGCTGTTCAGTCCACAGATAAGCGTTTACTGTTCTGTATTACTTCATAATGTAGACACAGTAAGAGTCCCCTTATGGATATGTCCTCTGCCAGGGCAGGCAAGATGTTTCCATATAATTGTTATGATTTACTAGCAATGATGCGTTCTTTTTGATTCATATCTGGTTTAGATTGAAAAATGCCTCAAAACAATAGCTCACAGGCAGCTGTGTTTTAAGAAAAGAAAAAGGCCTTCTCAAACTGTTTTTCAGTTCAGATTTAGTTCAACTAATCTGTCTAGCTTTTACAATTAAAATATACCTCATCCAACTTAGACAATGCTGCAATATAGAAAAGTATTGCCTTTGATCAAAGTATGTTATTCTTATCTTCAGACAATGGATCTTTCTTGTAGAAGTTACTACATTATTAGGCAGTATAGGTTCAAATAATATTTTATGGTCAACTATTAGTATAGGAAGACAAACTCAAAATGGGTTTTTTGTTTGAGTTTCAGCCAACTTCCTGATTCACTGTAAGGAGTCTTCTGTCAAAAGCCCCAAAGAAAGGGAAGCAGTGGAGTGTCTTTGGCTTATGTAAAGAGACAACGCTCTCCACAAAAACATAACAAAACCCACCAAACTCACCCTGCCAGTTAGTTTGAAGTATTAGGTCCCTCCTTCAAGTAGGCTATGGTTTCAGCAGCTTTCATCATTCAGTCAGCTTGTCACTTCTAAAGAGCTGCTGCAGCAGTTGAGGAAGCCTGTTGTCTTCATGTCATCCTGATGAGTCACACTGTGACACCCTGTGAACCCGATATGCAAAACACTGCAGTCCTACATCCTAAGAGTCCATGCAAATCTTTTGTCAATTTTGATCTACATGAACTTGCAAACTGTGAGTTCTGCTTTGATTGAAATATAATCATACGCTTACAGGCAAAACAAAGCTCTAAACAACAGTGTTATTTTTGTTTCATGTGTAAGACATGCAAAGTTGTGAATTGTGGATGTTTTTGATAATAATGTATGAAGAGAATCACATTTGATTCTGGGTTCTTTTGAAAGGTCAGTGAGTCATGAAAAATTCTGCACTGAACATTGAACAAGAGTTTGAACTGAGATTTTCAACAGTACATCAGAGCCCTAGTGAATATGGCTGAGGTTTTGTACTGAAGTTTTGTTAGAACTGGTTTGAAGCTAAGCGAAAGAGTTACTTGATTTTTACTGCTTTTAACAAAAATGTTGAAAGCAATGTAGCTTTAGTCTGAGAATAAGCAGTAAGTTAAGTCAAAGCATCTTATGGGTGTCTCTTTTGAAACCAGAGCCTAATGGTCATGGTACTGCTAGCCTAAATAATGACAACAGGTAGGAAACCATAAGAATATAATATTTTGCTGTAAAAGAATGAAAAAAAAAAACCACTTGAAAAATAGGTCTTTTATGGCTAGGTGAACTGCTGCCCCAGTCCCTAGTAAGAAAAGGTTCATGTGTCTAAGTGTGTATAAAAGCAGTGCTACGAAGCAGGAAGGATTTAAACTTTTTGGCTGTCATTAGCCTATTCTGCAATACAGAAGTCTCAGTAGTTGAGCTATAGCATAACTCAGCATTGAAATGTCTGACATTAAACTGTTATATGTATTGAACAACATTTGATGTGTTTGTGTTGCTAGACAGGTTCTTGCATGAACTAGAACTTAAGGCTAGATTTGTCATGCATACACAAATTAAACTCTGTCTTCTGCTTTCATACTCCTGATAGCTCCTCAGCCTAAGCCTTTTGCAGGACAAGTTGCAAGAGGAGAGTCAGGCTTGAAAGCTGAAAAAGGGTGTGGGTAGCTACTGCTTCTGAGGGGGCTAGTATTGACTGTATGAATACTTGTGTTTCAGAGCTTAGTCAAACATGATCTTCAACAACTTGAGGGCTCTGCACTGGGGAAATCTGGTGGATAAGAGCTTGTGCTATTTTCAGTTGGGACGTGACAACAAGGATCACTGTTTTACAGCTAAGTCTGCTTTGTGCCACCCCCAGGGGAGGACCATGCCTGACTTGAACTTATTTTTGCAGATCAACAGCAGCCTACCAGCTTATTAAGCCAAGGTAAAAGCTCAGGCAAAGAACAGATATGCAGTGAAACCGTACATACTTGGAAACAGATGGCTCTATGAAACATCTTTTGGGAAATATTAGAAATGTCTAAAAAATCAGATTTTATATATGAATACAATGAAATCTAAAGGTGTAACTGAAGCTTATATAGATATGTGTGATTTAATGTTAAGCTAACTACATCAAGGAATTTTAATAGCAATTTATGGCAGTGGGGGATTCCAAGTAATATGTAAAATCTGTCCAACGTCCTGGATAAACCCTTAGGAAGCTATGCTATTCTCCAATACTCCCTTGGCTGAATTGTTAGCAGCACTGAAGATAGCTATATTAAATTTGGCTGAGGCAAATAACTTTTTCTTTTTTCAACACTGACATAGCCAAAGGGTTTTGCTTCCCCTCCCCCCCCCGCATTGTTTTATTCAAATTATTGTAATTCACAAACTATAAACTATAATAATTTGGTTTTCCTAAAGTTTCTTAGCTTATTGGATATTGTTTTATAATATGGCAAAGGTTTTTTCCCCCCTCTTTCATTTAAAAATCTCCACTTTGCATTTTCTTCAGTTTGGTTAAAGACTAATAATAATACACTACATCATTACCCTGCCTATAGTGAAACATGCAATTATTCAGCTTCTGGATCAAGTTTGAATACATGAAAAATTAAAAAAGCAGGGAGTAGAGTAATATAGATGACATGACATTACTGAAATATTTTATGTTGAAAGTCATGCTCAGGACAGAATTGGTTTTCACTGTGATATTCAAGAGGAATATTTTCTCTTTATCATGGAGTTACTGCTTTTAAATATATAGTGCTAATCAAATTAAATGTCATGTAAAGTCAGGAATTATTTAATCTGTGTAAGTTACAAAGGGAATAACTATTATAGTCTATATTTCCATGGTCATTTGCAGGCTAGTGATACGTGCTTTATTTTGAGTGTAAACCAGAACATTTTAACACCAGGGTTATAGAAGTGTTACAGTGGCATATTTTACTCATTTGGATTATGTAAGAACTACTAGGACTGTTTGGACCTTTTAGTGACCAATGCAGATCCCTGGAATTAACAGTGCTGTCAGTCTAGACAAATGGCACCTGTTTCCCCTGTCATAATTTGTTCTCCTTTTTCTCTCTTTTCTTGAAAGTACATAAGTAGATATGCAAGGAAAGTAAACCCATGATTTGCATTTCTGGCCCCTTACCTTTTCCTCTCTGCGTTCCCCTTTTTGCTCTGAAACCACTCAAAAGATGGACCCATAAATAAAGCAGCTAATGATGTCCAATTTGGCATTCATTTTTTTAGGCCATCAGTTACTTCTTTAATATGCCACGTTTCGTTGAACTTCTGGGTTGATTGTAATTAATGTACTTTGAGTTTCTTTTCCAAACTGATGTAAACCTGATGTCATGATGCCATTGGTGTAGCATGGTGGGTATATGAGAGAAATGATTCTCTGATTTAGAGGCAAGCAGGCAGTACAATGATTTCTGCAAGAATGCTTGGGATAGGCGTTCACCCCAGACTTACAATATCTCAGGTCTGATAACTGTCAAGGCATGGTTCTGAGCACACCTGTTTGACTACTGAGGGTATTGTGAAGATTGGTTTTGAATTGGAGAACTGTGGAAGGAACTGTAAGAGCTGGTGACAACTTAGTCTCATTTCTCTTGTAATAGATGACAGGTGTCTTTTTAAAGTTTTGTATTGAAAAACATATAAATGTGTTGCTGAAATGCAACTGTTCTGCTTTTGGTCCTCAGTTTTTCAAATAACTGCATTAACAGCATTTTATGAGATACCATTATGGTACTCAAAACCAATGCTAACATTACTACTTGTAACTTTCTGTATTAACACATGTTGAAAACAGATACATTTCTACCAATTTACCAATTAACTTTAGTGTACTGCAGAAATAAGCAATGTAACACTTGATTTATATTAGCTACTGCGTGGAGTTGGTTTTACTGCAGATTCAGTTTAGCTTGTTTAGTTTTCTATTGAAACATAATTTTTGTTACACTTCGCTACCTTTTAATCATTAAAAGCAATGTAAGTATTAATCTTAATAATTTAGTAGACAGGTTACATTATTTGTTAATTTCCTTTAACACATGTTGTCTTAGCAGATCAACAACTGTATTACTTCTTAATGAGAGTTACTGTGTGACTGCAGGAAAGGCTCCCTCGGTTTGTTGGAAAAGCAAGTACATTCTTTTACCGATAAAAACCTTCAGCACCCTCTCTTTGTGGGGGGGGGGGGGGGGGGGGGGGGGGGGGGGGGGGGGGGGGGGGGGGGGGGGGG
>JAVJGI010000040.1:9052388-9097385 GCA_035590275.1 Ibycter americanus
CACCCTCTCTTTCTCCCCCCCCCCGCCCCCCCCCCCCTTTCTTTTCTAGTTGTTAAATTGCACAATAAAAAGTTTTGTATATGAAGAATAAACTACATACTGTGATGCCAATGATGATTTAATTGGTCCATGGTTATTTACCACAGAGAAATTAACAAGGAATTAAAAATGAACATCAATGTATTGAATACTGCACCTTGAATACTGGGTTCAGTTTTGGGCCCCTCACTTCAGGAGGAATGCTGAGGTGCTGGATCGTGGCCAGAGAAGGGCAACGGAGCTGGGAATGGGTCTGGAGCACAAGTCTTGTGAGGAGCAGCTGAGGGAACTGGGATTGTTCAGCCGGGAGAGGAGGAGACTCAAGGGAGACCTTACTTTTCTCTGCAGCTACCTGAAAGGAGGTTGTAGGCAGGTGGGGGTAGGTCGTTTCTCCCAGATAAGTAGCGATAGGACAAGAGCGAATGGCCTCAAGTTGCACCAGGGGAGGTTTAGATTGGGTATTAGGAAAAAAAATTCACTGAAAGGGTGGTGAAACATTGAAACAGGCTGCCCAGGGACGTGCTGGAATCACATAGATGCAGTGCGCTGCGGTACGGCTTAGTGATGGACTTGGCAGTCCTGGGTTGATGGTTTGACTTGATGATCTTAAAGGTCTTTTCTAACCTGAATGATTGTATGACCCTATGATTCTATGATATATCTTTGTTTCCATCTCTATGGAAGATTGCCACATACTACAGATGACTGAAATGTTTTTTAAGTACTTATTCCGGTTGTCTAATTTATAATGGTTAGTCATGATTGGCCAAATGAAATCATGCTATTGGAGTTTTTTATGACATATGGAATAGGTATTAGACTTTTTTAATATAAGCTTGAAATTGAATGTTTACCAGAACTTACCAGAACTTTAAAATTAAACTTCCACAAACATTCCAAATACTTTGAATTCAAAAAAAGACCAAATAAAGGGGGCAATTGGATTGTCAAGGAAATTCTTTTAAAATGTTGTATTTATAAAATCATGATTTAAAGCATTTGTCAATCTCCAACTGAAATTGGAAAGCCATACTAGTGTTTTAGATTTAACTGGAAGAAACCTGACAGTGTTTGTACAGAGAGAGTCAAACAAACAAACAAAAAATTGGGTTATTCCATTTCTATTTCACTTTGTAGGAAAAAATGTGAAAAAATCACCTTACCCTGCTGAGACATATTTAGTGGGCTTGAGACCCATTCTTAAAGACAGTAGTTACTTCTGCAATTGAACTATATTTTCCATCATCTTTTAGGAAGCTGTGTTGAATGATCTCTAACAAATGTGACCTCTAGCATACTGTAATCAATAGGGTATCAAGACTTCATCCAAGAGGTTTCTACGATGTTATACTTTTACATAAAACAAAGCATAGTAGTGCATTTGAACCCATGAATACTGTATGACTGATAGCACTACGAGTAGTTTGTTTGAATTTAAAGATAAAACCAGACCATAATGATCAATATGAAAGCCTACTCACAGTCATACATTCTACTCCTTTTTTGTAACAGGAGAAAACTGGTGCTAATAATTCATTCTCCCCATACTTTAGTTAGGATACGTGTATCATGCCTGAGCAGAATATACTTTCATACCTAGGGGAAAATCCAGAACACAGTTTCTTTGTATAAAATTATAAGAGTTCTAATTCCAATTTACTGGAAAATAGCAGCTTTCTCATCTGTGTTCAGCCATTCACTGTTGGTTTACAGAAAATCAACAAACAAATCAGTGAACAAGGGGTTGCTATGACAAAGTCATTGTGATAACTAAGAGAAACAAGAGAACCTTCCCTCAAAATAGACTATATTCCACTCAAATGCTATATTACAGTAATAAAACCAATGTTTGAAATCCTTTTCCTTTTAAATACTCGATTTCCAACATTTGAGTTAAAAGAATGTGTTTGTTTAAAGCTGCCACAAAATAACTGCTCAGAAATGCAGCTTGTAATGAAAAATGTCTAAGACTGTAGAGATCTGGATTCGGTTTCAATGTGTTGGTAGTTGTCCTATCCCATTACATCCTCTTTCCATATGTTGAAAACATGTTCCTTTGCTGCTTCATCTTCAGTTGCCTTTCTGTAAATTGAGACAAATCCTGCTTGCCTTTTTTTTTTTTTTTTTTCTACATAGATTTTAAGCTCTAAGCTTTAAGAGTAGGGCTCTTTGTGACATCTTGCATGTCTGGAATTTTTATATTTCTGTAAAGAAAGGAAACAGCAACAGCTATCAGAACATGTTTGAAACATTTTGGAGTAACAAAATATGTTTGTGTTTCTAAAACCAATGGAACGACGTAAACAGCTGCAGAGTTCTTAGGTGCAGTTTTATGCCTGTTTATGTTTAAAACTATCACAAAAATATCTGCAACAGTCTTGCATCAGGATGTTGATGATATGTGTTTCTGTTCCTCGTGATGTTCTCTGTGTAAAGATCCTCAACTCACAATCAGTTTGAATAAGACACTTGGGAGTATATTTACAGCTTGTGCCAGTCAGTTTAAAAAAATAGTTACTGATTTTTTTTATCACTCACCATCTTTCCTCTCCCAGCAACATTGAGAAAGTCTCCACAAAGTGATACAATTAAAAAAAACCCCACAATAGTAGATTTGAGCTGCCAGCTTCTCATCTTCACTGATATGTAATACAAGAGAGAAAATTTATTGAAGTATTTCTCAGTCTATAGCCATGCATTTGATAAAACTCAAACTTTTTTCAAGAAAATTATATTTTGTTGATATGATTCTACTTTCTTTATGCTGTGCATGGCACCATGGCTTATCCAGCAATACAGGCTAAAAACCCCTGGACCAAGATCCATAATTCTTTGCTATGTTTTCTATATTGCTGGAATTCTGTTTCTTTACCAATCTAAATGTGACTGAAATGTGTGAAAGATGGGTGTGTTTGTGTAAGAGGCCTTTTAGACTTCAAAATTCTAAAACTGTCAGCTCCTAACAGCTGAGATATAAATAATTTTTTTCTGTGGTAAAAATGACAGTTCCTAAACGGTATATGACTTTACTGTTTTAAAGTGATATAAATTCATACAGTGAAAATAAACCAAGAAAATTTTTTTCACTCAAAATAAAATTATAAAAATGGACAAACTAGTATTGACAAATTCCAAGGAAAATATGTCTTTGAATTGATGGGAAATCTACCTCCAGGAAAATTCTATCATGTCTCCAACATTAATTGTGGACTTCTGAAATGCAACAACTTCATATCAAAGGGGATCTCCAAACAATGATAATAAAAGCCACTGCACAGTCATTAGCTGTTTAATTTTACATAATTCCACTTAAACCAATCAAAATTGTAAGGGAATGCATCACTGCCTGTGAGACAAGTGACTGGTTCTTTCCCCATTGAACTCTGACTTCAGAATATGTAGGACTTGGCCTGAGATGTTGACATCTCACTAAAAATGCCATCATGACTGACATTTCTTGGCTTCTCAGCAAGAAAAAGAAGAATTTGAGTCTTCACACAAGGTGAATTCTTATATCATTTCCAGAGTACCGATGCCTCCAAGATAAAGGAACAATATTTTGGCAGAGAGCTGACCAGATGTGGATTAGCAAGGCATGTTAAAAAAAGCTCTGCAACACACCAGACATAGAAATAAGTTAAAATTAGGACCTGTGTAGAGACTGTATATATTAGGTAAAGCACTATCCTAAACACTCTCTTCATAGTATCACAGGTCCTACCAGAAGCCTGCTCCAGTGTGGGCTCTCCACAGGGTCACAGCCTCCTTTGGGTACACCCACCCACTCCAGGTGGATATCTGCTCCACCATGAACCTCCATGGGCTGCAGGGGCATGGGCTGCAGGGGCACAGCCTGCTTCACCATGGGCTTCACAGGAATCTCTGCTCCGGTGCCTGGAGCCCCTCCTGCACAGACCTTGGTGTCTGCAGAGCTGCTGCTCTCTTGGCTGCTGGTGTGCATCAGGTTTTTCCCCTTAAATACATTATCCCAGAGGCACTACCACTGTTGCTGATTAGCTCAGCCTTGGCCAGCAGTGGGTCCACCTTGTAACCAGCTGGCATTGGTGCTGTTGGACATGGGGGAAGCTTCTGACATCTCACAGAAGCTGTAGCTGTTCTGTAGCTTCCCTGCTACCAAAACCTTGCCATGCAAACCCAATACAATTATGAAAATACATTCAAGGTAAACATTATTGTTTCTCTGTCAGAGTGCTGAAAATGAGGATCAGACTCAGAGACTGGAGCATTTCTTTTCCTAAGGAGTGATAGATTACTTTTTTCCAACATTAATTTTATCTCTGGAGGCAAAATCAATGCTATTTTAAACAGAAACACAGTATGGGTTGTTACAATTTGACTTGTTTTGGGATTGGAAAGGACTGAACCATTGCTTTTGATTTCTGAGGCCTAGGTGTTTGCCAAGTTCTAACTGTGTGTGTGAGTGACTGGGCCAGTTATTTTCTGAGTCTGTTAGGGCAATATAGCATATATGCTGTTTTAAAAGCCATTAAGATTTTGAAACCCTTTTGTGTGACTGGGTTATCAAAATCCTACATTAAAATGGATCTGTAGCTTGGCTGCTTATTTTTAAGCTTTTTAGTTCAAATCCTACTTGAATCATTGGAAATAACTCCATAGCCAGATGATGACAGAGAACACCTTTGTTAACACTAACAAAGGATTTCTATTTGATTGGCACTGCGCAGCACAGCAGTTTTTGCACTGCATGACAGTACTGCAGCCTTTAAAGACACAGTTCCCAACAGTTTTATAAGTATTCTAGGAGACCTTTTGATGAATGGTCTGAATTATCCAGCACTAAGCCAGGATGACTGACATGCTCCTATTGCAGATAGTTGTTTTAGCTTTTTAGTTGCTTCCTCTTTGGAAACTGTATGAGGTTAAAGAGTGCGGGTGCTGGGAGTAGACAAGTACTCATAAGGCCAACCTCAGGCTTATACCACGGGTGCTCTGAATCCTCCCTGGGAACAGATGTTTCCAATAACTACTCCAAAAAATCAGGTCATCACCTTTATACTCTGAATCATATTCTAGGGTGACTGTGTAATGAATACCTCCTCTCCACTGAAAATAAATAGGCTGTGTTAGTCTTTGCCTTTTCTCTCTCAAATAAAAATATTCATAATTTTCCTCCTCTCATGGTCCTGTCTGTGACTAGTGTATGAAAAAGGTGTGCGTGTGTGTGTGTTGTTGATTCAGAACGCAAACCTCACCCATAATAGAGTTTTACTAATGATAATGGTCTTGTACAGTGAAACTAAGTAAATTTGATAGTGTTTTTATAGCACATAGAGTCCTTAATTTTGTACTTTAAAGAAGATAGATCTTTAATTAATTAACTGGCTATATTTGATTTGCAATAACTTAGCAGTGAGCGCTTTCTCCTTTTTAAGGTTAAAAAACAGATGGGTTTTCAGAGGTGCTGCATGCTTCCAGCTCCTACTGAAACTGTAAATCATTTTTGTAATATCATGCTGGCATAGAAGCATATGTTATTAAGATCACAGAATGGATTTTGTTGTTCAGAAATAACTTCTGTAGCCAGAAAGAGAATTTGGAAGAGGGAAATTGTTATTGCTTTGTGGCTTATTGCATGGTATCTCTTGCTAGCACAATAGCAGTTCGTAAAGAATGAGGTGAATAATTGTAGAGATGGTTTGCTTTTCCTAGTTTTCCTAAGCCTTATAATTTATATAAATTTACTGATTTTTTTCTAGGCTAAATCATAAAAATGGAGGAAAACGTACCTCCCATGAACATTATTTTCTCATCCTGGCCCCAGCAGGAGGGAGTGTACCTTGCTTCCAAAAGCAGCCAGTCTAAATTGTCCTCAGAAACTTGCATCACTAGAAATTCAGATACCTTCTTGGATATTGCTTCAAGAGAACTAAACATTTCACAAACGTTCCTCTCTGAGTTGAAAACAGGTGTGCCCTTGATCTGTTTCCAATAACATCGCCAAAATCCAGGAGTCTGCAATTCAGCAGGAGACCCATGTGGGCAGTAGGCGTACAGCTAACCAAAAGATTTGAGCTTTACTATACACCCTGCTGCCAACATCGTCTCTGTGCTTGCCGTTCCTCCTCCCACCTCACTCTCTTCAACTCTGTGTGGAAGGTACTCAGGCATCCATCTGGAAGTATATTTCCCTGCTGATTCCCCTGAGCTTAAATGATGAGGACAGCCACTCTCAAGGGTACAATTTTCCAACTTTTTGATACTATAATCAGTGGCTTTGTTGCACTTTGTTTCCTACCTGCAAGACAGTGAGATGGCCTGGTGAAAACAGATACATATAAGACTGCAAAACACCCAGATGCTATGGGGGATGTAACTTGTCTACGTGGTGTTGAAGAAAACACCAACTAGGGGAAGCCTCCGAACAACGTTTAGAAAGAGCAGAAGCTACAATAGAAGACACTGCTTCCACAGTAGCTCTCCAGCCTCCACTAGTAGGACAAATTCTGAGATCCAAGCTGGTTTGTCTCATTTGTTGTCATTAGGGAAAGGATCTTTAACTTCAGATTTTAACTTCAGTCAAAATCAGCACAGTAGGAAGTAAATACTCTGAGACAATCACCGTCCTTTCTACTTGTAAAAAGCCTAGCACTTATGTTTTAGGTAACTTATTGAGATTGATTTACTGGAAGTGAAAGTGAAGGGTAAGGTGAATCATATTAATGGCAATCTTCCACTCTTACTGCATTGCATGACAGAACTAAAATGATGCAGTTACACAGCTCTTCTTTCTCCCATTCCCTCCACTTCCTGCACCCACCGAAAATGGAGCTGACATTGCAAATAGTGTTGTGAATTGTTATTATACCTACTTTTGCCACCAGGACTACCCTCACATATGAAATATTAATATATATTTAAAAATGCAATGGACTCATATTCTAGGAATCCTTAATGTATTTGTAAATATGACTCCATCTTCTGCTCCAAATATTTTCGTGGAATAATAAAAATACACCATATTTTTATATATATATCATATTTTTATATATATATATATCATAGCAAAGATATTTAGCTGAGGAATTGTGGATGAGCAGTACCAAAAATACTTCTTAAGCTACCCATTATCCGTCATCATGCTTACATCAAAAGAGCAAAACAGAATCCAAGTATTGGAAATATTCATTTTGAGTGTGATTAACATCATTGATCCATGCTCAGCTGTAAGAGGTCATGAAGATTCCTGTTCTTCAAGGCTAATACAATAATAAGCTTTTCTGAGATAAAATTTCTTAACACTAACGTTGGTGTCACTTAGAAGAGTTGAACTTCAGGAACCTTAAACCAGTATTTTGAAATATTCATACAAATACCATCAAAATCAATAAGCATTTTTCTATTTGCTTCAGTGATGCGGAATCTAGGCCCTGATTTTCTGATAAGACAGATCTTCAGGGGCTAGAAAAAGACTTGAGAATTTCATGGGTTTATTACTGACTTTATGAGACTAATATAATACACTGAGCAGTTGTTTTAATATACTAGATTCTGCATTATCTTAATCTGTATTGCTTTCTTAATGTTGAATATAATGTACATATATATTTAAATGTGCTAAATAGCATCATACGGTGTTAAGAATAACTTGAAAGTGTGTATTGTTGCTGGAATTAAGCCATCCCAGTAATCACCCCCTGTTGTGTTAATACTCCACATGATCACACATTTTTTTAATTTCTATTTCTGACCCATAGTTATCCTTCAACATCTTTAAAAAATAGGCAAGTATGATATCTTTTTTTTGGGGCTGCTCTTACAGTTAGTTAAAATGAAAGCTGTGTAAGTGGTCTCCTGTGTAACTGCCCCATGGCTAGCTAAGACTCCATAGGAGTTCAGCTATATGAATCACATTGAATTATATAGCCACCCATTGCAATAGACTAAAAATCATAGCCCCTTTCATACTGGCTGTCATCTTCCAGCCAATATAATTTAAGCAGTATGCAGTAAACCTTAGTTTTAGTGACAAGAACTGATGCATATTTTGTCCCCTTCATTTTGAAACAGTAAATAAAGATGTTATAGTATAACCTACAGATAATTCTACAACTTCAGGAAACTTTGTAGAGCCATGTGTAGGGAAGAACTGTAGCCACCTTGGCCTCCAATGAGATGGGAAGGCAGAGTGACCAGGCTGAACAAATACTTTATTGCTGTTCTATGATGTCTTCTCAGTCTTGAGGTACTTTGTTGATACAATGCCACAAATGTGTCTCCTTTATGTAGGTTCCTCATGAGAAAATGAGATTATGTTTCTATTTCCAGCAGTTTGTCTGTGAAATGTTTCGTTTTTTTGAGACAGGACATTGCCAAGGGTCTTCTGCTGTCTGTCTGCGTCATAACTGAGGATGATGGATGATACATGTTCTTCATAAAGTGTTCTTTAAAAACCTGAATGATGGATATTTGCACCGGTTCTATGTAGTAAAGTTTTGGTAGTGAGAAGGCTGCGGTGGTGGCTTCTATGAGAAGGGATGGCTGCCCCCATGTCGGACAGAGCCAATTCCAGTCAGCTGCAAACTGGACCTGCTGCTGGCCAAAGCTGAGCCCATTAGCAAAGCTGGTGGAACCTTTATAATAGCATATGTAAGAAAGGGTAAAAAACTCTGCACAGCAGTTGTGAGAGTAAAGAGTGAGAAAAATGTGAAAGAATCAGCCCTGCAGACAGCAAGGTCAGTGAAGAGGGAGGGGGAGGAGGTGCTGCATGTGCTGGAGCTCTGCTTCAGGCACCAGAGCAGAGATTCCCCTGCAGCCCATAGAGAAAACCATGGTGAGGGTGAGGCAGACTGTCCTGCTCAGGAGTGGGAGTAAGAGTGTAGCTTGGTTTACACCTGGCAGCCAGCAGGTTAACCCACCTGCTTCTATAATCTTCTTAGGCAGCTCAGTTTGAAACTAGAATGGAAACTGGTTATGCCATTTTAACTCCATGCATAGGTATGATTATGCCTCATTGCTTCATTCAGTGAATTAATTCAATATTTCTTTCATCTTCCTCGTTTACTGTGCAGTCCTAAGTGTTTGTTTATCATCATCAAAATACAATATAATTAAACTCTTTCCTTAGCAATTTTAGTATACTCTAACTCAAATAGCAAAGTGAATCACAAGCGTTATTAATGATGATTATCAGCCTGGGCAGCTGAATTATCCCCATTTTGCAGAGAAGACAGCAAGGCACAAAGGATGTTGGCCTCTGCAAGTATTACCTGAGTTCTCAGCTTCAAAATCTTGGCTTGGTTTTTCAGAAGACTGATTTTTCTACATTGTTCCAATTTCAAGTCAATTTGTTTGCCCTTCAGTATTGATTGCCCTGTGAAACTAACTTTGGGTATTAAAACTTGGACATACAGAAACCGAGAACAATTAAAGGTCACCTGTGATATGTCATATTTAAAATGTTTTCTGAGCAGGAGACACCACTTTTGCTTATTTCAAAAGAGATAGTCACAATGATTCAATCTAATTGGTTCATCTATCTAATATGTGGACAGTACTGAATCCTTCTAGAGAGTATGATATCCTTATTTTATCCTGACAGTTATGGAATATTCTGACACTGAGGGAATGCCCATCTAATCCCAGTTTTCTGGCATTCATACTGCAGGTTGATTTGATTTGCAAATACTTATATGCCTCAATTTTCATAATTTCTACTGGTCCTATGAATATTTCCCATAGGTTTCTAATCCTTCTTCATGATCATCTAGGCTAAGATTATAACTTTCAAAATTTCTTGTGACAGTGACTTCTATGGAATTACCATGAATTAAATGTAAAAGTGATTCCTCTTTCAAAACTTGTGCTGTAATGAAAAGGTAAAAATCACACAATATTTTGATCTTGATTTTTTTTCCCAGCAACACATCAGCCTCCAAGCTACATGTAAATGTCATGATTTAACAAGTCATACGTAAATTTAAAAAAAAAAAGTTTAAATTTTTGCCGTGAGGTCTATTGCTTCTGAAGGAAAATAGACCTGGAATGCAGTAACGTGTTCAGTTTCAGGGTCCATTAATATTACTATTATTGCCTATGTATTTGTCTACATAATTAGTAGAAATGTGTGCCTGACAGGTATCTCCAGAACTATTTTCGAAACAGCTAGTGTACTTGCTTTAATATAACTCATATTATTTACATTGGAACACAGTTTCAAAATAACTTTTTTTCCCAAAATTCTCCATCTTATAAGTAATTTCAGGCACACACAACCTTTTTAGTATTCATTTTGGGCAATCACTACAGCATTTAGGTAATTTTATTCTTCATGTCTGAATCCATGCCAAATTGCTTATTAGACTGCAACTATTAAAATGTCTTGTGTGAATGTGTCAGTTTTGATACTGTGTCAAATCCTATCATTCATTCTTGCTCCCAGATGTGTGCAAATCCCTATGCCTTTTATCTACCTAAGACAGTATGTTTCTGATGTTGAGAAATTTTTGCAAAATTTTTAGCATTCTGCAAATCATATTTTACTGACAGTAATTGTTGTGTCTTTTGGTACCTATGTAGCTATTTCCAAACTTTCCAATAGTCTTAACGTTTTTCCTGAGTGCACCTTGAATTTCACTCATTTGATTCAAGTATCAGCAAGAAAAAAATAGTTTGAGATACAGACTAAGTTTTTTGTTTACTCTTCTTGGAACAGCACTGCTAAATTAATTTTATTGATGTATAGGCTCCACTTTACAAATTAAAACTATGATGTTTACAGATAGCTTTCTTTCCTCTGTCTGGCATGCCTGCTTTCAGGAAGATGATCAGAAAATGCTGAGATTCCAAGATAAACTTCTAATTATCATGAACCTTTCTATCAATATGAAAAAGAACTCTGCACAGCATGGGAGTAATAAACCATTACCCTAATAGTCCAAACCAGTCCTGTGCAAATCAAATTTCTAGTTTTTTGGATAACTTGGGATATCTCTGTCTGAAAGCTTGCTAGTACTAGTTGGGAAGGTCCTGGAATTGTATTTTCTTTGAATGAGATTTTCACAAGAACTCCGCATTGTTACAATTTTCCTTGTACTACATCAATGTCATGAGCTTTATTGGGAGGAAATCTGTGTACAAAGCAGCTGGGGAAAAACTTTGATTTTCCTCCCTCCTTCCCTTCCTTCCCTCCCTTCCTCCCTCCTTCCCCTCCTTCCCTTCCTTCCCTCCCTCCCTTCCTTCCTCCCTTCCTTCCTTTTTCTTTCATTATACAACCTTATTTTTTGAACACATGTAATAAAATGCTGTTCCACAGCATCTATCATTTAGCAACATCAGAAGAGTTAAATATGAAAACATAAAAATCCTGCTATACACAAAATAGCTAACATTAAAAGGTAATATAGATATAGATTTATATTGTGTTTTAGTGAGCATTTCAGCCTAAAGCCAGAAATCAGTGCTTTTGTCAGTATACATGGCAAAGACAAGAGTGTGCTCCTTTAACTGAGAATGGCCAACAGCAGCACAGAATTTGAGTTCAGAGGCAGAACTAAAGATAAATATACCAAATAAATATATATAAATATCCAAAATTGGGCAACACTTTCATAAGTCATAAAAGCAATTCTAAAATCAGTTTAGCATTTGATGAAACTGAGATGCTGAGACCACTTGGTGAGTTAAAGTCCTGGTAACAACAGCTCTGCAGTTTTAATTCTATACTGCTTTTTTCCTCAGAATGCACAAAAATTAGTCATATGGCTCAGACATACAGGCTGTGAATCACAGTGCTTTGTCTGAACTTGCCAAATAATTTGTGGTGATTAACCTTCTGAATGTCTCTGTTGGTTCTGGTTTTGTTTGTTTTGAATTTTGTGTATGAATTGACTGATTATGGCTTCAGTTATTTAGATGTGGGTATCAGTGAAAAATAGGTGAATACACACCATTATTGCCATAGGAGTTTCCCTGGTAAGAGAAGTGTGGTGGTGAATCCCAGCTGTGGGTGCTGGTCCTGGTTTTGGCTGTTTATGTTCCCCACATCCTATACTTGCTTAAGTGGCTCATGTAATGAGGTATATCAAAACTCATTCTGCATGTTCTCCATCCTTTATATAAGAGGAGCTGTCACCGGTGGTTACTAATGATTACCCTACTAGTATACTCTGGAGGTGTAACCTCTGTGGGGCATTAAAGTTTTAATATATGTTTCCCTGTAAAGATTCCATGTATAGGACAAAGGCCACCCTGGTTCCAGACGGTACTTAGCACTGTGCAGTTCTGTTTAGGAGTAAAAACATGGTGAGCATTGTGAGCAAAATACACACAGAACTCAAGCAGGGCAGAATAAGACTTGCTCTGTCAGGAGGCAGGAATAAATGTAGGGCTCTTTACAGCTGACTCCCTACAGTTCAGTCCCTATTTTGTGGAGTTTGGAGGCTGGAGTCTATTACACATATCTCCAAACTTATGCTTTGAATCAGGGATACTAGTTCAGATCCAACCTCTTATGAACAGGCGTTTATTCTGGACTCTGGGTTATACAGCTCTACCTTAAGGGGGACGACAGGGGAATTGTAGTGGATCGTTATGTAGTCTAAAGGGAAAGGTCCTCCTCTGTCACTGTTTTCACATGGAAAGGTAGTTTTGTTTACAGTGTGGAATGGCAGCTTCTCAGTAAAATTTAAATACTTTTCTTGCGTAGGTACAAAAATTGTCTCAATCTCAGAGACAATACAGTGGGTTTTTTTCAATAAAACTATGCTGAATTTCACCCCTGATGATTTGGTCCCTGTTGCACGCATGTATAAATATTTCAAAACAACAAAGTAGGAAGCTGATGAGCATGAATGTTGCTGAAAGTTACTGCACTGCAGTATTTTTCCTTCTACTCAGTAATGTATTTCTTTAACACTGATGAGTAAAAGAATAAGTTTTTCATCCATATGTTCAGTATTAACAAAATTCCATTCTGGAACTGAACTTTATTTCTTTTATTTGTCATAGAGGAAAAAGAAATTATATGTATATATATATTAAAAAAATATTGTCTTGATGAATAAAATTCAGATGCTAACAGTAAATGCCTGTTTCAGTGAACACTGTTAAAATTATTAGAATAACACAATTTGTTTCTAAATCAAGATATTCCAAAACTAATACAATCTAAATATCCTTAACACTGCTCTTTTTTTTTTTTTTGTATTTACCCTAATGGTATGTGAACGACTTAATATGCCATAGAAAACAACAGATTTTTCAGTATACTTGCAAGAGAATAATTCTTTATTGTCCAGTGCCTGCATCACTACAGTAATCTGACAAAGTGTTAAATCAATCGGTACGTTAACAGCTGGCAAATATGTGAAATATCCCTGCTTATCTGACTTTCATGTTATTACTGTGGCCAAAGACTAAAGGGCACTGTTGTTTTTTTTTAAAAAAGGTGTGTGAATATGTGTTTCATTATATATTAAATACTTCAGGAAATATCTTCTAGCTCCTAAGGCTATTTCTCTATTTATAAAAACAAAATGCTAAGGTGTTTTCTATGACCATGACACCACGTGGCACATTAAAGTTTGTGTCCATATGCCTACAGTTTTTGTTTTTTCTTTTAAATGGAGTGGCTACATCTAAACCTAACCTTTGGGAACATGCTGTTCCTGGCACACGCCATAACTTGAGCTGTGTCTGCTCCCACCCATGTTTTATGTATTATATGGATATGATCTATATGATATTATGTAGATGATAACTGAAATACTAGTAAAAATAGAAAGCAACAAATCTTCATTCCACAGATTTTCATGAACAAATGGCATACAAAACAACACTTTTCTGGATTCTAAATGGAAGGAAAAAAACACTTTTCTGGATTCTAAATGGCAAAAAAGCACTTTTGATTTGCCTGATGACCCAGAACTCAACTTGGAATAAAAGTGAAAATGCTGGAGAAAGAATAGGTTCAGATTAAGCGCATGTAGCTTGCTATCAAAAATATATTGCTATTGACCTGGTGAACTCAATCTCTCTCCAGCTGCTGGACCCATAGAAGATGAAGGTGGGGCATGCACATCCTTGTGGGGTGTGTAAATTGCATTCATTGTTCTCTCTAGCAGAAGAGGAAAACAATGACTTCATCTCTCACTGCAGTAACTGCAGCTCTGCTCACTGACTAATGTTTATAATCTCAGAAATCTATTTATATTTGAAATGGCTTTTCCTCTTGCCAAGTTTGGTTGAATCTGGCCAATAAATTAAATAAAGAGTAGGCAGCAGGCATAGGGTGAATAGATAGATGGATAAATAAACCATGCAAATGCATAAGCTTCATTTCCTCAGAAAACCAGAGTAAAAGAATGTCTGTGGATATTTAAGGGGCATGCTAGCCAATAGTTTTAGCAGGAGGATGAGTTCTTCATGTTAAGAGAGTACCTGTGTCTGCAGAACAAAGTACTTGACAAGGGCCATTAAATTTCTTTCCGTGAGATGTTATTCTGAACTAGTATCACCCAGGGGACAGATAAAACAGGTACAAAAAAATGAGAAAAAGCCCAGTGCTGGAACAAATGACAAGGCATGTGGGAAGGACACAAAGGCTCCCACCTGAACTTACACTGAGTTTATTAATTCCTGTTTTGGAATAGTAAAATGACAGGATTAAATGTTCAAAGCTGGAATTTTCAGAGCAAGAAATCACTAGCAATTCCTGCTAACTTCAGAAGAAATTGTGTATTATGGAAATCAAGCTCTACGAACATCCTTTACTGCTTTTATTTGTTGAATGATAAATGGTTTTTTTGCAAAATAAATTCCATGTAAATAGATCCCAGGGTCTTTTTCAAACTTTACCAGCTATTCTACATATGCAAGATACATAATAATTCTCACAATCTGACACCTTTAAAGATGTGTACAGTTATTAAATCAAAACATTAATTTGAGACTGCAAAATATTTTTGTGGCTTCTTAATAGGGTAAAGGATATTAGAGAGGTTGACTGAAGTTCAGCACTACCATTTACTTACTGGTACTTCAATTTAACTCCTCATTGAGCAAATGAGTTCTTTTAAAAGGAGACAGAGCTGCCTTTCTGTTTCAGTCAAAGACACTGGACAATTAGGATAAAGTGCCCTGTTTAAAAGCCTAGCTTTGTGCATACCAGGGTAAAAGCTCTATTTGGTGTGGCTTGTCCAGGGACACAGACAAGGTCTGAGCAGTACGTCTGTGGTTAGTAGTCTCCCACTACCGTTACAAAATGACAGTGAAGACTACTGAATGTCTAGCTCCTGATGGCATACAATTATTGTTTATAAATTATGACACTTCCAGAGCAAGAAGTAGAGAACTGCATACCCAAATGAGGTTGAGGGATGATAGAAAGAAACTATTTAAATTGGTCTCAGACCAGGACACTGGAGTTCACATCTATGCTGTCAGAGTAACTATATCACTAGTCAGATAAGACAATAATTCAGTCTTGTCTTGGATAGCCTTAAACACCTGGCATGGGTACTACTTCATTAGCAGCTCAATGGGAATAGTGCTGTGCTGAATTTCTACTTCAGTGTTCCCTAAAGGGCTCGCATCTGAGCACTGAGTCAGCCTGATGCCACGTATCTTTTGAGATCTGAACTCACAGCTTGAGGTGACAAAGGTACAAGCTTAATAGTCATGGTTAGGATGTTCTTTCCATTTTAAGAGCTTAATTTCTGCTGCTTATAACTTTCCAAGCCATTAACTCCCGGAAGGAAATTTCTAAGACTTGTGCTCAATCCAGAGGCGAAGTGCTTAAAAAGTTTGATAAAAATCCATTTGGTTGTTATGGAGGTATATGAACATAAGGCTAAAGGGGAGTGAGGAAGCACTTCCTATTATACAGGCTGTATGTTCTGGATGCTTTCTTTGTTTCTGGAAATTATCAGTGTAATTAATTTTCATGCTGACACAGCTCAGGCTGTCACAAAGCTGCCATTTCTCTATCAGGTAATATTCACCCCATACCAATTATGGCTTATTATAAGGGGCACATTTTTTATTGTCTCATATTCCCTTTGTGTTTATTTATAGGGCTCAGTTGAAAGAACAGAGAACATCTACTTTGGTAAAGGAGATGAAAATAAGCTTAGAAACTACAAAGGTACTCTGGAAAAAGAAGCCCAGGAAGAGATTTTAGTCCTTCCTGTAGAGAAATGGTAAAACGTGTTTTGCACTGTTTTGGCATTTTCTTGCATTTGGTCAGCTGGAGAACATGAACCCAACACAATCTGCGGTCTCAAACTGAATCTCCAAAAATTTCAGGATTTTCCTTAAGCTGTTCTGAAATCAAAATAAATGTGTAAAATATTATTTTTACATCAAAACTTCTGAAAAAAAGTTATTCACTCAAAACTGGACATAGAAGACCAAATCCAGATTTGAAGAATGAACTGTTTTCCCGGGCCACTTGAAGAGCTGAGTGCTTCTGTACTGCTTCTCTATCTGATGTCCTCTGCCACAGTACAATCTTCACTCCATCCTGCCACTGTTTTTCTGCATCTCCTTGTTCTGCATATGGCTCTCATGATCTTTTTACAGGTGTATTTTTATCCATATCATTGCACTGTAAACTGGAAATTGTGTTACTTGTGGTCAAGGTAACGGTACCTTTAAAAACCCCCAGGAAGTCTTGCACCTTTCTTATTAGCAACTGTGCTTCCACATGAAGATATTTGAAATGGCATTTATTCAGTTAGCGTCAATCCTATCAATATCAATAGAACACGAAAACCATTTTGAGTAAGGGAAAACTCTCACACACCTAGCCTTTAACCATGTTTCCATGTAGCAGGCACCTAAGACTCATTAGAAATGCAATATAAAATCATTATATTTGACAGCACTGCAGGAGTATTCCTGGATCTGAAGAATGAAGTTATTTAAAAGCTGCTGTAGCTTAAATTTTTGTTCCTTGCAAAAAGAAGACACTTCTGTTGGGTTCCTAACTGTTTCTTGCACTGACAACACAAGACTAGGGACTTTAAAACCCTATCACTTATAAGGTACAAATCAGCTAAACCTTCTGGCGTGCTGGTGTCTGTATTTCTTGAAAGGCCACAGTTATATATAGAAGAATGTACGTAGAGGAATCACAGCATCCTACTGGGCACTTTGAAAGGTACAGGCTGCATTTAAAAGTGTTCTGGAAAGAGAAGTTCACAGTTTTATCACAGAGGGATACAATGGAGAAACTTTTTGTCAGGCTACCATGCTCCAGAGTAGCAGGCAGAAGGGAAGAAAAGGTGAGAGTAGTCAAAGAGGTAATTTCTACTAACTTCTGGGGGAAAGAAGAGTACAGAAGTAAATTGGAGACCTGAAGGAGTATGAATTTCCTTCCTGGATCATGTGTGCACACCCCATCTCTCCATTATGACTAGGCTTTATGATGTGCAAAGGAGGGAGAAAACAAGTCATAGAAGATGCTAAAAAGAAGTGGTGCAGAGGGAGTTTCCAGCAGCTCCCAAGAGAAAAATGGAGTGGGAGGCTTTAGCAAAGGAAAAAAAATGTTGTTAATAGTCCTGGGTTTAGTGGTACTGTGCAAGGGAGGAACCCTTGCCAATTGTGCTCCCTATAAGGTACAAATGAAAGGTGTGATATCCTCACCTCATGCATGTGGGAGAATTTTCATTTGAAATACATCAAGATTTATGTATGGAAAGACTTTCCCCAAGATTTAAAGATTAGAAAACAGATCCCACAAACCCATTGGCTGAAAAATCAGAAAATGTTTTCATGTGAGATTTAAAACTACTTGTATAGGATTACTATGACTTAGTTTCTTCTCCTGTTGCATAGAGACAGGGAAAATTATGCCTACTATGACTCATAATCCTTCTGTAAATTGAGCAGCAGACTGAAATTTTCAAGGATTTTTTTCTGAACCTCAGAATTTGCTAACTTTTCTAATGTTGGAATCGCTCTTGAGATGCACCCTCAACCATCACCAGTGTACAGATTGAGAAATAATGTTAACACTTGCCTGGTTATCCGGTTTCTTTTTTTATGTAAATTTGGGAGGTTAGGTGAAGAAGTGAAACAGATCCTCCCTACTTGTATTTACTTGTAGCTTAGCATGGTAATCCCTTCTTGGCTCTTGGTTGAATCTATGCATAACCCTTTGCTGCAATACAAGGGAGACTTGGATAGAAAACCAGTAAGTCATTCAAAACTGAATTCTGTGTATGTTGCCCAGCTGTCCACTGTAATTACTGTATATGCAGGAATACATTTGCAGTCTCTTAACAGGCAGCAAGTTTCATATTTTGGCTATGAGGCTGGCCCACAGAGGTTGCTGAGTCAAACTGTAAGTGTCTAAATTCAAATAGATTTATGGTCCTGTGGTTTTGGTTTGATTTTGTCCTTCCATTGCCACTGGCAGTTTCACTGACAAACCAAAATAAGAATCTAGAAGTTTTCTTTCTGTTCAGGGAGAAGTGCCAGCACTTAGTAATTTTTTGTCAGCCTGTTCCCCCTGTTCACCCTTACCAATATGTATAGTTTCTGTTTTATTTTTTCTCATCTTCCCTCTCTGCAACATCTGGGAAAAAATATGTTGTGAGAATTTTCTCTGAAGAATATTCTTTCTTATTTTTGAACTAATCTCTGTAATTTTTATTTTTATTCCTTTGTAATTAAAACATATCATTAAAGATAAAATGAATGGAGCACGTAGCCTTCTTTTTTTTTTGAAAAATTAAAGTTTACACAAGGCATTTGTGAAACAATGATTTATTCAACAAAGAAAGCAGAAAAAAGTTTTCACTATTCTGTTCTTTCACAACTCTTTAATTTGCACCCATAAAAAGATGACTGTATGTTTTCCTATTACCACTGATACATGTGATTATCCTCATGTGTCTTTAAAACCAAAGGGAAAAAGCAGACATGCTAATTTATTGCTTTTTTAAAGTTCTTGATTATATTAATTAGAATTACTTCCATAAAAAAACAGACAAAAAATTGACCAGCCCCAACATAACTTTTGCTTCTGCGATTAAAACTGAAAAAGGAATATATATGTTGTCAATAAAACTTTACAATATGCTTTAGTCCATTCATTCTTGGGAAGGAGTAAAAAGATCCTTATAAACAGTGAAGAATGAAGATGTTCAGAACACATGACCATTACTCATTACAGAGTTTTTCGGTTCTATAAAATTCCTTAAAATGCTGTACTCAGTCTAATGATGATATGTTCAGAATCAACATGCTGCGAAATATGGGCTGCAAGCTTCAGGCCCTTTCTGCTGCAGGGGGGGTATTACCATAAAGATCATGATAGGGCCATAGATATGTCATTGTTAGAATTTGATTATAAGTTCCAAAGGAACTTCTTCTAAAGGAATGCAATTAAACACTGGCTATCCCTGATGTCTCTTGCCTCATGATCCTCCAGATGGGGTTGCAAGATGAACAAACTATTCTGATAGATCACAACCCATGACCTGTTCCTCTCTTCCTGAAGCCTTGTGACTCCCACTCAGCGATGTCACAGAAAATATAGTTATCACACGCGCGCTGCAATCATACTATATGGTGGGACCACATATGCTATTTGATTCACTGCCTTGTCTTTTTATTTTTATTTTCTTTCATTCCCTTGTATTTTTACTTGTCTTTATTTTCCTTCTTTTTCTTTATTTCTTTTCTAACTTAGTCTCCCTAAACATAGAAAAAGGGTCACCCTTTTTTACTAGACAGTGAAGTCGATAGAGGCCTGTAGCTATAACGGTGCATTGCAGTGAATAGATGGAGCAGGTGTGTGCTTTTTGAAGAGAATTATAATGCCTTACAGCCATAGGATATGCATAATTAGCTATCTTAAATTAGATTATCCTAATCTTATACAGGTGAGTCACAGTAAGTAGTGATTATGGTGGTGTACAAACTGAGTAGAAAATTAATTTTACATATATTTCAAATTCTTATATCGCTTGCTATTTCCACATGTAGGTATAGCTGTTTGTTGGAGAAAGAATTGTAGAAGTAAGCCCAGAATGAACACTTTAGAATCTGGAAGACATTTATGGTGAATAGTCATAGTGAGAAACTTCTCTGGGCTAACCACTGATTTTGAAATGTTGTTGACTAAGTACCCTGTTCCTGAGATTTAGGGAAAAGGGTTAAGATTTTTCGGGCTCTAGATAACATTTAGGAAAGAGTTAAGTTTCCTTCTCAATGCACATTCCTAGTGTTTGGGAAACACAACAACTAAATTTTTCCTCATGGAAACATTTTTAGCTTTGAATTGTGGTACATACCATGTAATAGATTTATTTAGCTTTTTGAAGGTGGCAGGACACAGTTGCAAACCAGAAAGGTGTTAAAATATAATAGTGTTGAAAATGGGAAAAGAAAAAGGCTTTTCTGAATATTGTCAAACTCTTTTAAAAACAGCTTGTGTTTCATCAAAGTCTCTGTTTCCCCTTAACACTTTTTAAGGTATCATTTCTTGCTGTTAATTGCCAGTGAAAAGCATGCTGGCAGTGTGAAGCTTTGGAAATTGTAGAGCATCTCTCTTTGTGTATTAGTTGCTGCTTACAGATATTATGACATGTACTGTACATAGATTTTTTTTCTGTGCACCACAGGGAAATTTCAATATGGCATTAAAAATTGGCTTGCTCTGTTTGTATTTTTGATCAAAACGACAAAGTTCTCTCTTGCTTTGCTTACAGAGATGCATAGAAGGAATCCCCAATGTGTAATCAGTGTGAGAACAAAACTCTTACAAACACAGAACTCTTGGGTGTCTGTAGTAATGATAATAGTCATTAAAGTTTTTACTTGTGTCTAAGGGGTATTTACATATGATGCTTGAAGTAGTTAAGCAAATCTCTGTACAATTTGCTTTGGTTTATACAAAATTATTTTTTAAAAGATGGCTACTGCAAGGTTACAGAGAAATTACTCTTAAACAAGAGAACTTTATTTTCTCCTTTGGTCTTTCTATGTTAATAATAAATGGTGACACAATATGGAGTTAAAACTCTAATGGAAAGCTTAAGAAAAGACTGCAATAACAGGCTAATATTAATTAAAAGTAAAATAATGGCCCTCAGCCACTAGGCATATTCTGAATATTATCTTCCATTTTAAGACCAGATTCCAAAAAATTGTTCAAGTTCCAGTTACATTTCCAGCTATTGCCTAAAAAAAAAAAAAAAAAAAAAAAAGGTTAATCTTCAATAGGTTTGCTGCACCATTGGCAAATATGTTACCCTTTACTGATTTTGCTGGTGGCAATTTTGTATAGTTAGGAGAATAGCTAGAGCCTATGTGATGCAGTATGCTTTGGGAGGTTTTTGCAGATTATTTGGTGGGTTACCTACATTCCTGGCCAATTTCCAACGGTCCTGAACAAATCACTTTCCCTAGCTTACAGTTTCCTTTGTAAACTAAGTGATAGTCTGCACTTTAGAGGGTGGTTGACATCCCTATCATCAGATCCTGGAAGTTACTTTTGTAGAAATTACGAACAACACTCTCTTTTGCTAAGCAGCAATTATTATTGTTTTGACCACAGAAAAGCCGATATAACATGCTGCTAAACTAGCTGACAGCTAGTTTTTTCATCCACTTGGCAACTACTTTTCCTTTGTAGACATGCCATGGAAAATGCTGGGCAATGAAGAGTAAAACCCATTAGGTTTCACCTGATCCAAATTAATTTCAGGACGTGGAGGGTTAGCTAGACCATGGGTAAGTTCTAATCAGGTTTGTTCTAAGATTAAGGTGTTCGTGAAGCAGATTGACTAGCATTTAACTACATTAATTGACAGCTGAATTCCTAAAAGTGGCAAAATACAGACAGCATCCATCTATCATTTATCTAAAACCACTTTTTCTATAGAACCTGCTTAGCCTGATTGGCTGAGTGAGCCAAAGTGATGTAATTTAGAGCACACTGCAAAACTGTGTTTAAATGTATCTTTACTTTTTGGGTAAGACATAATCAGGAGTCAAATTGTAGCAGACTCTGTGGCACTGAAACACTAGGTTGGGAAAGAAGATGAAAAATTATTTTCCTGCTGCAGTATATAATAATCTCTCTCAGCCACAGTGCCAGTTTTCTGGAGGATTTAAGGCAAACTCTTGTATGACACTTCCCCTTCTTGCTTTTCTCTTGCATCCTTCTCTCACCCCAGTCCTGTAGTGGAAAACCAATTTATTTTATTCCACTAGATTACAAACTTGCCCATGTACAAGACACATCCTCAGTAGTAAAATAAGTCTTTAAATTGAATATCGGATTCCCATTTGCAACGTTAATAGATGCCTTACTAAAGTAATTAAACAAACAAATACAAATAAGTGGTATGCATGAATATTTAATAGGCACAAAGTTATGTTTCATTTCAACTTAAAGCTAATTAAATGGCTTGCAGTCAGTGTTCTTAGAATGACATCACTCTGGAGGAAAAGTCGTATTAAACATTCAACAGTTACTTCTGTTATAAACGAATTCATTTATTTTCCATTTTTGTTCAATTGGTAAAAGCATCTAGAAACTACAGTTTTTACCAAAAATATTCACAGCTTAAATCTCCTAATATAATCTTGTAGAAAGAGAAATTCTGTTCTCTTTTTAATAAAAATAAAACTTTTAACTCAACAAAGATAAAATAATTAATTCACCCAAAATAAAATATTAATCAAAATCTTGTGGCACCAGCTGAAAAATAAATTTGTGAAACTTTGTATGGCTGTTTTGAGCCACCTGTAACAATTTCTTTACATTGGGTGGAGCATGACTAATCTGGGATTTCTATTTTGGTTTAGGATTTAATTTAATTTTAGGATTTCAGTCAGTGCAGTGCTTAGGCAAGATCATGGCATTCAATGCTCAGCCTATCGTTTAATGGGAAACCACTCATTGACTTCACCAGTATATATCTGTATCCATTATTTCATAATTTCTCATAAAAGTAATAGTATATTACACAGGCAGAAATAACTGGGCTCTGATCCTGGAAGGTCTTATGTATCATAGGTTCCCAATGGCTGGACCGAATGCATTGATCAAATGAGTGCTAAAACTAATGTTTATTAATATAAAATTGCTTTCTTAGAGACAGAGATTTTATATACAGAGACTGTAAGCAGAGTACCCACGACTTCAACAAGCAGAGTTAGATTATGTGGAAGCACTCGTAAATAGCAGCTGAAAATCCTTCGTTGAATAGTTGAAATTTTTGAAATCCCTTGTTTAAAATTTCATATTCAAAAATGTTGTGATAAACACAAAAGCATTTAGGAAGCAACCTGAAATCTTATATATCATGCATGTGCTATATTTAAAAACAAAAATCCACTAATTTGTGAGAAGTCATAAAGGGACCTTATTTAACATGGTGTACTCTCCGTGTAGGGTATGAAAGACAAATTTCAGCTGTTCATAGTGACAACACTAATCCAGCCAGTTCTTTTTTGTTTGTTTACATATATATTCTATAAACAACTTTTATCAGTTAAAGCAATTGCAATGTACTTCTCCCAGTATTTGCTGTCCTTGCCAGCACCCACCATGTAACGCTTAAAATAGTAACTCACCAAAATTCCTGAGAAGGCAGGATGGTGCCCTCCATCTGGATTTCCATGCCCAGATGGCTATAATGAAGGTTAACAAACCAACTGATTTCTCACATGTATAGTTCAGTTTTATAACTGAGCCCTGTTCGTAACAAAATCAAAGACAAATTGCTCCCCAAACAGCAGATCTAATGAAGCTTTATTTCCTACAGACTTATTTTTAAGTACTAAAGCTGGCTTACTACACAATGTTACTGTCATATTGTCTTTAAGGTCTTAACTTCTCAACAGATGTAAGTTACTTTTCCTTAGGAAAACAACCTGGAGAGTAAATCTAATGGTTAGTGTTTTAGGTTCCGTGAACCTCAGATCCTCCATTTAAAATTGGTTAAACTGACCTGTAACTTACTCAAAAACAAATACCCTTCTTTTTTGTAACTTCTTTTTATTTCTTTGAGTCACAGTTAACAACTAGAGCATCTTCAATTTCAAAGCCAAAGCAACTCTGTTTCCTCTTTAAAGATAAAGACCAACTTAGGCATAGGTATTGACTCAAGGCCATTCTCTTCAATTTCTTTTATTTGATTTCAGGAACACACTATTGATTTCCTTTAACCTCTTTGCACATGAAATCTGCTCTTCAATGGAAGGTGGGTATATCATTTATGTTCTATTTTTAATAAGATAGCTAGGCCTGTGTGACTTTTTGTACTAGGAAGGTATTTTTTCATTATTATAAGGGACTGCTGTAGTGAGATCTATCAGAATCTAGAAAACCAGTGGTGTATATACAGTTTGTGCATCATTAGTGCATATTAATGTTGGTGTTATACTGACTTTTTTTCCTGAAATTGGTATCAATACACCTTTAAACCTTTAAAAACCTTTTAAATATACTTTTTCTCCCCTCTTTTCAAATCATTAGATGACAAAGATTATACAATATCACCCAAAGGAGTTGGATTTCAGCTATTTTGAATGAAGAGAGACACATGATGACACGTCACAGATGGATTGATGCACTTCGCTCGTAAGAGAAAAGCAGCAATACGTTTATTAGTATAAACCGGTGATTTAACGAAGTTTGATAGTAAATGCAACAGTGGTTTAACAAGATTTGATGGCAAGGTACACCTGATTATTTAATGCACAGAGGACAGGGTCAGACAAAACTGTCAGAGAGACCCTCCTGTTGACTTACAAGGTTTAGAAAGGACACCCTTGCATTCTAAACTCCTTCTCAGAGAGGAGTTTAGGTACAGCTAGATCCAGACTTAGTTTCAGACTTGGTCAATGGCTTATATCTAAAGAATTATATGTGCACAATCAATCCTTTATACCACTTAGCTAAGATTTCAAAGTCTAATCACTTACTGAGAATCTGTTGCCGCAAGGAATCTCTCAACCTCAAGGAGTAACCCTGAGAGATGTCCTTAGTCAAGGGGAGATCCTGTCATGCAGCCCACTGCCATGCAGGAGAGCTCAACAGGCTCTGGGCTGTCCACTATTTATGGAGTAAGATAACTGACTCATGATCATATTTGCATACCGACTAAAGAAGTTAGTTTCTTTGAAACTTGGCTTGAGTCAGACCTTGACCAACACTGTTAGGTGGGCACGTTATTCAAATTAGCCTTTGGCTATTGTGTCATTATCTGTCTCCCCTGAATCCAATTTGAGTGGGTGACAGCCTTCCTGACCCAATGCAGCCAAGGCGACCACCACTTCAACATCGTGTAACGGAAATAAAGGACAGGATGGGGGCAGGAGGGAGGCACACTGCCACACAATGGAACCTGGATTGCTGCTTACTCCTGTTTATTCAAAGTTGATTTTTTCTGTTGTTCTGAACTGGGGGAGAATGGTGGTGGGAAAGAGCCTGCTCCTCACAAGGTTATCTTATGAACCTATAGTCATAGAGGTCAAAACAGCATCTTGATCTGAATGTCGATATCTACAGAATAACAGTAAGCAAAGGGACAGCTGATTTAATGTATTCACAGCTCTAATAACAAACTGAGATGCTACATTCAATTTTTCCAGTTTTTGTTAATTTTCACATGCTGCTCCATATAGAACAATACATGCAGTAGTTTAACAAGGAGACTGGTGATTTCTGCAGACTCTAATTCTGAAGACCGTTAGAATCTTATGAATACATTTCAACAAGTAAAACCTTACTTCCTTGATATTTGTATATTAAAATCAATAATGTTATATGTATACAATATGACACCATCTGGCACAGAATGGCCCGTATCTATACTATTAAATCTCTTTTCCTTTGCAGAGGGTGGCTGCAAACATATTGCCTGTTGCTAATGATTTCATTTTTTGCCAGGAGGCTATTATTTCTGAGAGTAACATCTATTAAAAGGTGTAATCCCAGGCATCAGCTTTACATTGCACCCCCTCATCTTTCCTAAATCATCATTTCACTCTCTTAAGAGGAGAAATAATTAAATGAAATATCCTTCACTCCAAAGATTTCCGTTAAAAAAGGTTGGCAGAGGTGATATTGGCTCATTCAAAGGTCAGTAATAATTTCCCAAAGCTACTGCCATTTTAATTTCATAACTGTTGCCACTTTCATTTGGTACAAGTTTAGCATACTGAGACCCCATAGTTATGTCAATGATTTCTTCTTCCAACAACTTTTCCAGTGTTTGGACCTTTTACTATTATATACGTCAAGTTTGTTCTGTTTTATTCCACTGGGCAAGTGTTGGAACGCATACCCAGACCTCCATTTCTGTAATTCTTTTTCTTTGTGGATAGGAAAGAATACTTTGTTTCTGTTTTACCAGATGCATAGAATCATAGGCTCATAGAATGATTTGGGTTGGAAGGCACTTTTAAAGGTCATCTAGTCCAACCTGCCCTGCAATGACCAGGGACGTCTTCAACTATATCAGGTTGCTCAGAGCCCCATCCAACCTGACCTTGAATGTTGCCAGGGATGGGACATCTACCACCTCTCTGGGTAACCTGTTCCAGTGTTTTACCACCTTCATAGTAAACAATTTCTTCCTTTTATCTAGTCTAAATCTACCTTTTCTAGTTTAAACTCATTACCCCTTGCCCTATTGTAACAGGTCTTAAAAAAGACTAAAAAAGTCTGTCCCTAATGATTTCTAGCCTGTGTTAACTCTCCAGCCACACTCAGGTATTTCTTGCAAGGGCGGTAACTGAAACGGACCACAGTCACACCATTGACCATTTTGATAACTTAAAAACATAGAAACTATTGATCTCCTATACTTGGGAGCAGGACCTGGGATTGTTCAATTTCCTAGCATAGATAGAGCCTATACCAATGTCCTGTCAGACTTTTCAGCTGCTGATCTCACCACCAATTGTACATAAATCTACAGAAAGACCAGATTTTCCATCATGTCCTCTACTTCCCCTCATACAGCTCTCTGACTTTGTAATTTTTTATCTGAAGAGAGCTTTGGTTAGCTGACCTTCATAAAGTACACAGTATAAATGAATCTAGGTAGAAAAGTTAAGAAAGAAAAAAAAAAGACTTCTCATAAACCATAGAGGAAATATTTTGCTGCTTTAATTTCTTTCTGGAGAGTTTTAATGCTATTAGAAATAAAGGGCCAAGGTACACTTCTCAACTGGGGATGTGAGTTCACAAATTAGTATGGGTTTATAAATTTTAAATTTCATTGTTGTTCTGATCGACTATTTCCAGTAAGGTTTTCACCAGACAACCACATGAATGGGGTTTGGAGCAAAGGTTTGTAAACCATCTGTGATATAAAACTGTTTTAATGAAGCATTTTCAGCCTAGCATCTTGAAGAAATGAGATGTATGCAGTCATACTGTCCCTCCATCTGTATATTTGTAAATGTCTCCTAATAACTTTAGAACCTGTTGGTCATTTCAGCTAAATCTGGTTGAGAGTTGAGCTGTGAGTACTATTAATCCAATAAAAATTGGTGACTGAGTAGAGAGACATTAGTGAAGGAAAATCAGGTGTAACTCTGGCCTGTGTTTCTTCCAGAATGAAGCAACCATCTACCTGATCAATATACTTGCAGCCTTGAACTACTCCCAGCATTTTTCCCATTAAATGTAAGGAGAAATGGGAAGGAACCTTGTGCAAGGGAGAAAAAAGATGGCTTTAGGGATATGGCAGGGAATGGGGCTACTGGAGAAATGAATTATTAGGGAATATAGAACACTAACCAACAAAAATTTGAATTTCCTAATCTCCCTTTTCATGCAACAACCTCTCTTTACTAGCCATATTATAATAATAGCATCAGAGGATTAGAAAATGGTAATGACAAGAAAGAGGTGCGAATACAAAGGCCATCATTTAAGTGCCTTTGAATATACGGGTAAGAAAGATTTCAAGCAGCTGATGTAGCGGGGTCTGCTGACAGGCAGTGTAAGTGCCAAAGGCAGCACGGAGGGATTTGTCTGAGGCAGATTTTTAAATGACAAACAGGAGGTCCATTACAAGGCATAATATCTGGAGAGTGGCATCTATGAGAAGTAGTTGGTTTTCCTGATTTCCACTGAGGTCCAAACTCAGCAAAAAAACTGGGAGCTGCTGCCTCACCCAGATGCAAAGTACAGCAATTAAGATACTTGGATTCATTTTCCTCTGAGAGGCAGCATCTCCAGGCTGCCACTGCAGTCAATCTCCAATTTGAGAATGAAAAAACACAGCCTGACACAGCAACCTTGAAAGATTGCTGACCCTGTGTTATAGCTTTTATTTTGGGTGCAATCCAAACTAAGAGTTGCTTTTTCTTGTGTTTGAGTGGTTCTAATGTTTCAGGAAGAACCATTCCTTTTTTAATTTGCTGTAAGAGAATAGAAAGTCTGGAGGGAAAAAGGTAAGCTTGTGAAATATGCATTTTTTTCAGACCATTGTTTTAATGAAAACTATTGAAATTGAATCTAAATCAGACTTAGACCTTGATTCACCCTGAAACCTAATCTACTACTTGGCACCATTCATTTTGCAAAGCTGTGTTCAATGAACTTAAATAACTGTCTGGCACCTTAGCTTTGAAGCCTTGTGGTAAGGCAAGTGAATAATAATTTTGAATATACTACTTCTGCATATATGAGAGCTAAAGCAGATAGAGAAATGGGTAGATATAGAGGGAGAGGGAGAAAGAGTTAGCTATCACCAAAATAGCTAGTGAAGAGGGGAGGCTGTGAAAGGCTGTGTCTCCCCCTCAAAGAACAGGCTTTATGGAAAGATGCACGCTGTTTCTGCTCCCTGTCCTTTATATACCTAAGAACAGAAATTATTAGCAGAGACTTTATAGTGGTGGGCACGTGCCAAAGTAATAACCATTTTTATTTTTATAAGTGTAGATAAAATAAAAAATACTGTATTTATGTAGAATCTACTCTGTGTGCAAATAGGCATGTAAGTAATACATAAACATGCATTGGCTTATATATAGCAAAGGTAGGCAGAGTTTCATTCCTCTGATCTGCATTGCAGATATCCTATCTACATCGGGAAATGGTACCGGGTATTCTGTAGTCATTTGGAGTACAAAGCAGCCTGACATAATTTGCATTTGAGTTCCACAACTTATATGATGAGAGTATTTTTTCCTAGATATCTAGAGTGACAGTTGTTTGCTTGTATAGAACCCTGTGTTTGTATGCAGCTTTCTTGCTCTCTTTATTTATTTATTCATTAATTTATTGATTCAGTCCTTAATTGTAACATGCATAGGATATGGGGGTTTGTTAGTTGAAACTTTCAGGATGTGATCATCCAAATAAAGCTCATTGATTCTGCTTCATTAAAAAAAAAAACAAAAACAGAAACAAAAAAGGAGAATTTTTGCTATGTACTTCAATGATGATTTACTCTATATATGACTTTGTTGGATCATGACCTTGTATTCTAATACATCTTTTACCCCATTAACACTTTTCAGAGCTAAGTGAAAAATTACAGAAATGAGATTTTTGTGTGTGTGTGATGGCACTAATAGAACATTATAATTTCATATAGAATTTAATTACATTCCTGAGGATTAATAATCTTCTTTATCTACATAGCAACATTTCAAATGTCTAAAGGAATGATTACATATTATCATGTTCGTGAACAAACAAGGATATCTCAATGTCAATCGATTTAAGAGAAAGTTAATGGATTAGTTAAAGTATTTCAGTGGGATATTGGTGGCATCCTTGTGTATAGCAAAAGCTAATGATGCTTTTGGCTTTGTACCAATTATAACAAACCTTATCGCAGGCAGAAGATTTGACACTTATAATATTTTGACATCTTCAAGAATCCCCAGGCAAATAATCCTTTTGCCTTCAAGGCAAACTGCAGTGTAATCCAGCGCAATGAAAAATGAAGGTCTCGTGTTTTGGAGAGCTTTAGGATATGGGTTTGAATCCTTATTGTTTTAGAGTCACTTTGGAATTTTTACACAGTTGCAACATTTAGCACAGAATGAATGCAGGAGTATGCATATTCTTCATCTCATAATAACTTTCTTTTTATTTTGTTGCATTTTAGTTCTTAAAAAATATATTCTATGAATGTATTAAAAGAACTACTACTTCAACATGGACCTCAGGCTTATCATTTACATGTGCATCAATAAATGTATTGGAATTACACCAACCATTGCCTGCCTGAATATTGAAAACCGATTTTCTTTGCTCTACTGCAATGTTTTGCATTGTTAGTTGTTTTGGGTATTTTTTAATGTAAAATTCTTGACTGCATATTCTGCCTTTTCCTTGCATTTTGACTTAGTATTATTACATGAACCTGTCAATTTCTGTTGCTCATACTTTATAGGCTGTTTGCTACAAGAAGTTGTGCAACATAAATTTATTTGTGTAGAAACCAGTATTAAAGATTGACATAGCATATCTTCACATGATGTTGTTAAAACTTATTTTGTATGCTGTTCTTGATATACAGTACCACAAGCACGTTTTATGAGGAAAAAAATAGAGACAATTTTAATAGGGGATATAGCGAAGATAAAATTCTTGTCTCCATAACAAGGGAAGATCGTTCCAAAGAGGTGAAACAAAAATGTGGAGATATGAAACTGCAAACAATATTTGAGAAAGTCTAATGTATTATATCTTAAAATGAAAATAATTTTTCCTACCTGTCTAGGACAGCATGCTACATGAAGGATAAAATTAGAGAGAGAGATAAATAGTATATGGTTATTTTCTATATGCTACTTTATTTTTGGAGGATTTGCCTTAAAATCTCTTCTTCCATCCATTAAATGTAGTCTAAAGAAGAATACATTAAAGAGAAAATATTAGCTCGCTCTCTTCAGGTGGCTAAAATTGTGTACAGGCTGGCTGTGTGAAAGAGGAAGAAGTTAGGACCAAGTCTGCAAAATCCAGAATTGTTTTAGCTTTACCAGAAAGTTTAAACTGCATAGCTACTGCCTCCATTTCCTCTTCAAATTTGCCTTTGCCATCACCTACTTTCTGTTTGTTCCCTGAATAAGGTTTAAGAGTTAGATAGGAAGACTGAAAAATAACTTTTTCATGAAAAGGATTTTAGCATGATTCTTCCATAAACTGCTGTTTATAGAGCACTGCTAGATGGGAGGAATACATATGCTTTATAAAGAACTGCTGAACAGAAATGAAATTCAAACATTGCACTCCTTCACTTGATTTATGCTTATAATTGGAGTTCTCGTTATGAACTTTAACAAAGTTTCTCTGCCCTTAACGAATTTTTCATTTTTCAGATTAGGAAACAAAGGCAGGAAAATTAGAAGTCAGTATGGGATTATTATAAATAATAATGTAATCACAAAAATTACTTTCAAGACAGAATATGGGAAAATGTGAGAAGCTTGAATTGTTCATTTGTTGAAGACATGATGATGATGATCATGAAGCATGGCCAGCAGGTTGAGGGAGGTGGTTTTTCCCTTTCTACTCCACTCTCATGAGGCCCCACCTGGAGTACTGTCTTCAGCTCTGGGCCCCCAGCATAAGACAGACATGGACCTGCTTGAGCAGGTCCAAAGGAGGGCCATGAACATGATCAGGGGACTGGAGCACCTCCGCTATGAGGACAGACTGAGAGAGTTTAGATTGTTCAGCCTAGAGAACAGAAGGCTCCTGGGAGACATTGTAGCAGTCTTCCAGTACTTAAAGGGGGCCTGCAGGGTAATGGTTTTAAACTGAAAGAGGGTAGATTCAGATTATCTATTAGACAGAAATTCTTTACTGTGGGGATGGTGAGGCACCAGACCGGGTTGCCCAGAGATGTTGTAGATACCCCATCCCTGGAAGTGTTCAAGGCCAGGCTGGATGGGCCTTTGAGCAACCTGGTCTAGTGGAAGGTGTCCCTGCCCATGGCAGGGGGGTTGGAACTAGATGATCTTTAAAGTCCCTTCCAACCCAAACCATTTCATTCTTCTGGGGTTTTAGTGAAGATTTGCAAAGAATTACGGGTTTTTAAGAACACCTTACAGTATTTTCATTTAGTCTTCAATGGAAACGATGACAATGATGTTTGAGTAACTGCATGATGGATCCAGGGTTTTCTAGAATAAAAATTTAAAATTATAATGAGCTAATGTCTTGGATCTCGTTATGTTTTGTACTTACTCTTCATTCAGTTTCATTTCATTGGCTCATTTGTGATATAAATCAGAAAGAATTCCTCCTTCACAGTCTTTTATTTCACAGTTCTCTTCAAGATACTTTTGTATTGCACTGTACTTTTTCCAAATATAAAATTACTGTCCTTTGCTAGTTGTGTGTGTTCCCGGAAGACTATGGATAACACCTGAGGCAATAAAACAGAATTCATCTGACAAGGGAAGTATCATTCAGCAGACAATATAGGTTATGATGTTCTGAACATTTAGAAGGAACAACAACAACAAAAAGCAGCAGTTCCCATTCCTCCTGTACAAGTCAGTTGTCCTTATATTCAGATGCAGTAGCAGCTGTGTTCTGCCCCTGAGCTGCAGGCAAATTATATTTTTCTCAGTCATCCTGCATTTGTACTCTTTTGTGTAACCTAGTTAGAGTTGATTGGAATCCACCTTATCAGAGAAAAAACTACAATTAATTTAGATTTGCTGCTGGCCAGGCCAGGGCAGGCCAACTACAGACTGTCCCAGAGCCTTTCCTTCTGAAAAAGGCAAAACATGTCCAAACTGGAGCTTCTAACTATTATTCTAAAAATGTTGATGGACCTCTTTGATGTTGAGAAGGAAGTGCTGGTTGTTGGTTTGTTGCATTAGGCAAGGAAGTTTATTCTTTGAACAACCATGGAAAACTTAACTACAATTAAAAAGGTATTAAACTATATTTATTCATACTCCTGTGGTAACAGAATCATTGATGATAGCTTTTGCTCTCCTTTGGCTTCCAACTCAATGACAGCAGGAACAGCACAACACGAGAACATGTGGTCATAAAAGAGCAGTGGGAACGATTCAACAAAGGAAAATAGCAAATAAACACCACCAAAGCTAAGCAAATAGAAGAAGGTATAAAGCTGACTGAATAAGGCAAAGTGCTAAATAAGATATACAAGAAAACTGAAGACAAATCAAAAGCTTCTAAGAGACTCAATTACCATGGGAGCATTTGCTAAAGTAGACAATGTGACAGGAAAATACGTTTCAGACTTATCTCTGGAACAAGTTCAGAAAGAGGGGCTTTTTTTAAGAGCCACAGCCAGACAAGTCCTGTAGAGATCCTTCTACCCATTTTACTCATCCATTTCCATCAGTGTTTTACACGCATTTTTCTACCACAATAAAAGTTGGTCATGAATATTTGACTTAGAATAGAACTATGAATAAAACAACAGAAGCATGCCAACAGACTCAGCTAAGGGTCACCAATAATCTGGTGACTGAGGCAATTAATGTCAGATTAAAGTGACCTAAGCAGGTTGCCAGAGCTGGATGATAACTTGATGATAACAGATCTCTTCCTCTGTAGCCTCCCCTCCCCCAGCTCCATGTCGTGTCCGGACAGGCATTGAGTCAGAGAGAAAAAAAAAATCACACACACGTACACATACCTACTGCTATAAATTGTCACATCTTCTTGGTGTTGGAGGAGGCGGTGAGAAATCACAGAGATTTGAGTTACAGCTAGGAAGGGCAGACACAGGAGAAGGAGGCCGAGGACGGAAGGATTTCTGCTACCTTGATAAATGTGCATCTATGGATGCCTATATGTACATCTCCCAGATCTCAGGGGACTGTGTTAGCTACCATTCTGCTTTTTACTAGGTCTTGTTTCTTTACTCTCCTTCCTTCCTTCTGTCCGTCCTTCCTTCCATCTGTCCTTCCTTTCTTCCTTCCTTCCTTCCTTTCCTACCCTAAAACAACCAAAAAAACCATTAAAATTTTATAAAGTCTTTGTCTCCTTTTTTGAAATTTCCAAACTCCAGGTAGGGCTTCCTTGTAAAAATATGTTAAGTTCACAATGAGCATTGCAATACTCCTAATTCAGCCATATTTCATGAGTGTGGATATGTACCAGGTACACTGCAGAGATACTGGTGCTGTATTGCCCAAGGAAAAGCAGCAGTTTTCTTCACATTGACCTGGGCAGTACTGGTACGCCACTGAATGGCTTCCTCTCACAGCAGTCTGTATGATTCTACAAAGTGCACAAGTCTCTGCAATGCCACAGTCACTAATGTGTATTTTCTGAAGAGGTTATTTTTATCTTCACAAAGTTAGTAGGCATATTTTTATGTACCTTGTGACATCAGTGAAAATATATACCTGTCTCCTTTAATGTTTCTGTTGTCCTATGTTTGTAGCAGGACAAGCAGCTAAGAAATACTCCTAAGATTTCACGTCTCAGTGCCTAACAATGCTAATTCTGACTTTTTCTTTTTATTTAGTCTTAATTTTTTTTCATCAGTGGTGAGACTACAGAGAAAATATCTCTTAATGCAAAGAATTTTCCAGTTAAAAAATGACAATTAATCTCCAGTTTCACTCATTTTGCTCAGGGGAACATTCTAAGTTACTTCACAGATATAGTCAGACAAAGGACAAATAATGTTTGGACAATGACTACAAAATCAGTGGATCCTATATCTAAGTGAAGTGTATTTAATGCAAGCGCATGTCAAAAAAAAAAAAGAAGTCTTACTTTACAATCTTTAAAATATGTTTTGTTGAACTAAATAACTCTTAGACAAAACGCAAATAACTGTGGAGACTTCTAAAATTAGTGTTACCATGACATTTTTCAGAAAAAAACCCACCCAAAACCAAAACCCTAGGAGTGTAGTAGCTTTTGTAGAACATTCCTCGACACAATGTAATGTTAATAGATTTGGTCAAATCCTAGTGGGACTGTCACCATTATGATGTGTGATGGATGTACTTATGATACCTAAATGCAAGACAAGCAATAATAATTTTATCTGCTAGTGTCCCAACTCTTGCCCTAGAGCCTAACACTGGGGTGTGTGAGGCAAAGCTATTTATTGAAGTTGTCTTCATCTGGCCTCATCCTTTTGGACAAAGACCGTATTATCTAGATTATAAGTGATGTGCTGTAGCATTGAATTGCTTGAAAAAATTTAAAGCATGCTTATATACAAAATTTTACTGCCATCTGTTATGAAACGTGCTTCAAGAGTCACAAGGAATATTTGAGAAATAATACATCCCTTTGAAGTGTTCTTCTCACCACAACCAAAGGATTATTGAACTACTTATTTAGGATAAGGAATTTTCTTCTCTATAAAATAATTTTTATTCTGAAGGACACAAAAAACAAAACATACTGAAGAGGACTGAAATATATACCAAGATTTCATATATCAATCAGTTCTTTAAAAATTCCTCATTATTACACTGAAACACTGGAGTTCTATAGAGCGCATCAAAAATGCTGTAAGAAGAGTAGGGCAATTATTGGTAAGTTTGTAACTGTGAAGGTACAATGTAAACAACATATTGAAGCTGAGTTTTCATAAATTAGGAAAAATCTTTGCTTTTCAAGGAAGAAAACTGAATTTAAGCAATAAAGATATTTTGTTGAAGAAGTAGTAGGGAATCACATGAAATCCAGCAGCAAATTGATAAAGTTGCTGATTGGTTTTAGTTATTAAGATTTATCTTCATGCATTTCATAGTCAAACTGTGTTGTGTTTAGACAGGTTAGACAACCACACTTATCTTAAGATCAGAAAAGGTGGATTGGTCATTACCTTGAAGAACTATCTATAAACAGTTTTGATGATACTTGGAAACTTGGAAGAGCTGAAAAGTGCTGGTTAACTTCACATTTTTAGAATGCTAACAATAGCCTTTATTTCCAAAAAGGCCATTTTTCAAATTAACCACTGTCTGAATAATACTAGTGCAGAATGACAAGCTTAATTATTTGTCCTGTGTAATCCTACAAGCTTTCTGTGCCCAAGATAGCTGAACTCAAGGTTTCTGAGTGAACTTCACCTCTGTCCATTGTGTCTCCCAAGTTTCTCAACACTGAGACTACTATTCGATCCCTACCAAGGGATGTGTTCATGTGATTTTCTTTTTCTCAGACCAGGCTCCGGGTTTCAAATCCACAATACAATAACTAGAAATATCTCAACCAATTTGACTTAAGCTCAAACCATACCTTCCTCTGCCATCCCACTGTGTTGGAGACATAATTCAACATACTGAGAACATTTTTTTCCCCCAAAACAACTAGGTCCATGAGAACCGGAATAAATGGAGCTTTGTTTCTTCTTGACTCACGTTCATCATTATCCATCATTATCGATGGAATTCAGTGTCTCAGAATCGATGTGTATCAAATAAATGTTCCCTGTGTTGAACAGTCTTTCTTTTTCTCTACAAACCCATTTTCTTCTGCTCCTCTTCCGGAGTGGATTACCTAGCTAACAAGGAATGCCCTCATATCATTGCCTCTCTATAAAGTGACATTCCAAGAGATGGGTCTTTCCTTTATTTACAGAAAATTTTCAAGGAATTTTTAGAAACTTGGTAATTTTTGAGAGCTTTGTTTCTAACAAATATAGTTGCAATTGACGGACTAGAAGTTTAACAGAGGCAGCAGGGGAATAATACACACACACTAGTGGAACTCTTTCCTCCATAGGAATTCAGTTTGGCAGTCCTTGATTTCATTGTTAAAATAATAGAAAAGACTAAATTCCTGTTTACCTTACCACTATCTCATATACACAGAACCTAAGACATCAACTTTTTCTTCATCAGCATTTTTCCTTGTCAGCAATTTACTGGGTTTTTTAAATCTTTCATTGCTATATCAAATACTTCAGAACATGTCACCTTTTTTCTCATAATCCCAGTTTTGACAGAGCAAGGTTTCTAACATGCTGGAGACACACACACACACACACAATTGCTTTTGCAGTATTATCTTTGCATCTTTAAAATTAAACGCCACTGTTATTTTTATTCATTTAACTTTTAAAATTTGATTACGATAATGCAAATATTATGAACTCAGTTACGCAAGAAATTCAGCTGAAATACCCTGGGTTCTCCTAACAAAACATGGTTACATACAGATTTAAAATCATTGTATATCATAATATATCATCTTATTGTTTCGCCTTTGCTTGACTGTGGCAGTTTTCCTAGCTGGTTTGACATTAGCCTTGCTCATCATGTTATTTTCTATTGGCAACTTGAGCTGCCATGAAGGTGTGAAGAATGGTGATGCCCATATAAACTTTTTTAATAAAGTCAGCATTACAATTGCATTAAAGCTTCATTTATTCAGGCACTGTGGCAAGCATCTAAGCCTTGTTGATTAAAGAGCAACATGCTAGAGTTCAGCTAACTACTGTCAATATGTAAGGAGTGCAATCTATAAAGTCTTTTACACATAAAATACTACACACCTGTGAGTACAATGCCTGTTTGTCTGGCAGAAGTATCCCTTGTTTGGAGCTTGTAAATAAGATTTTGAAAAGAGGTACCGTGGAGAGCTGTTTGCAAATCCAGTAAGAATCATTTAAATTCCATGAATTATATTCACTAGGCAGTCCCAATGCCATTAACACCATTTATCATTTAGCTCAATACAGGATGTATGCTTGTTTTTATTTTATGAGCTTACAATCATATAGATCTAAACCATTACATTAGAGATTTGCTTCTTTCATTTTGTTTAGCTTTATTCGGCACATGGAAGAAGCCTTGCAACAGCATGTAAGGCTTTGTCTTTTTAAATTTCTTCCTCACAGACTCTGAAGGCATTCTAAGGAGACTGCCTGGCTAGCAAAATCTGTAAAACCTACTTGTTAACAAGGCACGTGTAAAAATGCTGGTAAGGGGATGATATATGTTTTACCTTGACAATACCATTTCTCAATTTGATAAAGGTAAGAAAGTGAACTTCCAATTGCCTTAGCTGCTGTGAATAACCACACAGCATAAGATATATCACTCCTAGTCTTAGGTTCAATTTAAAAAAAATTAAAAAAAATAATATTCTTTTATTAAAACGAAGAGCATATATAGATACAGAGAAGCAGTATTTCAAAGCCCATTGTTATATAAACCCTTCTGTGTTGTGTAAAGCTTTCTGCACTGTAGGGCAATTGGTGAGTGCAATAAAATGTTCTTTGTCAATCTGTGTCATAGCCCATTACTTGTTGCCTTGAGTATAGTGTATAAGCCAGCCTGAAGGCAATCTTTTTTCCCTTAGAAAGATAACAGCAGTGATTCAGAATCTATATTGCAGCTGTCAGAAGTTCAAAGAAAATGTGCATAGTAGATGCCATCTACCATGTTTTGGTAGGAGACAGCAAATCCTTTTTAGCTATCTGTTCTTTCCCTGTCAATTTTCAAGATTTTAAAACTATTCAGGGACACATGTATGAGTCAATATTTTCCTTCACCACTGCACATGCATATTCCTGTTGTCATATATGTGACACATATGTATAATTTTATTTATGATAACGTATTTGCACCTGCAATCATCATAGTTATGTTTGTAGTTTAGACACATTTTTTCTCACATTCTTATGTGTGTTAGCAAATGCAAAGTCTCAAAAATGTCACATAACAGTGTCCAGAAATGCTGTAGGCTATTTCCAGCTGTTTAAATAGACCTAGAAGACATTATGCTTCTCCATAGAATTGCTTAAACTAACATTACTTTTCACTTAGCATTGAGATAGAGTGTATTCACTGCACCAGAATGAGACAAATACAGCAAGCCAATTATGCAGTAGGCATTTAAAATTTTATGAGAAATAAATATTTTTGCTGGCAACAATAAAAGAAAAAGCTAAATTATTTGCGTATATGCCTCACATTAAAAAAAATGTGTAAAACAGTAGATACAGTGATTGTCATCACAAAAACCATTCAAGTTGTCAGTTTATAGAATTTTACTTAGTAGGCGAAGTCACGCAGGTGGAGCATTACTAAGGTGAATTCTGACTGTGTGTATCCATAAAAAGTTCATAAAAGTTTATGAAAGCCTAATTCCTGCTTACAAAAGAATCACACAGGAATTAAATGATAAATACATCTACAGCTAGACAGTTTTGATTACAGCTCAGAAAACTAAGTTATGATCTAGTAAAATTAACTTTTTCACCCCATACTTTAGTAGAAGAAAAATAGAGTATCCTTAAAATTGGAAGGCTGTAAAATAATTATTTCAAATTATAGTATTTAATATCACACTCATAATTTTAATTATGGAAAATAGGAAAGAAAAAGGCTAAAATAGGACAGATACATCCCCAGAAAATGGTTGAGAGGTTTTGGATTTTAGGTAAATTTTACCAAAGCACTCTTGGATATCTAGCTGCAGTACCTGATCTTCAAAAAGACATGAAAGTATCTTTACTCATAAAACAATATTAAGCAAAAGTACAGTGTACCTCAGCAGTTACATGGATCAGATGACTTGCTCATTGTAATTCAAAATGTCTGTTGCACATGAAAAAAAAAACGAACTTAAAAATCATGTATCAGCAGCCTCAAGTTCCCCCCAAAAGCTAAAGATGGATGACTTTTTCAGACTGATTGACATCAGTAAGATTTTGGAATCATATGAATGACTTCACTGGGGTCTTTTTAAGTAACAGCCTAGGGAAATGTCTGAGCATGACAATAATTTCATCAAGGTCAGCTGAGCACTCCTGAATTTGCTGAACTGGAGCCCTAAAAGGCTTCATCCCATCAATCCATTGTCAAGGTACTGCAGGTAATGCTTTTTGTATGAACTTGTTTTTCAGCAGCGTTTCTAAGGGATTCCTTTTTGTTTACCTTTCTGTTTACTTTTTATCTAGGGCCTGACATGGCACTTAGAACACATCACGCGTAAACACTACAAAGGCTTGGTTAAATACATTTCTTCCCTTTGCTCTGAGTGATAGAAATCCCAAGAAGATTGAGCCTACTTTTCAATTAACTTGAAAGCCATTCTGTTGACACCAGTCTGAGAGGCTTCTGTGCTCTGCAGGCAAGAAAGCATGAGCAAAGCATAACAACATTTTTCCCCGTAGCCGCTGATGAACTGCATGTCTTAGAGCTTCAACAGACACAGAAAAACCTTTTTCAAAGGCCAAAGCCTATTCTTCATTTACAGGCTATGATGACACAGTTTGGCATGAGAAATAAACCTAAGAATATAGTAACATTAAATCTATACTTACAGCCTGTCAAGAGGCCAATCATGTTTTATATACAAATATTTCTCTACATTTATGTGCATTATGAAGCTGCATTTAATGGAAGTATTAATGTACATGAATCTTTTCCTTTTAAAAAATTATCCAAATTTTAATGCAATAAGTTTTGAATCTATACTAAATGATAACTTGTGCAGAATCAAATCATGGGAGATGCATGAATTCATCTCAGAAAATGTGCCTCCAGAAGTGTGAAATCAGGGGTATTTATTTCATAATTTAGCTTTTTTGGCAAACAGGATAGGATTCTTGTGTGTGGCTCACTTTTTACTGGTTGCTCTGGTGGACATTTCAAGGCTGAATTAAATCCTTTACAGGGAAAGGGTCATGGCTAATGGAGAGATGTTTACATTCTTGTTTATTAGGAATCACATTCCTACCACAATTCAAATGTGCCAAGAAGACATCCACCATTTACTGACAGTTCCTCCTTAGTGTATGGGCATTCAGATCCCCATTTAAGAAGGACTGAAGACAGCATGCTGTAATACCATAAGCCCAAAGCCAGACGTATCAAAGTTGTAGAAGATGCAGCTCTACGTAACGATATGATGTAGGCTCCAATATCATAGTAACAGCAACGGAAACTCCCTTTGAGAAGGAATGAAGCTGAAGCTCTCCCCCCTTACTGGCAGCTCTACATACTGAATATGAGCATATTTAAAAATTAATTTTTAAATTGAATTTTACATTCAGCATATTTTACAAGGGAATGTCCCCAGCACACCATTTTAACCTTCTTGCTGCTACACTAAGGGATCTTCTATGCTATTTTCTGACAGTCTGCAAGTATTTCTCTCATTACACTCCTCAAATCATCAGATTGTAACTGAAAAACAGCTGTTAAAATGGCAAAAAAAATAGCCTTTTTTTTAAGTTTCTGTTATTAGGAACACATCTTAAATCTCTAGTGGGAAGTTAAGTAGGTTTAGTTAGTGACATGCTGTATGAACTATACAGGGAGATGAACAAAAATGAATGAGGTACTTATCTATGAAATACCTTTACTTCTTGACACTTAGTTTGCTTTAAACTACTTAATAACTAACATAATTATATTTGAATATTTAGTGATCACTTTTAGTTTTGGTCAATGGTATTACAATGCATTTAAGAAGTAAATAAAATTATAAAACATCTTGTTTATGTTATCTTCAAATTTTTGCTCTAAATGGAGACTGAAGTACATACAGAGGAGACCTGCTGCTTGCTCACCAGAGGTACCAACACTGTTCCTGGCTGTGTTGACTTTCCTGGGCTGTTTTCCTCCCTAAATGAACAGGCTTCTTTTAGCGACAGATAAAACTTTCCTGGGTGTACTTGTGATGTGATAATGTAAGTGTTAACCCTTGAGGGTTTTCAATCACAACCTCAGGCAATCTTTTTCTACTTTCTAAGCAGTATGTTTCGGCATCTGCCCACCTTCTGCAACACACTGCTGTCCATGTTAGCCAAAGAGGCAAAACATCCCCAAATCACAATCCACAATATCAGCTTGCACTTGCACTCATGTCATATTACCTTAATGTGCTGAGCTGTGGCAGCTGAGGAACAGCCATGCCACCTATTCTGCAGCCTGTAGTGTGATTGTGTAGCTGAGAGATAGGATTGACTGTCTCAGCTAGCATGTGACATGCACACTGCAGGACTGTAAACCAGAACACTTAAATTCATGATATAATATTTTGGTTCAGCTGAATTAATTGCAGTTTATTCAGATCAGCTCATATTTTTTTGAAACAGTTCATTGAGCTCTAATTTTCTGATTTCAACCTCTGTCCTAAAATTACATTCTTGGATCATTAAAGCCCAAGAAGCTCAACAAGCTCTCCAAGTAATTGAACAAGATAAAATTCCCTTTGTGAAAGTAAGAACTATGTTTTTTCACTAATGAATTTGCTGCAGTAATAGCAATAATGACAACAGGAACAAAATAGTCAAGTAAATGGCTTTCTGAAGACAGACCTCCACAGCTGCAAGACATGTTTTTCTCTTTACCTTTCCACACATAAAAAAATGGGGAAACACAATCACACATTGTCTAGGAGACAATTAAAAATCACTTGTTGATATACATGACACTACAGAATACATTAACAACTGGTGGCTGCTACCTTACAGTTTGCAGAGACACAATAATAGTTTGATATTCAAATACATAACTGGAAAAAGCTATAGGCAAAAGATGTGTTGTCACTCTGTTTTCACACACAAACTGACCTTTTTATTCCCTAAGAATCTTCACAGAAGGAAAATGATATGCCCATGAGTATTACACAAACATAAGTCCTTGTCTACCTGCATATGCAGAAAACTCCTAAAATTCACAGGTCCAGAAATAACACTGAAATAAGTACTCTTACTACCATCTTGGAACAAGACCATGAATTCAGAAATAAATTAGTCAGGGAGGTATAAGAAATAAATTATTACTCTTGAACAATCAGGCAAGATATAGCCATGTTGAAAATGTTTGTGAGAAATTGACTGGCAAAGTGAAGTTTTCTTGGTTTGCTCTCTTTTTCTGTAAGATCAATTGCTAAACAAAGTGTCAGGATTGTGTATATATAGATTTGTTCATTTATTTGTGAACAGTGATCCACTGAATGCAAAATTTATTGAGAATAGTTTACAAAGGTGTACCTGGGAGATGTGGAAAATGTATTTTTTAAAAAAAAAAACAAAAAGTTACATGAACTGATAGTATATTTTCAACTAGAACTGTGACATTTATTTCAGATGGTGCATTTTATTATCCCTTCTGATACTTCAGGGAGCTAGGGCAGTATGCTTTTAGTGAAAAATGTATAGGAAACCAAAAAACCATATTTCCATAGAAGAAAGAAATGAAAAAATCATGCCCTGCTCTACGGAATTAATGTGTTGACTTATTTCATTGTCATGTCTATTTGCTTCACAGATATTTTCAGAAATACTTTTTACCATTAAAAGTAAAATCATTAATAAGCCATTAACAATAAAACAGGGATAATTGCTTGTAAATAGATTTTGTATTTGCATTTTTGCTTCTAGCTTCATTGTTTTTCACTTTTTTGTTTAAAGCCCATAAGGAACAAAAATACATAGCATTTATTTTAACACTGTATGCAAGAGTCTGCTACATGTTTCAGTCAGGCAGTTGCAGAATATGGAACTGAGTTCCAGTATTGCAAGCAAGATTTGAGAAAGGTGAAAGAAAATGAGTGGGACAGAGAGCGTCCTTCTACACACACTTAGAATCCAGGCAGTTACCAGCCCTTGATCTCTCACAGTCGCAGGTCTCATTTCAACTTGCTTAACATGCAAATGCCTTTGAAAATGGACCATCTTTTTCTGTCGGAAGATGTGTTGCATCCCCCCTACTATATATGTCTGAATGTTTGGAGTGCTTCTCTAGAAAGACAGTGTCAGTCACTAACTTTGGCATGAAAGCACAGTAATATTTGCATTTTATAATGAGAAATAGCAAAATAGATTCTGTTTCCTGAAGTTTTGTCTTTTTCTTTTATGTGGCCATAGTGAAATAGAAAATTAAAGGGGAGCCTGCTGATTTGAAGAACTCAGAATGTTGCTCTTCAAGAGGAATGCTGGAATCACAAGATTTAGGATAAGGTTGTAAGATCTGAAAACACTGATTTTGGTACACAAAAGAAATAAGAACTTGTTATTTTTAGTAAATAATGGATTATTTTTCTTTTTAGCTTTGTTTCCATAGGAAGTATTATGTAAGAAAAGCATAGCTTTGTAACTATGTGTCCTGAACAGCTTCAGGATCTTTCAAAAAGATCAAAAAAAAGCTTTTGACTGTGCCTTAAATCATCTACATTGAAGAGTGTCCAAGAAATTGCTCTAGTTCTCAAAATCAGTTTTCCAAAAATCAACAGGCAAAAAAGTGTCACAGCAAAGCAAAACTATTAAGCTGCAACAAGGCTTTTACCATCCCATACCAGCCCTCTCATGCCTTGGCACCACCACCAGTAACATAGCACTAATACATTATTCTGTGTCCTGAAAAACTTCTTAACATCCTTGTGGTCGCCCCTTTCTTCTATGAGTGGAGACACCTTCAACAAGCACACAAACACTGGCAAGAATACCGCCAGGCCAAGCAGCAGCCGCGGGAGCCACCCATGACACCGCGCTGCTCCCGCACCCTCCCCCGGCACAGCCATCACCACTGTCTAGCCCGACCCGCTGCCATGTCTGCCCGTGCACTCTGCCGCTACTGCCCATTACCCTCAGTCTCTTAGCTCCACAGCAGTCAGGCTTCCTTCTCTTTGATCCCAACAGCTCACCTTTACCGGTGTCTGATCCGGATCCCCAGGCTCTCCCTGCCTATCTCAACGTGACCTGGGTCACAGCCTATCCTCACCTTTCTCCATTACATTGGGCACCGCTGACAATGCTCAAAACTTTAAATATCCCCCGGCACAGCCACTACTACTGTCACCACTCACTACACTTAATCTGAAGGTTGCAAGTTTGAGCCTCACACGGGGCACCAATTGTCGCAGCACTAACAAAACTAGCCGGCTGCAACAAGGCTTTTACCGTCCCATACCAGCCCTCTCACGCCTCAGCACCACCACCAGTCTTACACAAGGTTCCAAAAGTTCATCTACTGTCCATGCTGTTTCTTCATTCTCTTCAGGCCAGTCCACCCTGCTTCTTGCCTCTGCTGCATCTGGGTTCCTGGCTTCTCCTCCAG
>JAVJGI010000040.1:9097485-9153554 GCA_035590275.1 Ibycter americanus
CCAGGCTCCTCAGTGTTATTTAGCTACTTAGCCCAAACAAGCCACAGCTGTACATTATCCACATCAGCCAGCCCACCGCCCCTGAAGCAAGCCCACAACTGTATATAATCAATCTTAATTAACCCTCTACACAAAAATCAACAGGCAAAAAAAGATATTGAAGATTTAAATCTTGCAGAAAAATTTTATGGTGTTTATTTTAACACTGCTTACAGTTCAAGATTCAAATGGTGAACAAGAGCAGAAATATCCTCTGATAATAATTTCTAGATATACAAGTCAGGTCAAGAAATAGCAGTGGCCATGCTAGTTTTCACGGGCAGTAAGTTAAAATAGTGACAGAAGGCAAAGCACTTCCGCTGCAGTAGTCTTTCTTCCCTCAGGAGCACACGGTATAGACAGTGACGGAAGATGCTTTTCTTGCCAGTTTCACTCCTATTTGAGGAGACTGTATTGACTCCTTTTTTTTTTTTCACATGCTTTTTATTTAACAACAATTTGGATAAATCTGTATTTCTTGCACTTTAAAAGAAGTCTCCAGCAGATTTATGGGCAATTTGCTATGTAGGCAGAAGGGAAAGGAATACATATTAGATGATGGATGTTAATGATGGAAAGCATTTGCTCTCTGAGCTGTGTTCCATACAGTAAAAAGTAAGGTTTGGAGGCGGTTCGTGGTATCTCAGACCTAGACTACAGTCCCCTTGCACCTGTGTTTGTGTAGGCATAGCTCGGTGTGTACAATTTCCTCTGTGTCTGAGCTCCTACCACTAATTTTTTTAAATGATGGAAATCTTGATGAAAAAAGGTATCAACCAAACAGTGTTTGGATTTTTTCTGAAAATAAGAGGTAAGTAGAGGAGAACAACTTCATGTGTCCAGTTGATTGTAAAGCTGCTGCATTATCTCTATTGGCCGTGGAGATTCCTATGCAGTGCATGGATACATACTGCAACTGAAGAGGGACATTTTATATAAAGCATGCTACAATTTTGGATTATTATTTCTCATAATTTCATATCGTGTTGAGGAAAATATATTTAATTAGTTTTGGAAGTAGGAAAAGACAATGCATATCTTTACACATGAAGAGTAACTGTATTTCCGGAGTACACAGGTGTGAGATACAGGTGAGGATTCAGGTTATACATAAGCTATGATAAGAAAGATAGATCTCCTTTATGCATAGGTCTTTAAAATAGAGACATTCAGCCTCATTTAAATATCAGAAGCAGTCCAGTTGTAATAGCACAGAACCTGATAGAGGCACTCATATTTTTTCTAGTAGCCTCATGCTGCATTATGCCAGGTAACTTCTGACTTCATTTAGGCATGATGTGATGAAAACTGAAAGCATTTTCCTGTCTCTTCTTGCACATTTTCCTCCTTGAAACTATGAGAATATCCAGTTTTGGTTTTCTTTTGCGTATTATTCTTCAAAGGTTGAAGGAAAATACAGTTTCTGTATTGGAGTGAGTTATCTGCAGAGCTCCATGTTAATACTTGATCCATAAAATGCATGGAAATCACATAGAAGGTGGTCAGTTTTGGGAAAGGCAATGACTTGCATAGCTGTCTGTTTCTTAAGTTTACTTCTACTTCCATAATAAGGTTTGAAATTGAATCATGAGGATGTTCAAACTGAAAAGGCAATATGTCAGCAATATTTTGTCTCAAAAAATAATCACCAAATTAATTAAGAAAAACTATTTGGTTCATAGTCATTGAAAAAATAAATTTGATGCCATTCAAACATGGACTATGTTTTGGATTGCAGATGTAATCTACAATATAGTTACACTGGGCTTATAAAATATTTTGCTTTGAATTTATTTGTAATTATGGTTTAAGGATGGTAATGACAGTCCAGATTTCATTATGAAAACAAGCCTGGGATTTTTTTGTTTGCAAATGATCCAGGAATGAATCTTGGTCACTTTGGTCACATTTATTATCTGTAGTTATTTCATGAATTGCTTAGAGTAAAGGACTACTCATTTGTAAATATTTTTTTTTTTACTATTTGCTCTTTTTGTGGTTTTTTTTATAAATCTTGGGGTTTTTTGTGAGTTCTTTTGGTCTTGTCTTTTCTAAGTAACATGTATTTTTATACTGCTTCACCAAATAATGACAGTATTTTAAATGGGGAAATATTGAATCTCCTTCCAGGAAATTAATGGAGAATTCATCATTCATGCTATGTTTCGTAAAACTTCTGGTACTTTCATTAGGAATTCCCAAATTCTGTCAGGATAAATTCAAAGTACAAACATAGTCCACTGAGCTTTAAGCTTTTTGTATTTTATCAAACTTTTGTCAAGGCTATTAATAGGAGTGTAGGCTTTTGCCTTGCACACTGATACTGTAGAAACTGGACTTAGAATATTCCATTTCTCATGAGCCACTGCAGAAAAGACAGTGATGCTGAAAGGAAAAGTGTAAATATATTGTACTGGTTTTGGCTGGGATAAAGCTAATTTTCTTCATAGTGTCTTCTGTGAGGCTCGGTTTTGGATTTGTGCTGAAAAGAGCATATAGATGATACAGGGATGTTTTCATTATTGTTGAGCAGTCCTTACACAGAGTCAAGGCCTTTTCTGCTTCTCACCCCACCCCAGCAAGGAGTAGGCTGAGGGTGTAGAAGAAGCTGGGAAGGGACACAGCCAGGACAGCTGAACCCAACTGACCGAAGCGGTATTCCACACCACATGCTGTCATGATCAGCATATAAAGCAGGGGGAAGAGGATGGAAGGGGAGGATGTTTGGAGTGATGGCATTTGTCTTCCCAAGTAATTCTTAAGCGTGATGGAGCCCTGCTTTCCTGGAGATGGCTGAACACCTGCCTGCCCATGGGAAGTAGTGAATTAATCCCTTGTTTTTCTTTGCATTACTAAGCAAACTTTTTAAACTGTCTTTAGCTCAACCCATAAGTTTTCCCACTTTTACCTTTCTGATTCTTTCCCCCATCCTAATGTGGGGGAAACAAGCAAGGGGCTAGATGGGGCTTTGCTGCTGGACAGGATTAAACTGCAACAATATACTTGAGCCATTTCAATAATTTCTGTTCTTTAGTTAAACAAGACTCTGACTCTAACTTCTTGCTGCACAGTCAGCTTCTAAACTTATCAGAAGACAAGTAAAATTCACCACCTTTCCCTAGACAAATCAGCATAACAGGAAAAAAGGATGGATATCAACTGCTCTAGTGATTTCCCGCTGTCCATGCTTAGTCAGATTTGGTTTTCGATGGAAGAGACCGTACAGTGTCTGCAACAAAGAATTGAAAGTGGCTTGCCTTAGAAGTTTCCGAACAGCATGACTTGTTCCACAAAGAACATAAGATCACAAAACCACATAGACATTATAACAGGAGAAACCACAATGGACAGTCAGAAAAAGAAGAGGTGGCAAATCTGAAAGGCAAAGCAGATATATATGAGATATATACGTTAATAGAAAGGATAACATCTTTAAAAAAACAGCGAAGTAAACAAGTACTTTCTGCTGTATTGAGCATACATCAAATTGTGCATCCATGGAGAACAATAACTGGGAAAATAATGATGTTATCTCATGTCTATGACACATCAGTAAGCTACCTTGTTCATTCTCATAACAGTGTGCATTGCATTTTTCAGCCTTTTGAGGTTTGTACTGAAATATGAGTTTTTAAAACAGACTGTGAACAAAACCCTGGCTGGTTTGGGTAACTTGGCACTAAGATAGTTGCCTTAATTTTTATTTTTTTTTTTTATTTTTCTTTTTTTTTTTTTTTAATGAGCATTGATTCCATTTTCTGTATGTACAAAGAAAAACCCTTATTCACTTCTTGTTCAGATTTTAACTTGAAAAGTTAAAAGTTAACGATTTTCCTCTCAGTAACATTTTATAATACTATATTAGTGTCTACATAAGTATGTCTTCTGAAATTGACATAAGGAGATCTTATATTTATGTATCTTTTGATTTTGGAATTTGTCCAAAGTGGATTTATGAAGGGAAATCATGACCTATTTACATTAAAGCCCAGTATTGACATGAGAACAAATAGTAATATATGAAAAAAATTAACCTAGGGGTCAGAAGTTCCCCCACCTGTAGAACAATCAACCTTTGGAAGAGCTTTTAATTTGGAACAGTAGGTGCAAAACATCTGACTAGGGTAGAAGTGGAGCTTGCTAGGTTTGTGAACAAAAGTATGTTGCTTAAACAAGGAAGTAACTGGTGTCTGGGGTTGTTCACCTTTCCTCATATGACATTCAATAATGTAATATAGTATAGATAACTTGAGTATTTCAAGTTCAGCGAACTGCTGTCAAATCTAAAGCAGTTTCAATATGATCCTACATGTAGTCCTTATGTTTTTGATACAAAGTGTATTTCCAGCTATATGGCTATAGCCCAACTTCAGAAAGAATACCATACAGCAGAAAAAGACATTCAAACCCAAATAAATGGCCACTGTTTTACAAGAGAGTGACTTGTCACCAAGTAAATGGATATATGATGAATTATAGACTTTCATGATTGATGAGGTACGAGGATCACAAATCACACTTGTTGCCTGAACATTGTCGCACATCAGCTGAGAATATTTTTAGTCTGTTCTTGGACCAGCTCTTTAAGATGTGGGCACAGCTATCCCAACACTGAAGTGATGGACACTTTAAAGTACAGTGACAAATTATTGACCAGTTACTTAATGTGCCATTTCATAATCAACAAACAAAATTTTCATTAAAATTATTCCAGCACATTAAAAATAAGCAAAGCAATGGTTAAAGGAGTTTGATTACAGGTTCTTTGGTCCTTTTGCCATTCTTTGATACTAGGTCAAGACCTTCCTTGTTTTGTTTACCACAATGTTCTTCTGCCCTCATCAGTCGCTTTTGTGTTTCTAGATGATACGTAGGACCACTATCTTCCATCCAAATAGAAGCATTATCATGTCTGCCAGTGGCACAGGCCTTCACATTTCCTTATGCTTGCTGCAGTTTTCAATATGATTTAGTCTAGCTTATGTTATCGATAAGTTAGGTTAAATGCAAATGCTACATCCTCATTTACTAAGTCAACATCAGAGCTCTTCGTGACTACCTCTCCAGGGCCCACAACTCAATCTAAACAACAGTGCTACCCACTAGCTCTGCAAAACAGGTTGCAACTCAGGGTGCACTGAGAAAAATAATACTGGGATTTCTCAGACAGCAGTCAGAAACTGTAAACATCTTACAAGGCTGGATCTTCAACTTTCACATACATAGCTATTAGATGAGTAAAGGTTGCAGCAAAATCTGCGTCATTACACTTGTATGAAACCAACAGATTAAGGAATCTTCAACAAAATCAAACAGTGCAACATTTATACTGTCAACTGGGAACAAGACCAAGCCTGTAAATTTTCATCTTGTTTTCATTTAATATTCAGTTTTGTTAAGTTTCAGTTTCTATTATCTTTTTTTCTGTTTGTGTCATTGTGCTCAGTATACTTTTGGACTTCATGTTTGTTGAGTAGCCTTGACTCAGTTGTACTCAAGGCTTTGCTGCACAGTCAGAAACTCTAAAATGTCTAGCTTTAAATGTGGCATTTAAAGTAATAATACAAGAAAAACATTTGCCAAAGCTTCTCTATATTATAGAAAGCTGTCAAATTTAGGAGTTAAGATTCATTAAAGAAATTTGAAGCAGACAAAGAGCTGATCCCTTCAGACAAATCTTTAAAAGGGATTTCTAAGCATCTTTGAATTGTGGAACATGACAGTAAAACTCAGGCCCAATAAAGAGAGATACCTGAGATTCGGCTCAGAAGTTTAGAAATACCGGTGCTGGTTTTAATTTCTGAAGTTTCCATCTGCTTTTTATATTGTTTTTGGCAATTTAGATGATTTGTATAATTTGATTGTTGTGAAACAGCCTAATGCATTGATTTGATATTTATAAAATGTCATGGAGTTGGACTAAGGATAGATTAGAAACATCAGATTTAGGATATTCTTCACTCTGAATACACCTCAATATTTCTCAGGGTCTTTGGTGAATCAAATAAGGTTTTTCATATAGCAATCAGAGCTCTTGACAACCAAGTTTTGTAGATATTTTCAGCAAATTTAGAGAACTTTTATTTACTTCACATCAAATAGAAATTGGATTCAATTTCACTTTTCATGTGGTTGACACTAAACACAAAAATAATTCAGCAACTGACTAAATTAAACGGTTAGGAAAATTAGATAAGGGTAATGATCTGTTTTAGCCTCACATTTAATGTGCCTACTGAGACTACTTTTCATATAAAATTATTGGGTGTTTATTGTATATGCAGTAAGACATAAACCAAACTCATTAATAGCATACAAGAAAAACAAGTTTTCTTTTTGAGAATTAAATATTGCTACTTATAACAGCAACAACTGCAAAAATATTTGTGAAAAACAGTGAAATCTCAAGTTTGTTTGAATAATATATTATCACTCATTTGAATAGATCATACTTATGGGTTCTTGTTTGCATTTTAACAAATATGGGTCCCACTAGAGTAATAAATAGTGACAAGTTTATTCACAAAGTGCAACTAAATTATATTTATTATAGATTTTTTAGTTTCTTCTTGGAAAGATCGGTTAGAAAGTTAAAATACGTTTATTTTCAACAGCCTGTCTCAATTTAGGGTTGTTTACATCACAAGATACACCTTTATATATTTCCATGGATTTCATAAACATTTTATAGATCATCTCTCAAAACAAACACATTAAAATAATGCACAACACAACATAATTCACACTAATTTTTACAGACTTTCTTAGCTATCTATGATGACATTTATACTGTATTCATTTAACTATCATTAAGATAGCTTTAAGAAATTGTATAATGCAATAATAATGATAAATTTTAGCAATGAGGTTTTCTTGCCTTTTTTTTTTTATGTCCAGGCTTTTAATTGCTGCTAACAGGAATACAGGATTTTAAAGAGTCTTCATCTACTTTACCATTCACCTGCAAACAATTAGCCTTAAAATTTTCTACCTGACTAATGTCATTAAATACATTTGAACTGACTTGGCACTTCTAGAAATGGATTGCCATAAAATGTTTATAAGTCACCAAGCATTTATATAAAAACTTCCTTGTTCAGATCCTAATTCCAGTATCTCAGTGTTCAGTTTGCCCCTTTACATTAACCTCACAGTGCCATAGACCTTTTGGATCACACACGTATACATATATATACACATGCATTTGCATAAGCATATGCATAGATCATATACAGATACTTACATATCTATTCATAAGTAAACGTATGCATATGCATACACCCCCACACATATATACACACATATACTTATATATTTATATATGCTGACCAAAGATCACTTAGGAAAGGGACATGATGAAAGAGAACAACTTCCTGAGTATTTGCGATTGGGACTTCATAAAGTCTGTTGCAAATGAGTGGTTTAAGTTTCTTAAAGATTCACCATCAAAGGTATGAGTGAAATAGTTTTAATACGAGTTTGTTGGAGTGCAATCTCACAAAGTTCGATGGCAAGGTTAACTCTATTACTTATTACATGGATAGAACATGCAAAGAAAAAACAAATTCAAAATCAAGTTTAAATAAAAATCAAATTTAGAATCCAGTAAAAATTAAGCCAAAATTATTTATGGGGGATCCAAGACATAAGGGGTAAGAGAGATGCTACCATTGAGTCATGAGGTTTACAGAGGACCCTCTTGCTTTCTAAACTCTTTGGCAGAGTTTAGGTGTGGCTAGATCCAATCTTAGTCTCAGACTTGGTCAACAGTTTATGTCTAATAGAAAAGATATAAAGAGTAGGACAAAAGAGTAAAGGAGACCCTTCTGTTGAGTCATGAGGTTCCGAATGGACCCCTTTGATTTCTAAACTCTTTTTAGAGCCTAGGTGCCGCTAGATCCAATCTTAGTCTCAGACTCGGAAAATGGATTATATCTAAGGGTATATAAAGAGTGAAGATTTACACACAGTATAAGGTTGTTCACAAAATAGTAGCAGCACTTAATCATCAATAAATTTAGCATTTACAAAGTGATTCGATAGGATTTACTTCAATTATAAAAGTGATTTGGTTACTGATCCAAAATGATAACTGTATAATTTTTACACACATATATATATGTATACTATACTGTATTGGTTATGAGGTATGTAAATCAGTTTGCGCACACACACATGCACACAGATAAAAAGGAATAGATGTATAGAAATATATGTACAAAGGTATACCCACTAAAAGTTCCCCTCGAGTTCAGTGAAATACTCATGTTGAATGTCTTTTCATTTCTCAACAGGTGAAAGGTTTAGCCTCAAGAAGCAGGGGTATCAGCTCAGGTGCTGTTATCATCTTTTGGCAACAGTCCCCCTAGTATCACAAACTTAGGAGTTCACGAGCTCTGAGCAGTGTCCCATTCCAGGGGAGATGCTGATCACAGCCTGCGGCAGTCCAGGAGAGCTCAGCCTGACTTGGACTGTTATTTATTGGATTGTAGACGATTGACTTTAGTCATCTGTTAGTTTCCATCCTGGCCATTATCTGAGTTGGTCAATTTTCAATGACAATGGCACTGTTCCATGTGGGCTATGATTCAGGTCAGGAACATCCCAAGGCTGTCAGGGGATGACCAATTACCTTTTTCATTTCCACCTTGCCAGGCAGCAAGAATTCCTGGTATGGGCAGTACCACTCCCCACCTTAGTCATGCAAAAGTTGTTGGTATGATCAATGGCTGCCCAACTGTCCAACCCATTACTCAAATGCCAAGGTCTAACAGGGATTCCTGAGGTTGTAGAGCAGCCCAGGGAAGTGGTTGAGATGCACTACCACAAAGTCCCAGTCACAAATTTCAGTTTCATATTCAGTTCAGTGGGCACAAACTGAAACACAGGAGGTTCCCTCTGAACATCAGGAAACAATTTTCTACTGTGAGAGTGACTGAGCACTGGCACTGGTTGCCTGGGAGAGGTTGTGGAGTCACCATCCTTGAAGATATTAAAATCTGTCTGGACATGGTCCTGGGTAACTGCCTCTAGGTGGGAGGGAGGGTTGGACAAGGTGACCTCCAGAGGTGCCTTCCGATCTCAACCATTCTGTGATACTCTGATAAAACCCCATTTAATAGCTAGTCTTAAACCAGTGTCTTCCTAACCTCTTGATTTCACAGTTCTCTAACTTATGTTTATGAGTTGTGGCATAGTGTTGTCATCCACAGAGTCTTCAGATTAAAAGGAACTGTGGAGCTTTCCTACTTACAGTCTCCTCCCACGGTGTTTCCATCACAAAGACCGTTGGTCCTATTAGGAGACAGCACACCTGAATAGAAACAAAGAATCCAACTGGGTCGGGAAAATACTTGAAAAGTATTCAAAAATCCCTTTTCCTATGTCCTTTTGCTAGCTTTCTCTTATCTCACTTTCTGTCTCCAAATCCAAAAAGGATAGAGTACCCATGTATCCAAAAGGATAGAGTTCATATAAGGCATGATTTAAGAGCATGCGTTAACTGTAGTTTACATCCAGAACAAAACCGAGCCCAAAGAAATTAAAAAACCCTCAACATATAAAAACAGACAAACATGGTAAACAAACACCTATTAACTCTATGGAAATGCATATCAAGCAGTCCAGCAAGATGAACAAGGTAATAGTACCTCTGGAAAACTTCTATTTAGTGACCAGTCATGAAGAGTAGGATAAATGATGAAATTATATATTCTGCAATGTTTCAGTTGGCTAAAAATCATGTTCATTGCCTGGTCTTCTTAAATTAAATTTGTTTTATGATGGTGCTTATGAATAATAAAACAAGTTCTAAAGAAGAAGGCCATAAAAGAAATAATTGCTAGTCTTCTCAGGCAGGTTACATTTTACATCAGTTTACAGTGTTTATAATGCTCAGGTATTGCAAGCTCCATTTAACAGAAGTATTTAAATAAACATTATAAATAAATAAATATTTTTTGTTTGAAGCTAAAATATGAACCAGCCAAATACCTATCAGAAAATAAAACAAGAGATCTATATCCATCCACAGAATTCTCAACAAGTATTGAGCAGTTTTAAATACCTGACCATATATAGACTTTTTTTCTTACTACTGTTTTTCTTAACATACCCATGAAACATTATTCTTAAGCATCCACTCTTCTGAGAAGTGTATCAACAGACAACACAATATATCTGGTGCTCCAACTGCACTATTACTGTGTGCAGATCATATTGTGAAAAACTTCCCTAACCACTCATTGTCAATCTTCTATGAGGTAAACAGAGCAAATTATTATATTTGTGATTCTTAATAGAACACTATTTCTTTGTGTTTACAGAAAATATCTAACTTTGACTTGTGAATTTTGGAACATTTGAACCAAATCTTTCTCTTAGTTTCAGGATGTTGTGTGAAGCCCACATTAAATTGAAAGTGAAATGGCTGTAAACTCTGGTATGTGATCCTTTCCCCCACCCTCAGCCCTGTTCCCGGTTTTCTTCCATTTTAATTTGAAATGATACAGTCAAATAGTATTTTCAGCTTTTCAACATAAATACAACCTGTCAACTTGAAGGGAACACTATGCACCTATAAAGAATGCTTGTTTTGGAGATTTCTAAAGATAACTGAGTAGCACTTCAATTATCAGGAATTTTTCTGTATTGTCTGTAATTCCAAGGGAGTGTACATGTGAGCTCTGAGAACTTTTCTGAATGTTGATATCAGGTTGCCTAGAACACCGTGTTTTCTTACTTCATAGAATACCTAATATAGAATCTATTATAGTTGCTGAGGTATGTCACAATTTTTGCTATAAATAAATAAAGTATATCACACAGAAATCATGAAGAAAAGTGGAAACAAATTCTTTTTTTAGTAATTATAAAGGAGAGAAGAATTTCTGCACCAAATTCAGGAACACATCTGCATCCTCCTTTAAAGTCATGCATGTCTCATTACACTGGAGTCAGTGATACCTGACCCATGAACGTTTGTTCATGAGTAGCCCTGTATAAGCAGACATGATCAATTGTGACATAAAACACAAAAAGATGTGGGGAGGATTTTCAAAGTCTGATATATAGGTACAAGGCAAGTATTCTAATATATTAAATCTATTACAGAAATCCAAGGATGTAATTAAACCCCCCCAAAATAACAGTATCATTTTCCACAATATTTTTCATAAATATTATTAAATGAATATGTAATATTACATTACACCTTGTGAAATATTATTGTTACTTGAGGGTCACAATCAGCTTCAAGATTGAAAAATCACAGAAGGATTGATTGTAACAACTAATTTTCCAAAAATAATATTCTGTATTTTCAGAGCAATGGTGAAAATAATTACATATTCCTGAGAAGTGAGTTAATGAAGAGTTTCTTTTACTCAAGCAGTTTCCAAGACATGTTGAGGGCTTAATAAATACAATTTTGCAGCGTTTTACATTTTATTTCACTAGTCATTCATGTCCAGTGCTTTGAGTGGTTATTTTACTCCAGAAACTAGAGATCAAGAGTCAATGAACGACTCAGGTTTTATATTTAATCACTACCAGCTGTTCAGTTCCTTACTGTTCAAACTGAGAAAACTGCACCACCTTCTCAGTGACGGACATCTGAAGAACTCTTTTTTACTTCAGTGAGGAAATACTAATCTACCCCACTTTAAAAGATGGATGCCATTTACTGTCCCTTTTTGCATCCTCATGGTTCAACATTTGCAGTGGAACTAAATGAGAGAAGAACCCCTGGGTGGCTTCCACCGACCATGAAAAGGAAGTTTAAACATTCACAAAGGAGATCTTGCAGAGTGGTCATTGGAGGTGATCAAACATTATTTAGCCTTGTACTATTTTAGGAAACATTTCCAAATCTAGGTCTTACAACTGGTGTAGCTTAAATTAATTTCTGAGGTGTCTATAAATGTTTTACAAATCCCTGAAAAACAGTAGTATTTTTCATGCAAATATTTGAGTGTTGAGAACAGTTACTCATGTTATTTGGTTTTCATTCTTTTCCTTAATTTGTTGCTCAAAATTACTTACAATAAAATCAGAAGTATAGAATATGTATATATAATTTTTTCAGTTATAGAACAATTACACAGAAATATGAAAATAAATGTGAAAATAAATGTTTCAGGTGAAAGTTTTCTCAGGGGAAAAAATATAATTCCTTATGCCTACCATAATAAAAAAACCCTGGAGTCTGATTCCTCTCAAAGAAAAAATAAAAATCAACACAAAGTGCATCCATTGGTGAGTATATTGAGATCAAACATAGCAGGATCAAGGTAGAGCTCCCCTGCTCACTAAACATTTGCGAACATACAGCCTCACTACACTGACACCACCTGCTAACTACACATTGCTCTGTGCTGCGTGTCTCAAAATAAGTTTGCTTTTCATTTCAAATACATTATCTTGGGATTTGTACAAGATCACAATATTTTTCTTATGGTGAAGTACAAAATTAACCAGAGAGTGATTATAAAGAGACAGGTCTCTATTAGCTGAGATCTTGTAACAAAACAAAATAATGGCTTATGCAAATGGAACAATATGGTGAATAATTCCCATATGGAGTCACCTCTACTGTCTGTATTGCAAGAGACAAATCTAAGTTCTTTGGAAAGAGAAGCCTCTTTCACTTTTTTTTTTTTTTGGTGCAGTGAGATTATCTTTAGAAAGACAGGATCTATGAAGAGTGAATAACTTTTCAAATGTTTCCTAGAGCCTGACAGCTTTCAGTCCTGATATTTTTTTTCTCCTGCTTCTTTAAATGACTTGTCAGTTTCCTGGCTCTTGGCAGGTGGATGCTCATACACTCATCAGCGAGTCTTTGGCATCCCATTTCTCCCTGCCCCTGTCAATAATCACTCCCAACCTTGGCAGATACTGCTGATTTCTCCTTTATACTTTTACTGATGATTTTCTCATTTTAAAATAGCTGTTCTAATATCTGTGTCTGGAACATGTTGCATTTTGTTTAGTGCTCTTCTCTATAGCATGGGAATCCTCTCCCTTCACATCATTCCCTGTTAATGTCATTGCCCTGCTGTCTTGCTCTAATGAGCTATTCAGTTTCCTGATGTGTGATGGCTGTCACATCAACGTTTTCAGTGCTTAGCAGTATACCGATTCCCTAAGACTCACGTGATCTTGAGAACTATTAAACATGAGTGACTGGCTGGCTGCAGATGCAAATGCATACTGTCTGTATTTTCAAATGTCCTGTAAGCCTAAATGTACCTGGGTGGTTGTTGGCCTTAAAAATTTGGTGATAGACACAATGGTCCATAAGCTAAAAATTTTGTAATGGACTTTGAAATACAGACCATATGTCTACACAATTTTTCAAATTTCAGAAATATTTGTACCTCCCAAGGCACAACCAACACAGATTTTATTAGAGATCCCTGTTGTTTTATAGCTTTTTAATTCTTTTCGCAGGCTGTTCTAAAATTGAAATTATATCAAATTCTAAATTTATTAATTGAACTGAGGACTGATGTGATGTTCACAAAAGTAAATTGGGGAATCAAAAACTCAGCAGGTAAAGTGGATGTTCTTCAGCTGGAGAAAGAGATTGGATATGAACGCACTCACAGAGTGACTGTTCTGGGCCTTCTAATAAGGTTTTCTTTTACAGGTAAGTTAGAAACACATAAATTTTCCGTAAGGTATAATTTTGAGCAAGAAGCAGTATTTCCTTACCATCGAGTCTGAGAGTTATTTTCTAAATTATCTTTCAACTTCAACCAGTCTCAGTAGGTCAGAGTCCTCAATATGCAAGCTGTTATTACTGGAAATCATCAGCAACTAGCTGGTGCAGCAGGTGTTTCACAAAAAGTCAGAGAAGAGGGCTGTAAATAGTAAAACTTCAGAAAAATAACTCACTAGATATTGGATATTGCCCAGTTAATCTATGTTACTGAATGTTTCATATTTACTCTGTAATGAAATGCTGTTCATTAAATGAATTGATTTGTGCTTTAAGAGGGGAAAATAAATTCACTGAGCACCAGAAGTTTTCGATCAATATCCCCAGATTCCTGTGTGGTGTATGAGGTCAGTGCATTATTATGGACCCATAAAATTGAAAACTGGCTTGTCATCAGATGCTTTAGGAGGAATTTAACAGGTAATTCGTTTGCTAGGTAAACTTCTTACTGATGGTTGTGCTTTTGTGTGATTCCTAATATTTATGCTTTGAGGGGATCTTACAATAGTTCATTTTTCTTTGTACAAAGATAGCTTCTTTTGTATTTGTTATATATGAATAGCATGAATTCATGTGTATGAACTTGAAGGAACGGTTTTCAGCTGTGCATCTCTACCAAGTTTTAGTACCTATTATTTAGGTATACTCCCTTTAATTGATGTGTTTTTCAAAAGTGCTGAAGACCCACGATTTCCATTTGAGTCAAGTGGTTCTGTGAATCCTAGAAATCATTCAGAAACAGACTCTCACGTCACTCCTGAATCCAAGTGATAAAGTCAACACTTAAAATATCTATGAAAAATCCACCTGTGCTTTTAGTATATCTGAATAACAGAGAACTGAGCTGTGCTTTTATTTATTTATTTATTTTCATTTCTGACAATATTTGGATACCAATCTGACTTTTTGCTCATTTATTTGTGCAAGGCACTAAAGTTTCCTTTTCTTTATATAGGTTTTTTCAGGATGGGGAGCATTCAGATCCTAAATCTGGGAACATTGTTCTTCAATATCTGTTATATAACTTTTCTCTAAATATCAAGATGTCATAATATACAGGTATAATTGAATTCACTGTGCTTAGAAAAACATTTATTTCAAAAAAAGTCTGAGAGAATATTAAAAATTTTCCTGACTTTTTCAGACATTCATTTGCCAAGCTTTATCTTCCAGCCACTCAATTTCACTGTGCTTCACAGAGACTTCATTGTGTTGCTTTTTATTGCAATTACAGTATGTTCTTCTTTGCAGCAATTTTACAGTAATAAATTTCTTTACATTAATGTTAATTCCTCTGAAAGTGGGATTTTTTTTTAGAATGTGATGTAATGAAAGGATGTTATACTGCAATTTTCCCACCCAAGTAGAGGGTAACTGTTACCTTGCATTAATGGACTAATCTTCCATTTCCTACCAGCAATAGTAACTCTAATAGCAAAATGACAAGGTACCCTTCTTTAGAAAAAAACATCAGTAGTATGTACTGTTGTTATCTAGATGATCATAAAATCATATAATTATTTAGATTGGACAAGCACCTTAAGATCGTTGAGCCCAATGGTTAATGTAGTACTACCAGGTCCACCATTAAACCGTGTCCTTAAGCACCACCTCAACACATCTTTTAAATACCTCCAGGGATGGTGACTCTACCACCTCCCTGGGCAGCCTGTTCCAGTGCTTGACAACCCTTTCAGTGAAGAAATTTTTCCTAATAGCCAATCTAAACCTCCCCTGGCACAACTTGAGGCCGTTTTCTCTCCTCTTATCAATCATTACTTGGGAGAAGAGACCAACACGCACCTGCCTGCAGCCTCCTTTCAGATAGTTGTAGAGAGTGATAAGGTCCCCCCTGAGCTTCCTTTTCTCCAGACTAAACAACCCCAGTTCCGTCAGCCATTCCTCATGAGGCTTGTTTTCTAGAGCTTTCACCAGCTTTGTTACCCATCTCTGGACGTGCTCCAGCACCTCAGTGTGTTTCTTGTAATGAGGGGCCCAAAACTGAACACAGTGTTCAAGGTGCGACCTCACCAATGCTGAGTACAGGAGGACAATCACTTCCCTTGTTCTGCTGCCATTTCTGATACCAGCCAGGATGCTATTGGCCTTCTTGGCCACCTGGGCACACTGCTGGCTCATATTAAACTGTCTGTCGACCAACACTCCCAGGTCCTTTTCCTCCAGGCAGCTTTCCAGCTGCTCTTCTACAAGCCTGTAGCATTGCATTGGGTTATCATGACCTAAATGCAGGACTCAGTACTTCTTGATGAACCTCACACAATTGGCGACGGCCCATCGATCCAGACTGTCCAGATCCCTCTGCAGAGCCATCCTACCCTCAAGCAGATCAGCACTCCACCCAGCTTGGTGTTGTCTGCAAACTTACTAAGGGTGCACGCAATGTGCTCATCCAGATCATTGATAATGATCCCATGCAACAGTAGATGTACCCAAATTCTTCAGTTCAATCAATGAACTTGTCATGTTGAGCTAAAGAGAAAAAAATAAAGATAGCCTCAAGCTCAGATCACACATAGCAGACCTATTAAAGACAGTATTTGACTTTGCAGGAATACATTTATCCTCACGCAATTCTACAGTCTGTAGTTTTCATCCAAGAAAAAAATAGTTAGCTCTCAAGGCATGCCAGACTGGTGCCATTATTGAAGACAGTAAAGTTTCATGGACCTTTTATCACATTCCTCTCCTTCACTGGGAAGACTGCTTGAGTAAAAAGAGAATGGTAACTATCCAAGAGATACACCCAGGCCCTGCATAAAATGTGCAGCTCCTTTAAAATATGGAGTGTTGGAGATTGTGATTACAGAAAAAACAAGATTTTAAGTTGAAATGAAGATTGATTTGCCCTCACTTTTCTGTAAGATAGCAGAGCCTTTTCACCACTGAGTCTGTATTTAGCAAGGAAAGCCATATTTCAGTCATTTAAAAAACCACAACACTAGTAAGGACAGCATCCTCTACAAAATGTGTTTTGTTTTCAGGGGTTTGGTCATGTGTCTGAAAGCAAATGCAGAGACAACCATTTATTAACTGGGAAAAAAATCTTTCTTGGCTAGTTTGATCTCTGGGCTAACTGAATGTGTCTTTTTCTGAACTGCCAGACAACGCTGGTAAGCTGACAACTTAAATAAAGGGTTAAGAAACCCTACAGTATCAATCCATTGACACTTAATGCCAGCAAACGTAATTTTGGGAAAAAAAGGTGTAGTTACAATTTTTCTTCCAGAATCAGAAGATGCAGATGAAAAAAGTGATAAATAGATGTGATTTAATTAAAACAAACAAAACAAAACAAAACAAAAAAACCCCCAACAACAACAACAAACCAAACACCTAGATCTCTGGATAATATGAGATCAATTTGAGATTAAAATGTTCTTAATTTTTTATTGTTTTCTTACATCTTTAACTTTCTGGGCCCTTTTAATCTGAAATACATGTTTACAAAAAAAATATCTTTTGCTCTGTGTTTCTCAACATTGCTATGATACCATTTCTGAAGGGAAAGTACAGCTTCCACACTTGTATGATCAGTAACAAAAGCATGTCTGCTCTACTGTGGCTACATCCATGCGTGCTGCAAGCCAGACTTCATAATTCATGAAAAGGATGTCTTACATAGGGCTTATTTCTGGGAAGTATTGATTCAGCTATGCAGACTGATTAGAGGCAGGTGTGAGCTTCCTGCTTGTTTGAATGTGAATCAGCTGCAGCCAAGAAGCCATTAACTTTGTCTAAAAGTGCCTAAACTAATATAGTTTTCCTATCAAAAAAAAACCCCAAACACAAAACCAGAGACAAATAGATCATGCAGTCAAAATTCAGCTTCAGCTTTAATTACAAATAGTAGTTCAGAAAAAATAACATCATTTCCTACTTTGTTTCAGAGAACTGCTATTTTGACTCAAGCAGAGTCAATATATTTTAAAATATGTCCTTAACCAAACAAAATAAGTCCACACAAAATAGTTTCATCTATCTTTGTGTTCTTTCATAAGAAGCTAACAAAATGCACAATGCTCATAGGAATCATTTTCTAAAATACATTATGCTCTCTGCATTCTTTCCACAGCCCAGAATTTTTAATATGTGTTGAATGTCTGCTGGCATTTAATACTCATTATCTGAAAGCAAATATCTTGAAGGATTTCAGAAGTGATCCTAATGACATTCTTAAACTTTAATGGAAGACAATGAATGTTCTAGCAACTATGTTGTGAAGGGCAAGCATATGAAAAATATGTAGAATTTCTAAAATGCATTGACAGATTGATTGATGTGATATGGTCAAATTGCTAGGAGAACTGCAGAGAATACAGTGTCATTACCTGATAATAAATTGACTGAAAATACCCAAGGAAATGCAAGCCAAGCCTGCAATATTAGTCTAGTCAATGCCCACAGTTCTACTTTTATTGATTTTTAGAAATGATCATCTGTTCCAGCTTGGGCATGACTGTCAGCATGGGACTGAACCTGTTATCTGTGATAACCTTTTGCTGAGGAAAACAATGAACTGAAAAATCTCTCAGTCACCTTTAATCACCATTTTCCCTTCAGTGCCTATACAGGAAGGCATTAAACCACAGCAACAGGTAGCTCAAGAACCACTTCAGCTGTGAGAAAAGCCTACTTTTAATGGTAAATTCCAAAACATTTTATTCCTCAACCTTTTATGGATGCCATGTTTCTTTCTTCTTTTTTTTTTTTAATAATTTGGCTAATCTAAACTGTAATTTAATCAATATAATAGAAAAAAGTTCTGCATGTTGTCTTTAGGCGGTCAAACTAGCTATTTAGTTCAGCACCTCATGGGGGTTGGAATGTTCTAACTCCTACAGAATTAATCAAATTTCATACAAGACTTGATTTTGCAATGTTGTACTAACATGGTAGTGTTTTTTAAACCAAAGTCTCAGTGGTTTTCTTGATTATTGCTATTATTTTTATGACTTACCATTTATATTATTCATACTGATTCTGCTGAGATAAACTGCTTACTTCACTTTAACCAGCCTTAATCTTTGCCAGGGTTCAAGGAGCAGGAGATCCATTCTGAAAACCAGGGAATTGTAACAGTCCCTCGGCAACAGCTGCCTTCCTACACTGTGCTGTCTTATCAGAAGTTCAGTGAAGCAGAGTCTGAACTGATATCTGCAAAGAAAAGATTGGTTTTGGATCAGGTTAGAGTCAAGCAACACTTGTATTTTGCTCTGTGTAGATTTTTCTTTTTGTTTTTGAGTTTGCTCTGAATCCTCCATGGATATATTTAACTTCCTAAAATGTCCCTTCCTAGATGTTTTCCTTTGCTCTGGACTCTGGCAGCCTCACATACTGGAAGCTTACTGTCCTGGTTTTGGCTGGAGTGGAGTTAATTTTCTTCTTAGTAGCTAGTACAATGCTGTGGTTTGGCTCTGGTGTGAGAACAACATTGCTAGCACACTGATGGTTGTGGTTGTTGCTGGGTAATGTTTATATTCAGTCAAGGACTTTTTGGTTTCTTGGGCCCTGCCAGCCAGAGTGCTGGAGGGGCACTGGACATTGGGAGGGGACACAGCCAGGACAGGTGACCTGAACCAGCCAAAGAGGTATTCCATACCATAGGACGTCACGCTTCGTGTATAAGCTTGGGGGGTTAGCTGGGGCCTGGCGATCGTTGCTCGGGGGCTGGCTGGGCATCGGCCAGCGGGTGGTGAGCAGTTATACTGTGCATCACTTGTTTTCTTTTCTACCTTTCCCTTTGGATTTTATTCTTTCCCCCACCTTTCTATTATAACTGTTGCTACTGTTGTTGTTATTATTGTTGTTACCTTTTTATTCTGTTTAAATTATTAAATTATTCTTATCTCAACCCTCGAGTTTTACATTCCTTTTGGATTCTCTTCCCCACCCCTCCGGGTAGCGGGGAGTGAGGAAGCTGCCGTGTAGTGCTTGGTTGCTGGCTGAGGTTAAACCACAACACTTACTTAGCCATTTACTGCAAGCAAAACAGAAGAAATAATTGAAGAAAAACATACTAGATATCCTGGAGAAGGACCCAGGAAAATATATCTCTGGGAAGCATTCAGAAGCAAGGGATAGAAACTCAAGGGCTAAATTGTTTACTGAGGAATAGGTCCGTCAGCCTGACTCCAAGGCTTCCCTATAATATTAATTTCATTTCTTTACTCTTACTGAGGATTTGGATAAGAAAGCATTCATAATGCAGCACAGCCTGTGGTTGTCAGCACACGCCGCAGCCCTGGTAGAGTAGCTGCTCTTAGAGCTCATGAAATGCAAGTAGACCAAGAGCCACAAGCTGGCTTCCCCTCAGCTATCCTGTTCATCAGCCCAGGAAGGATACTGGTCTTTAAACGTGAGACATGGGTTGGAATTTTGCCACATTTACAAGCAATGTATCTTTTTTATTCCATTTTCAAATTAATTATAGCTTTAAACATTGATCATATTAATGCAGCACAGAGTAGAACTATGTATGTATTACCATAATAAAACCTTGTTTTAAGGTTTTCTATCTCAGGCGTTGAAAAGCAATTTGGATGCAGCCTGACATGTGAATTTCATTTTGGGAAGAATAGTTTACACTTGCTGTGACTAAGGCGTGATTGGTTTTTTTCCTAATTATTTATAGGTCTATAAAATATTTTTTCTTCAGATGATTTCTTATTTGCAACACAGACACACACAAGTAACTGCTGCATTTTATTTCATAAGAAATACAACCCTTTCAGTACAAAATCCTGCTTTGTGTTTTACAGAAATAAACCCCCTGATTTAATATATACTGCAATTATTTTTCCTTAGAATAAGGATTATTGTTTTACTAAAGATCTTCAGATATGGTTCCCATTGTTAAATAGGTTCAAAAATCCAGAAAGCATTAAAAGGATTTAGTGAAAAGAGAACATAAAGCAGATCTTAGTATCTCAACATTTTGAACAGTGAGAATGTACATTTATGGTCTCAAATGTAAGTTGGCATATTTATTTTACAATGAAAAAATAATCTATTTCTGTGTCTTTTTGACAAATAGTCGGGATGTTTTTTCAAGGGAAATACTGTCAAGATGTTTTTTTCCATACAGTCAAGTCCATTTTTTCCATTTTGAAAAGGAGATACTATTTGCAATGCCACTGCAGAGTTTGTGTGAATGAGTGAACTGCATATTACAAACAGTTAATAAATGTTATATCACAGGTCCTGATATGGATCATTATTAAAATCACAGCAGGTGAAACCAACCAGTTCTCATTCGCACTGTAATTATTTTTGACTCTTACTTTACAAAGGGAAACTTACTGAAATAAATGAGATTGTGTATGAATAAAGAATAAGAAAAGCATTACTCTGACTAGGGAATGTGCCTTACTGATGCTGATCTTGGAACATCCAAGCTGATATTTCTTAATCTTCCTTTTCTTTTTTCGCCACCAAAAGACTTGAAAGGTAGATTTTGTTGGAAAAAACAAAACACAAACCCAAAATACCACCACCAAAAACTAGCACTCAAGTCTCATTTTTTATTTTTGATAGTTGCAATTGGGCTTCTATTTGGTCAGCATTTTTGTGATCCTACTTGCAATATGATTTTCACTGGTGACAGGTAATGTTTATATATGTACATTAAGCATTCTGCAAAGTGCATGACTTTTCAGTGTAAAGTGCGATATGCTGACAAAAACAGCACCCTTAAAGTTAGGCCCCTAGAACAGCTGGAATTAAGTTTTGAAATTCTTAAAATGCCAAACTATGTCCTGCCTGTTAGACACGATCAAACTTTGTGTTTTCTTATAAAACCAAAATTTCTTTTACATACCTGAGTACAGTACATCCAGGTGAAAATTTTGTGGCTGTGCTGATTTTGGCTGGGATAGTTAATTTTTTCATAGTAGCTGGTACGGGTCTATGTTTTGGATTTCTACTGCATCAGTGTTAATAACACAGGTGTGTTTTAACCACTGCTGAGCAGTGCTTACACAGAGTCAATGCCTTTTCTCTTCTCACAATGGCGTGCCAGCGAGTAGGCTGGGGGTGCACAAGAAGTTGGGAGGGGACACAGCTGGAACAGCTGACCCCAACTGACCGAAAGGATATTCCACACCATATGATGTCATGCTCAGCAATAAATGTGGGGAAGGAAGGATGAAGAGAGGGCATTTGTGGTGATGGAATTTTCTTCCAAAGTAACTGTTATGCATAATGGACCCCTGCTTTCCTGGAGATGGCTGAACACCTGCTTGCTGATGTGAAGTAGTGAATGAATTCCATGTTTTGCTTGGCTTACACGTGCAGCTTTTGCTTTACTTACTGTTGTCTTTATTTCAACCCATGAGTTTTCTCACTTTTACCCTTCTGATTCTCTTCCCCATCACACCGCAGACTGAGTGAGTGAGTGGCTGGGTGGGGACTAGCTGGCGGTCAAGGTTAAATCATGAGAGTTGCATGCTGCCATTTCTACCGCTTTAAAAGGATTTCCAATATAATTTTTTTTTTCCCAAGCAAATTTCAAGGTCAAACATGCTTTTCTAAGGAGTGAAGGAGTTACTAGAATAATTTTCTGTACATGCTTAGATAAATTAGACAATAAACCTAAATCTGGGTAATTAAATGGGCTTTTGTTCACTTAAATAAATAAATTTTTTTAGACATTCAGCTTTTGAAATTTAGCTCCTGCAAGATAATCCTGAGAATAAATATCTGGAAAGCACAAAATGGCAAAATGGTGTAAACAGTACCAAAAAAATCCCATCTTCATTTTGTTTTTTCAAAACGATTTATTGATATTCCCATGTGGACTTGGAAATAGCTAACATTATGTCAAGATTCATATATATATGCAGATAACTGCAAAGTGTAAATGCAGATATTTAGATATTCTGAAACACAGATGAGGATAGAATATCTATAACTATAGCATGTTTATATGAAATGCTTAATATGGCTATAAAATATAATTTTAAATTTAATTGTGAAAGTTACACTATCAGACAGGAATTGACAAATGTTTATCCTTCCTCTATGCTTTGCATTTCTTCTATTAGAAGAAGCTCTTGCTAGCAAGCAGGATATGTAACAGGTATACACAGCACTCATAAAAATAGTAAAACAAAAATTTAGCTGTCAAAGCAAAGCAAAACTGTACTGCAACAGAAGCAGGGTTCAGAATCAGCTGGTGCTTGTGTACCAGCTTGTGCTTCACAAGCATACTTGCAATTCTCATCTTAAATTTCCTCAGAAAAAGGACAGAGCATCTTAAGCTCTTTCAGTTACAAAGAAAGCACTTGAGAAGAGCGTAAGAGATGCAGCAATCTGCAACACACCTGAACAACAGTATCAGCAGTTTGTTTCAGGAAAACAATGGGTTAATTCAGCTACTTGATAGTGGCAATTTAAATGCCCATCTTGATGACTGTTCCCACCCCTTTACTTGGAAGAACTATTAAATGGCGGAACTGACATGTATCAGCACAAGACTCTGTTTTGGTGGGAAATAGTTCCCGTGACTCTTCATATGAAAGAAAAGAAGCCCTGTGGTCTCCCTCAAGCTTCAGTCACCCACCAGCAGTAAAACCAGAAGAGCTATGTGAGGCTGTGCCCCAGTGTGCCAGCTTTGTACAGCCCGCAGCGGGCAGCGCCTGGCTGGCCGTCCTGTCGCTGACTACTTGCATTTTGGGCAAAACTGAGTAAACTTCTCACAGTCTTAACCTTCAGGAAAGAAGGAGAGGTTTTAAACACTTGCCTAGTTGCTCTAAAATGTTTTATTCATCAAGAAATACAACAGTATAGAAGAAGATACAAACTCAGTCTGTGCTGACTGTTGCTCCCCTCTTTCCTTGTTGCCAAAATACAGATCTTTCTGCCACTAAGTGGCCTGCTTAGACTGCTCAAACAGCAAGCTTTTCACAGAAACTTATTAAATCCTAAAGGATGAGAAAGAAAACACCACTCACTGGCTAGATAAATTTGATAACTTGTGTAATAATTGTCTACTAGAAGTTCGTAATGTGTTTCAAGGAGGAATCAAATAACACCCTGACCATGGGAAAAGCTGTCTTCCCTGTGATTGCCAGTGCTCGCCAATTATGTTATTTCTAAGCTTGATCAATGAGTTTCTGCTAAACATTTTCTTGACCCGTCCAGCTGTGCCCTGCGCTGGGGCTGTTGGAACTGGCTGGAACCGGCTGTGCCCGGCATGGGGCAGCCCCAGCGCCCCCTCACGGGGGCCAGCGCCGCAGCCCCCGCTCCCCACTGCTGCTGCTGCTGCTGCCGCCAGCACCTGGGCACCTGCAGCCAACACAATCCTGCATTCTCACAACTGATGGTTTGCTAATATACTTGGTGTTGGAAGTTGTGTATTGCTAGAGCTTCTGTACCAGATTTTTTTCCTATTGAAACACGTGAGCACGCCCACAAAGCTCGGCCCAGAAGACTGGCTGGTATTTGTTTTTTCACCCAACTGTGCCTCTTCCTGATGGTGAGAGTAAGTGGAAGTACTGAAATGTGAGGAACGTTTGCCTTACCCATTGGTCTTAACCCACCTAGGAGAGTTGTGCAGAACTTGCCCTTCTCTCCCATCCTTCCATTGTTCCTGTCTGAAGAGAAGTCTGTTGTCTGGGAGATTTCTAGCCCGTGTTTCCAGGCTCAGGAAGATAGTGAGGAGGATTTCGGCTCTGAGGATGAATGTGATTATCTAGTCCCTTATTTTAACCTAGATTACGGCTATTTAATTGACACAAATTATTAAATATTTCTACATACATGTTAAATGATGGGCTGTAAATCATAGCTCAAAATATTTTCGTTCTGTATAATTTATCATGCTTTGTATTTTTACTGAAGTGGAAAGATACTAAACAGATGAACTGGCTGTGCCTTTACTGATAATGACATTCACTGAAGAAAAATATAATTAGGAAACAAAGAACAAGAAGGAAAATTAGCCTAATATTCATTATAATTATCACAATTCAACATAATTATAATAAATATGCAAATCAGATTTATGTCACACCAGGATTTCTTGTCTTATAGTTTAGCATCTTTTGATGGTCTATAAATTAGTTTGAACATGTTGATAAAAATACCCCAAGAAAAACAAACAAATAAATGAGCAAAAATCCCAAACCACAAATATCCCCATTCCTCATTCCCCTTCATATACATAAATTCCTAACTTCAAACATGAAAAATATATGCAAATAAAAATAAACTTTTAGCGATAAACCCAATCAGTCTGGCAATGAAAATGTTTATTGAACCTTTTAGTAGACAATCTTTGATTTTTATTTTTTTCCCCACAAACAGCATGTGCTTTATTGCATTTTATATAGGCTGAGAAACAATGGACAATACTATTTACTCAAACCAAGCATGAGCTACTCTCTGAATGAAAAACAAGTTAAATTACAGTACCGTCACTGACTTCTGTTACTCAGAAGAGTCCCCAAACAATCTGATGCAAGAAGATTGTAACAATGTGATAACTGGAAATGTGATGGTCTATGGTTATCTCATGGAATCAGACAAGAAAAACAGAGGTTAAATTTCTTTTCTCTTTTTGGCAATTTGCTTGATTAAAATGACTGGCATTTTCTCATCACTTCCAAGATGAACAGCCTCTGCAAACTGCAGATCAGCAAGTATAAATCATGTAAGAGGAAAATGCTGTGGACTTTTCAGTCTCCAGTATTCTATCTGACTACCAAGTCTGCAACTAATGGCAATGAAGGTTTTATTGCAAAAAGCAAAAGCACCATGGACGACAGGCGATAAATACTTAAAGTAGACTCCCTGAGAAGTCTTTGATTATTTCTAAGGAAGACTGAACTACATGTACAGCTACTGGAACCTTTCTATTTTTATGGAAAAGCTGGAGTGAAGGGCTAACTGGAAAGGGGAGTTAAACTCTTCCTGCACTCAATGAGAACTTCAAACTCTTGCTTTAGGATGGATAAAGCTCACTCTCAAGAAAAGACTTTCTGCTTGTTCTGATCTATAGCAGCAGCTGCAGATTTAGTGGTTGGTTACTCCAACTAGTGTTGCAGAAGTAGGCATATAAAGAACTGTAGAACTCTCCAAGCTTCTTCTTTATATTCATGGTATAAGGTAAATCTTCTGTCCTCTGCTAGAGTGTGTAATGAATGTGAGAAGTAAAACTTTCTAAGGATTGGAGACAGGAGTATTTTAACTGCTAACCACTTCTACCATTTCAATGTTAGAATAAAATTAAAACTGGGGAGTATCCTTACTCATAGTTAGCAAAAGACAACGTGTTCTGGAATGGTTCCCAAAGTTATCTGTGATGCTCCTCTTAGTGTAGAACAACACTATGTCCACATACCATGACCCATATCTCCACCCTCACTTTTGTACTCCAGCTCTCATGTTTTGAAAACTGTAATTACAGCCAGCCATTCATTCAAGAAGATGACCTCTGTCCAGCAGCAGGGGTTTGCCTGATATTAACAAAGAGACGTTGGCTGTGGAAAATAATTCAGTAGCAACGTAGCAATCTTGCAGGGGGCCCTCTTCAGCTCATTTTGTCCTTGACTCCTAATGACAAAACTGGCCCAGAACCCAGAGTTTGGGCTTTTAAAAATCATCCTTTTTGTGGTTCACATGCAAGACAGTTCTGAGACACAGATGGTCACAGATTACCAGTAATACCATGGCTTTCTTCCAGCAAAAAAATTGGTCCAGATTTGTAGATTGCAAAAATATTTCATGAACTGCCCCAGACTTTTTCTTGTTCATCTCCTCACGTTTGAAGCTTTAGTTTGCCATGATGCCTTCAGATCCAGCAGCAGTGAGCTAGCAAAGCTCTTCTACTAACAAACGTCTCGGCGTACTGGGACCTGATTCTGTGCCACTTTTCCTTTTTAGAAAGCTTCTTAGGCTTTAAGGAATGTTATGAAATGAACGCAGGTCTCAGCTCAGGAAGGCAAGGAAAGCACAGCTGACATGATGCATGTCTCCACAGTACTGCAAAGGAAAGTTCTCACAAATTGAGGGGTCTTGTACACACCACAGTGTGGTCTGCTATGGAAATTAATTTCCTAGATGAGTTGTGCCCTGCAGAGTGAGATTCAGAAATTCAGAACACCAAAGGCTGCACAGCAAAATGAGTGTGAACATTCCCATACTTTTTCTATGGCCAACAAAATTATCTTCATCTGTGTTTCACCATTTTACATTAAGAAGCAACTGAAACCATTTGGGAGATTTAAAAATTTGTTTTACCTATTAACTATGCTGTTTTTATATTGTATTACCTCTGTTATGATTATGCTCTGTTATGACTATGAGGCAGTAGAAGCAAATGAACACAAGAAAAATAAACTCTTTTTATGCACATATATTTTGCAATGACCAGGAACAATGAAACATACAGAAAATGTCATATTGAATGAACAGCTGTTTCAAAATATAATGGTCTCTAAAGGAAAAGAACTAATAAGGTACCAGCAGTTCTTTCTGGAAGCAAATATTCATTTTTGATGCCATTAGCTGTTAGCCATCACTTGATATAGAAAGCTTAATGGTGCAGAGAAGTTTACACAAGCCTTTTGCAATAGACTGTATTGGATCAATAACATAAAGCTGGACACATACATGCAAACACACAGGTGTGGAAAGAAATTACTTCAGGTTAGACTTGCTGCAACAGAAAGCCAAGGATTCATCCAATCCTTAGCCAACTCATCCAATCCAAAGCCAAAAAAACATTTGCTTGCTTTCTGTGTGGTTTATGATGTGTACTAGCTTCTGTTCTGTTAAAAAGATTGCTTCTTTGTGCTTCCTGGTAGCTGTACACAGAGTCAGATGTAAATATGTGAAGGAGGGAGAATTTGCTTCTGAGAAAAATGGACAAATGTTTGGACAGAAAAGTTTCCAGACCGTGAGGGTAGGACATTCATGAAAAAAGGAGATTAAGTGTGTGAGAAACACAGCCAGTACTGACTTAACAGCACAGTAGAGAACATGAAAAAGCTCAGAAGAGTAAGGCATTCAAGCAGGACATCAGAGGTAACACAATGAAAAAGACTCCCTGGGGATGCAGAAAGTTCTGTGTAATGTCTCCTGCAAACCAGAAAGTCTCCAAAAGGCTGCTGGCCCCCATGGGAACCTGTAAGAAAGAAATACCGATGATGGAAGCACAGGGAGAAGAATGACCCTCTTTCACTAGGTCACCTTCGCTCAGGTGACTTCTATTTTGTGAAAGAGATTCTTCCAGCAGGTTGTGAGCAAGTTTAAGCATAAAATAATTATTTATTCACTAATACACACACTAGACAGGTAGGACAACCATGTCACTACACTAAGCATTAGCACTGCTGCTCTGAACGTCTCCACACTACATGTTGCATTCAACTCTTCTGACTGGACTCTCAAGCCATTTAATTTCCCTCCAAACCTCCAGCCTCCTCTCAGCTCTAGATCTTACTCCTGGTCTCAGATTTTCCCTTATTAAACACCCGCTAGCTCTCCTAAGTCTCCATTAATTCTGTATCTTCACACATCTTTTCCCATCTGTCTTATCAGATACTTGCTGCTTCCTCCTCCAACCCACACTACACTCCCTTGATCCCACTGGTTAATGGTTATCTCCTTAAACTTTGTGGTGACTACTGGGCCTGACTTCTGCAAGGGCAGGAAGGGAGGATGCAGACAAAAAAGGAACAGCCATCTGGTAGTGCCATGCTCCTGATCATTCCTTCTGCAGCTGGGGCTGTAAAGCTTCCTGAGGCAACCTTGGTCAGGCTCTAAAAAACAGCCCCTGAGCCAAAACATGGGAGGTTTCTGAGAATGTATAGCATATTTAAGGCAAACATGATGAGGGCTGCGTTTGCTGTAAACACAGCTGCTGTGTATGTTGCTGCTCCTGAAAAATGAAAATCCTGTCAATGGGATTAGATGTTATCATCTGCTGGAAAAGTGTATCTATGATATGCTTCATGAACGTAAGGACAGCAATTCTTTTGCCCAAACACAGACATCTAGTGTCACTTTAGGTTCTCTAGGTTATCTGAAAAATCCTCAGAGGGCTGGCAGATACAGCCAAGAGAAGACCCATGTCCTTGTGGAGAATGGGCTGTTTGTACAATACCTGTGCAGACAACACTCATGAATATATTCAGCGGCACTATGTTTAGGCACTTTTGCTAGCTAGAATGCTCCCTAATGATCCCTGGCTATGAACTAATGTTTGCACAGTTGAGAAAAGCCTGTATGAATGCTGTAATCATTGACAATAAATTGTACTCAATGAATTTTCTTTTTTTTTCCTAATTCTTATCTGTCTAGTGGTTTGACTCCTGTAATAAATGTTATCCCAAATCTGTGTGTTGCTTGGTTGTGATTCAGGGTTTTCTATGAATTTTAGGTTTTCAAGTGATTTTTCTGCTACAATGATAAATTCCTTATAAATAAAAATATCTATTCATTTCTTCGCAAATCCTGGGTACGATTAATTTTTTTTTTTTAAACAAACAAATATCTGAAGGGATAAAAACCCCCCAAACATTCTAGAGACAGACCAGTTACAACTGAAATTGAAATTTTTGAAGTGTACTGCAATGAAATGTGATAAAAATAAGCATAAGAGAAATACAATATCGTGCAAAAGTAATAAAATAACCCAACAAAACTTAAGAGAATCTTGCAGGCAGCTTCACTATCAGTATCATAAACTGTTTGTAGTGACCCTGTTATTGATTGCACAAGAACAGGTGTGTTGACCACATAAAGTCATACTAGAGCTACAAATATGAAGGAATTTGGGTCTTAAAACTGTAGTTCCATGTATGATTCTCCTATAGTCTTAGCTTAAACAACCCCTGTCCTGTGTCAGCATGACTACTGATATGATGGAACAGTTCAGGGAATTCGTACAGTTGCAAATATTGTTGCAAATAGAGGTGTTATTTTGCAGCTAGGCTAGTTACTGTCTCTCCAGTATCACTCATTGTATGACCGCACAAGCAAATGTTCCTACAAAAGGGTTTTAAGAGAAGTGGAAAACTTGGGAGGAAGAATGAGCTGAGCAGAGGATCTTGAGCAGCTTGGGCATCAAATGTGAAACTATAGCCAAAACAACTTATCAGACAAAAATAATTTGTCCTTGGCACATAGATATGCATGTATTTTTTCTTTTCTCAATGGAGGAAAAGAAAAAAAAGCCCCAAATCTTTTGCTCATTTCCCTTTAATGTGCTGGAGGTTACAATGAGTCTGGTTTGCTAAAAATCTATAGTTTTACACCAACAATTTAGATATTTGATCCTTTTGACTATATTGAATATAGGAATATAAATTTCTGTACATTGATGATTGATCAATTAAACAAGCCACCCCCAAAGATGTTGTGAGATACATGTAAATAAATAGGTACCCTAGGAAGTTTTGATCCCAAAAAGACCTATTTGAAGAGGGGTTCTTCACTAGCCCACTTTTTTTTTTTTTTTTTTTGCCATTTGATTAAATCTTTTCATTTATTTTTACTGTAGTATTTCCCAAGCTTGCTAGATCTTTTTGTATTATTCTTCTTCCACTATATCTCTGCAACACAGTCATCTGCATCTCTCCTTCATTCCCCCCACAACTAACTTCCTACATGCTAACCCTTCTGTGTAGGAGTTAGTTTTTCTGAGCTAAAAATTACTGACAAGATTATGAAAGAGGGAGGTCTGCTTTTAATGAAAAGAAAAACGGAAAGCAATGCACCTCAGCTCAGGGCAGTTACCATCTTTATATGACTCTATTTGTCATATGTGAGATCTGATAAGCATAAGGTATAGGTGCAAATGTAGGCAGAGGAAAGCCACTCACTGTGTGCTAAGAGCACTCAACTCTCCTTTTAAAAACACCGGCTTTTTAAAGCAGTTCTTTCTGAAGTTGGAAAGTCTGGTCCTGTGGAGTGCCCTATTAACTTCCTCATAGCGAGGACAAGTAAGGGTCTTCTTGGTAGATCTTTACCTAATACTCTGGCCTTATGAATGAGGTTCTTAAGAGAATTGGATCTGCTCCTGCCATTGGAAACCTTTTCGCTGAATGTCCAACTAACCAGCAACTTTAAGGAGTCATTGTAATCGTATAAATTATTGGGACTATAATTCTATAACTCATGGGAATACTCTCTCCAGGCAACATTATGTGCAGAGTTAGTAGTTGTACAAAATCCCAAGGACAGTCTGAATTATTAACGTATTTTCAGATTGCCATAACATCCTATGGGGATTGGGGAAACTATAATTGTTGTTGTATTGCATGAATGGAATATGCAGGTAGCACAGGGCAACACTAAAGGGAAGACTGCAGTCACACCCGATGGGAATAGCATCCTCTTAATTCTTGGGAGCATTACTCTGCAGTTTGAGTAGGTAGTTGATTAGTTAAGGTTTTCTGAAATCCTAAATCCACATTTCCTCTTGTAGCAAATTACTTCAGTTAAACCAGTATTTCAAAGAGAAAAATTTCTAAACTATTAAGCAATGTCTTTCAGTGAGTGTAAAACTGGGGAAAATGCTATGCTTTGGATGGTCTTTCCAAATTCTGTCTTACTGCATTATTTTAACTCAAGACAAACAGATGTTTTAAAGGTTTAAAAGTGCTTATGAATACTGACATATTCAAGTTAGAAAAATAAAATAAAATTTAAAAGCATTCTGGATTCTCTTTGAAAAAAAGCTGATATTTTTATTGCCAAATATGTCTACCATCAAAACAAAGCTGTGTTTTAATTTTCCTGTATTATGGTGTGCAAGATACCTTAACGCAGTGTGGCCCGTCATTTCCCCTCTTTGAAGCTGTAAAGGAGAAAAAAAGGGGTGGGTGTGGGGGGAGGAAATCTATAGTACGGATTGTAGTTTCATGGCTAAAAGACAGAACTTACACCAAAGCTTCACCCAGAACCTGGGATACAGCCTGAATTAGACAACAACGAGACTTGCAGCACATGTCAGTGAGAGGAAGTGTGACGACACATCCCTAATTCTATTCATTAGTTTATCACCGATTTCATTCATTAAACAATATTCTCAGTTTGCCATTCAAACTGCCATTTGTGATGTATACCTCTCTTTTCCTAACTCTCTAGCAACTCAGTAAGTTAGAGAAGAGGTCCATCTAGCCTGTTATTCGGTTTATGACACCTGTGAAGAATGAGGACCTTATGGAAGAAGGAGAAACAGGACAAACGTCTGGTGATATTTCTCCAGCATACTTTGCTGGTCTCTAGTGATTTGTGCCTGAGACTGCCTGAATCCTAACCACATCTTAGCGGTTTAATAATCCTTTCTCCCCACACTCCCTGTTTTTGGCTAGTTTGTGTGTGGGTGTGTGTATGGGGGTGTGTGTGTGTGTTGTTTTTGGCTGGTTGGTCTTGTTTGATTGGTTGGTTGGTTTTGATTCACCTTTTGAACCCTCATGCAACACTTCTAACATCCTTTTGCCTGACTGTGGCTGCTTATTAGATAAAACGAACCTCATTTGTTACAAGCCTTGCCTCCCACACTCCTTTGTTGTATCATTCCATTGCAGGGATAATAAACATGTGCTTAAAAATACCATTGTATTTTCAGGACTTAACAGTGCTATGAAAAGATCACAGTGTGCTGTGGGAGTAGATAATTGAATGACTGCTCAGGTTCAGGTTGCTTTTCTGATTGTGCTTTATCCGATTCCACACAATTGCCGTAGGCTTAGGCACAGGTACTTAGACATCACGGTGTGATTCTGTGCAGCACCTATCTGGGACACAGGGGTTCATCTGCAACCTGGCATGCACAGGGATTTTTGATCTATATTAAAACATTTTAGCTGCTTTGGGGACTACTACAATACAGCAAGAATAAGATCAGCCTTCAGGCAAAGTAAAGGGCTACTTGAACTCTTAGGAGTAGTCTTTATTCCCGTTTCCTGCAGCCAGAAAAACTTTTTCACCAAGAATGATTCTGCCTTTTCCTTTCCCTGCTAGTATGTCAGATAACAAGATGAAATTAAGTGATGTCTGTGCAACATTGTTTAAAAAGTTTTAAATTAAGCATGATTTTTATTAGAATGTATATATGACTGTATTTTCACAGCTAGCTGTGTTTCCTGGGATTTTTGCCTTTAACGTTCTATTTCTGAAAGCTTATGAAGGCTTGGGATTTCAGAGAAGTCTAACTTATATATCCAGCTTGTATTTAGAGATAGTAATAAATGTGGTTTAAGGTCTTTAGGATCCTGTGGAGAGACAGAGCACAAAAATCTTTTCTCAGATGTATTCAAAGGGATCATGGATGAGCAGGTTAATGTGCAGAATATTGGTTTTAGGAATTCAAAGGCATAATTTATCCCAAGATCTAGCTGCAAAAGAAGGTAAATAGGATATAGGGAAATAGTCAAGGTTGTATAGAAAAGTTGTTTTTCTGTTTATCTATTAATAAATGCCTAAGGTGAAAACTATGGAGAAAAATGTGTTCACAAAGTTACATGGAACAAACTTCTTTAAGCACGGAATTCCCAGGGGATGAATGCTAGAAATATTTGAGGACAGAAACTCCTAAAAATAGGTTGGTTCAGCCAAGCATAGTATGGATGGTTTACTACCAGCAAGCTAAATGTATCACAGCTTGTATGTACTGCAAATACATTTACTGGGGGGGAAAAAAAGAAAAAAAAGGAAAAAAAAGAATCAGACAGCATGTGTAACCCCAGTATTAGCTAGGCGTCTCTCTGTATTCTCTTCATTTTGGTGGTGTCACTGATAATATATTTTTTAAGGAAAAGTCCCCCACTGTTATTTAATGAAAACAAGTTGCTGCAGACAGGAAAAAAACCCCTGCTTTTACTTCTCCAGATTTGACTCCTGCCTGTTCAAAGAAATATCAAAACGGGCTGGATGTATCTACTGGCTTGTCAGTGACAGTGAAGTGACAGTACAGACACCTGCATCTTATCTGTATGAGCAAGAAAAGGCTACTGCAACAAAGTCTCGTGAGGAATTTCTGAAAGCAAGCTCTTTCCAGATAGAGCCAGGAACAAAATCAGGTTAAAGAAATACAGAACAACAAGAAGAAAAGGACTCTTTGGCACACTACAGTAGATAACAATCCTGCAACAATACAGCAAATATGGTAAAAATTAAATGCAAAAAGCAAGCTTCCAAGTTTAGATTTCTAAATAATGTCACAAACATGCAGTTCAGAAAGGAAACGAATACATCTTTCTGCCAGCTGAAGTATTTTTAGGTATACTAATGGTGTACTATGAAGGCTGGCCAAATGTAGTGCACTCTGAGCAATACACATTGTGCTGCTAAGCAAGACAACAGTTGGATGTGACTCCTCGCATTGTTAGTAGTCAGCAGCCCTACAAATACAGGCCAAAAATATATTAAAAACACAGATCCTTTGCAAATATTATAAAACAGGAAATAGGAGGCTGTTCTGCAATGTGGCTGCTGCAGTGTTTTTTGGCCTCAGTGCCAGCATTTGAACGGCATATGTGGGATTAAGCAATTTTTTGTGCAGTTTTCTTTCAAGTATTGCATCTGTATATGTCACAATTTCTTTTGTGGAATGAATATGAATATGCCTATTATGAACCATTTGGACTTAACAATGGATGTTTGGCTAGCCTGTTGCATGCTATTATTTTTTTTCAAATAACAAAATGTTGGAGTTAAGAAATAAACCTTTAAACAAAGGCCATTTATAGTGGACTAAGTTCCATTCTGCTACTTTTCCCATCTTCTACTCTGGGGCTGCAAAGTATATCAGAACAAAGTTTGTCATGCACCAGCTGTGAAATTACATTTTCTCTGTCCAAATGACCATGGGGTTTCAATTAGGGGACTTAATCTAAAACACTCATCCTTACAGAGTGATAAAGGCTGTGCATGAAGTCTGTTCAGATCAGCAAACACTGTGTCCTTAAACTTCTAATATACACACTAGATTACAAGCAATGGGTAGAAAGACATAACCTTGTCATGGGTCCATTGTCAGTTTGATTATTTACTGACGTGTACAGAATGAGCTGCCTGTGCTTGTAATAGAGGAGTTATAGTACTTGCCTTCTGCCTTGCATACATGCTTCGCCTGTCCAGAGGGAATGCACCCACACTGCAACCTGAAAACACAAAACAGGAAAGCTGAGTTCAGTATAGCTCAAACAGGGAAATGAAAGCAGTATCAGATCATTTCATTTTAGTCATGCTGGGAGTTGCTTCTGTTAGGTAATTGAAGCAAATCACTGGTGAGCTGTCAGGTATGGCTGTGCAAAGCATTTCTGTGGTTGTGGTTTCCACTGCCTTGACATAGATGTGAAGGACAGCACAAGAGCTGATGAAGTGTCTGTGAGATCAGCTTAGGCAAGTAGAGCATGGAGCTGTTGGAACAAGTCCAGAGAAGGGCCATGAACATGGCCAGGGGGCTGGAGCACCTCTCCAATGAAGACTTGCTGAGAGAGTTGGGGTCCTTCAGCCTGGAAAAGAGAAAGTTCTGGGCAGACTTTATAGTACCCTTCCAGTATCTCAAGGGATCCTGTAAGAAAGCTGGAGAGGGACTTTTTACAAGGGCATGTAGGGATAGGACAAGGGGTAAATGACTTTAAACTGAAAGAGGGCAGATTTGGATTAGCTATTAGGAAGAAACTCTTTACTGTGAGGGTGGTGAGGCACTGGACCAGGTTGCCCAGAGAAGCTGTAGATGTCCCATCCCTGGAAGTGTTCAAGGCCAGGCTGGATGGGGCTTTGAGCAACCTGGTCTAGTGGAAGGTGTCCCTGCCCATGGCAGGGGGATTGGAACTAGGTGATCTTTAAGGTCCCTTCCAACCCAAACCATTCTATGATTCTATGAACTATTCTTGTAATCAAACCTGTGATTCTAGCATTGCGAATCAGCTTTCAAAATAATCCTTGTATAAAAATAAATCCTGTGTACAGTATTATGGGAGGGCAGAGAGGGCAGTTTCCAGAGAAGCTGACCCAGTAGACAGTTCAATGTAGTTGGGTGGGTTTCAGAATAATTATAGACAAACTAAAATCTATGGAAATGGCAATAATTTTTTCCTTGTCTCTCTCATAGGTTATGTATGCAAGACTGCTCATGAGCAGTTGTTTGTAATAAACATTAAAGAGATCATGAAGGCTGTAAGATTTTTATTTTTATGTACTTTTTCCTTTCCTTCCCCTTTCCCCTATAAAGTGTCATCCTTCTGATCACAGTACTTACAGGCTCATATCAGAATTTCTTCTGATACCGGTAGCAATTTTCTTCCAATGCCTCCCCAATTTTGTAGGATATTATTTCATTTCTGTGCACGCAAACTATGATAATAAAAGAGGACTTGTTTTGGGAGGAATGCCACTGTTTCTTAATTTCTGAAAAACCCAGAATATTTTGCTGAGCATCAGAGACTGGTATTTTTCAGTGGGACCCAGTGGATGACTTGAAGGTTGTAGCCCATCCACCTGGCTGTTGATTTTCTGGATGAAACTGGAGCAGGTGTTTGGAAAGCAGATTTTACCCCAAAAGCCAAATCTCTTTCCTTCTGAATGGCTTGGCGATGAGCTGAAAGTTGCAGGTGTAACAGGAAGAGGCATCATAGGTCTGAAGACAAATCTTCTCCTGTGCCTGCATAGAGTTAACTACTGCCTCTCCTCTCATGCAGGAGAGTCCAAAACTGAGACTCATCCCTCCCTGCTGTTGGGGTTGGACCAGTTTGTAAAACCAGTGGCGAGACACTTCATTGCAGTACTTGCACTGAACAAAATAATGGATAATACTGCAGCTCAAGTGACTTAAAGACACTGCAAATGTTGCAAATATGGGGCCATAATTCAGTATGTAAACCTGGTCAGCACACAGTACATAGTAGTTCAATAAATTTTACATAGTACGGAGTACATAGTATATGTGTCAGTGTATATATATATATAGATAACTCAGGAAGCACAAGGTTTTTGCTGTAAACAAAATTTGCATTTTATAATCACACTTTCAGATAAGCCTTGTAGCTTCCTTAAGAAGCAATGAGCTTGTTTTGCGTGCCTGTTCACTAAATGTAGGAGGTACACAATTCATACCCTCACATTTGCAAGATGAATTGTGTACATATATATTTACTATACTTTCTATGATCAAAGACTCCCAAGCCCGTTCTACAGTCAAATACAAACACACTTGGAAAATAAATTTTGAAAGTAAAGAGGTCAATGTTTTGATAAAATGTAAATATTTTCATCATTTGAAGTAGGATGAAGCCATATTTGACTGAAATTAGGATAGGGTCTATCAGAACAGTTTCTAAGAGCTCAGCAAGGCACATGAGCAGCAGATCTCACCTGTGTCCTCTGATACTTTACTCATTGCAAATGTAGGTAAGATGTGAAATGCATCTACTCAGGTGAGTTCACAACAGCTCTGTGTATCTGAAGAGGAAGCAGACTTTTCTGATTTGTGACCCAGAAAAGAAAATGAGCATTTCTTGAATTATATTCTCCTTTGCAGTTAATAATTTCAAGCTTTTCAGAGACCCTCTGACTTCTTCCTAGATTTTCACATTGCATCCAGTCAAGGAATAAAAGCTGTATCTGAATGAACGGACATCACTAGCCAACACTGTTCACATGCTGTCTTTCCTACATATTTAGAATATACACATTATCAACTTCACAAATATGCTCATATCAAGTAACACAAAACTGATTTACTTGCAAAAAGAAGGCGGTATTCATACATGGGTTGAACTGTTGTCCATTGATTAGGCAAATTAGGCTCATGGATGTGAAGTGACTTATCCATTTGTGCAAGTGTGAGTCGTCTGCTTTTTTTGTGTTGAAGTAAAATATATTATGGTTTGTTTTCAAGGCAAGCTGAACCTTCCAGATTTAAGTCAAAAAGATGGATTCTGCTGGTTTTGTAATGTGATTGTAATAACTTGAGTGAACTTGAGAATTGGATCCCTGTATGGATATAAATTAAACAGCATTCACTAAAGCCCATTTGAAACAAGCCTGCTAGACTTTTTCCAAACGTTGCTGTAAGTAAATTTTTTAACAGAGTAAACCTGTATCTCCTGTACTAACACGATTGCTGTATTTCTGCTTTCCAGCATTGCCTAATCTCTCAATTAGAAGGGCAATATAAGGGGTTTTTTTTTCCTTTTCCTTGCAGATTAGGAATATAAATCTGATTAGTTTTTTCTTTCCAGATTAAGAACATAATCAGGATTCATTATAAGCCAAGGGGGAAAAGAGAGGGATGCTGCTTTTTTGAAAACTACAATTTGTATCTTGTGCTGATAGTATGTCTCATGACATCTCCTTGGCCATCTGCACACTATAATTATCTTCCCCTCCTACAGCATTTCCTCCTCGCTTTTTTCTCTCCTTTCTCCTGCCCTAACCATTCCCACTCCCACAAAATAGAAAATCTCTTCTAAAGTTAGTATTCCAGGTTTTTCATTTGTCATTTTGTATAATAACATTAGATTTCATAGTCTACACAGGGTAGGTCTACAAGAATATACCTATAAAGAATGGTTCTACTAGAGGGTATCTGTTTTGCTCTCTTCTTTCCTCTCTGATTGCAACAAGCAAACAAATTACTTGCAATGATACTATAAAATATATAATTTAGCTCTATAAGAAAAATTGCATGTACTTACTTTGGGAAATACGAATACACTGTAATATATATATATATTTTCTAAATAATCATCACAATATTTAATTTTAAGTTTTTCATAACATTTTAAGTATTCTTAAAATAGCCTTAAGAAAAAAAAATAATTTGGGGGAAAAAAAAGGCCCTTTAAGGATTTGTACATATCTGCTGGCAGGAGATCCTAAGAAATAAACAATGGAGTAAATTCAAATCTGTATTGGCCATATAATCCTGGTGAAGGAAGCAGGGTTGCAATAGCTGATTGTCAAGGTACAGTGCTGTTGAAAATTTCAGCACGGTGACAAATAGATATTAAGAAGGGCTAAGAACATCTCCTTTGTGTCTTTCAGAGCAGAATGTCTGGAAGTGATTCATCCCATTCCAGTCATCAAGACATCAACTGTTCATCTTACGTGTCTTCACACTGCTATGCTGAGCAGTATAGCAAAAATAATAAAAGGTTACTATATCATATTGTATATGCTAGATTTTCAGTTACATATAATAAAACAAATTTATCTCTCCCATTTTTCTACAGACGCAAAGGTAATGAAACTATTCTGTGTATCTCTCTGGTTGTCCATCTGCTTTAAACACTGTTTGTGTCTCTGTTGTGGTTTAACCCCAGACAACAACTAAGCACCACACAGCTGCTCACTCACTGCTCCCCCTCCCCTGGTGGGATGGAGAGGTGAATCGGGAAAAAACTCATAGGCTGAGATAAGAACAATTTAATAATTGAAATAAAAGGAGATATATTAATAACAACAACAATAACAGCAATTTTAATGAAAAGGAGAGAGCGGAAGAGAGGAATAAAATCCAAAAGGAAAAAAAAAAGCCAAGTGATGCACAATACAGTTGCTCACCACCTGCTGATTGATGCCCAGCCAGTACCCGAGCAGCCATTGCAAGACCCTGGCCAACTCCTCCAGTTCATATACTCAGCTTGACATTCTATGGTATGGAATATCCCTTTGGCTGGTTCAAGTCCTCTCTCTTGGCTGTGCTCCCTTCCAATTTCTTGTGCCCCTCCAGTCTTCTCACTCGCAGGGCCTGAGAAACTGAAAAGTTCTTGACTAAGTATAAATATTACTTGGCAACAGCTGAAAAAATCAGTGTGTTATCAACATTGTTCTCATACTAAATCCAGAACACAGCACTGTATCAGCTACTGAAAAAACCCCTAACACTATCCCAGGCAAAACCAGGACAATCTTTTACCTAATTGAAAAATCTGAGAGAACACTGAATCTTAAGCATGATGGTTTCATCTGATTTATAAAAAAATTCTTGAATGGTTTTTCAGAGAAAAGCCCTGAACCAGTGTCCTCATGAAAGCAAAGATGTGTTACTTCCAATTACTTCAGAACACTGATATCAGGCTTCTTTCTAATTATGCAATACCCCCTCCAATGTATGTCTTTATCCCAGTAACCAATGAGTCTCCTACGTTGTCTCCTAATTACAGTAAAATTCCCTTAGCTCTCTGAAATATAAGATATTGAGACCATTTCAAAGCATGAAGACCTGCACTGTGTATAGACTTACAACCTTAGATTACCTTAATACATTTATCTTTAATGTTATAAATTGTCGCGGTTTAACCCCAGCCAGCTACCAAGCACCATGCAGCTGTTTGCTCACTCCCTGCCACCCGGAGGGATGGGAAGGACAATCCAAAAGGAATGTAAAACTCGAGGGTTGAGATAAGAATAATTTAATAATTTAAACAGAATAAAAAGGTAACAACAATAATAATAATAATAATAACAACAATAACAATAACAGCGACAGATATAATGGAAAGGTGGGGGAAAGGATAAAATCCAAAGGGAAAGGGAGAAAGGAAACAAAGTGATGCACAGTACAACCGCTCATCTCCCGCTGACTGATGCCCAGCCAGTCCCTGAGCAACGATCCCCCAGCCCCAGCTAACCCCCTAGCTTATATACCAAGCATGATGTCCCACGGTATGGAATACCTCTTTGGCTGGTTCAGGTCACCTGTCCTGGCTGTGTCCCATCCCAATGTCCTGTGCCTCTCCAGCACTCTGGCTGGCAGGGCCTGAGAAACTGAAAAGTCCTTGACTGAGTATAAACATTATCCAGCAGCAACCACAACCATCAGTGTGCTAGCAATGTTGTTCTCACATCAGAGCCAAACCACAGCATTGTACTAGTTACTAAGAAGAAAGTTAACTCCATCACAGCTGAAACCAGGACATAAATCGGTTGAAAATGTGAGATTAGTGTACCTAAGATGAAAATTCAGTGTTTTACTATGTAAACATTAACTATAATCTTGATAACATTTACATGTATATAATGTGATTTAAAGTAAATGAATTGATGAAGGTGAATACTCTTGTCAAAGGTGCCAGAGCATAAGTGAAAATTGATGACATCATCATATTCCTTGATAGTATTTATAATAGAATCGAATATTACAGTTGGAAGAGACTTGTAACGATCATCTAGTCCAAGTGACTGATCACTTCAGGGCTGACCAAAAGTTAAAACATATTATTAAGGACATTGTCCAAATGCTTCTTAAACACTGACAGATTGGGGCATCGACCACCTCTCTAGGAAGCCTGTTCCAGTGTTTGATCACCTGTTTGGCAAAGACATGCTTCCCAATATCAAGTCTGAATCTTCTTGGATGCAGCTTTGAACCATTTCCCTATGTCCTGCCACTGGATACAAGGGAGATCACCTCTCTCTCCACTTCCCCTCCTCAGGAAGCTGCGGAGAACAATGAGGTCACCCCTCAGCCTCCTTTTCTTTGAACTAAACAAGCCAAAAGATCCTTAACCACTCCTCATGGAACATTCCTTCCAGCCATTTCACCAGCATTGTTGCTCTCCTCTGGACACATTCAAGGACCTTCACATCCTTCTTAAATTGTGGGGCCCAGAACTGCACATGGCATTTAAGATGAGGCCACACCAACACTGAATACAGCAGGATAATCACCTCTTTTGACCAGCTGGTTACACTGTGTTTGATGCACCCCAGGATGCAGTTTGCCATCTGTTTTGGAACCGCTGGCACCGTATCCTTCAACTGAGAAAGAGTGTGTGTATTCTAAGAAGAAGTGTAATAGAGTTTTAGGTTTGTGTGCTGTGGGTGTTATAACATACACTTCTGGAATTTTAACGGACTGCATATCAGCACTAAAAAGAGGTTAAGCAGAACTATGCCCTGAGGAGTTCAGATGCCAGGGCACCTCTAAATAATTCATAACTGGGATCTTGTCTTAAAAGAACAATAGAATCCACTTCTTATCCTGAGCCTTTAAATTTTATTTCACAAGTACAAGCAAATCACAGAGGATTCCTGTTGACATCGGTGACAGTAGACATATACTTTCACCACTGAAGGCTCTGCTGTTAGTTCAAGTGGACCTAAGCAAATATTTTACAGTATTTGCATATTTGCTCAATTGTTCACTTCACCAGCATTCAACAAAGTTCTTCTTACCTTGTGAAGGAGGTTGAGAAGAACCAGTTTAACTGTTTTTAGCATAAGTAGCTCTCAGACATAATCTTGATGAGAGCAATATGCTTAGAAATATCTTTTCATAAGTGCTAAAAATAGAGGCACATTTATCACATTGGGATACCTAATACCTAACACCGTGTACAGTGGTCTGAAAGAGGTTAGCAGCTGTTAAATTTTGGTATATATTGCAAATCTTGTTGCAGGGCCGTAAACAAAGCAAAATCTATGGATCCATTGAAAAGAAAAAATTAGTACTAACGGAAGAAACAAATTGATTTCTATTCTGCTGCCTGTGCCATTGGAAGACATTTGTTAGTCATTGATATCATCCTTGGTGCTCTACTTCTTGCCTTGTTGCAGTGAAGTTTTTTTTTAATCTGTTTTTTTTTTTTTTTGTAGACAACTTGAATATCTCGTTTCCAGATTGCCTAGTTGGCTTCCAGTGCTGCTATTCTACCACTTGGTGTTAGAAGCACAACCTTTACCTTTATATGTGTGAAAACCAATGTTCTGGTAAGCAGAACTCACAAAGCTTGTCTATACTGTGTCTTGAGAGTCAGGTCAAGGGCAGAGTAGTAGACTTGTCCTCCATGAAAAGAGCACACTGGGGAGTTCAGTCCAAATGCAGTTGTGGTACCCTCTGTTGTAAAGGGAATACCAGCTGTCTGAGAACACCCACAAGCTCAGTCACTGCCAAGCAGTTAAGATGCTGACATGTACATTGAGCCAGATTATTCATGAGCATCCTGGAAGCATTTTTGAAGACTTGTAGATCTTTTAGCAATGTCTAGGAGTGCAAGTCTTGACTGAGATTCCATCTTGCTAGTAACTGATGTGATTAGAAAATAAATGAAGGGCTCTGTCCTAAGATTAGTTCCTCTAACAATAAATTTAAGCTAATTTTGTGATTCCCACCCCGACATGTAAGAAGGCTTTCACTTCCTTGCCACTTAACATTTGAAACTTGAGCAAGATTGGTCCCTACCAGGCTGGCCACATCTAAGTTTAAAATTCATTAAAATTCAATTGTTACTATTATGTCTAAGACATCACAAAAAATAAAGCAACCATATAAGCAGACAACGTGTTTGTATTTCTTTCATTGAATACTCCTTTTATATTATTTTTATTTGTTTGCTGTGTTCTGTAATGACAAAAGATTCTTTTTGAATGAAATACTTTGCATTTCTGGGACTGATGTTTTGATCATTTGAGTACCAAGTCATGCCTGGGGTCAACAGTGGGCAAGATGCCATGAGATCCCCCAGTGGAGAATAAGTCCTGGGATACATGATTTTCTCAGCCACTGACAACGTGCAAACATTGCCCAGACACTTCTAGAATAGCCCCTTGTAATCTAATGTTTTTGCCTTGATTAGACAGGAGTCCAACATGGTTAGCAGGTCCTCCTTCTCCAGCCGTTTCACTGTTAGACTGGCAGCAGATGTCACAGGGTTTTCAGTACCAGAAATATTTGTCACTTTCTGTGATAATAGCTTACTTCTAAGCATTTCTAGCCTTCATGATCGTAGGAAAAGCTTAAAAAGCTGAAGTCAAAGAGAATGAACTTTTGATGATAAATATTAAAGAATACAACAGTTATTTTTAAAAGATTCCTATATAATTTGATGTAGTCAGGCTTCTTTCCTAATTGATGAATGCAGGCAATTAAGTCATAGAATCATAGCAGCATAGAAAATCTCAAGTTAGAATGGATCCATAAGGATCAAATTCCATCAGTATCATGACCAAAGGAAAACTAAAGACGGATAGGATCTTGTCCTGTGTATGCCCTAGACCAGACAAAAAGCAAGCTGTGTTTAATATGGTCTTGTGATACGAACTAAGAAACATTGCATAAGCTTGGGCATACCATATATTGTGTTTGGCTGTAGGCTTGACATTGTAGATGGTTCCATCAGTTTTGGACTATGAAAGGCAGTCTGAAAGCTATCAATCGTATCCAGCAATGCTGTCTGTTTAATGAAGGAACCTGGGAAAGGGAAGGTTTTAAAAATAAGTGGAGCACAAAAGGGATGAGTTTGTATTTGTCCCCTTGTCCTGGTTTTGGCTGGGATGGAGTTAATTTTCTTCTTAGTAGCTAGTAGAGTGCTGTGTTTTGGATTTGGTATGAGAACAATGTTGACAGCACACTGATGTTTTTCATTGTTAAGTAATGTTTATACTAGGTCAAGGACTTTTCAGTTTCTCAGACCCTCCCAGTGGGAAGGCTGGAGTGGCACAAGAAACTGGGAGGGGACACAGCCAGGAGAGCTGACCTGAACTGGCCAAAGGGGTATTCTATACCACTCCATGGAACATCATGCTTGGTATGATGAACTGGGGGGTTGACTGGGATCTGGGGATTGCTGCTCGAGGACTGGCTGGGCCTCGACCAGCGGGTGGTGAGCAGTTGTACTGTGCATCATTTGTTTTCTTTTCTCCCTTCTCTTTGGATTTCATCTCTGTCCCCTTCTCCCTCCTTTTCATTATAACTGTTGTTGTTGTTGTTGTTATTATTATTATTATTGTTGTTGTTTTGTTTATATTTTGTTTTATTTCCATTATTAAATTGTTTTTATCTCAACCCTCGGGTTTTACATTCCTTTCCAGTTCTTCTCCCCATCCTTCTGGCTGAGGGGGGAGTGAGCGAGCAGCTGTGTGTTATTTAGTTACCAGCTGGCGTTAAACCATGACACCCCTTTACATTGTATAGATATATTCTAGATTCTATATTCTAAACAGTCTTTACCTATTTTAGGTAAAGTTGATTGCATTAGGTGAAAACCATTGCAATTTGTCATTTCCTGCTTTCATCTTTAGTTTTGCAGACAGGCATCCACACATTACATTTGTTTAATTTTATTTAAAATTGCAATAAAACTACTCAATACCAAATAACAGTGTCTATAAAAGATCTTATGTTTTAACAATAAAATTCATGTATTATAAAAATAGAAAATTAAAACCAATAATATTTTAAATAAAATCATAACAGCAGGATGATAGTAAATGCACTACACATATATTAGAATGCCTGAGGAATTTATTTTTTTAATTATTCTGCAGAATACTTTTGCTCCAAGGAATTTCATGTTGTTAGTTAGGCTGGAGCTCAGTTTCTTCTCATTTCTTTCCATTTGACAAATGTGAACCTTAGTTAGTTGTAAATAAGTTTTTCCTTCTGTATTTTTCTCTTTCCTTCTTTTTTTAATATCTCTGAAAGAAAGATTTCTGGAGAAGTGCTTCTGTGTATTCCTAACAGCTGGGCTAACAGTTGTAGCTACTAGTCTGAGACGAAGCACATATATCTAAGAGATCATGAAACAGAGCAGTGTGACTTGGCAGTTCTATAAACAAGGGAATAAAACAAGTGGTTATGACTTCCCTACGTGGAAAAATTACAGTCCATAGAGAAAAAAAAAAATGTTGTTAAGGTATGAGTCATCTGACTTTAGACATTTCCTTTCGGATAAGGTGAACTTGCCCTAGAAGTGTCTGTCTCTTTCCACTGGCAATAATGAGGCCTGAGATGATTAACTCGGACAGAAGTATTTACATTGAGAAATTGGCCATGTCTAAATAAGGGCACGTTTAATCCTGTTGTAGAAATCTGAGTTAGTGTAAGTGCTGCTAAGAAAGATGATGTGTGTATGTATGTGTGTGTCCTTTAATAAGGATACATACAGAAATATTAAATGCAAATTTCCCTGATTTTTAATCCTTTTTGCTTTAAAATATAATTTTGAAATTATCTATATATCCACTTGAAATTTGAAAATATATGTACTGAAAGATATGTCAGTATATATTTTTAATAAATATATATTGAAACTATATAGATGTATAATTACTGAATTAGCAACTCCACAATTTGAATTTAATAACAGCAGTCAGTTATGTGCTTTATCTTGACAAAATGTGGAAGACCATGAGACATATTTTGATCTTTTATCTTATGCTTGTCAGTTCACAAGGTTATGACAATTGAATTGATGTCTAATTGTCTGATATGTATAATTTATATTACTTTTTTTTTACTAATTGTTTCTTGATCCTTATATTTGCAATTTAATAGTTAGTGAGTTATGCAACAGTTACCTAAGCCAGTACTTGCAAATTACTCTGGAAACTGAGCTCATTGTTTGGCAACTGATTAAATGTTTTCCTTTGTTTCTGTATCTCAGCTTCGCCTTTCTGTTTTATCCAGCTATGACTTCTTATTGCTTTTTTTGATATTGTTCTCCTCAGACGATGATTTATTTTACTATATTTATTAATTTTTTGCATAGTCACATATACTCAGAACTCATATACCACGAACAGCAGTTTCTCTCATTTTTTCGTTGTTTGCTTCTTCATACAGATTTAGTCACTGTATTTCTGCTCTCCCCCCCGCCTCATATTGATACATATAAACATTTCAAGGCTGAAAGTACTTCTGGAATTCCGAATGGTATAACCACATTAGAGAAATAATACCTGATCATCTCCTTTTTATATTGCTGAATATTTGAAGTTCAGTGGAAATTATAATGTTAATTATATATTATGAAGAAATTCACCTTAAATTTTTGATCACATCAGATATTATTAACCAAATAGCTGATACGAATTTTGCCTGCTTATTGGCCAAACAATATCTAGTTTTCCCAGGAGACTGTGGCAATTTTCATGAGGGGGAATAACTTCTTTCTGCTAAGGACAAGTGTAGAGGAATTGTAGAGGAACTGTAGAGGGTTAATTAACATTGATAATATACAGTTGTGGGCTTGCTTCTGGGGTGGTGGGTTGGCTGACGTGGATAATGTACAGCTGTGGCTTGTTCCTGCTAAGTAGCTAAATAGCACTGAGGAGCCTGGAAGAGGAGCACTAAATGAAGAGAGGACCCTAGATGTAGGGGAGATGAGGAGAGGCCCTGAGAGAAGAAGGGGGCCTGGATGAGGAGGGGCTGGCTGGAGGAAAAGCCAGGAACCCAGATGCAGCAATGGCAAGAAGCAGGGTGGCCTGACCTGAAGAGGATGAAGAAACAGCATGGACAGCAGAAGCTGACTGATGGTAAAAGCCTTGTTGCAGCTTGATAGTTTGGTAGTGCTGCAACAGACAAGGTTTGGGCTTGTGATGGTGCTCCCCCAGAGGTGTCTTCTCAAACAGTTTTACTTGCAAATTATTGGTGTTGATGGTGTGCCTATTGCCTGGTCAGGAGTGGAGCTCTCCTGTGCTGCATATACAACATGAAAGGTCTCTAACCCAGGAGCTTACAGTACAGACTATGGCATAGCTGGTGCATTCTCTCAGGAGTTCAGAACTGGGAGGAGTTGATCACTGAGATCAAAAGATTGTAGTCACTCAGGTCAAGGCACTTTTCATAGGCTTCCTCTTTCTTCTTAATAATATACCCTGACAGAAGAAAGTGAAGAACTCTTCATTTTAAACTGATGGTTCACAAATTCTAATTCATGGGACACCACAGGTTCCTTATGTTCATTACATTCTGCATGCTTTCAAGAGTGCAAGCTCATTTGCAAGAAATTTTGAATGTTAGAAATTGTCCATGTTCAGAAAAAAACATTTTACCCAGGGGCTTAAGCCAGAAAGTTTCTTCTTTTTGGGACTAAACATTTCGAAAGATTAAAGAAGTTCTAAATCAATTTTGGGGTTCAAGTTCATTTTCAAGGTTACTGTCTACTAGCAATACATATTACTGCTTTGTTTATGGCAGAAACATCATAATATTTAATCAAAGTTCTTATGTTTATAGCAGTCTTGAAATGTACACAAAAATGTTATGCTGTTTTTCAGTGATGGGTTTTGGTATTGAATATTTAAGGAAGAATGAAGAGTATATTAAGTGATATAAAACCCTTTGGAATGTCGAAGTTCTCCTAAGTTGTAGTACATTTTTCTTTTCTGTGTTTTTCTCAAGAAAATAAAGGTGCATGGTGTTGGGTCAGGGTAGAGTGTGGAGGAAAAGGGGAGAGAGTGATATTGCCTTAATTTATGAATGCAACTGAAATATCAACATGCTAGTATTTAAGAAAATATTTGGTCTTGTGAAAAAAATTGTTAACCTATGATGAGCTGCAATAAACTTACTTCATGTGAGTGTTTAAAGAGTTTTCTTTAATACATTACATCTTTATCCAGCTTCCTTAAATTTTCTAGTTTCCTTGGATTTGTTCTATGCAGAGTCATTACTCACTGTACTAACCTGATAGAGAATGTCGCTTCCAAAGGCTGAAGTGATAGAATTTCAGAGAAAGCAGCCAATTATTTTTCCTCATATCTTTTTATTTGGTGTTCTGGTAGGAATATATATTATGTAATAGGTGAGTTGCCTAGCTAGTCTAGTGTCAGACAACAGCAATTATTACATGCATCAAAGCATAAATTCTCCATATGGTATGAAACAACAGAAAGATCTTTGGTCTTAATTTCATTCTGTAAATGTAGGATATCAATAGGGATTTAGTTTTCTTCTTTTTTCTTAATTAGCTGTCATAATGATTGAGAATAAATTATTATGAAACAAAATGATTTTATGAAGCTTTTTTATGCTGACAAAAAATCTTCAGTGGCACTGCGTGACAAATCTAACACTTCATAAAACTAGGACTAAAGATTTGTTATTCTGAAAAAGCATAAAGTCAGGTTTCCTCTGTTGTTCTTTGCTTTTTTTTTTTTTTTTTTTCCTGTAGTTGGACCTGGCGCAGAATGCTTTGGTTTGGGTGCTAAGAAAGGATCTGGATTTCAAGAAATCTACTGTTTTCTTGAACTCTTTCCAGTCTCCATCTGCTGGCATGACAGAAAGTTGTTACTTTCAATAAAAAGGAATAGCTACAACACTAAATTGTAACAAATTTAAATGGGAGGGAGAAAATTCTTATGCTGAGGGAAACTACCAAAATATCTAGTCTTACCACAGCTAATGACCACAGCCAACTGGTAAGAAAACCTTGTAGTATAGTATTTAAACTGGTCTACAACTTTCAGAGGTTAGGATGAGACATGAGCAACTTCTTTTGTCTTGTGTCTAGATATGTTCTATGAGCCACTATCAGTAACTTGATGTTGAGATAAAATGCACTCTTGGTTCTGCAGTTCTTATGATAATTTGTAGAAAAGTGGAGTCATATTTAAAACAATTGTAGTGAGTTAGATTGAGATCTGAGACTTTGTTATGGAATAAGTAGAAATCATGACAGGTTTTTTTTGAAGAATACTACAGTGGAAAAATCTGAGATGGCTTGTCTGTTTGTTTGTTTTCTTATTCAACACAAATCATAATATTCTTTTCTAAACAAACATGCTCGGTTAACAGATGAAATAAGGAACTCCATCCTAACTGACCCAGACTGTGAAACAGCTGGGCAGGGAACACCTCTTTTCAACATCAGTGCTTAAGATGATGTTTCTTCATCTAGGAATTCCTGCATGTGAGAACAACTCCTGTGTGTAACAGCAATGACAATTCTACTTTTACTCTCCTGCACCTCACCCAAACCTGTCACCTTTTGTATGGAAACTTTCTACATTAGTCTTGGATTCACGTTATATCATAAAACTGGATGTTCAACAGTTATTGAGTTAGGAGCTCAGTGCTTAATAGCTAAAGGAAGAATAAATAGTTCTGAAGGTCTTTAATCAGTTGACTATGGTTTGGCACCTCACCTGCAAGAAGATGCAATGCCTTTTTCCCCTCACCCTGCACTAAAGAAACAAGCCATTAGTAACTTGAAACTTTGGAAGGAGACCTCAGAGAGATGACAGACACTCTTTATTACAAAAGCTTTCTAAGTGTTCTTCCTTGTTACTACTATTTTTGAAACCACTGAATGCTGAAAAGCGTCCATATAAGGAATTAACGAGGGTTTTTTTGAAGTCAGAGGACAACAGCAAAAATAAAATTGACAGTGGCTGAATTTCTCTGTTGACTTCCAGTGTTAAAAAACCATAATGTTTTTCTAAACACTATTCACCTGAATACTATTGCAGAGGAGTTAACAGGGAAATCTTATCAGGGTGTTGCTTTGTCACAAGCAGGCATTCATTTAATTTTGTACTTGATGAGCATTGATTTTTGAGCATTGATTTTTATGCGCACACTAATATCTACGGCAATCATTGCATCAGAAAGGTTGTCAGGAAGCAGTGGAATCCAATCTCATGCTATTTTTCACAGATTATTTTGTTTGGTCTTTTTCATTAAAATGGAACAACATTTTCACTTATGAATAAGTGAAGCCAAATCTTTAAAGCAAACCAAGTCTATAGAGTCCATCTGACAAGGAATCATATCTGAGCTCAGGGACAGTCAGAATGTTGACCACAGTTAGGTATGTGAAGAATTGGCAGGAAATAATAGAAATGCTGATTTCTTTCAGTTTGTAAATAACTAAAATATTGTTTTGTAAATCTTGACACTGTCTTCTTAGGAAAGTAAAAAGGGAAATCTAATGCCATTATGAAACTTGACCACACTGTAGCCCATGTTACATGCTATTTGTTGAACATGCATGATATATATCCAATATTCTAGAAGCTACTAGTATTACATACTCTTGGATACTAGCCTATTTTATCTGCTCCTTGTGAATAGGTTACTGATATTATGTAGAAATTGAATTGCAGTCAATATTATAAAGATTTTTCCCCTGTTAAAAGGAACTTTAAAGCTTTAAAATATCTTCTGAAATAATTTCTTGTTTTAACTAATGTCACAATTGCACTCTGTTTAGATACTGGTAGTACTGAAAATGTGAGCAAACAGAGTATGCAAACCTCAGAATAAAGTCCTTTAAAAACATATTAACACACTCACTTCAGCCATCCTGGTCAGAAACAATGACATAATTGGAGCAAAAGTTCAAATAAAGATGCTTAGTGTGATGCAGGGCAGCTAAGTTAAATAGTCAGTGAAAAAGCTCAGTGCAAGATGCAATCTACAGGTAGGAACAGCCCAGCTTTTCTGGAGTGGGTACAAAGGAAAACAGTTTAAGGCAGCAATGGTTTTCTACAGTTAGAATGGGAATAATGTATTGACTGATAAAAATGCCTGTGGGATAGTATGGACTGGCATGAAGTCTGCCAGTTGTACTGACTCTGGTTAGGATGGAGTTAGTTTTCTTCATAGCAGTCTGTATGGTGCAGTGTTTTGGGTTTGTAACCCAAGTAGTGTTGATAAAACACCAGTGTTTTGCCTGTAGATAAACAGTGCTTGCATACTATCAAGATCATCTCTGTTTCACACACTGCTCCTTAATGAGTAGGTTGAGGGTATGCAAGAGATTGGGAGTGGACACACCCAGGACAGGTGACCCCAATTGACCAAAGAGATATTCCATACCATATGGTGCTGTGCTCAACAATAAAAACTGGGTGAGAGTTTCTCCAAAGTAGCAGTTGCTCAGACACTGTCTGGGAATCAGTCTGCTGGTGGTTAGTGATTGCTTTTGCATCACTTCTTTCTTCTACTTTGTTATCTTCAGTTATTAAACTGTGTCTATCTTGGTTTTTTGTTTTGTTTATTTTTCCTGCTTTTGACCTTCCAATTCACTCCTTCATCCCACTGGGGAAAAGTAAGTGAGCAATTGGGTGGGGGCTTACCCGCCAGCCAGGTAAGCCGATCGACCAAAAGATAACCTCTGTTCATATCAACTGGCGAAGTGGGTTTATATTGGGTCATCCCTTTGTGATGCAGGACCATGGTGGTTTTGATTTATATAAGGAGCTTTAAAGCCAATTTCAGTGAACTGTTAAACATGTCTTCACACTCTGGGAAAAGCCTATGGTTTCGCATTCTGTAGGGATAAGCTCTTCTTCGCAAGGTGATTTCAGATTTCTTCTGTATCGAGTAACTGTCCTAATTCCTAAGCACTGGAGTGAAAGTGAGCCACCACATCCTGTGACTCTAACTACAGGGCACCAGCTTGGATGCTGGCAGAGAATGTCCAGGCTGCTGCCATTCCACTACACTCGGTATCTGGAATTAGCGGGATTAAAGCTACTGGAGATACACCTTCGCATACAGCAGTTACACTTCTGCGAACAGTGAAACTAAGTTGTTAAGTACACGCAACATCTTCCTACTATCAGTGTTTGCAGAAGTCAATCAGATCAGTAAAGTTAATTGCATATGCAAATGTCTGCAGGACAAGGGTCTTTGTGAAGAATATATGTAATTTCATCTCCCGTTAATAACCTGATAGATCATCCTGAGGACCTATATGTAAGAAATGCTGTAATACAAGTTGCCCTCCAATCCTCCCAATCTGTAAGATATGACTAAACAGATATGTCTTGGTACTTTGCTGATGGGAAATTATAAAAAACAATGGCAGTTTTCTTCATACCGCACATAGTACTAGGCAGCACGAAGTGATTAGATAAGCAGTCATGGCTTCTACAAACTGGATAATTATGCAGTCTTGGCTGCCCTGCTTTCTTTTGATATTTCTTGGAAATTCGAGTCTTATTTTATCCATTATTGTTGCAGAACATGTTAATGTAAACCACTTTGTGTTATTTAGAACTGTAAAATGCAACAAGTTTATTTTCTGTGATGTTAAAACTAAGAAACACAGTTAATGCTTCAGAAAAGTACCAATAAACACAAGTTTGAAAACTATTCTTTCAGATAACTGGGGAAAAAAGAAAAAGAGGATTTGATTCTGTGGTGTTCTGAAATCATTAAATGTAACAATGAAAGGAGAATTTAGGTTGATATTTGCACGAAAGTAATGTGTTTGGCTATATCATTCATCCTTTCTCAGTCATCTTTATACTTAGGAATTATCTTTCAGTTTTTCAATAAGAAAACTCTACATAGAAAAATTTGCCAGTAATTCTACTTTTGTTAAGGAGAACAAATATTGGGAAGGTTATAAATGTGGCCTTTGGGGTACCAGCAACTCTTTTCTTACGGTGATTTGTTACATTAGCTCACTCCACAGTCCAGAAAGAAAATAAAAATGTTGACAGCTGACAAAACCTGTTCTAGCCAGCAATGAATTCACTGACTCCCAAAAAAAGAAAATAATAATCATAAATGCAATACTTTAACTGAAAGGCAAGATGCAAATGAATGTGTCTGACATCCCTTAAACAACATTGAAGAAGGAAGAGTCCATGAAGGTGATTCTTACAGATAATTTCTATGAAATATAATGGAATTTGACAAACTTTTACAGAATTCTAAACAACTTCAAGAAAAAAGAGAGAGAGATATATTCTTGTTATCCAATTATGTAGAATGATTAAAACCCCCTACTATGACAAGTATCTCATTTCCTGAACAGTTTTGGGTTTTTGTGTGTGAGACCTTTGGAATGCATATTTTTTTATTAATTTTGTATGTATTCAATTTCTTGGACAAAACTGAGCTCATACGATACTCACTGAGTAGCTAGAGAGACATTGTGGTGATGACATGGTGCTGTGAGGTCTGGTGGCTCCACAGCACTGCGGCACTCCCTGGGACACTGCCACTGGCACTGCCAGGGGCTCCCCAGGTCCGACAGGGGACCTGAGCTCGGCGGCCGAGGCCCGTCCCACTCCCCCAGCCAGAGGCAAGGCAGACAATTTTCAGTTTTAACTAAAAGAAAGTGGGAGTGTTGGGAGAGGGAGGGATTTAAGGAAAGTGTCAGGGAACGTTGCTGTCCACGTTGATAAGAACTACACCTCAGCTCAGGATTTTTATCATGACTATAGAGTTTTACTTTCTGTGGATTCAACGGAACTTTGCTTCATACCCATTTTGATGCAATTCACTGGCGTTCAGCATGCAGTGTGCCCCTCTTTTAAAAAATTGCACAGCTGTGAGTCCCCAGAAAGAGTAATTGCTGAAGTGTAGAACAGCAGAAACTATCTGATTTTGCAAAGAAAGTTTGAATTTTCTATAAATGTTGAAATAGATATATATAATGTAAACATAAATATATGTTCCTTTAAAAGACATTAATAAATTTCTGTTACTGCAATTGTATGCAAAGCTCACAACTGTATTGTGTTTAAATAAACCATTGGCACCTTTTAACCCAAGATGATATATTGGCACATGTATTGAACTAGCCATGCTTACAGAAGGGACAAGAGCTTTAAATGGTCAAACCCCCTAGACTACAGTTAAGGCCACATTGAGTTTTCATTCTACTAGCAGTATGGAATGTACTTGAAAAACTGTCTCAAACTACATGTCAGTATGCATGTATAATGTTGCATGCTTATTTGTAGGATCAGAGCCTTGCATCTTAGCATTCACAAACATATATACAGTCAAAAAGTGTTTTTCTAGAAACTAAAAATCACAGAAATAGGTGTAGGTGCATAGATGAGCAACAAAAATCTTCTATATCAGTTAGCAATGATTAATAACAGAACTCTGAAATCCTAGGAATATAATAATTTTAATATTTATTATTGCTAACATGGATGACATCCCATGGTTTGCATAGCTTGGTATGGTGTTGCTTATAAAGTTCGGTTACCCTAGGAACACTAGTAAAGCTCTTTTAGGATTTAAAACATATATCCAACCAAACTTCCCCTCCCCCCCCCCCCCCGCAAAGTAATGACTTCTTAGTCATTTGATAGAATTATTAATACAAAGTAATATTTAAATTAACCAATACATTAATCTCTCTAAACCAATAAAGTTATTTTGCAATAAAGCAAATAACTAGGTTGAGAACACAGATTATTCTTGACATTAATACCTCACAGTATAAAGAAATGAGCAAGTTATTGAAGACTTTCAGCTCTTAGCTAATCAATGTTTAAGTGGCTGTAGAGCAGCAGTGCATTCCGCATTGCAATCTGTTACTGAACATGGTGCTTTTAAAAAAAAATCAGTTAAACTTGAAATGCTATAGAGAATTGCTATAGAGAATATAAATTATGAAATTTAAATCACAGTCATGCTATTCTAAAAAGTAATGTTTTAAAATAATATAATCCTAAAAGACTGCATATTGAGCAGCAAATATCTGTGATCTGCAAAAGGCAGCAAAGTAATCATTTAAATAAACTGTTAAGTTAGCAGTTGCACCCAGGTGAACATTTCTTCCCGCTGGATATGTGTTTCAAGGATGAACTGTGTGGATTTCTTGACATATAATAGGGCAAAATTCCTGAAGCAGACTTTTCTGTATTGTGGGATGTCCCTTCTTCCTTTGTCTCTTCACACAAACCTAATAGAAGATTAATGCCTTTCTTCCTCTTATCTTTCTATGGTTTGTCAGTAATTAGCCAGCACATTTAAAAAATATTAGAAGGAGCTAGCAGATAATAAACAGCATAAATGAAAAGAATATATGATCACTTAAACCTTATTTTCATTTGGTCTTTGGATCTGTCTCCGCATATAAAACATGAATTCTGTTTGTTTGAAAGGAAAATGTATTGAATGACAATTAAAAAAACCAAACCAAAACAACAAAAAACCCCAATGAACTCAAACCAGAATATTTTGTTTTATTCTCTAATTTACAGTGGATATTTTGTCAAATCATTCATTTTTTATACTTCAGCAGACTGGGAGAGCACAGTGATTTGAAAAATCTTCTTCATAGGTGCTACAGAGATGACATATTAATAACATCATTTTTGCTTATTAGCAGTGCTACTTATTTATTGGTGCTAAGAGAACAGAGACACGGATCAAAGACAACTTCATTTTCAGAGAATCCATAGGGTATAGGGTTTTTTTCTGAATGAGCAAACTCATTTCAATGTGGAAAAAGTAGAGACATACTCAGGTCAGTTTTAAATTAGCTGGCCTAGGTACCAAGAACAGTGTGGACATGACAGCACACGACTTCATGTGGACAAGTTTCTTGAGCATGGCTCAGGATCCCAGGGATGATTTTTCAGATTGTGTTGAGATCTTTAGTCTTTCAGCTACTTTACTATCACTACCTATGCTAGATTATTGAAAGGTAGTTTTCATTTTGACAACAAAAGGTGTAATCAGTCATGCTTTAACTGCAAGGTAGATTTACCCTCCACAGTATTGTCCAGTGTACTGTGTACAGCTGCAGTGACCAAGCTGTACACAATGCAGTGGACAGTATTTTGACTGTGGCCACACAAGGTGGATTGCTTTTAAAGCTTAGGCTTCCTCCCCCTCCAAGCC
>JAVJGI010000040.1:9153654-9181512 GCA_035590275.1 Ibycter americanus
CCCCCTTTTTTTTTTCCTTCTCTCCTTTAGAATGGCTCAACATAGAATGAAACTTCCATCACATGATGGGAACTTCTGCAGTTTGGTTATGTGGCAGACCTGTAGTGAAATGGCTTTAGGAGAGAAGTACCATAATTCAGGAAAGTGCTGCTCACCTCCTGATGAAAAGCTGGGCAATGCTTATACGTATGCCAGAACATGAACATGTTCTCTGTCCAGGCAGATCACAAATTCAGTCTATGTCCTGGGTTATTATATTAAAAGAATAGATAAGAAAAACTTGAAACATGGTGGGACCCTCTAACTTTGTTTAACAGACATTATCTTGTCAAAGCTGTCAGAACCCAGATGACCCAGTGGAAATACTTAGCTAGACTTTGTTCAATAAACCTGGGTAGTTGAACAGCAATATTTCTTTGTGGCTTTTTATATAAAAGCATAAGATGCCGAAACAGTCCATCTGCTTTCCAAAGAGCCAATGGAGCTTTTGTAACCTCTGGAAATGTTTCTATGTGTCATTCTCCTAAACTTGTTCACTACCAATACAGGGATGAATTAATCAGGCACAACTGATGCCTTTGATGGGTTTCATGAAACAGCATGCTTGGGATTTCCAGCTGCTTGCAGCAGAAGCTCATAGCTCTGGCTAATGTTCATTGAGAGTGGCCTTAAGTGAGCAGTAAAGGTTCGCAAATTTAAATTGGACCTGATGATCACATGTTGAGGGGACAAATCACTGCAGACCCAAATACATCATCTGCAGGCAGGGAAAGGGATCTGAAATTTTAAGTGTCCTTCCCAGTAAGAAAACTTGCTGGGATAACATCACTTTTGTCATTACTGTATTTTATCTTTTAAGGTAATTTAGAGTTTTCAAAAAATACATGTAGGTAATGGCTTTTAATTTTTAATATTCAGGCTTGTCTAGAAACATATATTAGACGTGCAAATTTGTAATATGCAAATTGAGCACTTGAGCTATGTGGAATATGTCAGCTTATGTTACCTTATGAAGTACAGAAATAGATATCTGGCAAAAATAGTTATGTGTCATCCCAGGTTGTGCTCCGTTTCACATGCAACTTTGAGTCATTGCTCAGCTTGCTGTATGGAAAATGCCCATGATACAAGTGCTGAACTGTCACAGGGAATAAAACTAAGAAATATTGTTCTGTGGATTTCATTTCAGTCAGTTGAATTAAACAATATTTAGAAAAAATGAACTTGCACAAGAATAGTGATAATAGCTAACAGGCTACTAGACTGCTGATAGAATCAAAGGTTTGTGACTTTTAGCAACATACAAAATGTGTAGCTATATTGCACAGTTCTGTCAGGTCACTTCTCATTCTTTTCAGTTTTATTACTGCTGAACACCTTAATATGACAGTAGGAAAATGCCTAGATATGGTGCCAAGATACTTATTTTTTGTGACTAGAACCTTATCTGCCATAAATTCTAGTAATACACTTTTAAATAAAAACAATGAAGTGGCACTACCTGAATAGTATCTGAAACATAGTGAGCAAAAATATTATACAGGAGTTATATGCTATGCTGTTTCTCAATCATAAAATAAAGTCATTCAACAGCAACAGAAACATGAGTGACATTACATGTCTTGTTCTTCTCTGTTAAAGACAAAGAAATAAATACATTTGTAGAGAGAAGGTTGCCTGAGATATGATTTCCACCTTGTTTTCTCAGAAAAACCTTCTTTCTTGTACCTGCAAATTCATGTGTGACTTATACACAAAGACCATCATTTAAGAAAACCTGAAATAAAGTGGGTAATTTATACAATTTTTAATTATTAGCTTGCCCCAAAATGTACACATCTATTGCAAAGTATAACTTTTCATAATGATCTTTCTTTCTGTATTAAGTTTTACAGTAAATAAAAATTCTTGCTATTTTTCTAAATTAAGCTTTCTGGTCACCAGTTTGCCTTCTCTCTTCACATTGGATTCCCCCAACCACTTCTCAAGATTATCACCAGAGAGAAGAAGGATAGGAGAAGGTAAGAGTTACAAAGGATGTCTCTGTCGTCTCAGAGAAGAAAAAAATTTGCAGGCTAACAGCAGATTCTTCTGAAATATCAGATGCTTACTATCTGATGCTGAATTATCCTCACAACTTAACAACTTAATTCTTTGAGGAACTTAAATATGGAAGGATTAGAGTATAGTCGCCAGATGATTATTTTAACCCCTGGGTCACAGGAAGACTAACTGCTTTGCTTCAGATATTAACAGGATGAAGGAAGAAACTGAATGCTCATTTCCCAAACCTCAGCCTAGTACCCAGACACTGAAGTGTTCCATATTCACATGTAAGACCCAAGCATAAGTAGATTGCATCAATGGACCAAAAAGGTCTGAAATACTCTGTGAGGGTACTGCAAGGTAAAATCTCCAGTGGATTCACACGTAGCCTCTTAGACATGCAGGAGCCCTCTCCTGGGAAACTAGCTTATGAACTGGGCAGGAATTTGGTGCAACTCAAGAGCTGTGTAACAGCAAATAAAAATAAAACAAATAAATAAAATTTAAAAACTTGAGCCATGGGGATACAAAGCCAAAATGGAGCTTTGTACTGAACTAGCAGCTGCCTTTTTCTCTGCTGTCTGCACACAGAAACCAGGAATTTCTGCTATTCATATCACTTATTTCCAAGTTAGTTTTATAGGTATGTCATTGTAGGAGTCTAAGTCCCATCAGATGTTAGTCACTATACAAATAAAAGGCAATGATTCTATACTTAAATTTTGTAATACTTTTAGAATTGCTTCAGAAGGATAACACATGACTTCATGAGCATTTCATACAGCTGCCTAATCTATTAAAACAGCATTGGAATTCAGTTTATGCTGCTGCAGAATTCGAGACATCTCTTGCATAAACTGTGTGAGTCTTGTTACTTTGTGTGAACTGTACCAGATAACATATAAATGGCCAAACAGAACAAGATTCTGGAGTCATATTAATTATCAAGTAGTTCTTTTTATATTTTTTATGTGAAGTTGACTGCCTGATTTGACAAAATGAAGATGCAGATTTTAAAGTTCACTCAATCTCAGCAATGCTAAAAAAAAATCACAATTAGTTTTCTGGAATATATCACCTTTGAATTGTACAAACCTTTCTGAAGTCTTAAACTACACTCATCTCTGCCAGTCTATAGAAAAATTTTGTACTTATTATCTTTTGACAGATGTGATTGTCATAAATATCTCTTACTCTATTCTTTTTAAATTTTCAACAACTGACATTCTAAACAATTCCTATGTGTCTGCTTCTTGTAGTTCTATCCTTTATATTCTAATTAACCTTCAGGTATATACAGCTTGACATTTTGATTCACGTGGTGGATGAATTTGCTGATTAACTTTCAGCTGTTCAGTTACTCAGAATAGTTTTCATTTTTTCAGTCAAGTTTGGAACCAAACCATTGTGAAAAAATTGTTTGTTTGCCATAACATTCCAGTCTAGCAGAAGACTCCTATTGTTTCAGAAACTCACTTAAAACAATAAAAGTACTACAGACAATCTGGACATAATTCATTTACTTCTTCAAAATACCTGTTGCTTCACTCAAAATCAGCAAGTGAAATACAGTCATATTGTTTTAGCTGCTTTGTCTAAATATTTACCTGGAATTGGCTTGTTGCTATACCATGAGCAAGTGAACAATCTCAGAAACTGTTCTTATGTTACCCGAGGCAGATGGCAGTAGCACCAAATCCCAGAAGACGTCTAACTGCTGTCATGACTATAATCACCTCTGAGCCAAACAAATGTTTAAAGTGTGAGAGATGTGCTTATTTAGTAGTGTGAAGAAGAGAGTAAGAAAGTTATAGAAAGCTCAAACTCTTTGAATCCCTGGCCAGTATGTTAACACAGCTTTGATTAAAACAGTTAACTCTTTCCAATGAGGTATACAAGGCACTAATCCAATGAGATAAGCTAAAGCAGAGTAACCAATTGCTGTTCCCTTCCAGATGGGAAAAGAGCAAATATTGGTTTTGTTACTCAGGAAATGGCTTTGCAGCAGCTGAACATTCCAATTCTAAAGTGTCAAAGCTGCCACTGATTGAAATGCTGCTATTCATAGCAAGATCTTAGTTTTGTTTACCACCATATCTTCATGCCTATAACAATTTCCATTAGGTTTTCCTCAGTTTTGTTCTGCATTTAATGAACTGGAGTGGATATTACAGTGCCTAACACTAGAGTGCTTAGAAATTTGTACTGCCTTTCACATTCAATGAAATAAAAACTAGGGAGAGATTCACAGCTCCTGATTTACACAGCAGATGTCATCTACAAAAGAGGGATCCTGATTTGCCTCTATATACTGTCCTAATCTTTATAGGAGCAGAGTTTCATTGTTATTAAAAGAAAAAAATAGGAAGAAGGCAGAAAAACCTTCCCTTGACCCATTCCATGACCCAATTTTTTTTAATTCAGTGGGGATAATAATCTTGTTAGTCCTTTTCCAGGACAGCAGTTGAGTCTTACTTTTACAGGCAACTGAAATTGTGTTTCAGCAGAATTAAGGAAAAGGTAAGTCTTAGCAATTTAGAAGTGTGATAAGCCAAAAGATACAAAGGAGGATAATAAAGGAAGTATTGAAACATAAAGCCTAGTTTCAAATTTGTATGGCACTTTTAGGCATAGTCCTGAACAAATCCAGATATATCTTAAAAATAGTATTATTATTAATAATAATAATCCGCTAGAAGATTAGACATTAGACAAATGAAGAAGAAACTTGCTGCAGGCTAAGACTGGATGAGTGAAGTTACCAGTTTGCAAATCTCTGTGTAAAAGGCACCATAAGACACCTTTTCTGGGTGACATTTATTTGTGAATTATTGTGTAGCTAACTTTGATCCAGAATGGCTTAGTTGCATTTTGGATTTTTTATTATGGCTTCCTAGCAGCTGCTCTGAAGCTTCTATAAGTTAATTTTCCAGGCCTTTCTTCCCTATTTCATTATTTTAATCTTTAATGCTCCAAATATCAGGTCCCTGGATGTATTTGATAAGAAAACTTGTGTCCAGATTCCCCCACATTCTACTTCCAAAAATTAAAAAAAAATAAAAAAAATAGACAAAATGGAAAACTGGCAACTTCTACACATTCTGTAACCATCTGACCCCATTTATTGTTACTTCACACTACATATATTCCACCATGGCCACTCTAGTCTATTTTTTGGAGTCATTGGGAAACTTACAGTCCACATTACTGCCCCTACAGAACATGGGCTTTTGGAAGTAAGAAGAAATTTGTACACAATTTTTGAGAAAGAATTTGGAATCATAATTTTCAGAGGAAATGGGAAGTGGTGGGTTGTCATACTTCCAGGATTCAAGCCCATGATGCGTGCTGGTTTCTTCTACTTACAAAGGCAGCTTCTCTTACCTTCAGAAGGATAGCATGAGAGTTGGTAAGTAAGTTGTAGCACCTTGTGAATAGTTCTCTCTAGAACTGTTTTACCCTGCACGTTTTGTGATATCCTAGCATACAGTTGCATGTTCCCTTCAATTAAAAAATGTTGTTTTGTGAATGTCTCTGGAGCACTGGGATACGGTGGACTGTAAGCTGATGGCAGAAACCCTGTTGACAGAGAGGAAGCAACTGAAGTGTACTTGCTTAGGCTATAAAAGGAGGAAGTGTTAGCAGGCTGTAGTGGGTTTGCATGGCAAGGTTTTGGTAACAGGGAGCTACAAGGGTGGCTTCTGTGAGAAGCTGCTAGAAGCTTCCCCAATGCCCAACAGAACCAATGCCTACCCTCTCCAAGACAGACCCACTGCTGGCCAAGGCCAAGCCCATCAGCAATGGTGGTAGCATCTCTGGGATAACATATTTTAGAAGGAGGGGGAAAAAATCTGTGCAACAATTTGCAGTGGATGAGAGTACTGAGAATATGTGAGACAATAACTCTGCAGACATCCAGGTCAGTGTAGAAGGATGGGGAGAAGGTGCTGCAGGCACTGGAGCAGAGATTCCCCTGCAGCCCATGATGAAGGCCATGGTGAGGCAGGCTGTCCCCCTGCAGCCTATGGAGATTAACAGTGAAGCAGATATCCACCTACAGCCCATGGAGGACCCCATGCCAGAATAGGTGGATGCCTGAAGGAGGCTGTGACCCATGGGAAGCTTGTGCTGAAGCAAGTTTGCTGGCAGGACTTGTGATCCCGTGGGGGACCCAGGCTGGAGCAGTCTGTTCCTGAAGGACTGCACCCCATGGGAGGGATTCTTGCTGGAGCAGTGTGCGAAGAACTGCAACCCATGGGAAGGACTCACGCTGGAGAAGTTCATGGACAATTGTCTCCTGTGGGAGGTACCCCATGCTGGAGCAGGGGAAGAGTGAGGAGGAAGGAGCGGCAGAAACAACATTACATGAACTGACCGTAACCCCCATCCCCATTCCCCTGCGCCATTCAGGGCAGAGGAAATAGCGAAATTGGGAGTGAAGTTGGATGCAGGAAGAAGGGAGGGGTGGGGGAATGTGTTTTTAAGGTGTGATTTTTAGTTGTCATTATCCTACTCTGATTTTAATGGTAATAGAATAAACTAATTTCCCCAAGTCGAATCTGTTTTGCCTGTGACAGTAATTCCTGACTGATCTCCCTGTCCTTATCTTGGCCCATGAGCTTCTCGTTATATTCTCTATACCCTCTCTGGTTGAGGAGGGCAGTGATAGAGCAGCTTTGGTGGGCACCTGCCATCCAGCCCGGGTCAAGCCACCACACAGGCCCTAGGAAGAGCAGTGGTCATGTCGAAACATTTCTGCAGAAAGTGGACGCCAGATCTCATAATTGTAACAAAATTATATTCCTTTCACAACAGCAATTTTGCAAATTACATCTGCATTATTTTTGCATAAAATGAAAATGAATGAGTATGACCTTGCAATGTGAGATGGCTCACAAACAGCTTTAGGAATCCAAGTATCAAGGCTTAGTGCTGGTGCAGCCCTGGGTGCTGGTATAATCATTCACTTCATGCTTCTTCTTTGGGAGACTGAGTCATAAATACTTATCATCACAGGAAGTGGAGCAAGCCATTCTAGAAACCAAGGATGTCACGCACAACCTAGGTGGCATGGATTTGATAGCAGTGGACTGCCCATTATAATCTTTGGCTGAGATTAGTTCTCTGTTGCTGCTTTTTGGACAAAGTACAAGACCTTTCCCATCAGTCATTACCGTGCTCACTCACCCAGATCATATGCCACATCTTTCACTTATCCATCATCATCCACTAAAATTTCTGAGGTTTTACCAGTCCCTAACCCCAGTTCAAATATTCTCAGTGTGTCTTCTCATAGGCAGATCTCAAGGATATGAAATTCTCTTTTCAGTGAGGGGAAATTTCAGTTTTATTACTATGTTCTTCCGGGAAATGGCAACGTGAACAATCTGTGGTGTGGGCTGAATCCATGTGCCTTTGCAGCATGTACGCTGATTTGTTGTGGTTGTGATGGTAATATGGTGCAGGGGAATCACACAGTGGGTCTGCTTTCCAGGGCAAAGGCTTACCCTTAGCAGCCAAAGGCTGATCACCTGAAGGAGCTCCCCATGGACATCTCACAGTGCAATAAGGCTGGCTTTCTACAAAGCAGTTGGAGAGGATCAGTGAAGACAAGCAGCAATGCAAGCCAGAGTACATGCTGGGCCATTTATGGAAGCACCCAACACAATCAGTGCCTCAGATGCTGGAATAAATTCAACAAATATTGCATAAATAAGTTTACACATCAGTGACCGCTTGAGATTTCTTCTGACTGGTTTTGTACCTATGCATATGACCTTAGTGAATTTAGAGGAAGAGGAAGGAGCAAGCAAAAGCTTTCTTGTCCTTTTTGTTTTAGTCTACAAATAAAACTTTTATTTGATACACTTCCTGTGGTCAAGGCTAGGAGAGTCCTCTACCCTGTCTGAGCTTTAGGTGAAAGTAGTATTTGGAAACTTGTAGAGTGCCTATATATTCTTCTATATTTTTAAAAACATTGTGATTTCATACAAGGTTTATGGCAGATAGTAAAGCTGATTATATACCACTCAGGTGAATAAAGTTCTGCTACATAAAATTCATATTTCATACACTTGGAACACAGGGACTATGAATTCATAATGATTACTGCTACTTCTGCACGCTACTGTGGTTGCAGAAAGCACTTTTTTATTATCTACTACTTTAATGTTTGGAGACCTTCACCCTTCTAGTAAAGCAAAACTAAAGGAATATAAACCCTTCTTTTTAAACTGAAGTGGTTTCTGTTGAAACGTTCATAAATAGCAGAATGAAAAAAGATCACCATCAGCAAACACCATTTATTCAAGCCTTAATAATTCTTACATCCTACTACTGTTGGAACAATGATGGCTTAAATCCATCTTAAGATTCAGGTGAAACATTTCTGTTTTCAAGAGTTATTTCACTAGGAATTTTTCACTGGATTCAAAGTTTTCATTACAAAGTTTTCTCTAATTCTTCACGAATGTCTTCAGCAGTAATGATATAAATTTAAACTTAGATAATTTAGTATTTTTTATTAATTGTAAATGATTCTGATGATTTATATTAAAATCAAATATAGTTCTTACGAGATAATATTTTGCTAAATTAGTCACTCTTCCTTTTTCTCTAACTTAACACAGTTTGTAAAGATTAGAGTTTACTGTAAAGATTTCTATGCTTTCTCTTTCTGACCAAAGAAGATCAAGTGACCAAATGTACTAATTTTCAATAATAACGTAGAGACAATATCTTTGTTTATATTTTCTGTTAACTTGATGCAAGTTTAGAGATCTGTAAAAACAGGTATGCCGCAAGGCTACACTTAATTACTCTTATTTCTCTCATCTTCCTTGCACTTTTCTAACCCTGCCACATTCCTGAAGATCCTTGACTTCAATGAAAATACCATATACTGATTTATGCACTTATAGTTAAGGCTTATATTTCTGGGGCATAATTTGTAAAGGCGTATCCCTTTTCCCCCCCCGCCCCCGATATGAAACTACTACCTGATAGAACAGCTTACTTATTCTCCTTCCATCTTCTTGCTGATCGATGTGTCTTCTAGTTTCACTTCTGATATTTGGTTACAATCACTCTGTTGCTTTCCTAAAATAAATGGAAATCTAGTCATACATTACAGAAGATGCAAGGTGACAATTAAGGCACATAAACCAGCTGAATTTAGTATTATGTGTTCCGTATCCCACCCTGAGCTAGATATACATATGCCTCAGTCTCCCATTCATAGATTTAAATAATTTAATTACAGCATACTTACAAAAGTAGAAGAGAAACCTCAATTTCAGTTACATCTACAAGTTAGTTGGCAGCTTACCTTTACACATCTCCAAGCTCTCATGCTAGTAAGGAAAAGAATGTGTCCCATGTGAAAACAGTATTTAATATCTATTGTTGTTATATGAAAGTATGTGATTGAAATATCCATCTTTCAAAAGATGGAAAAATGCACATAAGAAATCATAGTGAGGACAGTTACTTCTAATTGAAATAACTGTCATATGCAAAGGAATATTTCTGTAAATGTTGATCTCTTGAGTATAATATTTCTTAATACTCACAGTCTCATTTTCAGTGTGTAGTCCATAGAACTCAAGTGAGTGTGAGCATTCAGGACCTCTCTTAAAAAGGCCACCATTGATTTTCTATGGAGTTAAAAGACAGAAGTTCCTGATTTAAAAAAAAAAAAAAAAAAGCTATCTGTTGTCATGGTTTCAATTTATCTGTTATAGCATTATAAAGTTTGGTTTTGTTTTCATACAGGTTAATAGGCTTTGACCCTCAAAAGCTTTACACTTGGATCTCAGTCCAAATAACATGCATCAAGATTTTTGCCTGAACCTCTTTTGTCACTAAAAACTGAAAATATCAGAAGATCAGGTTCTCTACTAGGATTTATAACACCTCTGTCATCTTCAGGGACACCCAGTAAAATTGATCCAAACCAAGCTGGGACAAGAATTTAAAAGTGATTAGTTATCTGCACTAAATCTTTATGTGGACACCAATTTAAGATTAGAATATTTTTAACTTACATTTATTAATTCTCTAATTTTGCAAATAAGGTGTTAATGCTGTTAAACTAACCAGGTTTGCTGTTCTGGTTAGCTTTCCTGAATGTTCAGGAAAAAGAAGTGCTCACTTACAGAAACCCTACAAGCAGGAGCTGTTCTTCTACAGTATTTCAATTCGTCTGGATGTGGAAGGCAAAAAATATGAAACACGTGAACATTTGTTTCCTTTAAATGACTGAATTTAATTTCCATTAAGAATGGCCTCACATTAGGGGATATCTTATTCCATCCACAGCAATTTCCCCATACTTTATTTTATATTTGTCTATCTGTTCATAAGTACATACCCATCCCTACAGGCTCTATCAGTCATGACTTGAATTCAGTAGACTTAAGAAGACCAAGAGCAGAATAATTTTCACTTTTCAGGTAGGGTGATTTAAGAGTGAATCATTAAGTCAACACAATATCTAAGGAACCACAACTGAAAATCATATACTGATATCACTCAAAAGATCCTGACTGAGGAAGCATTGAAGTCACTCTAATTCTGGAATCTCATTAACAGCTAACTAGCTTCTTTTTAAGGGTTAGTGAAAAGGTTATGTTACAAAGCCTTCTACTTTTGATTCCAAATGGAGAAAGGTATAAAATCTTTTTTTTAAAATGGTATTTACTTCCAGTACATGAGCAAAATATGAACCTTATTGTGTTTTCACAGATAAAAATGGAGGGAGCTTCCAAACTTCAGCTGAGGTATATCTCTTTTTTGCAGACCTTCGTAAAGCAAATCAGTTATTTGCACACTGTGTTGTCATCTACTGAGCTGCCACCTGAAATATTCTGTGCCACGTGCTAAATTTATTATTATTATTATTATTATTATTATTATTATTATTTAACTGTGGTTCTGTTCTACCTTTTTATTCAAGCCCCGCCCCCCTCCCCCTCAATACAGGGTTGAGGCAAAGATAGGGTTCTGCTACAGGTTTTGGTTTTGCAAATCTGTTGGGGGTTATCTCCTTAGAAACATGAGATTTTGTACCATGGCAGTGTAGAGAGAACTACATGCAAATAAAAATTTTTGGAACATCAAAAATCCCTTAAAGTTAACTGTTCTTTGAGCAGGACTAAATTTTCAATGTATTTTTCTTGCAAAGGAAAAGAACATGATACATTGGATTGAGAGACTGAAATCAAACTATGTGACAATAGTTCAGTTTGGATTGTCTTATGTCCAGCTGAGCTATATACCACCTTTGGAAATCACTGTTTTATTCATTGGAGCTTTTTTATTTTTTAACAAGACATAAACATCCCTTAAGAGGTGTTGACTCAATGCAATTATAACAAAGTTGAGATTGTTCAGCCCATTTTTAAGAGGGACTGAGAATCACAGGAAACAATTCTTGTGTCAGAATGTCCACACCATATACTCATCTGCAAGATTGTCCCGTGATGCTCTGCAGAAATCTGTGTGATTGAATTTTCTATGTCTGTGCTACATTCATAGTAATGATTATAACGTATCCGGCTGTAGCAGCATGGAGATCAGTGCAGAAGTTAAAACCTACTGGAGAAACCGGGTAGGTATCCCTTCATTAATCTGTGCCAGGCTTTGTGGACAGTTTTCTACTAAGTGCCAGTTAAAAGCTAGCGCACATCTGCCTGCATTAGCGTAGTTGCTTGTATGACTAGTCTAGACAGAAAGTTGTAAAAGCCACTTAATGCTGGCTAAAGCTGAAAGTATTTAGGACATATGGAATAGGTTAACAGAATCTCGAAGCTGTTACACTTTACTATCATTCCCCCACTCCCACGTCTGCAGCCACTTATTCACAGTCCTTCACAAATCACTTTCACAAATATAGGTTTAAATGATAGTGTAGCGATTGAATCCAGTATTACATCAGTGTATGTTTACTCATGGATAAAGCCAGGAAAAAAACAGAAGTGAGGAGTTAAAATAAAAAGCATATAAAAACTGGTTTGGTAGGCCAAGCTACTTTAGAAAATAAATTATATAGAAATTTAATTTCTTTTGTATATGATTCTAGGTGTCATACCGTTCCATAAACTATGTCCCTGTGTAGCACACTGTATAATGTTCTTGTTTAATGGGAATGCTGAAGCCAGCATAAATGTCTGCAGTTTTCAAGTAACTCATATTTAGGTATTTGCAAAGCATCAATTTATAATAATTTGAATTTTTAAATTTTGAAAAAACAAGGTGTACAACTACTGCTTAGATACAAATAGAAATCTCACTTGCTACTCTGTCAGAAGAACTGAAACATCATTCCTGCCAGACACTGCCTACAGACAGATAGTCAGTTGGCTTAAGCAAATAAGACAGGTACATGATTCCTGCAAACTGACAAAAAACCTAAAGTGAAATAAGAACTGTTCTAAAATACTATTATTAGGCTAAACTTTTTGGGGTTTTGTAGCTCTTTATAGTCTCTTTTTTATCAAATGTTTCCTTTGTCACCTCCTCCTCACAGTTATATATATACTGGACAGTTCTCAATTTTTTATTAGAAAACTTTACAAAATTTTTTAGCAATTCTGTTAGAAATAATGGTAATTACATAGTATTAATTTTACTGCTAGTGCATAAGGTCTAGGTTATTTTGTAACTAATTTTTGTCATCAATAGACTTCCCACAGGAATAATCACCAGTTATCAGATTCACTGAAGAGCGAGACAGGGAGGAAATGAAGGAGAAGGCAGAGAATAATTCATAATTTGACAGAGAATGTCCAACACATGGCTGAGAAACTTGTCTGTTTTTACTGCTTACTTTGTCTCTTATTTTTTTCTTCTTCTTACCTATCACTTTAATTTTATGAGACCGAGGGCAAATGCTAATGAGTCTATAATTGGCCTACAGTCAAGTTAAATTTTTTCAAATAATTAGCAGGTCAGCTAAACTAAATAATTTCCTGCTGCTGGTAGGCATACACAGTCAAATGCAACTTTATTTTACTCCTGCATACACCTACTTCAAAAGTATTTGTAAAAATGTTGAGAATTAAAAAAGAGTGTATGCAGAGGAAGAAAAGTTAGTAATGCTCATTAATGATTTTTTAAAAACTGATCAGTTATATAAATCCTGGTTGATCCTTTTGTTATAGGTATGAAGGTTTTTCTTGGGGAAAATTTTGCTCATCTCATGTCTTTCATTCCTTCAACTAATGCTGGCACTACAGAAAGGATAGAAGCATACCTAGTTGTTATAATACAAAAATAACTGCTTTCATAAAGTTGCCGTTACATAATAATGCCTCCCCTCCAATTTAAATGTAGGATGCTATAGAAAAGAAAGATAATTTCACAAAATTCTCTCCAGGACTCAACCTCTTTAAGGGTCAGAGATATGAGGGAAGGACCAGAAATTAATACATCTTAATTCAAACAACTCTACCTCAAGCACAGTGTGTTACAAAATGGGGATTAACAGTGGTCTTAAAAAAATAGTGTAGACACAAACTCACTTGAATCTCAAACCCAGATGTTTCTCTCTCCCTGTTTCTACTGCATACGGTAGCCTTTGCCAAATGTGTCCTGTTTGGAATCCTATTTCCCAGATGCAGTTATGCACGCTATCAGAGTCGACATTTTCTAGGAATGAGTTTGTACTTAATACTTCTCTGTCCTCTGAAATCCTAGTCACAAGTCATGAGTTCCTTCATGAGTTCCCTGATTTTGGAATGGTCATAGCAGCATGAAGGAACTGGGAATGCAGCATGAGAGGTTTTGGTTGCTTCAGGACCTCTGGGATGGAAGCCAAGGGGAATGTTTATACATCCAGCATGGTCACAGACACAAACTGCCAGACTTTTTGCGGTGGAAGTAAAAACATGTATGGTAAGTTTCCAGTGATATGGATTCCCATCACTCTCCATTTCTAGCAGTTACCGTGAAGTGCTGTTTGTCAGCTAGAAAAGCTAACATATGGTAGCTATTATATTTACGGTATAAATAGAATATGCTATTTCTGCAAGCACGTGATGATCACACAGAATTTCCGTATGAAGAAGGAGATCCATCTAGCCAAAAAAGCTTGCACGGAACATCCAACGTCAGTGTCAGGGGACATCAACGATAAAGGAATGGGTAGCCATCACAGGGTGGAGAATCACAAGCTCAGACTGCTACTAGACCATAGCTAACCAGTTTGCTACAGGCAAACAAACTATTGGGATACTGCTACTGGAGATTTATGTTCCCATAACTAACCAAGATGCGTCTGCTAAGCTATGAGCTCTTGGAATCTGCAATGTGTTTGAAGGAGCAGAGGGCTCCTGGTTCTGTTCTCTGTGGTAGAACCTCAGATATTGTACGTGCACTCTGCACTCCTAAACAAAGAGCAAACATGCCACCCCCAGGCACAGACTTCCCTGCTTCCCAGGACCTAGGCAACCACAGGAGAAGGTTCACAGTGATCAGAGAAGAAAGAATTGAACTCTTCAACTGTGTATCTTTGAATACCCTTGAGTTGTTTAAAGTTTTTTTATTGTATGAATTTCTGTAATAATTAGTTTGTGCCAACGTATCATTAATCCACAGACTGTGTATGCTATTTTATCTTTGTAGTTCTTTAGCAAGACCTCTTAGCAAGGCCACGGTTTCTTACTAGAACTGGACAGTAAACATTTACTTCTAACAGCTCAGTTATTAAGTTGGAGGCAATGATAAATGAAGCATGGATGACAAATAGAAAAATCCCTAACAAACTAAAACAAATTGCAGAACTGATGAAACTGCAAAAAGAAAAAAATTAAAAGTTTGAACTAGAAAAAAATGTTATAGAGTTATACTTCCAAAGCCAAAGAAATTAAAATATTTACTAATCAATAAACTATATATAGGGGAATCAAAATAAATTACTATGTGGAAAAAGCAATCTTCCCACTTCCTACCAATTCCAAAATGAATGAAATATGTAGACCTGGCGATATGAGTTGAGTTGTATTGTGAACAGCATTTTAAGGCTATCTCTTAAGACACAGGGCAGTAAAGTCTACTGAGCCCTTTCCCATCCCCTTTTTTCCCTTCATTCCTCGTTTCCTTCCTGTGGGTCTTTGTGACATGACATGAAAAATCAAGATAGGAAGGCATTGTTTGTTTACTCAAATAAACATGGAGTAAGATAATAATGTAGGGAATTCCACTTTTGCTTATTCTACTGCTGCTCACATTCATCCTTATGTACTTTTCAGAATGTCTTCATCTGTTGGCCGGGTGTCCTATTTGTTATCAGCTCACCTGCTTGTTGTTGATGAGTGCTACCATTCTCTTATGATCGAGATGGAATAATAAATTTTACAAGCCTAAGGCTTTGGTGTTTCAGACTAGAGGGAGTGGTGGGGTTTGCAATGGAAACACAAGATAATATTATTTTTATTAAACAAAAAAAGTTTCTAAAAGATTGATGTACTGGGTCAAGTAGCGGAGGATCAAAAAGCCATGTTTGCTGGGATGGCAGTAACTTCCACTATCAGTGCTCTTAGTTGGAATTTGACAAGAATAAGGAGGTAACGAAGAAAAAACAAATTCAGTAATGCAGCCATCTCCTCGGTGACAAAGCAAGCATAGGAGGCAGAGAAAAGAAATTGCTACTTATGACATTCTTGTAAGTTAGATTTCACATTTCCCACTTCAGTTAAATTCCTGAGTAGGGCTGAAATGCAGCTGGCATTTGGGGTTAACAGTTAGGGTATGTTTGGTCAGCAGATTTGCCAAGTGTAAACTTTGGAGCATGTGCAGGCCTCGGTCTGAGTGCTGGTGTCACCATACCCCTGGCAACCCAGCCAAGCAGTCCCCACGGCAGGCTGCTGTTTCCCGGGTCTGTAGTTGCAGCTAAGTGAAACTGTCCAAGTTACCTGCAATTACACAGTGGTTTAAGTCTACTGTAGGCAATTATGCCAAATCTGGAACATGTGAATGCTAATTGACCAGATAGTCTTTTCTGTATTTAAGCATGGTAAATGTGAAAAGCTTGCTTTGTAATTATTGTATCTTTAACTACTTTTTAGCAGTTAAAAAAAAAAAAATTACTAGAAAAGAGTACAGAAAGTGAAATGAGGAATCCACCAAATATTTAAACAACTTTTATAATTTTTTTTCCTAATCTGAGAGTCACCATCCAACCACAGATTAGTTTTTTATAGTTTTTCTCAATGGTGCTATCTGTGGCCACTTGTTAAGTCAGCATTTGCTTGACAAAATGGTCTGATTTTTTCTTGTCATTGTTTAACCCCAGCCAGCAACCACCCAGCCGCTCACTCACTCCCCCCACAGTGGGATGGGGGAGATGATCAGAAGTGAGAAAACTTGTGGGTCAAGATAAAGACAGTTTAATAGGCAAAGCAAAAGCTGCGCACGCAAACAAAGCAAAGCAAGGAATTCGTTCACCACTTCCCATGGGCAGGCAGGTGTTCAGCCATCTATCTCCAAGAAAGCAGGGCTCCATCATGCGTAATTGTTACTTGGGAAGAAACACCATAATGTGAAATGCCCCCCTCTTCCTTCTTTGACTCCCAGCTTATATATCCTCAGCATTACATCACATGGTATGGAATATCCCTTTGGCTAGTTCAGGTCAGCTGTCCCAGCTGTGCCCCCTCCCAGTTTCCTGTGCCCCTCCAGCCCTCTCGCTGGCAGGGCCCGAGAAAACTGAAAAGTCCTTGACTTAGTATAAACACTATCCAACAACAACTTTAAAACATCAGTGTGCTATCAACGTTGTTCTTACACCAAATCCAAAACACAGCTCTGCACCAGCTACTAATAAGAAAATTAACTCTATCCCAGCTGAAACCAGGACACTTCTAGACCTAATCCTGCAGTCCTGGTTAGCAGCCAGCTGTTGATGTGGGAGATGCCTCACCAGTTCAAAATCAAGTGCAGCACGTGCATGATGCTGAAAATATCAGTGGTACGCTACTGGTTACAAATGCTGGCATGCTTTAGCCGTGTGAATCTGATGAGCTGCCCAGTCAAAGGTAGTTGTATTCAAGGATTCTCAGCACCTCAAAGTTGGATCATTAGACTACAGATGAACACCCAGTTTATTGGGAAGGAGTATGCATGTGATTTTGTTTTCACATGATCTGGCACTTAACAGACTTTCAGTCTGAACCTGCATTTCTGTTGTGTCTAACCAGAACATTTTTATTTGATACCTTAACCAATGAACTACTATTAAACCTTCTGTGCAGTTCTACAGAAGCCCCTCCATGGCCACATCCACTGACAAAGGGCTACTGATCAAATCTTTGTTATACATCAATGTACATCAAATGCAGAACTCTGTGGGATCGGTAACTATTCTTGCCATTGTCCTCCCTATATGTAGGCAAAAAACACACCACAGTATCTCTAGTAAAATCTCTCACCCTTGTCTTTTCAGAATATTACAAATGAGGGACTGATTCCTAAATCACACACACACACACACCCCGCCCCTCCAGATTAAAATATATATTTTAAAAGGCCAAAGATAAATATGTCCTCTTTGGAGAGCTGAAGAGAAGTCTGTAGGCATGGGAAGCAATTGAGCAAAGACAAGTCAGGCACGATTAAATAATGAAACACTACAGTTAACTTGATGTGCTAGCTCACCTCTAGAGGATGTTAAATTTACTCAGATATTTCCAAGCCTGGGGCACAAGGCACACAGGCAGCCTTGCTGTTGTAGTTTGAAGGGAGTTGAGCACCTGGAGATTCCTTGGTGTCAGGAGAGAAATCATGTTGAATGTCTTTCTGCCACAATGAATTTTATAAATTAAAAATGCGTGCCTTGGGCTTACTCTTTTCAGACTGTAAAAAATAAACTTAAACTTTCAAAGTTGGTTAATTTTAAGTTATTACTTTGCATTTCTTTGGATGCATGTCTTCATTTTATCCCCTTGACTTCATCAAAGATACTTGGTATAATCATATTTTACCTAGTGATTATAATTATGACAGAACAGCAGCTGAACCTAAGGTGCAATAGGAGAAATACAAAAATAAAAGACAATGGAAATGGAATAGCTTTAAGGATTGTTAGTCTTTCTGGTACACAAACAGACTCCACAAACAACTGCTTGTTGTAAAATGTATGAATTAGTAAGAGAAAAGAACTGGTAAAGTCGATCCCCAACGGCAGAATATTTTCTAAAATAGTTTTGGTTATGCTGTGCAATTCTGTTATGTATTTCAAAATAGCATGAACCAAGTGTAGTTGTTTTGAAAGAGGCAAGAGGAAAGGAACACTTTGCTCTGGGGACTTTCACTGAGCAAACTTTTAGGAAAATAAAACATTTCTTAAAAGTTAATGCTAAGATCAAAAACTTTACATGTCAGTACATTAAAAAGCATCTTGATACAACACTATTTTATTCTTCCCCATGCATAAGATAGACACAAAGCTTTATGCAGTTCCTTGTGTTCCCTCTGCAGTAAGGGATCTTCACTCAAAAGACACTCTGTGACACTGACAAAGTTTTCTCTCTTGCTTTCTCTCACTTGCTAAAATAGCAGGGCGGGGAGAAGTTTGGGTTTTGTTTGTTTGGGGTTTTTTTGTTTGTTGTTTTTTTCTTGTAACATACAAATGCTTTTTCTTTCGTTCTTGTGAGACATGTAGGAACAAGAGACCAAGGGTGTTACGCACATTGCACAAATCACTTTTTGGAAAAAGGAGATATAACAAAGATGAAGGATATATAGCAAAGATCAAGGATATATCTCTTAGTTTTTGTTATGCAGCGCTTAAATTCTGCAGTAGGTATGAACTAGGTAACTGCTCCTGTGGCTGATTCTGTGGGAGCTCAGCAGCCCTGTAGCTTGGGAAGAAAAGAACTGAGGGAGATAGAAAAAGCCATTTTCCATGAGAAAGACAACACACAATTGATGACAGGTCATCAGGTAGCTGTCATAGGCTGCTGGAGCTCAGCAACCCCCAGAGAGTGGCAATGACTATTGGATCACAGCACCTGTTTTCTATCTCAGAAACTGTTGAAGACTGATGTGATTCAGCAGTTACAGCCATATAAAGGAATGAGATCTTGCCTGCCAAGGTGGCCAGGTGTCCCAGATCCTGTCACAATGAGTGCATTGGGAGTGAGATTTAAGGTCTGTTCCATTGCATAGCACTGCTGCACAGTGTAAAGGCAAGAGATGACCTTCGTTTACTTGGTCTAATAATGTCCTTTTGTTTAAAATACAATAGAGCCACAGAGAGTTGGCTGATACTGTGCGCTGGGAAGGTGAGACCTTATGTCTCTGAATCACAGAGCTTCCAGCCACCTACTAAGCTCAGAAATCAGCTGGAGCTGTCAGTCAGGGGCTGCTGAAGAGCTGTAACAGTGATCAGTTGTCTGGAAACATCCTTCCATTATTGGAAGCTGGACTCACAAGCTCCCTCCGTGCACAGAAATCTGGCTTTCTTAATGAAGCTGCACTCCCAAAAGATAATGGTCACATAAAAGCAGTGCTTTTAGTGGAAAAATCTACCTCAAGAAGTAGGTACAACAAATAGAACACCTTAAACCAAAAAGCTTTAGAGTAAAAAAGGGAGTTAAACATTAAAAGAAAAAAATAACACATTACCATTTTGTATCTCAGTTCCCTGTTGTAGGGAACAGAGGGTTTGAGAGCCCTGAATTAGCTTTAAAAGGGTTGCAGGTGATGGCTAAGACCACTCTAAATTGCTATACAAACACAAGTTACTGGGCTGTGTTTTTGCAATGAGATTGTACATCTGGCTAGTCCCTAGACAGTAACATAATAACCATGATTAATGATACTTATATATCTCAGGTATTATGTTTGGCTTTCTAACTTTCTGCTAGAATTAATCCAGTTTTGCCATGATGAACAAAGCTGAATAAATTCTGGATTTCTCTTCTCTTTCCAGAGTATTTAGGATCCTTTCTCTCTTTTTCCATTATCTTGACCTAAAATTAAAGTTAATGGAATATTACCTTCAATTTCATTGGATTTTGAATGAGGCTGCCTAAGCACTGTCCTGGAAATTATGCCTTCCCTTCTTTGCTTATGGAATAAAAATTCTATAACAGATTCTATTTACTGTAAGATTACAATATAAAAGAGATATTCTAAGAAGTACTTAGGACAAAATTCAGTGTTGTATTCTTCAAGTTTAGAAAGGGTAAAGAGCTACAGGTACCTATTGCTGTTCCTTTAGACATTTCTAAATTTTGTTGTAAGGTAAGGGTTACTTTTCTCAAGAAGTCTACAGATTTCTTTATAACATGACCTAATAACTGAGTATTTGCTGAATGATATCACTTAATAAGAAATAAGACTCAAGATCCATTTTGCAAAACGGCATACAAAAGCAGTTGGAGAAAGGCTGTTTCTTTCACTTTGTCTTACAGGCCAAAGACAGAGGGCAGGGAAAGGTCTGGGAAAGACAATTACTGCTTTTTTATTTGGGGGGGGGGGGAGTAGAAAAAAGAAGCAGAGTGAGAAATTAAGCAAACAGGAAATCAAACAACTTGCTACAGGCCCATGACGAAGTACATAACCCTAACAGATCTCAAGTCCAAAGTATGGATAGAGTAGCATGTAGCTTAGATCATACTATTTAATATAGATCACCTAGGAAAATCAAATAGGAAGACAGAGAACAAATGACAAACAAAATAATGAAACAAATGACAACTTAAGAAAAACACGGGCAACTTGAAGGAAGAAACACTAACGCAAATCAAGTACAATTTTAAGGACTGCAAGTTGTTAGCACAGCAAGAAAAACCGATAGAGATTTAGAGGAGGCTACAGGTTTGCAGATATTGAGAGTGTGCTTTTTCTGCATATAAAAAGCAATAATGTTTTGGGGGAAAATAGATTAGAGAGAAGATGGTGAAGGCTGGGATCAACTGCTGAAAAAAAGGGAAGTGGTTAATGATGCAGGTTGCTCTGACAGGCAGGGCATGGGCCAAAACATTAAGGACTCAAAGGCAAGGGTAATATGATTATGTATGATTATATAGTGAACATGAAGAAAAGAAAGAGCCTAAGAGGGGAGACAGAGGGACATGACCTTAACAAAGCCAGCAGTTAAGAAGGCAGTTAGGAAAACATTTCCGTAAGCATGAGAGGTTTAATATTTTATGCTTGCAACAGAAAATATTCTAAAATCAGTGGAGTATATGTTTCCATATTATAAGTCTCTAGATTATTTGGCTTGAATGTATGGTGACTAACTTAATATCTTTGAATGACCATCCTGCTATTTTATTTATCTATATTTTAATAAGAAAATTAAATAAATATTGGTATATAACAAATACAGATAGATGCATTTAAAAGTCTGTTTTTAATAAGCACTTTAAACAATGACTTTTTGGAAGTAACTGTCAAAATACTATCTTCATTTTCAAGTACCTAAAAAGATTTTAGTTTTTCTAATGCATCATAAAAAGATGTAATTACAAGACTTAAAAAACCTGCTAGAAATCCAAACTTCAGCATCCAGATATTTCTCCCTTGTTATTCTTTCAATAACAAGAATTCAACATCACAGTAACTTTGTGATAAGTGTTGCTAAGCAATAGTAGTTCTGGTCTGTCCTAAAGTAATTTTTAAAAAAAATTATTTGTTGCCTGCTGTGAAGTTGTAAGCATGCTTACTCCTAATTAATCTGCAAATTATCTAAGCAGTTATCTAAAACAATTTTACACCTACGATTTGTTGAAAAAAAAAATAAAATAAAAAGTAGCTACATGTTTGTTTGGCATATAATAGCCAGTTCCCTAGTTTATGTAAAACGTTATCTGAAGTGAAGTAAAAGTTCATCATAACTGACACGTAAAAACCTGGAACAAAACATCTAGTGACTTAGTCTGTTAATATAAATTAAATAAGAGAATGCAGTTTGAGTTTGATAATAAACAGAAAAGACAATTACCTCAATGCTTTGCAGCGAAGACAGCGTAACACTCAGTACTGAAAATTTACCCTGCACCTGTAGAAGCTGTAATGCATGTCAGCATTGTCAAGCTGAACAGTATGTGAGATATACAAAAGTTACAAGTGAAGATTCTTATAAAGATGACAGTGAGGGCAGCTTTCCCAGACTCCCTTTACAATCTGTGACATTGTACAAAACAGAGGTGATCCAAACAAGCAGTTTACTTTCTATTCTTCACTGCCTCTTGGGTCCTTGCATTGAGTGAGCTGAGGATTTTGCCCTCAGAGGGTTAACATGAAATCTATGGACATTCTCATGCCCGAGATCTACATCTACACTGATATTTATATCTATATCGATCTATACCACCTAAGTCTAGATCATCTGTATCTGTGTCATCTGTCTGTCCCTATCCCTATGATATCTACATCTATCCTGTCTATATAATACATATGTACACCCACATCCATATCCACATTATCTATAACAGTGGCCTGTGTATTCGGTATACATGACAAGGTTTTGGTAGTAGGGGTGGCCTATGTGAGAAGAGATCAGGAGCTAACCCCATGTTGGACAGAGACATTTTCAGCTGGTTCCAAAACGGACCCACTGCTGGCCAAAGCTGAGCCCACCAGCAAAGATGGTGGAACCTCTACAATAGCATATTTAAGAAAGGGTGTAAAACAGTGCATAGCAGCTGTGAGAGAAGAGTGAGAAAAATGTGAGAGAAATAACTGTGCAGAAACCAAGGTCAGAGAAGAAGGAGGGGAAGGAGGGGCTCCAGGTGCCGGACCTGAGATTCCCCTGCAGCCCACGGAGAGGACCATGATGAAGCAGGTTGCCCCCTTGCAGCCCATGAAGGACCACACTGGAGCAGATACAGACACTGCAGCCCATGGAGGACCACACTGGAGCAGATACAGACACTGCAGCCCATGGAGGACTCCACACCGCAGCAGGTGGATGTGCCCTGAAGGAGACTGCAGCCCATGGAGAGCCCATGTTGGAGCAGGTTTTCTGGCAGGAGCTGTCCCCGATTAGAGACCCACACTGGAGCAGTCTCTTTCTGAAGGGCTGTACCCTATAGAAAAGACCCATAATGGAGCAGTTTTTGAAGAAGTGCAGTCCATGGGAAGGACCTATGTTGGAGCAGTTTGTGAAGGACCGTATCCTGTGGGAGGGACCACATGCTGGAGCAGGGGAAGAGTATGAAAGTGAAGGAGCAGCAGAGATGAAGCCTTATGGACTGAATGCAACCCCTATTCCCCATCCCCCTGCACCACCCAGAGGAGAGGAGGTAGAAGAGTGATGAATAAAGGGGTGAGATTGAGGCTGAGAAGAAAAGGAGGGCAGGAGGGAAGACGTTTTTTGGTTTTGTTATTGTTTCTCACTATCCTACTCCATTTCAAATTGGATATAAATTAAAACACTCTTCCCCAAGTTGAGTCTGCTTTGCCCGTGGCAGTAACTGTGAGCTATCTCCCTGTCCTTATCTCCACTCACAATATTTTCCATCATATTTTCTCCCCATCTTGCTAAGGAGGGGAAGTGAGAGAGCAGCTGGGTGGGCACCTGGTAGCCAGCAATGTTTAACCTGCCACAGCCCAGAAGGTATAAAGCTTCGTTATATCACCTTAATTACCAAATATCAAGCATGGACACTATGTTGTCCTTCCACTGTGTTTGAGGCTTCCAGATATCAAACTTCTTTGCACTAAGACAACTCAATACACCATATATCAAACTTATAGCTGTCTTTCTATGAATGTGTCACCATTTTCCTAGACCTCTGTTCCAATACTACAGACACACTTGTTAAAACAGTTCAGAAAATTGCCATGAATTAGTTTTAGGCACTAGCAAAACTGTATCTCTGAACTTTTTTTTTTTTCCCTAAATTAGCAAATCCTGAAATTTAATAACTGCAATCCAAAGCTCAAAAGAAGAAATTTTCAAAATGTTGAAAAGGTTTTGGTATTTATTATGTAAAGCTAACTATCAGACAGAATTTAGAGCTGCCATGCTGAATCAGACCTGGTGTAGTGATGTCAGATACAGGAAGTATCAAATAATTCAAAGGATCTTTAACTACCACCTCTAGTAGTTAGCTGTTTTTTCCCACAAAACAACTTTCTTTTTCTCTAGCAAAGCAGTGACTTAAGTGCAGAAATACAAGAATGCAAGCATGGTCCAAGGGAGACATGGTACTGAAGTACAGGAAAGGCTACAGAAGTTTAAACTTCTCTTGATATTTTCAATTTTCCAGGTATTTGGATAACTCAGGTAAGTTTTGGATAACTGTGCAGTTGTTTGCTTTACGTTCAATGTTCAGTGGTTTCTCCCTAAGTCCTCTGATATTTTCTCATTTATAATTCAAATGAAGAGCTTTTCATGAAGCAGGTAAAAACAGAGGCCTATCTTGAGAGCTAGACATTCCTTTAGAAATGGCAACAGTGTAAGGAACCTGCACCGAGGCTTTCCTGGTAATAGAATAAAACAATGCATTTAAAAATTTAATTATACAATACAAAGAATAGATGAATAATAGCTTAATATGACATGACAAATGTACTACAGCAAAATGAAATGTATGCAAATGATAATTATGTGCCTAAGGAATAAAAATTAATAAAAATATGAAAAATCAGAAATGAATATGAATTTTAAATCAAGAATAAAATTTGATTCAAAGAAACATTAATAGAAAAATTATCTGTCAGGACACAAAATATTTCATAGCTTACAACTTCAACAACTAAGTTTTTAGAAGGGTTTGGGGATATGCTGATGGGAACTCAGAATGAACAATCCAGGAAAGGAAAATGCTTTCTCAGGATGTCAGATCCCTATTCTATTATCTCAGTTAATAAACCTGTCTTAATCTAAATTAAATAAATATTGTATTATTTAATAACTTGGCATTGAATATTTTCCTCTAACCTTTTGCATCTGAAAAACCCAAACTCATCTCTTACTCACACTTGACCAAACTAATGCTAGACATAGATTTAAACTGTAATATTTATAAATGATGCTACATGTTAATTTACTTCCTACAGACTTTAGTCTCAGAGTAATTGTTATTTACTATTCTGTATATTATGTGAAATACTTACTTCATGTAAGACTATTTAAAAAGTAATTATTAAGTTATAAACGTACAGCAGTCCATCTTATTTATCTTTAACTCTAGTTTATCTAAGGGGAGTTTCAGAAAGATAATACAGCTTTGGAAATTAGACCTTTTGAAGTTTTCATCTCCAGAAGTAAATCAAGTTGGAGGAACATATACTCAGCAGAAAGCTTTCAAGTTTCTTTAATTACATTTTTCATTTTAGAAGGTGACAAGGTAGTCCCTCTTTCAGTATCACTCTTTTCCATCTTGTATGTATGTATGATGAGGCATATGTCAAGGTACTTGTTATTATACTCAGAACTAAAATCTGGAGTATGTTTGTTATTATCTTACCTGGATGCAGCATACAGAGGAACACGTTTCTAGGCTACTTCAGACAAAACAGGATCTTTCCAGAATTCAGTTATCTCAAGACCTGAGATAAACTCAAATGAAAACAAAACTTAATCAATTTCCTTTAAGAAGATTAGCAGAACTATAAAATCAAATTAATTTCTCCATAAATTATCTTCTGGGAATATGTGTTGGTAACATATGAGAGAATAAAATATGAGTAGTTCATGGAAAGTCAGCAATGCAGTTGATCTGACTATTGACAGTCTGTGAAAAATAAGAATCACCTGAGTCAGGGGACAATGGGTATTTTTACAACTCAGTATTTTTCTCATTAACATTGACCTACTGAATGAGGCAGTCTGGGGTTTTGACTGCAATCAGAGCAAGCTGCTAAGGGTTGGAACCCTGTGCAGCAAACTGAGGTTCCCATTATTCATTCAGCATGTATTCCACTTTCAAAGTCAGAATAATACTCACACAAGTAAACAAGCAAAGTAGATACATACAGAAGCTGGAAGGGTATGTTTTTTTGTGGGGTTTTATTTATTTATGTATTTTATTATTATTATATTTTTTAAGATACACAAGAATCTCAGAGAAGACTAGTGAATTTTTGAACAAGCAGCCAGGACTCTAAAATACATGACAATTTATTCACAGATTCATAGATGTAATAAAAATAAGATATAAACAAAATAAAAAAACCCTGACTTCAATAAACTTCAGTTCGAAGTAGACAGAAATCTGTATTTGCAACCTAGAGTGTTGCTTATTTATGCTATGGACTTTGTTCCTAGATTTTGGGATTATGGTTTCTTAAGTATAGAACCAAAGTCTTTGGCAAGTCCTACCTACCTTTTACATTCTTCAGTTCCACATATGTGTACCTGTAGAGGAATTGTAGAGGGTTAATTAACATTGATAATGTACAGTTGTGGCTTGCTTCAGGGGCGGTGGGTTGGCTGACATGGATAATGTACAGCTGTGGCTTGTTACTGCTAAGTAGCTAAATAGCACTGAGAAGCCCAGAAGAGAAGGAGCACTACGTGAGGAGAGAGGAGACTGGATGAAGAAGAGCCCAGGGATGCAGGAGAGATGAGGAGAGGGCCCAGGAGAAGCTGAGAGAAGAAGGGGGCCTGAATGAGGAGAGGCTGGCTGGAGGAGAAGCCGGGAACCTGGATGCAGCAGAGGCAAGAAGCAGGGTGGACTGAAGAGGATGAAGAAACAGCATGGACAGTAGATGAACCATTGAAACCTTGTGTGGGACTGTTGGTGGTGCTGAGGCATGGAAGGGCTGGTATGGAATGGTAAAAGCCTTGTTGCAGCTTAATAGTTTTTAGTGCTGCGACATGCACCCCCAAGGACCTTTGGACTTTATCTATATATTAACAAATTATCGTTAAAACCTGTCACCACTTTCTACTTTCAAAGATTCCTCTCTAATACTAGTTCATGAGCTTCAGGTTTCTTGCCAAAGTCAGTACATCCCTGGTACATTAATTACCACTTTAAAGTGTTGTTTGAATAGTTTCTTACTTTATCAGGCATTCTTTAGTATTTATGAATATAGTATGTTATTTTGTTAAGAAAAAAATCCCCAGGCATCTCAGTTAATTTACAAATAAATCTGTTCATTAACTCTGTGGAACTATTTTAGATGAAGATGTTTGCTTTCCTGTCCTGAGTAACCATCATAACAGACGGAGCCCAAATTCATGGGCTAAATGAACTCAATGGACATTTTGTGAACATTCCACAGGGTTGGTCCATAGACTAAGAGAGTGATATCTGTATATTATATCAAAGGATGTGTGGCTGGGGGTTAATGAGGATGTATTGCGTAGTGTATGACTTGAGCATGACATAAATGGTATGGAATAAGGGGTGAAGAATGTGCTGGTTTGGGCTGGGATAGAGTTACTTTTCTTCATAGTAGTTAGTATGGGCTGTGTTTTGGTTTTGTGCTGAAAACAGCATTGATGACATAGGGATGTTTTGTTATTGCTGAGCAGTGCTTACACAGTCAATAACTTTTCTACCTCTCACACCACCCCACCAGCGAGTAGGCTGGAGGTGCACAAAAATTTGGGAGGACACACAGCCAGGACAGCTGACCCCAAGTGACCAAAGCGATAGTCCATACATGTGGCATCATGCTCAACATATAAAGCTGGGGGGGAAAAGAAGGAAAGGGAGGAAGTTCAGAGTTATTACATTTGTCTTCCAAAGTAGCTGTTACACATGATGGAGCCCTGCCTCCCTGAGGATGGCTGAACACCCCCCTGCCGATGGGAAGTGGTGAATGAATTCCTTGTTTTGCTTTGCTTGTGCACGCAGCTTTTGCTTTACTCATTAAACTGTCCCTATCTCAACCTGTGAGTTT